>WOFM01000022.1:259174-859174 GCA_011428145.1 Ericerus pela
GAAACACTATACGCACACACAAGATCATTGACTTCAAACCTAATGACCTTGTTTTGCTGCGTCAATCAAAAACGTCGCGAAAAATAAATGAAATACACCGGACCATATAAAATTGTTAGAAAGGTCACGGATCTAAATTATGCAATTTGTATTAAAACAGACGATAAAACTGCGTACGACGAAAACAGTTCACGTACGACGATTATTCCGATAAATCTCGTAATAACGACGAATTAAGAAACGAAACAAAAACAGAAGAAGTAAACGAAAACATCGAAATCCCATCCCAACCCAAATCATACCTAAACCAAGGGGTCGCCCTCGGAAAAAACCAAAGTAACTGTGTGTAAGGTGTATTACCCGTAGTCACACGGTTTTTTCAATCACGATATTTCCCTCCCTTCCCCACTTTGTTTTGATCTCATTGTAGGAAATTATTTCTTTCCGTGCTTTTCTTATCTGCTTACCGAGATAATGTGAAAAAAATCTTTACTTTTGAAAAAATCTAAATTAGAAAAATTTTTTTTTTTTAAATAACTTACCAATGGCCCAGGTGTCGGCATAACCTTCGAGGAACTCTGCAAGGTGTTCTCCGCTGGTGGTACTGCTACTATCAGTTGACGAAGAAGAGGGGCTCTTACGCTGATCTCCTTCGGAATCAATGGTGGAAGCACTATCTTCGATTGATGGTGTATCCCACAGGAACGAATACACTGTGGGACCACTAAGCAGCCATCCCCCACAAAGCGACATCGCACGGTTCCCCTCGACGGCATCATAGTGCCGAACCATCTGGAATCCGGTGACGGAGACCGAAACATCCAGGCGAGGTTTGTAGTGGCGGTTAAGGAACCAAGCAGTGCTGACCCCGCCTGGACCAATGAGGAAATCAGTAAGGTAGATCCGGTCGACGTGGATGTACTCTACCGTGACCTCTGTGTTGGTTTGCTGCGAAACGCAGAGCAACCCAACCAATAGTCCGGAGAGTATCCCCAGGCTGATGACCCCCTGAGTATCAAGATTGCCACGAAACTCAAGCTTTACCCCTGAGTACCCAAACTCGACCATCATGGCCCGAGGATAAAATACTCGAAGGGAAAACAGTAGTTGCTTCGTGAAATCTTCACAACGGGGACAACAAACAAACCTTACTGAGTGACTCCAATAGTTCAGGTCCTCCGCAATTGTTTCTTCAGGAACCCGATGTGGCTCGAACTCAGCCAGAAAGGCACTCCTGTCCGACTTGCCAGAAACCCGATAGAAAAGAGAGAACAAACGATGAAGCGTATAAAACAGACGTGGCTCGCAAGGACAGTCTTGGAACGGGTGGATCTTGCTGAGAACCTGATTCCCGATGAACCAGGTCTCATTGGCATCCACCTTACCATGCGACGCAAACATCCGGTCGTTAAGATATACGATCGACATTGTGGAAGAAAAAGGAAATCCGCACTAATAAAAATTTTTTTCGTTATGTTGAAAATCCGAACTGCATAAGTCACTGGCATGTCACAGACACTTAGAAAAAATTTGATAAAAAATAAGTTCGAAAAAAATTTTTTTTTACACGAAAAAAGTTGGAAAAATATAAAAAGTATATACGAAAAAATTAGAGAGAAATAACACATAAAATAACGTAAATCGGTGAAAGCAAAGACAGAATACTGACGAAAGAAATAAAAATTAGTAATTTTATATTAACAATTTGACCGAGATTCATAACTTGGATATCGGAAAAATTTGTCTCCCCCTTTTGCCCCAACCTACGAATATCAAAACAAATCAGTAATATACATAATCCATTTTCTCATAAATAACTTAGACGTTGCATTCTTTCTGTTTCAGAAAATGTATACGAATCTACTTTTCTATTTCGCAATAATTATTTCTTCGACTAGTATTGCGCAAAGAACATCGTCTGACCCATATAGGATTACGACGGCGTCAACTGGCGCTTATTTTCAAGAAATAAGCAATATTTTCGTATACTCGAAATCTGCCCCAATGATTTACTCTATTAAGCTAGACTTACATGAGTCAGCAGATAAACTATTGGCAACGAATTTCAAACATAGGTTGTGCAATGAAACAACCTGGAAAAATTGCAAATATGCAGAAATGGCAAAACGATTAAAAAATGCTATTACGAATCTGAAAGAACAAAATACCGCAATGATACAAGATTTCTATTCGACACCATCGTCTATTCGAAGCAAACAAAGCGTATTCACCCCGATCAGATCATTCTTCGGAGATGCGCTACGCTTTTGCTGTCGAGTATTAAATTTTAGAGATGGACGAAACTTCTTAGCGAATGAAATCTCGTTGAAAGAAGAATATGATATTATTAAAAACCAACTGTTAACCGAGCATGCAGCGTTAGTGAATACATCTACTAACCTGCATAGCTTCATTGACCATACAAATAATTTTATGACAAAATTTATTTCGCATACAAATTCTTTTATGGAAAATTCACTAGAAGAACACGAACTTCTAATCTCCCTAAACTATATACAAGGATTCTATGATAATTATCTGATAAACACGTTAAGATTATCAAACATCCTAACGTCTTGTAAATCTCATATGATCCCATCTTCAATCATCTCAAAGGAAATATTAGAAAAAGATTAAAAGTCATTCTAATGAATTGTGTAGCTGGGATCAAGAACCATCTCTGATAATTCATGAAATCAGAACAAATTCTGTACGTTATATTAGTGGAACCAACCTCCACTATTGTAATTCAGATAAACCATTATGCTTCCTTCCGTCTAACAGAGGAAGTGATAAATTGTCTTCATGTGCAAAGAACCTTTTCTTTCAGGATCTAAATCAAAATCTATTACAATCTTGCTCATTTAAATGCAATCCTAATAATAATCAAACATTGGTGCACCCTATTGGACATACCAAGTTTGCTATAGTAAATTTTAACTCCCTCGTAGCAACTAATTCCGTTACGAAAAAATCTGAAAAATTAAAAATAAACAATGATTCCCCTGGAACCTTCATTCTGGACGTACCTTGTCACATTCAAATTGAAGATATTGATGAAAATAACAAAAATACAGTAATCATCCCCATAGAATCCCTTGTCTCTCTGAATCATTAGAAGAGACTATTAAAATCGAAAATCACTTACCACTCTTGTGGACATATTTTTCTGATTCTATAGAACCTTTTGATCTTGCCATCGATCTGGCAACGACAAAGGTCTATAACCCAAATTGGAAAAACTTTGTTCCTCACACTGTTCCCATGAACAATCTGGAGAACAAAATTAAATCCATCAAACTTCATATACCTGATCAAAGCTTCAATGATTATATAACTTTTATAAATGAAATGTTCCTAATATGGTTAAGTGCAATCTCACTTATTGTAATAATTATTATAGTATACTTAAAATTAACCTGCCACCAAAACTGTGTGAACCTAACGAAAAGCACAGCATTGTAAAAATTACGCAAAATAATACGATATATTAATCATTCATATATACGTAAGAAAAATTTGTTACTCATAATTAATATTCGTAAAAATCTTATTCTAAGTATATATACTCATACTCGCATTATATGACATAATTTTAATCATGCAGAATTATCTGGACATATGTATGTGTTGGATAGACTTTGGAAAATTTTTTTTCCTAATTTTTTTTGCTCCCCCCGGAGAATTGTGTAACGTATATTTTCGTCTATTTTAAGAAATGACGAACATATTTGTTCACTCATTTTCGAATACCAAAATGTAGATATTTATCAACAATTATCGTCCTATAACTCTTTGTAAACAACCACCAAATTATTCGTATTTAATTTTACATATACAGATATACCTTCTGTATATTTATGACCTAGTTGTACCTGTCCCTCGAGTACTCGACGAGTCAGCACAGCCCTATAATAACAACACCCTACCTCACTTTACCTATCCGACACGTACGT
The DNA here is from genome assembly GCA_011428145.1 of Ericerus pela. NCBI lineage: Eukaryota > Metazoa > Arthropoda > Insecta > Hemiptera > Coccidae > Ericerus > Ericerus pela. Next base: position 263,131 of record WOFM01000022.1, read on the forward strand.
TTTCATACCCTGAACGAGTATATAATCCCTCGATTCAGTTGTATAGTTGTTCAGTTTAGTTCAGTTCTCCAACAGCTACTTCTAAGTACCTGGAACCTCTCTTGTAGAAGTCTCTAGTGAACAGATAGTCTTGCTTGTTGAATTGTGATCTAATATGTATTAATATTAACGTAGAAATATGTACTGTGTTGTACAGAATATTATTTTATTAAATATGTAAACTCACTCATGTGTTTGAAATATTATTGAGTCTCATAGTAATGTTAAGGTCCACAATAGAACGTGGATGATAAACTTGAAATTATTTTAGAAGTATTACTGCTTTTAAAGTACGTGATATTTCGTGTATGGTGTACTCCCGAAAGTGGTCTTAAATAGGTACATTACCACCTCTTTTGGCCGTTACACTCAGCTATTTATTTTTCAATTTTCCAAAAGTTGGTTAAATTTGGAATTTTCCTTGACTAAACTGCCTCGAAGGGTCAAGTTATGCACCGACTTGAATGTAGTTTGGCAGTTTAACCATGGAATAGGTAAATGCTCTGTGCACGAAATTTAATGATTTGGACATTTTCCTAATGTTTCAAGAATTAAAATTAAGCTTATAAAAATATCCGATTAAAAATATTCATGGGAGCGTGGGTTTGAATGAACTTAAAGATTAAGTCTAGATTCTATTGTCACCAATAACATAGTGCATTCGTATTGCTTTGATTACTTTTTTTTTTCTAGATAGTATCCTTAAAATATTTTTTTTTTTGTTTTAAAAAATTGATTATTCATCTGTTCTAATTATCTTTTTATAGCAATAAAATAGCAACTTTCTTCTTTTTAGCAATAATTTTTAAGCACTCCTCTACTCATAGTCCAACATTAATTGATCATGTAGGCCCACATTAGTGCAGAATTTTCAAAAGTTTTGCTCATCCTTCATCCAAATATTCATCTTAGTTATACTCTCTTTTGTCACTTCCTTCAAAAATAGGTATCTACTTATCTAAGTGTTAACCGAGACTGCATCCGCTGATACTATACTCTTGGATTTGTTTCAGAATTTATGCGTTATCTTCGTCCGAATTAATCGGCCATCAAACCATCATGGGTGAACGTCGACAGAGTAATTCCTCAGCGTACGAGTCCATGTTAATGCACAAATGGAGTAATTTACTTGTGAGCATGATTAACAATCGAAAACGCGATGAAAAAATAATCGGATTCGTGGCCAAACAAATCGAATACATCACATTTTTATTTCGCGGAGTTTTGATCACGAGATCCATTATTATTCCAATGAATAACGTGAGTATAAAAAAAAACTGAATCTGTCAGTATTGTGGGTCAAAAGGGTGAAATGGGTATCGACTTGAAGCCTTTCACATGAAGTTAAAAGCGTATGGCACATTCAACGAGTAACTTTCCCAAAGTTCTACAGTAATTACAGTGTGCCCTTTTTGAATGTTACTTGAGAATATATACATCTAACACTGCTTTACAACCTTTGAGTATATATATATATAATGGAGGACTGATTGTAGTAGTTCCGTTCCTCTACCATAGAGTGTTTCCGGGAACGAAATTATTTTAAGATGTATATCTATATATTCGTGTATATGTATAGATATATTAACGTACAAAACAGAGTAATTTCATTCTCTGAAAACGCTATCTATGTCTGATAGTAACTTCCTACAGAAATGTTATAGGAATCAGTCCTCCATTTCATATATACCTACTCAACGTTCATAACCTAGTAGCCTACTTATCTAAGAACCCATTTATTAACTTTTGCTTTTCTGCCGTATAGATATAAGCGCATGTATTCTTAAATTTCAGGTTTTGTGGGCATAAAAATAAATTTATTTTATGCTCTTCAAACAAACTGTAACTCGGTGAAAAGTTGTGTAAGAATCTCACGTGACTAAGCACCTGGTTAAAGTCAGCTCAAACATCGTAGTAATTCGTAACCGACTTAAATATTTGTAGAATAGATCCTCCTGTTTCTAATTGGGCTCGAAAATTATAATTATTACTACGTAGTGGTGTTAAAGGGGCTCTGTGTGTCTTTCTCCTGTGTTTGTATTTTTGCAAACATAGGTATCTACATGCAATGTGACGATTGATTGTGACAAAGTTGATCAATTGAGCAAAATCTGAATGCTGAATCAGCTTTGAATTTGTTAAGACTCCCTGTGAAACTAGAATATCTCTGTTTATGAGTGATTTGAGTAAGCTATAACTTGGGGGAAAAAAGACAGAGCATGAGTTAGAAACAGAAAGATGAGGCCAGAGCAGAAAGTTTGTTTGTCCAAAACCAAAATCAGTTTCATACTATCATTTTTTTTGACTTTCAAAAAATTGTTATGCAGGAATGGGGTCAACATGATGGACAAACTTGTTAATTCTACCTATTTATAAGCTTTTGAGAGATAGAGGGTTTATAAATTAGAATCAATTTGTGAAAAGAGAGCTCTTGTGTTCTCCATCGTAACAATGCTCCCGCCGCCGTGCCTCCACTGGACGAGGTTTTATGGCAAAAATGACAACAACAACTCTCAACTATCCTCGCTACTCATTAGATTTCTTCTCATCTTTCGATTTTCTTTTGTTCATAAAAGTGGAAAAAAAGTAAAAGGAATGAAACATTTAGGAAAATTGAAAAAAATTAAAGATGCGTAGTCATGGGTCCTGGAAACAATAATCGAAAACCAACTCAGAAGCTGTTATGAAACCTGGAAAATATAAATGGTGTAGTGTGTTGGTAAAGGGAGATTACCTTAATGTCTGTAAATGTGTCATCTATTATTTGTCATTTTTTTAAATGCATTATTAGAACCTCGAAGGTGGTCAGTGATTCGATTTTTTCTGACCTCATCAAAAATTTAATCGCGACCCACGCTTTGGAAAACTCGATCTGATAAATTATCGATTATTTTTATTTAAATCCAAAAACTGGTAATCCTTTGGTGTCAGTAGGGTGAAGGAAGATTGGTCAACAATTGGAGGCCATTGGTCCCACAACTTGAATGTTTCGAAGGTATACTCAATCCAATACAAGGGGATACAACAGTTCCGCGCGAGTGTAGAACTGTCGATTATTGGACATGATAATTCCGCGCCATTTGTAAATAACCTATTATGCAGTTCCGCGCATCGGGTAAATTATCTTCTATGCAGTTACACGCAGACTCTCAAAAAGTGCCAAAATAAGCAAAAAGTAGAAATTTATGTGTACAGCTTGTACAGAAGAATTTGAGTGAGTAACCTGTATATTTGTGATCTGCGACTCAGGATCCTCGCTTTTCCATAGGCCTCCCTCTAAGTGTCGCCATTGCACTGAATGCAATAATTATATTTTCCAAACTAAAATAATTTCCTTAAAATGGCAATACTTGTATTCTAAAATATTCCCTAATAATACGGATGTCATTTTGAGGGAAAAACCAGTCTGACCTATTGATGAATAGAAAACGCAGATTTAAAAGATAAAAAATTATCGAACTTGAAAAATTAATGGAAGTTTAATATTTTTAGGTATACATCTCAGGAATTGTTTCTTCTGTAACTACTAGTGAAAGTCTTTAACCATTCTTTTTTTATACGCTTTTATTCTACTAACTCAGTTTATTGAAGTACACCGGATTAGCAACGTCAGCGCTGCTTTCACGTGTTGCGACACACGCACACATACACACATATCCATTTTTATCAGTTGTTTTTTTCAATTTTTGTTTGTTTCTGTATCAGAAAAAAAGTGAGAAATTTTATTTTCTCTATCGCCGTTATTTTCTTCTTCAAATTATAAAATCGTATTTTTAAAAAAAAAAACTCGTATTTAACCTAACTTATTATCTATTATTTTCAGTGTAACGAATTAAAAAAAAATTTTATTTTTGATTTATAAATTTTTCGTTTCTTTGTGAAAAAATAAAAAATTTTAATTTTTATGCCCTAAAAAGATGAAAGTCAAATATTCTCAATTATACTCTTAAAATAGCCATAATATATGTTAAAATATGCTTTTATACCCAAAATATTTGAAATATGCTATTACAAATTCGACTCATTTTACTCAGAATTTGATGATTTGTAAAGATATCTCAAATATACTCTTTCTAGTGCGATACAAAGAAACATATAAAAACATACAATTCACAGTCTTACGCTTATTACTACATATCGCATTGTACTGTCAAGGAATTCCTTTTGCGCCGAACTGTGCTATTGCCTAAAACACATCCGCACGGAACTGCAAGCTTGCAAAAAAGTACTTTGCGCGCAACTGTAGTTCTTTTTACCTGATTGCGCAGAACTGTGCTACAGCCCAATACAAGATGATCCCTGACAAACGTCAAAGAAAACGCCGACCAGCCAGTGCAGTTGCTTTAAATTGATAAATAGTTGCCACTTATAACAGGCCTGACGAGAGTAGAAGGAGGATTTTTCCAAGCCCGGCATTCTCGAAAAAAAAAAAGAAAAATAAGTCGATTTTTCCCAAAAGTCTACTGAAAAACCCTTAAAAAATGTTTTTTCACCCACTCCGCTTGCAAAATGGACTTTCACAGTGTTATAAAATACCTTCCAAAGATTAATTCTTGATACTAAACCTGCACATAGCTGCAGTTTTCAATTTTTTAGAGACCCATAAATTTTTTCTCCCCCGCACCAAAATTTCCTCTGTACGGCCCTACTTATGAATAATGATATGCATTTTGCTGTATAAAATAATATTTAACAGGTATTTATTGGCAACATAGCGTTGAAGACAAGGATCATTTAATATTGGAGGGAGTATAATTATGTGTGAACACAAAATGGATCATACATTGGTAATTCTCAGAATAAGTACATTTTTGGGTGTAATTTTCTTTAAAAATTCTTACGGAAAAAAGGGAAATTTTTTGGGGGAAATTATTGATACATATGTACCACAATAAATTAGCAACATTTTGCACACAGGAGCCCCCTGGGGTGGGCTATAGCGTTTTAAAAAGTTTTCTTTTCCATAACAAAGGGAAAATTTTTCTCTGTGAAAGACTAACTATGATGATATGTTTGAATCACCAAATTTACGAAAATAATTAAGATTTGATTATTTGGTTGTTTCCCTTCCAAAAGTTTTCAGCTTAAAAAATTCAAGAGGGTGAACCACAGCCTTTTGAAAATTTTCGTGTATACTACAAAGGACAAAGTGAAATTACAGTGTTATTATAGACTGCAAAATTCAAACAAAAAACTGCAAAAAACTAGACTATTCATAGCTCCCATCTGAGAACACTTAACTTTTTAGGATTTGGCCGAGGAAACTAAACGTGAAGACAAATCCTTTGGTAGAATTTTCACATTGTCTCGACAAAAGACGAAAATATTCATCCACGAGGATGGAAAAAATGGGTATAAAACTAATTCCTAAAAAAATATGTGGGTCATTTTTCACTGAAAATTAGACAAGAAGAGGAAAATTTTGACAAAAACTTAATTTTCATCTTTAGATCTTATTTATATTATTGAAATACACCAGTATGACTGCTTGAAGAAAAAAAATTAAGAATAGAATAAGATTTTCTGGGATGTTGAAAAATTGCCATAGCATTGGACATGAAACTGTGTTACAAGATTTAAACACCTCTATGAGGAGCATGTGTTCGTTGTAGGTAAAAATTATTATCACCACTGTGTAGGTTCTTGTATTCTGGATGATTTTTACGGTAATTATTTTCTACTAACATGTAAAAGAATTGTAAAGAAATACTTGGGAGGGTTGAAATCATGACTGGGTACAGCCATCGCGATGGACATTTCGGCATAAAAAATGAAATTAATTGTTTTACAGTAGGTTGTGGAAAATTTATTATGGTTGACTTTTGTATAGGTAGTTATTCCCTACATTACTAAAAAAAAAAATTGTTCTAGTATTTACCACTGCTGAAATATATGCTCTGTACAAGAATATCGACTTATTCTGAGAATCACCGATATGTCAATGGCACTCTCATTTTAGGCCTTACATATAATACGTAAAGACTTGCATCTATTCACTATAAACATATGTTCCCAGATTTCTATTTCATGAGCTTCAATTAACTTTTTCTCAGCAGTCAGTAGTCTACCTGTCCTTAGACATTTGCCTCGGTTGATGGCTTAACCCAATATACCTATACCTACAAAGAATGATTCTTTACAATCTTCTTTTAATTCCACCATTAAGAATAATTTTATTATTTTTCAGCGCAAAGTTAACGCCTCATTCGCAGCTATTAACTACTCTGCGTTCATTTTGAAAGGAGCTTCCCACTATCGCGGTATTCTCTCACTGGAAGACGCTTTATACATAATTTCATTAATTTTCGAACAGGCTAAACGATGTTATTTGTTAAATTTGAAAGTTCCGAAAGGTTCCAGTCGTTCATTGGACCCAAAAATGGAAAGTCAGTACAGCGAGGCCGTCAAACAAACTCTAAAACACGTTAAAGAAAGTCCAGGCCACATTTTTGGTAGCGATTTCCAGGCGGTGAAATTCATTTTAGAGGCGTTGTACGAAAGTACTGTTGTGTCGAAAACAATTCGTAAAATTGTAAATCCATACTTGAAAGCGTTTTCCATTAGCACGCACGAGAACTGCTGGTACCTGGAAGAGTGGAAAAATCGGATCTACAACGACGAGTTAATTGCATTACGAATATTTTCCAAACTGGTTTCCGAGAAAAAGATCAAATTTAAAATGGGTTTATTGGACGCATTACACAAAGGTAAGAGAGCGATAATAAATTTTATTTTGAATATTCAATGAAGACTGGTGAAAGAAAAATCGGTAGGTACCGCATCCCAATGTGAAAATCGGGTAACTAGAAAATTGTAACTTACGGAGAAAATATGCCATAGAATCAAAAAATAAGAAAAATGTCGACTGGTCACTTCAAATAATTTCATAAATTTCAATATTCATGAAAAAAAAAATTGAATTTTTAAGAAGCTTGTGGAATACCTTGTCGTGAGAGATATTCACACTAGAAGGTCTTCAACAGTATTTGCGTGTTCTGCCACTTCATACGATTAAGTATGGGAGAGCCAAATCCTCGGCGAACACTGGCAATTTTTGAGCCGGTTCTGAGAGTTTATATACCGAATTTGGTACACGCACACAGACACACATGCATACGTATGTATACGTAATTATGTCATGCGTTACGTTGTTTCTTGTCTCCGTTGAGATGATAAGAAACGACGCAGTGCGTTTGGTACCGGGTCGTGACATTACCGAGATCGTTATCAGGTAATTGATCTCGACTCGTACAATGTATCTTACCTGTACGTACGTACAGGTACGAACATACAAACGCACCAGTGTAAATTCATTTAACGTCATAGAGACGATTATTGCCAGCCTTTGGGCGGCGACTGTTGTCGAGGGGTGCGAGCCCCTATAACCTCATACGAGTAATGTCCCCACAAAGCTATTCTAAAATTAAATGCGTATACAGCTTCCTCCTGAATTTTTATAGCTTTAAAAGCTGGTAAAGTGAATTCGAGCGAGTAGAAACGAAAATGGTCACAATTTATTACACCAAATACAACTTTCGCACAAAACAAACTTGCTAGTCCGGATAAGTTCTGTGGTAATCTGCGAATATCATTGACTTCAATAGGTACTTACTATGTATTTACGTCTGTTCACGTAGATTTATGATAAATTGTAACACATCAATGTGGGCGCACCTCTATGTTATTATCTGGTATTTCTCTTGCGCCTTAGTGTAAAAACACCTTTATCAATATCATGATTTTGCAGTATTATTATTCTTTGTATTCAGCCAGTTCACGTACGTGTAAATATATGCGATCTATCATTGTGGTATAAAACTTCATAAAATATTGATGAATCTTTTATTCGCCTCAAAATAGACTCAGTTTTAGCTTGCACTTTTTTTTTGTTAAGAAGAGTCGGGGTCAAACCCTAAAACCCCCTCGGCTGTCGGCCTTGACTGTCGTTATTTAGAAGATTCGTAAATTTTTTTAATCTGCTGACTCATGTTTTTTGAGGAGAGAGAGAAGGTACAAGAGAAAAACCGCTAAAGAATAAAGTTTTTTTATTTTTATTTATTTATTTTTTTTTATGTAAGAAAAAGAGTAGTTACTTGTGATACAAGTGCTAAAAATAGGTGATTCAAACGTGTATCTCACACACTACCTATTCTTATTTACAATATCTACCAGAAAAAGTTGGATGAAGAATGAGAAAATGGCCAACTTTTTTTTGTGAGTTAGAGATGTGTAGAAAGTAGTGCGTAAAGTAGGATAAATCAAAATTTCGCATGCGTAGCCTAGTTGTCTGGCCATCCAAAAAATGAATAAATTTTCAAGCACGAAAGTGCAAATCCTTTCGTTTTGCACTGTGTTGAAATTTATCTCTACGCACATTTCAGATGCATTCAAGTGTCTTCTTTCTGGGCAGGTATTTTATTAAAGAAAAAAAAATAGTACCCACAGGCAGTTCCTGGGTGAGTGAGATATTTACACAAACTAATGACGATTCCTACAAACTTGACGTAACACAAGTGGCGACTGCCTTAGTGCCTCTGCTCAACATTTGTTACTCATTATATTTTTTGAGAAAAGTTTATGGAATGCTTGATTTGAGGCAATGACGCTTGAAAAATTAAAAATAGAGTGAGTGACATGCAAAAAAAAAAAAAATTGGGAGATAAATTGTAAAATGCATAGCCTGAAAATCATGCATTCTATGCACATGTTGCAAAAAATTTAATTTACCTATCAAAGACTCTTGTTTTCCACGTTTTACCAGCCATGTGTTTCAATTTCAGGCTGGGAATGGGCTTCTGAAATGTTTCGGTTGAGTATTAAGCTGAAAAATGGCCAAGATTTGTTATTCATGTTGCCAAATGGACAAATTACACGTCGCTATTTGATTTTATCCGACGAAGAAATGGAGAATCTGACACGACACCAATTGGATGCGACGAAATATGGGTTGCGAAATGCTGCCAACGATGTGCATGGCAAGTATATATAGAATGTTATTTATTACCCTAAACTGGACGATCGATATAGGTACTTTGTATTTTCTGATTAATAGAATATTTAAAATATGACTACAATATATTATGACTTACAGAAAGTTTGAAATTAGATAGTCGTACAGAATGCTTTGAAGACGAAATTCCCGAACATTTTCAGTTACGAGATGGTAGTCCTATGACGCTGGTTATACACAAAAATAGACGACGTGGCGTGCATTTGGGTTTGGGAAACATTATATTTTCTCTCATAACCCTAGGAAAATTCACGGTATGTTTATAGAACAGTATGGGAAAAGGTTTATGAGATTTTTCTCAGTATAATTTGTACATTTCAGTGCGTACGGTCTAGATTATGAGAATTAAGATTCATAATACTGTACACAGGGTGTCCGGCAGGTAAACGGCGTAACTTACAGGATCAATTTTTGGGGTAGAAAAAACAAGAAATCTCTTGAAAATGCTGAGAAATGTTTCCTTTCCGAGTTATAGTCGCCCAAAGTGGCAGGGGGTGGTAATCAATAATCTGATGTTGGTAACTTCCCGAAAATTTAATAAAAAAGGTTTGCCGCTTTTTAAATAATCATGTTTTTTCAACCCTTTATCTGCGTATTTCATTTGGGAGAAAAAAGAAAACAAATGTAAAATCGACCTTTCTGTGAAAACTCAGAGAGTTAAAAATTAAAAGTTAGTTGAATTTTCCATGAACTTGAAGAATATTCGTCTTTTCGTGGTCTCATCTCCCTTCCTTTATCCAATACGCGTAACCTTAGAGAACAATTCTAACTTAATTTTAATCTTCAACCCTGTTTTTCCCGAAAACTATTAAGTTTTCACAGAAAGGTCAATTATCTTTTTTTTGTTTATTTTTTTCTCCAAATAAAATAGTGCTACTCCTTTTTCGATATGATAAAAATTGAAAAGACAGGACTGTGTATTTAAAAATTGGCAACTCCTTCTCGGTTCCACCAAATGTGGGTAAAACTTTAGAAGCTGGGTGAAAGTGAATAACTTAAATACTTATTCTACTAAGCCAAATTTCGTTTATTTTTGTCAATTTTAAAGGAAGCATGTTTTCTTAGAATTTTTCAAGTGGAAACCTTTTGTTTTTTCGACCCCAAAAATTTGATCCTAAAGTTATTCTGTATAATTTCCGAACACCCTGTCTAAGAGGAAGAGAAAATTAGCCGATTTTTTTTTCTCCTCTAAAATCAAAAAAGATGCAGCTTTGCAAAAAAATTTTGGCTGGATACTGTTCCTTCTTAGTGCTCCACTTAGCGCTTTCAAAATTTTCAAAATATACATTATACACTGGGAGCCAAACTCTTGCATTTGTTCCGTGCGATATTCAGTTAAAATTTACTTTTTATCCTTTATCTTCCCATTAAATGGAAATTTTTTTCAACGAACAACCTCCATCATGGCAGGCAACTACTAATTCTTACAAATATTAATTCATTATTTTCACGTAACCTTATTCCTTGCGAGGTACCGTACACCATACCAATGAAAAATTATTTCCAACTGCAGATCCTACAAGAAATAACTCAAGCCTTGCCCGAAGAACGTCGACATCAAGCGCTGGAGACGATACAACGAGCCATAAAAGAGAAGCAACGCTCAGATAGAGAACGTGGAAAATGCGGAGATCGTCGAGAGATATTCAGACCGTTGCCAGACTTGTACCATACTCTGAATGAGTTTAAAAGTCAAGCCGTAACGTGCAACGGTTCGTCACATCGCAGTAACGTAAATTTGAAGATAATGTTCGACGATAACGGATCCTCAGTAGCCACATCTTCGATAACTTTCTCCTCGTCCAAGAGTGACCATCGACGCATTGATAAGGATGCAGAATACGTGTTCTGCAATCCGGTCGCCTATTACGACGCACCAGTCACGTATTTCCAGGGTGCTGAAAATGATATTCACTGGCGAAATCCCACCTGTCAACCATACTTAAAATTATCTTCTGCCAATGAACTAAGTTTGACTGCGGATCGAACGAATCAAAGTACGCTGTCGAATGATTCGGATGAACATTCGGCGAAAGTGTAGACGATTACGTATATAAAATCGAGTTTTATTTTTTTCCCCCCTTTCCCTCTTTTCTAACTCTGTTTTAAGCGGCCAAGCCTCGTACTAGTTATATGTTTATTGAAATAAATGGTACCAAAATGAATATGCACTTTCATTGGCTAATTTATTTTCCCATTGCGTAGTATTTAGAAGAATTTACTGAACTGGAGGCTCCGAAACCAAGGCAAAAGCCTACAAAAAAATTCATCGGAAAAACGGACCGAATAATAATATTATTGAAAGTGAGAGGTTAGGTAGAAACCTACTCTCTGAATTGGAATCTGCGATTATTAACATAACATAATCCCTAATTCACAATATCAATATCACCACGCCGTCACTAACGTAATCCAGCTATTTCTTATCTACTATATAAAATTCAAAAAGTACGAACACGTTTTTTACTGATAAGAGCTGATAAGCGCAGACTCTCGATTTTTCCAATTGTGATTTAGCCATCATTTTTTCACAACCTGCTGAAGACAGGGCTGACGACTAGTGTGTATAAAAAAGGATAGAAGCCGTTCTGCAGAATCGTCATCAGATCTTTAATACTAAATCAATTGGGCTGAAATTTCTTTTCCGGTACAAGTTTAAAAAAAAAAGAGCTCCAATATACCCCAGCGGCTGTAAAAAACGTGATTTTATGGCTATTTATTCAGAGTTTTTTCAGCAGATTTTCATCGAAAATATACTTACTATTTTTCCTGCCTTTTTTTTTTAATTTTTTTCAAATTCTAGGCCCCTAAAAATTCCGAGCCTGGGGGTGAATCCTTTCTTCCTATCTCAGATTATGTCGAAACTTACCCACCTACTAAATTTCAGTCCTATTGGACAAAAATTACGATATCAATCGTGTTTAAAAAGTAAGTGCCTGATATTTATAAAGATAGAGGAATTTCTTATTTTTATGAAAAAATTCATGATTTTATATGAAACTAAAAACTATCATAGTCCAAATTCCAACTTCGCCTACTCACGCGATCTTTAATAGAAGGTTTGAGAACCTACTAAAATATGGAGCAACCGCGAGTGTGAGCCATTGAAAAACCAGGAAAAAAAAGCCAATTACCTAATACATTTTATTTTTATAAATAGAAATTAGATATGGACCTTTTTTATTTTTCATTCAGTTCGTAAAACAGTCCGAAATAGTAGGCCCTCTTTTTTCTCACTCTCTCTTACACTCTATGGCCCGATTACAAAAATTAAACTTAAGCATCAGCAGCGATTTAAGAATTACTTATCTTAACAAAGCTATATCTATATGTTGATAAGTCTTGAAGCGCTGCTTTGCGGCGCTTTGGCTTATGCCAGCCTACGACTTCTACTGGTACAATAAATAAATAAAACAATTATAAAAACATCTCTTGTCTTTCTCTTTCTTTGTTTTTTTTTTGTCTTCCTTTGGTTTCTTTTGTTGCTGGGTAGTTGGTTCGAATACATCAATTATGAGAGAATAATATTGGGGAAATATATTTTGGCTGGCATGTATGTTAATTATATGATCATAGTGATAATGTATAGATATAATAAAATTGATAATGGAAAAAACGTAAGAATTTCTCAAATACCTACGTTCTTGCATTCGGGCCTATCTCTCTCTTACTTTCTCACCCTTCTCATTTTTGTCAATTTTTTTCGTTTTAGTGTATTTGTTCTACGCGTTTTCTTTCCATTCTTTTTTTCATCGTTGTCGTTGGCATGTCACTAGTTACCTATGAGAAGTTACGACTTACAACAAATTAGGCTTTTGAAACTCTTGAACATTAACGCATACACTCATGCTCATTATCAAAAAATTTTGATGCTGAGTATGAGAGTTGACCATTTTTACTTAGGGACACTCAATGCTCAAAGCATATTATTACTCATGTTGTGCTTGTGGTCTGAAAAGGCAGTGCAGAAACAAGTTGCGAGGCAGTGCAGTATCATTTGATAATTTCTGAGCATTTCTGAAAGTTTCCCATTACAGACTTTTATTCCCAACTCTCAAATCCCAAGGGCAGTCCATGATGTCCCAAGTCCCAACAATAATGGACAACGTCATCACTTGTACTTTATAAACCTATATTAACATATACTCCATTCAGGCTAAGAAGTGAGTGACATCATAAACCATATCCACACTTATCTGCTTGAAATATGATGTTTGTTTACTCCACAAAATTATGTTTTTCATTGTATGGCAATGTGCATCAATACCTTTTCCTCTCTCCTTGACCAACCGCAATGTCTATTGTGATTCTGACGTCATGCATAAATGAAGTTTATTTTATTTAACACAAAAAGGTTAACCTCGGGTCCATACCAAACACCAACCAGGTTTGTTTTGATGTTTCAAAATTGAACTCAATGAAGACAACAACTTTACACCAGCTCACACCTTCTCTCAAGTAGGTGCTGGATAGTGTCACCCTGGAGTAACACTTTTGACACTTTTGAGACTTTTGACACTTTTGTAGAAAAAAAACAACCACACAACAAACACCAAGACAACTCCTTGGCAAATAAAATGCACAGTTTGTAACCTGGTGTCAATGGTGTCACCCTTTGAGGATATATATATATATATATACATAAAATAGAGGCGACACATGGGCAATTTTGGTTTCCTGCCTATAGAAAGAGCTTTTACAAACATGTGTACTTCCAAATAAATATCTGATTGGAGGAAAATCTCGCAACGTGCATTTGTTTATAAACACTGGCCTATAAAGTACCTCAAGTACCTCACTTTTACACTGATTTTTGATTCTAACTGGTTGGGATGTTCAGTCTGGGGTACTTCATATGCCAGCACGGGACATTTATAATCTGGACACTTAACACCATGTTTATATATATCCTCGAAGGGGTCACCCCAGGATCACTTTTCACGGAAAATAAAACAAACCTATGTTGATAGGATAGGTGAAGTGCATAAACAAATCATCTCCATGCATGGGAAGTTCTACTTTTTATACACGCGTGGCTGTAATAGAAACAGAAATCTCATTGTCATTCCATAGTCCATTCTCCTCAATACTTCCATCCTTTGAGTATGTATATAATGGAGGGCTGATTCTTAATGAATTTCTGTAGGTACTATGACTGTCAGACATAGATAGCGTTTTCAGGAAATGAAATTACTCTGTTTTTGCATGTTACTATATTTATATATATAGGTATATGTATCTATACATAGATCCCAGAAACGCTCTATGGTTGAAGAACGGAACTACTATAATCAGCCCTCCATTACATACATACTCAAAGCTTCCATCAGATCATCTTATATTCTATGACTCAATATTTAGAAATAGAAAATGATCCGTTTTTGCATGCATTTTGCGAGTTGCGACTAGTCGCGATTATTGTTTGTTTTTCGTAACTTATTAAAATATTTCTAATTGAAGATTATGAATTGTTTCTGTCATCAAATTAGCGCTGATTCTATCAAATCGAAACAATCGTGATCGTGTTGAATAATGATCTTTCAGCTTTCAGTAGAACACTTGATTATTTTTACAACTCTTCCAGAATTTTCGTGAATTTCGACGAATGTTTGGGTTCGTTACTCGTTAGTGTTAAGTACTTTGAATTGGTTCCGGCATATTATACGTTTTTCGAATATGATACCCCTTTACCAAACCGCAACTGACCAAATTTGTCCGCCGTTGTATAGCGAGTAAGTTTTTAAAATATTCATGATTTATTTTACTATCCGTAAATTATTGTAGGTACCACTGCTGTATTAGATATGGCCATTGACAAAAAAAAAAGAAGAAAAGAGCAACATTTATAAATTTTAGCGCCGGTGTGGGAGTCCAGCTTATTTTAGGTTAGTTGTTAGCTGCGTACTACGATATGTCTTTAATTCTTGATACGTATATAGGTACATACTACATCGTCTCATGATATTATGAACACGCTTTCGTTTTTCCTGGTGTTCAGTCCAACACATTTATGAATTTCCAATGTATCGTCGACTGCGAGAAATGCAGATCGTGTAAATTTCTCACAAACCAACTCTAGAAATATTTTCAATGCCAAAAAGGTGGTTTACTGCATATACAAAAGAAAACGTTCAACGTTTCGGCCATTGACTGGCTTCGACAGTGAAAAATTGTCGCTTGATATTCCATCATTGTTAGAAAAGTAGCTGGTTTTCAAAAAAGAACCTGCTATACATATTTCTATTAATCTCTGAATACCACGACATTCAAATCTGTAATAAATTAGTTATTCATGTACGAATACGCCTAACACATGTAATAAGTAATAATACAATATATAAATTTCACTTCCTTCAAGCAACTATATTTTGTTTCTGTAATAGATTCACAAGTGGGCGACTGTGATTTCTCTTTGAATTTCATTTTTATGTTGATCTGCTGTACCTAAATTCTTTAGATTTGATTTGTTTTTAATTAAAGTGATATTTTAAATGACTGTGGGGACTCACTGGTATGAGGTAAAGGGGCTCGGACCCCTCGATGATAGTCGCCGCCCCAAAGGGCAGGCTAATTACTCGTCTATATGACGTTAAACACACAAAACTCGTTCAATCGTAATTACCTGTATGTACTTGCAGGTAATGTACGAGTACCAAATTGTGACATCACCAAACAATGTCACGATCCATTACACGAACCGGCCAGCCATCTCTTATCTCGATAGGGGATGATGCAACCTGGCCGTTCTCACCAACGTATGTATTCTCTTATGTACGTGTGTTTGTGTGCGTGTAAATAAGCCGTATATAAACCACCCGAACCGGCTCTAAAATCGCCAGTGTTTGCCTTGGTTTTGGCTTACCCGTACTTATGTACGAAGTTGCTGAACACGCTTAAATTCTGTTGAATTTCCTTCTGGTGAGAATATCTCTCACAACAAGGTATTCCACAATGACGTATCCAAATTTAAGAATATAAAACCGTTCGATTAATATTTAAATCCATTGTGGGTTCTTGGTTGAACTTCTACATGTTAACAAGAGGATTCGCTGAGCAGTTAATCTTCTTGTACAAAATTTGTGTTTGGGATTTCCTCAGATGTCAGTCATCATCAGTTCCCAACATCGATAGGATTCTCCTTCGTGGGTATATTGGATGATTTTCGTATGTTGTCTGATAACCTGATCCACCCCCTGTACCTATATATAAGTATAATTGATAGTAGGGAAAACGTTTGAATTAAATTTACTTATCCTTCTTGCATTCGACCATTAGCCATGATATTTCTCATGCTTTTACCCGCCTTGAGTCTTGAAAATTTCCCATTTTCAGGAACATTTCCGTACGAGTTGCTGAAAAGTTCAAAATCGAAGAGCCCAGATTTTATATTTAATGTAAGTATTTCTTTCTTTCATTTTTCATCTGTTCGAACATATATTCGCCCCTTTTGAAAAATCCCGGATACGCCATTGAAGAGCACCCTTTCACCTTCTCGACTTGAATGTTGGACTGCGTCTTGTTTCATCCTGACGTATGTTTGGAACTATCGCATTTATCTCGGAAAAGGTTTCGCTTTAGGTTTATGAAAAAGAGAAGCGAAAAAGGCGCCTGCGTTTTACATTCATCTCATTCGACGCGTTTTCGGTTTTCTCCCGAAAAGTCTGGTAGACGTAAAATTGTAACACAGCGTTGGCAGAGAAAGTCGTGTTTGTGGTAGCGAATGAAAGCGTCTCTAGTTGACGCGATCCTTTCGTATTTCCTCAGTTTTACACCTACAAACATATCGAAAGCACTGCATATAAACGTTCGTCTTCGCACTGTTTTTGTGGGCTTTACGCATCGAACAATCATTTTACTCTATTGCTGGTGCAACAAAAAGTATTTTCGGGTGAATGTTTGTTCGCGAACTGAAAGTGCATCGATCAGTGGAAGAGTATTTTTTTTTATCCCTCTAGAATTAGGCTGGAAAGAAACGATCAAAATAAATTACATTCCGTATTCAAATTGCTGGTAAGTAGTTATTGGTTCTTAATTCACTATCTTAAGCGACTTAAAAATTTATTGCTATTGTGAATGAATGAGATTGGAGATAACTTGGGTACATACGCACATCCTAGCGGCGAATTTGGGATAAAATTCGTGTGGAGGGTTAAGGTCCTGTCTTTATTTCCTGGAATTGAAATAAGTCAATTTTGTTTAATGTTCATTTTTAGAATTTTTCATGGCCGTGTTTATACCCGCTGGTTTTGTTAGCTCCGCCTCTGATAAATTTCAGAATGTTAGACTTAACTGGATCTGAAAGATAGGAGTTTAAGCAATCAAAGAAATATATTATGATCCTTCCTAAAATTATTAATTTTCCATCTCACTGCACTCAGTCGAACTTAAATTGTCTAATCTAGGAAAAAATATGGTAGGTACCTCGTTCGTAATCAGGCGATACTCTGATTGAAATCATCCAAAAACAAGGGGATTCATTACATTTTGATGAGCGTATAGTTTGAATGAAAACTGAGTATGAAGCGAGGACTGGTAAAAGGGCTTGAACTGATTTCTTGACCCTTTGATGAATTGAGTTTCTAGATTTTTACACTTCATGAATAAAATTACCTACTGTCTAAATTTTTTTAATTAAAAAAAAAATTATCAGTTATTAGCTATTTATCTGGGCATTAGCTTTACGTTATGTATTATTCTAGGTTACAACTCAGAGTCAGGAACGATATTATTTACAAGGATGATTAAACAAACAGGGAAGCATTATAAAGGAACAGAGAGTATAGAATAAATGGGTTACCGTTTTAAGCAAGAAGATCGGGTATAAAATACGTTGGAAATTGAATTGGAGACGAATTTGAATGCAAGAATGATTCTTCAGCACTAACAATGAATTGGAAAATTCTTATTTTACCGAAAAATTTAGTATGCAAGAACGTTACCTATTGTAAAAATGTTAGAAGTGCTCAAGTACTGGTCAAACCAGTAATTAAGTAGTTACCCAAGGGCGTAGATTAGGGGAGGTTCTAGGAGTCTGGATCCCCTTCTTAGCTAAAAAAAAAAAAGAAAAAAAGCTTGACATCTATAAATTGTGTGTTGATAGTGATGATGGTAGTATGTTGTAGTTGGAAGGGGGTTCAAAGGAAAAATAGAAACATGTAAACCTCCCCTCACAATAGAGCTATCCTACGCTCTTTCCTGTACTAGATACGTGAATTTCTTATAATTTGTACTTATGTTATAGCTGTTTGTGATACAAATGAAGTGAAGTGCAAAGTATCCCAAGTGCCAAATTTTCTGAAATGGGTTTTTTGCATGCAAATTATCCTATGAACTAGCGCACGTACAATACAAAACATTCTAAGTGCCCACAGCGCCTCGAGGTACTTCTAATTGTAGCCTAAAGATCGCAGCATGCATATGTGGTGGCGAGTGATGCATGCAAAACATCCTAAGTCGTACGAAGCATTTTGATAAGAATCTGTTCAGATTATCAGTGAACTGAGCTATTGTATGCAAGTGTATGACTGGAATTTCGGATACTGTACAAGTACGATTATTATTTTCTCTGAAGTTTATGAATAGGTTTAACAATGGATCCTATTCCTTCAACCTCAAACAATTTAACACCAACGAAGATCAGTAACGCACAGTAGTATGTACTACAGCTGCCAGTTATCTTGTTTTAACTTTGGGATACACGTTGCTGATACTGCAGATGGAATCATGTGTGTCTGGCACGAAGTGGAATCTGGGAGAGGAGGTAACCAAATGGCATCATGCTTATTACAGGCCATAAATCTCGAATATCTCGCAACTTACAAAATAAAATTGACTATCTGGAGTTACAATTGTGCTGGACAGTTGAAAAATCAAATGATGCTCTTCACTTATATTTATTTGATTGCAACTGGGTATAAAAAAAGATGATATTTCAAAAGTATTTGTCAAGAAGACATTCAGTTCAATGGAACCTTTTAAAGCTATAAGAATTTTGAAGCCAGGTTATACTATTCGCGATATAATATCATTGGAACTCAATGCCCTTTCTGAAAAGATTGAACTAAATGCAAGTAAGGTAAAAGATTTGAGGTTATGCTTCCATATATCGATCTACCCAATCGTTCTATTTTCATCTCCATTATAAATCCATAAACTGTGACATCAAATCACCTGTAGCCTTCCCCTTCACGTCACCAACAAATATATACTAGTATTATGATAGGGAATGGCTCTCGAACTTTAAGATTATATTACAGATAAGGTGAATGGGAAATACGCCGATTCCCCAACGGAAACAAATTCCCCAAATCTACGAAACATTGAAGACACGTCGATCAACTATTATTTAAAGATTTGGTGACGTGTAGAAATATGAAATTCGATCATCGGTGAACCAATCTTTATCTCATTTTGACTGTTCACGTTTTTGGCCTAAGAGTGAACAGTCAGTCTCGTTCTGTACGTGATAGTTTCCGTTTGTCGTGAATACGAAATATTATTCTCAACACAATACAGCTTTTTATTAAGACATCAAGTCACCTTTTAAATTGTTTTCACCGATACTTTCAAATGTGAACATCGATAGTAAAAGTAAATGGTTTGCGATACTACTTCTCCAATTTCGAAGACGAACATTCAATCGAGATTTGTTGATTCACCAAACTTCGAGAACCATGAGGCAACATGATTTGTAACCTGCACGACCTGATACTAGTTACCATATTTGTAAGTAACCTTTTTGATTGTAATAAAACGTAAACTGTAATAATGGGTTGGCCAACTTATTTATTTTCAATTACATAAATTGGCCCAACATACTTCGTAGGCCTCGGGAGCTATCGCTGGTGGGCTGGTGGCCTAACTGTTTGAGCTGGTTTGTGGTTTCGACTCTACGATTAATCGAGACTTATTGATATACTTCGAATCGTGATATCATTCCCTATACTCGGGATGTATGTACATTTTCGGACGTCACATCTACATATAATTTGTAATTTGTAATTTTATCATTAAAGTTAATGGCACTTAGAATTTTTTGTTTCATATTTCACATAGACTTATGATGTGCAAACCTTTAACCCTTATTTTCTTAGCCTACGTATGACTTAGGCCTAAAATTGGTACTCAGACATATGCGCCAGGCTTCAAGGAATCGATTGAGCTCCCATTTTGCCAAATCCAACCCCCCTCATCACAAATGAAATAATTTTTTAATGCTCCTGAAAAATTTTAAAATTGTTACATAGGATAGTTTGCACTTCACGCCTTCAAATGTGAGTAAAGTAGGTGATTTTGTTACAAGTTTGATTTTTGCAGCATGGGCCGAAGGAGAGTCATGCAAATCACACGAGAAGCAATCACCTAATACGCACGAGTGTCACACATTATTTTTTGCAACACTCTCACAAAAACAAAATTTCACCAAGAAAAATGTGTTTTGAAACGGTATCCAAACAGTTCAATAAATTTTGTAAAAATTATTTTTAAGCATAAACTTTTATTAGGTGTAACCACAGAGTGTTAAATATAATAGAGAACACACATAAAACAAAAAATAGCACCACTTCTGGGACGAAGTATCCCCACTCCTAAGGAACCATACAATTTTCAGTCTCACTTTAATCAATAAAATTTGTGTTTGTTGTGGTTTCTGTATTTTTAATTATATTTATTCGTTCATTTAATTCAGTTATTTGAAGAAAAGAAATTATTATCATTGCTTATGGGCCTGAATATGGGCGAACAAATTTGAATTTGTTACTGTATGGACGAGGACAACAACTTCAGATTTGGTGCCATTTTTTCTAGCAGCAATTAGATGGTTCTGCGTCCTCTTATATTTAATACTCCATCAGTGCAATACTCAGGTAGACACACACTCATGGTATGAAGAGCTAAACAAAATAAATGCAAAACCAACCAACCACAATTACCTTATAAACTTGGTTCACAGTTGGTTAATTTTTATGCTACTAGCCAGCTACTTGGGGTATTACTCTGTTGACAATTGAATTCACTAGCCATTTGAACCATTTAAAATAAATTTAAACTCGGCAGTTCACCATGTGAGATTCTAATTAGATTCTTATAAGACTATCTGCCAAGCTAAAGTTAACTTAAATGGTTAAAAACAGAAAACTGACTTTAAATGTTAACAGAATAGCACCCCAAATAGCTCGCTAGTAGCTGCAAAACAAGCCAGGTGTGAATTAGGCTATAAAGTATAAATTCACATCCACTGAATGAAGTAAAAACGAATAATTGTAGTGCAAGTTCAATGAATGTGTGTAGTAGAAACGGATAATTCTCCATTCATTCGCGTTTTTTTGTTCATTTATTCTCGAGTAGCTAAAGGTTTATAAAAATTTTCATGAAATATAGATTCAAGTAAATTTTCTCTTCTTTCCAACCCTACCAACTCCAGCTTTCTGACTTAAATAGCGGCTAAAGAATTATTGATTTAGTAAGAAAAGGTTTCTAGATTTCAAAAAGTGGGTAATTTTCTATTAATTTGGTTTTTTTTCGGTCGTTTATTTTCAAGCAGCTGAAAATAATTGAAAAATTATATGAAAAGCAGATTTGACAAAATTGTCTCCTTATTCCAGCAATACCAACCCAAGCTCTGAAGCTTAAATAGCCGCTGAGGAATACTGATATGAATTTTTAATATCTAATTTAGTAATTATCTATGAATTTTATGTCGAAGATTTTGGAGAACAAATTTTTCTGTTCTTTAAGAAGCACAATTTTTCTGTATTCCTTATATTAAGTATATGAGGTTTTACCTTGCCCTTTTTTGCCCTTTGATTCTTTTCCAAGTAACGTAGCCAAGATTATCTTCAGAAGGAGAATCTAAATTTGAAGATATTTCAATTGAAATAGAAAAAAAAGAACAGCATTAGTATATGTATTACCTTGTAAAACTATCATTTTTCCTTGGAATGAAGTTCAAATTCAATTTTCCTTAACTGACACATTGTGTTTTTCTCTGTTTACCTAGTGGAATATGAAGTATACAGGTTATATTTATAAAAATTTTTTTTGGTCAATTTCAAAAGACATGGACTTACGAAGAAAGAATAAAGAACCAACTACATATTTTGTTCTTTTTGGTTTTGTGACGTCATAAAAAAAAAAAATGTATTTGACAACTCCTTCTATCTGAAGAAAATTTTCTATCTTATATAGGTTATATTATTTACTCGAAACGAAAAACTTCTGAAAATAAGTTAGTTTTTATGAATTTAACCATAGTTTTATAACTGAAAAAGGCTTCGTTTCTCACAATAGTTCTAAAACTTCTTTTATACATTGCACCAGTAAATAACCGCGTAGCAAAAGTTATTCGTTTCGTTAATACTTGCGTCTACCACCTTTTCAGGCTCGTTTACTTTGACAAATGTTCTTCTTATAGATTCTAACTTGACAAATATTTCAAGTCGAGTGCGAAAACAACGAGTAAAATTAAAATTTACTTACCCGAAGAAATTATGGTGGTGTTTCGTTTTCTTCTGGTGTGTGAAACCTCTATTCTAAACCATGACGAAAAGATTAAAAAAAAAAAAAAAAACTGAAGGAAGTAGGCTACCTATAAATTAAATTTAAAATAATTAAAACTTATCGTTAGTGATATATTATGGTGCTATTGTGTTAGAGTATGGCATTTATATTGGGCAGGGAAAACACATTTATTCTCTTCCATTTCGAATTTTTGGCTCAGGTAATGGATTGCAATGTAGCGTCGAGAAATAATATAAAATGTATTTCTTAAAGGTGCGAATAAGTTGATGAAAACATTTTTTGGACTCGTTTGAATATGGAAAAAAGTTGTCAGATATTTTCGTTATCGTTTAAAGCTTAAATGAAAATAAGTGGATATTAGTTTCTCCGATCTTCATCTATGGCGCAGAGAAAATTTTACTTTTTGACAAAAAACTAACGCAACTATTCTTTGCCAGAAAATATTTTGTACAGTACTTTTTTCTAGTTTTATCGAGTTTTGTTTAATTTAGTGGCTTACCAAAGTAGGTACGGAAACTTAGTATACTCATTTATGATTTTGTGCTTTTGGTGAGAAAATTACCTTGGGTCATGAAACGAAAAACGCCCCCCTCCTCAAGGTTATTTCATGAGACCAAAATTAATACCTACGTAGATTTCTATCAAAAACTCACATAAAAATAAATATCAGTAACTTTTCTTCGAGTATAATACGTTGTGCCGACATCAAATTTTTACTATTCTGCACATATAAATTCTTTAAGTCAAGTATACTGTTCCCTTTACACTGGAAATAATTTTACAAGGATTCATCGCGTGAAACATATCGTAGATTATAAAATTTTTCTGGAAACTTGATGGATAATGGCTCCACTTTGATGAATTTTCCAAAAGGTTTTTGCATTATTCCATTGCCTAATTAAACATGGTTTCAAAATAAAAGTTGGTAAATAAACGTATAAAAATTAATCGAGGTACCTATATCAACATTACTTATACCCGCATAGTTATAAAATTTACTTTAACCTTAATGTATGTTGTATTCAGGTTTTTTTTGCTGTAAGTTACATCTTTATTTCCTTGAAAATTCAATGATGTTTTTCGAATTATCATCCCATCAGTATTTTTCCATCACTTTTCAGTTGGAATAAAATTTGAATTGCAGGTGTCAAACGAAATGAATTGTCTACGTATAAATTGTGAAAATTTGTCGGCAAGATTAATTGGAAAATTTAATTTCTTCTATTTTTTTTCGTCTTATGTTTCTTTCAAAAAAAGTTACAAAAGTTTTCCGCAAATCCCTGTCACAATTGAAAAATTTTTCGTTTTCGATGCCTGAGAATATTAATTTTTTAATTTCCTTGTTCAATCGTTCTTTTTTGTTATTTCAATCAAATTTTGTTTGAATCCTCTGTTGGTATTCCAAGATGAAAATATCTGAAAATTTACTTTTGCAGCTACGTAATTCTTGAATAAAACTTTCTTGAACGTCATATGTGACCGAGATGTAAGCTCTCAAAAAAGCTATTATTTTCTCATTTTATGGAAACTAGGTAGCTATATGTGGCACTTTTATGACAATGGTGCAATTGTGAAAAATGCGTTATCTTATTTATTTGATGGGCTTGAACATCGAAAAAAAAGTAATTTTTTCAAGCACATTTGAGTCATACTTTACAGATGGAGGAGTTTCAAAACCTTAAGTATATATTTAGTATTACCAAATAATCCAACCTGCGACCCTTCCTTCCCCTTCCACGGTAGTAATTTCCAGCTCTATTCCTGGATGCATACTTGAGTTCATTTTCTTTGTTATGTTGGATCTTGTAAATTTTACCCACCTCTTCCTTGTCTGTATTTTATAATCGACCATTGGCTGAGGGAAACTGTAATGAGTAAATAAAACACTAGCGTAGCAAGCCACGCTAGAAAATGTTGGTTTTCTAAAACAAGAAAAAACTGAATAAATCAATAAACAAATAAACAAACAAATAAATAAATAAATTAATTATAAATATCAAAATATCAAAAGTATTTGGCAGAATGCTGGTTCAAATTTGGGTACACTTAAAATGAAGTGTCAAAGAAATTCATAGTGAATTGTGTTGTAAAGTTATAAAAAATTATTAAAAATGCACGCAAGTTGTACATGATTGCTTAGCAAATAAAATAACAGCAAGCCTGCTTTCTAACCAGCTTCGTTGGTTCATCCGAAATATATCTTATCTTCTTAGCAACAGTTGGAGATTTTTTCAAATTAGTTTCCAGATGGACCGTTAAGCTGACTGAAACCAAATTTTGCCGAATGTTAGAATACAATACGTTCAGTCTAAATTTTGAGCCTATTGTTTAACAGTTACGCATTTTAGAACTTTAAAGCTCCAAAAATGCAACATTATAGAATGTAGCTGTTGTACCATCTAACCAATTTTGACCAGAAACAGTAGGTCTCATCCTTGTCTAGGTGCGAACAAGTGTACCAAATTACATGACTATCGGATAAAAATTGCGACCTGTACCGTGTTTCATAAAAATGTATTTGTATGTACACGGGGTGATCTAAAATTAACGTAATTCAAAATCAAAAAACTGAACAAAAAATTATCATTTTCATTTCTAAATGTTTTGACAGATGATGCTAAATAAAAGATTTTGAAACTAATCTCTGAACATTTTCCACGCTATGAGTCGATAATTTAAATTTTGAAAATTCCTCCTACAGATGAAAACGTTGTGCAACAATTTCGATGTGAAGGTGAAAATTTTGGTGTTAACAGAGTTATGAGAAACATTTTTGTGTAAAACAGATGTCAATTTTGGAAAAGCAATGTGCATCGATGAATACTGATGTTCGAGTTAAAAATGAGAATAGGGAATTTTTTCTCGTAAAAATGTTACTAAAAATTTCATAATATTGCTATATTTGGATGACATCATTTATGTTTAATTGCCGACACGTCTTTAATGCCTCTAGTAGGTATTAATACATCATTTATGAATTTTTATTTCAATATTTAACAGAATTATTTTTACTGGCGTTACTTTTTAGTCACCGTATTTGTATAATATGAATTTCAGCCAATAGTTCCGAAAATTTCTTGGTGTCATGAAACGAAAAACGAACCTTTCCTCATCACTGGGTCTTAATACCAGATCAATTCTATTATATATGTAGATTTTCTAAATCCTACATGAAAATATATGATTACACAATACAAAAATACTGATCAAATACATATCAGAATATTTTGAAAAGAATTTAGTTCTGTGTTTGGTCTAGAACTCTATAACGGAAGAATATAATTGGCCCGGTGCGGCCCAAAATTGTAAATCCGCCCCGTAGATGTAAACACGAAATTGGTTATATTTTGTGTGGTAAAAATGTCAGTTGGTAGGCTTGCTGTTTTTAGCAATGGCTGTTCTGTCCTTTTTAAATTAAATTTAGCTCAATAAGTACGCACTTACCTACATAATTTCGTCTTTTTTTTTTTTTTGGGAAGAGGGAGGATAATTAGTTTGTCTTTCGTCGTTTCAACTTCTCGTTCGCTATCATTAGCGAAGGGTACAACTGCTGATTTCCGCAGCATTATGACGAAAACATAAAAATTACCGATAATTTAGCCGAAATGTTCGTCACGTTTCCGCCATTTCACAGCTATAAATTGCTCGCCACCTGTAACGACCATTTATGGCTCAAAAAGGAGGAAAGTATCAAAAACTTCTAAAAACGATCATCGAAGTACACATACACACACGCTCAGACCCAACGCGCGAAAAAAATAGAAGAAGATTTAAAGGAAGAAAAAGCAATTTTCTCTATTTTCGTGAAAATTACTTGGTGTAAAAGTTTGAGGGGAAAAATTTACCACCTTATAAGTTGAAAAGTTGCGAATGTATGTTATATATTTTTTTTTTTTTCGCTCGCATGCCCGTTGATTAATGTCCTCTTATTGGCTTTTCTGGGTTTCAGTCTTTTTGACGTGGTCGTATTTTTTTCTTCACAATTTTTGTCCTTTTTCCCGCTTTTTTTTATTTTTATTTTTATTTTTTTAATTTTCCAGAAACAAAATAAAGTTGTGCAAAAAAAAAAAAAAACCGGGCGTAGCCCACGATCCCCTGCGCACCTGGCGGGCGAGCAGGGAACTCGTCTACCGAAGCAATATAGGTAGACGAGTACTGGGGCACTGGGCTGAGGAGGTCGCAATCATTCGTCGTTATACGACCAAAGCGAACAGAGGTTTTTGATAGGAGTGTGACGACGTTATCTTTATAGTCCCTTGGACGTTAAACGAAATATTATATATATATATATATATATATATATATATAAGTACCAAACCGAGACACTACAATAGGTACTTAGTGACGTTATTTTTTGTGAAATTGTTCATCGTTGTGGTAGCATGCGAATAAAAGTAGACGTCAAATTTGTGTAGATTAGGCGTTAATACGTTTATTATTATTATTATTATTATTATTATTTATTTATTTAATTTTTTTTTGTAATATTTATAATTAGTGAAACCAATTTATTATTATTTTTCTTAATGTGAGTTTCCTTAATGTGCTATTTTCGAAAGGGTTACGAAATTTTTTACAGGCGCCAGTTAATCCTTCAAATTTTGTTTTATTCATCTGGTTTGACACGTTGTGTGTGTAAGTACATATTATACTAGTCTACAAATAATATCGAGCATAAACGTTTCCCTCTGTCGTTTTGTTTTATCTTGTTTGTGCGAGTGATTCCGACAATGGCATTGTTAATAAAACTGTACATTGTGGGAGAAATTTATGGTTCTTTTTTTAAATTTAGTTTTTTGAAATGCTGATAGTTATTATCTCTGTAATAACTGGAGATGTAGTACCATCGAGGGCGTCTCTCAAATTATATCTCTAGGAAAGATTACTTCAGCGTAGGTACATGTTAATTTTTTTCTTATTTTAAAAAATCGTGCAGCTTTTCAGAAACTGCCTACAACAAAGAAGCAGTTTTTACTTCGCGCCTTAAAAAGGTCAAGGATGAAGTGCTACTACATGGAGAATAAGTTACGTTCTGTTATTGGCACTAAGGAACTATAGGAATTCTCGACCCGCCGTATTGAAGCCATTCCTCTCATCACTGCCTATATATTGCGTGTACATGAGGATTTTTCTTAAAATTTTCGACAAATTTTGCAATTTTTATCAAAATTTTATAATTTATTGAAATAAATCGCAAAAGCAGAATGGGTGGATGCTGTGCTACGAACTGCTTTAATAGAAATTTTCAAAGCAAAAGATTATTTCGTGTCTCTATATAGACCATGAAAAGTGAGAGAAATGGGTTTAAAATTCAAGGAAATTGCGATTTCTTCCAGTAAATTATTAAATTTCGATGTAAATTGCAAGATTTGTCAAAAATTCGAAGAAAAATCCCCATGTATACGGGATGACTGTAGGTGTAGTAATAAGAAGAATGGCTTCAATAAGGTCGCCCGAGAAATCCTACAGTCATATTAAAGATTCTTTAACTGACACCAGACGGAATTTTATCATTTTTAGATTTCTTACGAGAGACAATGAAATTTTAGGCTATGCATGATACCTACGATATCTGCGCTTCCTATTCCATTCAAACACTGGAACAATTTTTTAAATTTTTTTCATATTTTAAAATAATTTGTAATCAATGGATGAATTCATTGCTTCAAAAAATTGTTTATTTATTTAATTTATTTTTAAGAGTGAAAATGCCTTGTAATAACCATAGACCAATTACTAGAGAAGCCCAGTGTTACAATGTACAAATGTGAGCAAGTAGAAATAAATGAAAAAATAAATGGGAAAAACCAGCGGTTCGTAAAAAACGGAAAACTGTTAGGGAAAGAGACGTAAATAGTGGATGAGGGAGCCAAGACAGCCAAGTAAGTGAAAGGGTAAACCAATTCAGGGTAACATAAAAACGCTTTCTGACGTGATACAGTGTGGCAGTCATATATCTCAGTGGCCAGGCAATTTTCAAACTCAATTTGTACGTCTCCGAAAAATAGTAGAGATCTTAGAATCAGGTAATTTTGTGAAGAATTTTATGGGTCAGCTGATGGTGGTATTGGTTTTATAATATAAGCGTACTATGTATGTTAAAATACCATCTAACCAAATGAACAAGCCGGTTTTAGGATAAAATTTCCTGACTATCGATCAGTTACGCACGCTGTAACAAATCATTGAAATAGGTACGTAGAGAATAGAAAAAGGAATTATACCTACCATTTGTTGACTGCACAAAAGTTTTAGATTAATTAAAGCTCGAGTTTGTGCTTGAATCATTGCATAGGTAACCAAGGGATACCAAAACAGTTTTTCGCAATAATAATTGAGAATATGGACACGAACTTAAAATATAGAATTGTTATGAATAAAACAGGAAAATATTTTGAAATAAAAAGAGTAGTTAACATAGGGCGCCCCCTAGTCCCCATATTATTTAATACGGGTTTGTAAGAGGTGTTCCAAAAGTTAAGTTGGTAAAGCAAAAGAATTTTAATGAATGAAGAAAAAAACTGAAAAATTAATAAAAATAAGGCTGGGATAACAAAATATACCTACGTCAGAAAATTCTACATTGAAGTTTAGAATAATTGCGAATTGATTTGAGTTATGCTTAATAGTTAATTTTTTTTCCATGAATTTCTTGGAAAACTTCGGTTTTATTGAGAAGTATGGAAATAAATCAGTCATAATTTTATTCAAGGATCACTGTCACATAATTTAAGTAGAAAAATGATGTACAAACTTTTTTTTACTTTATGTCATATGAGATAAACAAGTAGGCTTATCCTTACGTCATAAGATAAAAACCTGAAATAAAGACTTTTTTAGGGTTTTTCCACGAAGTGCAAAAAAACCCGTATTATAATCACTAAGTTATTCTTTTTCTTCAGCCAGTTCTGTGTTTTGTTTCTCAACTGTGAAAATAAATTTTATTCCTCTATATGAATAATGAATTAATGATTAATAATTATTATTAATTGATTATTAAGTTATTCTTTCTGTATT
Organism: Ericerus pela; assembly: GCA_011428145.1. Classification (NCBI taxonomy): domain Eukaryota; kingdom Metazoa; phylum Arthropoda; class Insecta; order Hemiptera; family Coccidae; genus Ericerus; species Ericerus pela. The sequence goes on from WOFM01000022.1 coordinate 292,718, forward strand.
TATTCTTTAATTGAATATGTAAATTGTCAAAACATGTTTGATGAAATTATTGATACAGATTGATATGTGGCCGCATTGCTATGTAATTCATCTAAGCAAAAACTCACTTGCAACATTGTTTAACGTTGTAGCTTGTTTTTTTTTTTTTTTTTTTTGGTTTGTTTTATCTTTTTTTTCTCGTTTTTTTTTATTTCCCTCTACTTTTCATTTGGACTGTATAGGTAACATTGAATTTTCCTTTCATTTTAAAGCTCATAATTGTGAAGTTTATCCTCTTTCTTTCCCCCTTTGTGTGTTTGTAGATTGTTTTATATTTTCAAAAATGAAGAGATATCACAGAGAAAATCTCTTTTCTATTTTTTGCTTTCGTTTCTTCCTACTTGTTTGCGGGAGCCTCGTATCGAATTATCTACAATTTTTTTCCTTTACATCATCGAACTTTTATATTATGTTTTTCTTTTCTTATTAATACCCGACATTATAACAAGATTATACGAATATATTACGCTTGACGTGATTGGATAAAATCCATGATGAAAAAATACATTGACGAAGAAAAAAAAAAGTGATACGTCAATACGTGGGTACTTTTTTTTCCCCTCAACGATCAGCTTTGGATAAAATTATGAGAAGAAATACTACTTTTCTTCGAAAAGGTCATACTGTCAGTGTGTAGTCAAATAACAAATATTCTATTTAACTTTACCAGACATAGAAGAGAAAAATGTGTAGGTAGATGCTCGTTCATGGCGTACGCTATCGTGGGCGTAGCCCACGAGTCTAGCGCGCCTGGCGGGTGCAAAGGACACTTGCCTGTCGAAGTAATGTAGGCAGGCAAGTGACTGGGCTGAGGCGGTCGCCACATTCGTTGTCACGCATAGAGAGTAGAGAGTACGTTAAATAGAACATTATATATATAAGTGCAAGGATGGTGGCTTACCGCCACCACATGGTAGCAGGAGCACTGAAAGTCCTTCAGAGAAACAAATCTTTTTATAAAAAATTTGCCTCGGAATAAACACTTCTGTAATTAAAATTCGACGAATTTTAATTCCTCCTAAATAGAAAGCAGGCATAGGCCTGCTCTCACATCTACTAAAAACGCTTCCACACGCACACCAACTCAAGCTCTTAAGAAGAGTTTGACCTTCATGCACTTACAAATCAAAATTGTAAACAATCTTGAATGATTATAGCTGAAAATTGAAATAATTCTCAACTATTACGTAATTGCAAACTGAAATCACGTTTGAAATATTTTGTTCCCACTCACGAAAATATAAAGGTAAACGTCTTTGTATTCCTAAACATGAAAAAAAAAAAAAAAATTGGCAAAAACTCACGTATACAGACTTAAAGAAGTCTAAAGGAGATCCTTATTAGCAAGAAGAAAACCTGCGAAAGAAAGCAGATTTTGACCATGCTAATAAATAAATGACAATTGATAAACACATTATTTGTCCACAAATAATATTCTTTCCTCCAAGAAATTAATATCTTCGAAAGAATTATCCTTGGCATTATACTGTGAGTTTTCACGTTGAAATCACCAACATGCTACAAACAGCTAAAAATTCTTTGCTAAGGAATTTTTAGCGGCCCCCAGTACGCTACATAATGGATACCAGATGGTTTTCCAAGATATAGAAGTCAAACCATTTTAAACACTTATGCAAGTAGACAAAATTCTACCAGCTAATGTTGAAAAACGCCGATTGCCTTCTTCACTGTAAAAACTGAAGAAATGCAATCGGCCAACACTATACAAATATCTAGACCGATATCTGTTCTCAAAAAAAAAAAAGTTGGAGATATCTCCTCTCTCACCTACTCTTATATGAAAAAAGCCAATGCTGTAAGTCGACAGAAATAGGAAATATTTTTGTCATCACAACATTGGTAATTAAAGGTTCATTCAAGAGAAAAGAGTCAATTGACTCCTTTGTCAAGAACATATACCATCGTTGATGGGAAGTTATAAAGGACAATGATGTGCAACCCCTAAAAAAAAAAAATTATGACGTACCTTTTATTTTTGAAGCAAAGATAAAAAGTACGTCAACACACACACACATACTTACAAAATCGACAGGCTGCAGTTCCAACTGGAATTGCAGAAGAGTCAGTCAAACGATTAGTGTCGAGTAGAATATCATACTCCATCGATTTTGATGTGTTATTGTGTGCATTGTCTTCAACTTTTTTCGTGTATAATATCGATTGTCTGTGCGTGATTCTTACACGTTATTAAAAATTAACCAACAATTTTTTTTTGAAAAATTGTATTATAAATCTCATTATTTATGTGAAGATTTGACTGTAAAAGTGCGGCCATTTTGGCGCATAAAAATAGATCATTTCACCCATAAATTGTGGTGTTTATATAAAAAATTTTGTCCACAACTCTAGTGAACGAAAAAGGATTTTACTGGTCGTCAGTCTTTTATAAAATCAAAAGAGAAAAGAGAAACTAGTAAGTACAATTTCTTATAATAATATTTGATCAATTACCAAATATTTATTCATGTCAAACCAGTAAAAATTTACTAGGCGCAAAATTATGAGAACTTTTTGGCAATCTTGTAAACAAAATTGCATTAAGAAACACATCTGTTCTTCTAATGTCTATTACAAATTTGAAAAAATATCAAATTTGGCCTCTTCTAATGAAAAGTTCGTAATAGTGTAATTCAGTAATATTACAAAACAACATTGCGCCCACGGGTCATGCCCAATTTTTTAACAGGCAAAAAATCGACAGACACTTCAATAAAATTTGAAATCTTAAGGACTTCAATTATGAAAATGTCTGTTTTTCAGAACCTTACATCAAAAATATTTTTTGATATAAAATGATACCTAATGTTGTTGGCCTAACTAAACATTAGGCCCGTAGACAAATGATCACAATTTTCTTTAAAAAAAAAAAAAAAAATTTCTTTTCTCTCCCTTTAGGTATGTCAGAAGTCTATTGTGACTTCTGACATAGTCGTGATTCATTAAGAGAAAATGTCATTGCGCCCACGGGTCATGCCCGATTTTTCATCGGACATAACCTGTAAACAAAGACATGAAAAAAACAAAAAATTAATTAAGACTTAATAAATAAAATTGTGATCATAAATTTGCCTGTCCAACAATAGGTACGTTACTAAAACGAGAAGTCAATAGGAATATTTTCTTTTCTCTTCCTTTTCCAATAATAAAAACTTAGAAATGCTTATCATGATGTTGCATCTATAAAAGATAGGCTGCAACCACTTCTATGTTTTTTGAAATTGGAAGGGAAAATTCCTGCTTCTCTTCCTTTTACAAAACAGAAAATGTAGAAATGCTTGGCATGATGTTGCGCCTACATAAGCTAGGACGCAACCATTTCTACCACTTCAAATCTACAATGAAAAATCTTTTATTTTGTGTCTACAACCAATTGGCAAACGTGGAAATGCTTGTCATGGTGTTGCCCCTAATAAAAATAGGATGCAACCACTTCAGCGTTGTTGACATGTGCTTGTAAATAAAAGATGCGCCTTAAAAGATTAAACTGCAACCCAAGTAAATAATACATTCTTGCCTGAAAAACACAAAAATGCAAATAGTGGTGTATGCCAATGGTACAAAACAAGTTGGACAAATAGAATAAAGAACAAAAATAATAAATAGAATCTATTTATTGTGAAAACATAAAATTAAATAAATTGTATTGTTCTTTAACAGAAAAATGTCATTCAGGAATGATAGTTCATCAAATGAATCCAGCCCGCTACCGCCACCATCCACTGAACAGCCTGAAGGACTAAGCAACATGCCTTCAACAAGTTGTGCACCTACTCAGATTGGCATCATACCAATTGCCCCACCATTACCTGGAATGGAGCAATCCACAGTACCAACAGCCACCCTGCTGATCAATCCATTTGACATGGCAGCAGCGGCTAAACAACTTACCCAACAAACTGGGAAGTCGCTAGTACAAGTAGAGAAGAGCATGAGGGAACAGGCATCAAGTTTGATGGCAGTCCAGCAGGAAGGTCTGGCCTACAGTATTATGAGTGGTATCGATGAATACGAGCTTGCACTTGAAAATTTTAGCGATACCATCTCATCAGCTAACGTCTATCTGCAGGAGCTCGATGCACTAATGGAAATTCCTCAATTAACATTAGTGCAGGCCAGAAAGGAGCTACCAGCCATAAAAAATACAATAGACAAACTCCACAACTCCCCAGTTGGAGTTACAAGAGAAAATACGCAGATAGCAAGAACTTGCATCCTCAAGCTCTTTGTAAAACAAGGTGAAATTGAAGCTCGATTCCCCTTGTCTGCACCATTAAATACTCCTCTGCCACCCACACTGCCTGCTGATCCAGCATCCTGTCCAATGCAACAAGATGCACAGCAGAAGCAGGAAGAACTCCTTCGAGAGGAGGAAAGACGAGTGGAAGAACAACGTTGTTATTACAAGCTGACAAAAATGGCAGAACGCGCTGCTTACAACCATTTGCATAAGGAGAAGTACAACTGTGAAATAGCGCAGATTGAGCAAACCAAAGCAGAGTTAATTGATCGCGCACAACACGAATTTGGCTTGAATTTCAAAGAATTCAAAACCAGATTTGTGGTGCCAGCGATCAAGAGAGGTAATATATCTCCAAGTTCACATAATTCAGAAAAAAGAGATTGTCCAAATGATTTCCAGGAAGGAATAGAAGAACCAGCATGTAAAAGAACATGTGCTGATCCTTCACACCATAATCAGGAAATCATTACAAACTCTTCTAATGAATCAAACCCTATTACCCCAAATCGTTTGTTTCTTGCTCCCGTGAATGTAACCCCTCCAAATGATCATTATTCAGTAACTGCTTTGGTACCTCAACCTATAGGTAATAACCATAAAGAAATTGAAATTTATCCAAAATTTGTGGACCCGATCCCTTGATGTTGGGAATCAGATCCAAACGAAAAATTTAAATAACCTCTAATGAATTTAAAGCCACCCAAATTCTACATAGAAAAGTGGGATAGCAAAATTTTAACCTACCCAGGGTTCATTAGAAGCTTTAAGATGTATGTGCACCTTCGCACAGACATTGCCATACCTCAGAAGATAAGCATACTTCAAACTGCAATGCCAAAAAACATTGTACAGAAGTTTTGCCATTTTGCTCCTGATGATATTGGTTATACGCAAAGACTTCAATTTCTACACGATAGATTTGGGGACCAAAGTAAAGTTAGAGCTGAAATTTGGTACAAAATCACCAAATTCCCTGTTACAACAAACTCAATCTTATCCATTCAAGATGGAATGGATGCAATTGCAGTATTGATTGATTGTTATAGGTTAGTGTCTAAAGTAGTTGATGAAGAACAGCTATTTAATGTTACAGTGAAAAAATTCCCACCACGGTCCTACATCAATAACTTAAAAAGTAGTGAAAGACACATCTCTCACTTATTTGCGGCAATAAGAGAGTTTATTAAAATACATGAGATGTTTGAAGACAAACATCCCATACAAAGAAACTCTCATATAAATGATAATCAAGGCAAAAAAGGACAACCTAAAGGTAATCCAAACTTTTTGGCAGCAACTTTCCAGAAAGATAATAACGATCAAAACAGGGAACTAGGAAAGGATAAATCCAATCCCAGTAAAAACAAGAGACAAATGAAAAAATCAAAATCACGATCAAACAATAGACATTATCATAATTTACGTGTTTCAGAATGTCAAACTCAAGAACAAGAAGTCAAACATGCTCAAGATACCCCTAGGAGTATCCTGAACATGCCAAACTTCCCAGACAAAGCATGTTTGTTTTGTTCAAACAAACATCTTTCTTTTCTCTGTTTTGATATGCGCTATAACACTCTCCAACAGCGTGAAAGGGAATATGCAGCGAGAAAGCTGTGTAAGCATTGCGGTTTTTGTCATACAGCAACTCATTGCCCACAGAAAACTCCAGCTCATTGCAAGTGGTTCAACTGCATGTCCACAAATCACCATGCAAACCTATGCCTGCAAGCACCGTATCCACTGTTCCAAGAACACATGGACAGATGGTACGCAATCCTCCATGAGCGGAAGGAAGCGATTCGTAAGCAACAAACTGATTCACAGATTGTCTCAAAAGATAAAAATTTTGAAAATAATGAATCATCTGTCCCACAAGGCAAGCAGTTTGGTAAACAGTCAAAGGCTAAAGCACTATTTCAGCTCAGTGTGGAGCAGAAGGAGTGCCTGCCAGTTAGTAGTGAGTATTTCACATCATTCATTAAAAATAATAAAAATTTTACTTTTCTTGTGTTTGAGTCGTATGCTCAATCCCCATACCTAACACAAGCATTGGAAATCATAAAACTAAAAGGTGTTGAAAACCAAAAATCAAACATATTTAAATCTTGTTTGGTAGATTTTGAAATTTTGACTCCAAAAGGTACAACTGTCCCCATAACAGCAAAAACAATAAATTGTATAACTCACAATTTGAAACAACCAGACCTTACAGAATTTCACAAAAATCACCCTGAGTAATCAAATCTTGAATTCTCAAGAACAGAGAATGAGCATACAATAGATTTATTGTTAGGTAATGATTATATGTGGTCATTTGTAACGCGAATAGAACATATCTCACCTACCCTTACTATCATCGAAACAGATTTCGGATGTATGTTAGGTGGCATTATCTCGAACCAAACTGAGGTTGATGAACTCTTCACCCCAGTTTTCTTCAACAACCCCCAGGAAGTTGAAAATTTATGGCGACTCGATGCAATAGGTATCAAATCAAACAACTTAGTAGAAGCTCAAGCGGATGCTGAAGCTTTACAGCTGTTCTACAAAAACGTTGAATTGGTAAATAACCAATACCAAATAAGATGGTTGTACAGAAATTATCCACCACCATTGGCCGATAATTACAACTTGTCATTTAAACACTTGGAACACCAACTACCTAAAATGCAAAAAATGCCAGAATTCTACAAAAGGTATGATGAATACTTCAATCTACTAATTGATTTAGAAATGATTGAAGTAGTTGATCATAATAAGAACAGCGAAATCATACATTACCTTCCACATAAAGGCATTTTAGATTTAACAAAAAGTACACCACTTCGTGTAGTTTTTGACGGGTCTGCAAAAACAAAGCAGTCAAAACACTCTATAAATGACTGCATGTTTAAAGGAGCTAATCTCCTACCAGATCTACTGCAAATACTTCTATCTTTTAGAAAAGATAGATATGCCATAATTGCAGATATGAAAAAGGTGTTCCATCAAATAGGCTTACATCCTGATGATTGGGATGCAACAAGATTTTTATGTGTAAAAGACCCATCAAAACCATTGAATAAGTCTAACATTATCATCTACAGGTTCCAAAGAGTACCATTTGGAATAATAACAGACCCATTTTTATTGGCGGCAATATTATTACATCATTTTCAAACTACAGATCCAGAATTTCACAGAAAATTCTCGGACAACTTCTATGTAGATAAGTTGGTCACATCCTTACCGACTTATAAAGATTTATTAGACTTACATAATAAGGCTAACAAATTAATAGAAGATATCTCAATGGAATTATCACAATGGGGAACAAATTGCATTCCACTGAGAAAGGATTTTAATCCTCAACATGCATTATCCAAACCACAAATTAAAGTTCTCGGATTGACCTGGGACATGGATGAAGATGTAATCTTCTTCAGTGACCCAAAATTGAAAGATTTTGATCAAAATTGGTCTATGAGACTCTTCCTTCGGGCAGTGTCTCAATTTTTCAACCCACATGGCTGGTTCTCTCCAGCCTTTATCCCATCTAGAGCCTTTATAAAAAGGCTTTGGAATGAAAATTACAAGTGGGATGAATCTTTACCTCTATCTCTACAACCATTAGCGACAGAGTTAGTAAAAGATTTGTCAAAATGCACTAATTATTTTCTACCAAGGCAAATTTATTTGGGAACCTACAACCCAAATATTTGCCAACTACACATATTTGTTGATGCATCCAAAACAGCATTTTCAGCTGTTGCATACTTGAGCTTTAGTAACACTGAAACAAACAAGTATGCGAGTAGATTCGTCTTTGGTAAATCAAGAATTTCCCCGATGAAAAATGTTACAATCCCTAAAATGGAATTGTTAGCAGCATTAATTGGAGCAAGAGCAGTGCGCAATTTATGCAAACCCCTTGATCTGACTGATAATCTAACTTACTTGTGGTCAGATAGCAAGTGTGTTCTGACATGGCTGTTAGAACATAGAGTGCTTACACAGTTTGTATCAAATAGAGTAACGGAAATCAAAAAGGTTGAAAATCTGCAATTTTGGTATGTCCCATCTGCAAATAATCCCGCAGATATTGGATCACAAGAAGCAATGGTAGATGATCTCTTCCTCACAACTTGGTGATCAGGTCCAGATTGGCTAAAAAACAACCCGGACACATGGCCAAAGACTGATCTACATATAATTCAATCTTTACCAGACCTACCTGAGGAAAAGACAACTATCCCAGTGTTTACAACACTGAGAGGATCATTAAAAAATTTTGGCAATTTGTCAGAAGTTATACCCAAAGAGCATGACTCCCTATTTGACAGCCATAAACCTGCCAAACTACGGAGACAACTCAAATCCCAAAAAATTGCAATACCTAAATTAACAATGAGATCTGTCAATTACATTTGTGAAATAAAAACATTCAATACACAAATGGACCAAACTACACAAGATCAGAACCAAACTAAAGCTGATTCCACTCAACAAATACAGACAGATTCTGAACAGGTTTTGGATCTATCCACAACAAAGACAGATCCACCAAAACCAACTCCGTTCGATAGTTTCATTCATGAACCTAAAAATACTACATTCCTCTATCTTCCATATTTGAGAGATAGAATCCCACAAGGTGTGAATAACGCATACCGCAAAACAGATCTCCAACCAAAAGTTGAAGATATAGTTCACGTCCTAGACATCATGACAAAACCAGGTGTCTATAAACCAGCAACTGTGGTAAATCTACTGATATCACATGATGGCAAAGTTCGCCATGCTGACATCAGACTGCCCAGCTCTAGAATTGTGAGCAGACCTCTAAAGTTCTTAGCACCTTTGGAGCTCAATAATGTCAAACCAGGAATTAGCTTGACACAAACTAACTCCCAGCCAACAAATGATCTGTAACAATCGAATATACAAGCAACAATACTACCATCCTAATGAGATATTGTAAAATGAAATATTATCTCATTAGTACTAAGCTACCTTTGAAGATATGGCAAAACTTTTTGTTCAAAGCTTACTTTTACCATCCAGCAACTCATTGAGGAAAAGTGGGTAAAAGGTGATAGCGGATCGCGATCTAAATGACCAGGGCTTGCAACAATGTACTCATCGTTACAAGCTTAATAACAAAATTGCTAATGCTCATTATTTCCTTTCTTTACAGAGACACTCCTTAATAGCGCTAAATGACCGTCAGCCTTCTGTTCCTAGCAAGCAATTTTGACAGGAGACAAATCTTGGACTTGGAACCCACCTTAGGTTCCCAGCCCAAATAAGAAATTTTATAATTTGTGTGTTTAAAATATTTTTCAAAAATTCTTAATAACAAAAATTTTTTTTCTTACTTATAAAAATTTATTGTACCTACATATATTTTATAAGATTTGTGTTCCTGACGGAGTTACTAATTTATGTTCTATTTTGTAATAAAGAAAAATTTATGTTTGTATGTAATTAATTGATTTATTACAGATTGTTAGGGCTAGTGTGCCAGTCTTGGAAGACCGGTGTTGGACACCACCCCCAGTATTGTGGGCTACGCCCACGAGTCTAGCGCACCTGGCGGGTACAAAGGACACTTGCCTGTCGAAGTAATATAGACAGGCAAGTGACTGGGCTGAGGCAGTCGCCACATTTGTTGTCACGCATAGAGAGTGAAGCCGGTACTACACGATGCGTCCAATGTTTCCAATGTTGGATGCTGGTATGATTGGACGCATCATGTAGTCGTGTGCGCATGTCATTTGACAAATGTTTTGCTTCCAACGTTGGCATTGGAACGTTGGCCATCAAAAGTCGGTTTTTTTGACCCACGTCAAAGGAGTACCCAACGTTGGAAGGAAGTTGGAACCAACACTTGTGGTACGACTACACTATTGTTTCTCAACTTGCGCGTGAATGCTGTGTGTTTTGTATATTTAAACAATTTATATCTCTGCATCCAGCCTTCCACCAACGTTGGAAGGCGAATGTTGAGACAAACATTGGGCACATCGTGTAGTTGCAGCGCTGCGTCCAGCCTTCGGTCCAATGTTTGGCCAACGTTGGAAGGCGAATGTTGGCGCAAACTTGGACGCATCGTGTAGTACTGGCTTGAGAAGGTGTGTGCCAACGATAATATTTTACAGTCTTCCGACGTTAAATAGAACATTATATATATAAGTGCAAGGATGGTGGCTTACCGCCACCACATACGCTTATTGGTAATTGTTGGTCGGCTCCTCGTGTGTACAGAAACTCGTCGCTTAATTTATTAATTAATCGGTAAAACATGGAAAGTGAATAAATTTAATAGCTGAAAAGTGCACGATAGAAAATAGCGCGGTTTGCATGTTTTGATGGTTTTTTGCTGGGTATTTACATTGGATTAGCACTTGGAGAAGTTCGCAGCACTGGATTGTGTGCTGTATATATATAGCTATGGCGCGAGTAGTTTCAGTCGTGGAGAGTAAAGAGCAAATAGAGGGTGGAAAAGCGATATGCGCGGATTCAAATGTCGTAATTTTGACGAAACGAAGTTGCCTAAATTTTGCTCCAATTATTTATGCTCGACTAACTTTTCAAACTCACTTCGCACACGTTTATCATTTACCTAGTCGAGTGTCAGCCTACGCACCGTATGGTGTGTCTGACATCTGATTATAAGTTATAGTTGAGACGCAGAAACGTGATGAAATTTGAAGGTAATGGTATTTTCCATAATAGACCGACTCCTTACGATGTCAGGATTTTCAATAAAAATTGAGGCTAACCTCTTTATTTGTTTGCGACCCGACAAACAATTTCGACTGTTAATTTTAAGTCGATATTAAATCGATAACGAGAAAGGTTTAGCAGTGGCGTCAACTTGATAAAATTATTGGCGGAGAAGGTAAAATTTGAAAATCTAATGGTTTACATTAAACATAGGAATCGAATTTAGTGAAAAAAAAAAAGAAAAAAAGGAACCTATATTGGTATAGCAAAACCTAAAACGGTTACATCTCACTAGCGGACACCTTTTACAGAAAAAATGTGTTTGGTCCTGGTAACATATGTGTAAGGCAATAAAATAAACTATTACATACTTCTCAATAGCGGACCCTCCCCTAATGTACAATAGACAGAGTGAAATGGCTCAATGAACCAGATTTCACATCGGAACCGGACAGGTAGGCTTATATTGGAGGATTAATTTCCCTAAAAGTGCTGACTTAGTATTAAAATTAAGTATTGTACACAAAACGCTATTGTACCCTTTAATACAATTACATACCTTCATACAATTTTTTTTCTTGTTCAATTTTACATTTTTCTTCCCAATAACGGACACCACCTAATAACAGACAAAATGCTTGGTCCAGTTCGTGTCATCCCCTATTGGGAGGTTTCACTACATAATTTGTTATACCTACGTGTACTTAAATTTATAAAATTGTGCTGATTGTCGAGCCCCCAAAAAGTCACAAGTCAGCTCCTATTGAATTAGCAAAGTGTTTCTTCTTTTTGCATCTGTGAAAGATGAATCTGTTTGATGGAAGTGCCCCACAGCTGTTAAATTTTGAGTGAAAGTGATAATTTAATGATCATAAGTTCACCGACAATTGTGCAGAGTTAAATTATCAACAGTTTCCGATTTAGCGAAAGCGATTATCCTGGTTTTCTCGGTTTTATAATTATATAAAATTTTATTAAGTGTTTGTTTTGAAGTCTGCCGTTGATTTTAATTCTGTGAGGAATGTTGATAAACCTGTTTCGAATTTTTTATGTAAGTTTTCGATGAAAATCTTCATATTACTGGGAATGCACTGAATATTTAAAATTTTTTCCTTCAGTCTTTGGGAAATGGCAGGTGGATTGCATGCCTTTTTTTTTAGGGAATCCATAGGTTATTGAATAAAATAACTTAAATGAGAATTTTTTTGTAATCTTTGAAAATTACGAAAAAATAGCATAAATTTTCAAGAATTTTATTTTAAAACATTCTCAAAAATCCAAATACTAACCGAACGGCACAAAATTTTTTGTGTGATGACTATGAGTCTACCAATCAAATGACGCGTGCATAGATGTTTTATCTGTGTAAATAAACTGGGAAAAAATTACATTAAAAATGATGAAAATGACAAATAATTTTCCTAGTCTCATAGTTTGCTCCTTAAATTGTCAGGGACTGCAACTAATCATACATCTTCGTCAATTAAATTGCTTTACCCATCATGGGTCATTGACTTTGCTTCTGTAGGTCCATACATACACACACACACGTGCATACATTTCTATGTAATACGAGTTCAAGTCACAATTTTATCGGATAGTCATGAAATTTGGTCAAGTTACTATGATCCAAATAAGGATGAACTGCATTGTTTTTGGTCCAAATTGGTTGAATAGTATATCAGGTTCATCCTATTAATTAGAAAATTCGAAATTAATCTAATGAACTGATTTTATAATTTGTTTCTCTATTTTCTTGTTGGTATACGTATAACTATATATGTATAAATAAATAAAGAAAGAAAATTAAAGAAAATTCATAATTTATTTCAAACAATTCAATTTCATAAATACTTCATAAAAAATATATCAATAAATAAAATGAAAGGTGTGCCCGTTATCATTTGATTTTAAAATGAAATGAAATAACGCACAAATGAAAAAAAGAAAAAAAATAATAAATTAACAAAATCTGTAATGACTACACAGCGACAGAAAAAGAGAGAGTGAGAAAATGAGAGATAGAGAGAGAGATATAGGGAGGAAGAGAGAGAGATTTAAATAGAGGGACAAGTCAAACAACGTAGAAATCCAGGTGGGTAACAGTGATCGTTGCTGAGACTTCGGACAAGTCAGAAGATCCTCATTTTTTGATTTGTTTTAAAATCAAATTTAGGCTGTTCACTTGTCATGAGTCAAAATTCTCACAAACGACCTTTTTCGTTCCATAATACTTCGAAAGTTTTATGCTGGAAACACATTGTCGGCTGGAATCTTGTTGAGAACTTTGCTGACGATGTCCCGAACAATGGCTATAATGGCTTCTTCGAAGGCTGGTTTCAATTCGTCGAATAACAATTGCCAGTTTTCATTCAAAAATACATTCAAATTTCGACCTGAAAATAAAAGTTTTTTTGTTTTGAAGTCATGTACGAATTTGAAAATTATTGGAGAGAAGTGTAAAGTATCAAAAACGATATTGAAAAAGCGTCTAACTGTTTGCTTAATAAACTATTAGGAATGCCACACTTATAAAAATTGTTTTAAAACGTGTAACACATCAAACTAATATCGGGAACTTTCCCAAAAATGCCTCAAGAATCGAATTATAATCGCTGTTTTCTTCCTTTACAGGATTTTAATCGAAAATGTTTAGGAGAACTTCCGTAAAATGGTTTAATTTTAATTCTTTTGGAACTAATGCTGGTTTTTGATATGAAAAACCGACAACTTCGATTTAAACCCTAACTGCCGTCTTATCTGTAGTTCTTTCTGGTTCTATCTACCCCAGATAGGTCTTGTGAGCAATAATTTTAATTACAATCTCTCTTTCGACTTACAAGCTTGACATGGCTGACTACAAATTTGAAACATTGAAAATTAAACTTTTTAGCCCAAAACCATTCGGAAATTTGAGTGCCGGTTTCATAGATTTTAATTTTGTTGATGTCGACGTTGTTTCTTACTTTAATTACGATTTTTGAATTTTTACCATTCCTAATACCATGACCAAAGTAAAAATTAAAAAAAGCATGGGTGTTGAAAAATTGTTCCATTTATGGAATTGAGAATGTTTTTCATTTAATTTTCAGCCAGCACTCGCGAAAGATGCAGATGTTCAATGTGAAAAAAAAATTTTTTAAATATTCATTCCAAAGACAGCTGATCGTGGCTTCTTGATAGCCTGGCTCAAATGTAACTTGGGAAAATGACACTTTTTTTTTTTGCTCGATGTGATACATCTCTAGCCGATCAGAAACGAGGAAATATATTTGTCACTATTACACTATTGTTATTAAAGCGCCAGATACCATTTATGTTGAAAATTATGTTACAATTGAAACCAGTTTATGATACATCCTGTTTGACCCAGTTGTAGCATTTGTATGGTAGTCACACGTGTGTGTCTCATTATTAGTACTAGTATGGCACATTTGTGAAGCACTAATAAAACTTTTGTGTAGAACATCAAATAGAAATGTCAATCTGTCGTACATATGTCTTCCTTGTGTTTCCATCACCCTGTTATGTCATTGTTGTGACAACTACATGACGCTCTTTTTCCATTATATTTGTTGCATAGAAAAGACGCATTAATGTGATTCTCCGGCAATAAGTCATTTTGTATACTACTGATTGTGAGTGAATTCATTGATATTATGTTAAATTTCAGAAATTTTTATAGTTTTAGATTGTTTTATTAATATTATATCCCCTTTCGCCCAACAGATTGAAGGGCCAAAGAAACAAGTCAGTCGTACACAACTTTATGGCAATAAACTATAAAATCAAAATTATCGAATGCAATTGCAAGTGAACCTTTGTTTGTAGAAAGCTTAAATTTTGGTGAAACATTAACATACGTTTGTTAGAGATTTTGTGAAAATTTCGCTGAAATCGTCTCGAGATACAGCTAAAATTCTGAAAGGGTTATGTGAATTAAACTGGTTACAAAATAGCGTATTGCCGTACGTGTTTCTAAAGAACCACATTTTCCGTGGTCACATCTGCATCATATTAGAGCCTATCTATAAATTTCATGGTAGCCAACTCCGTAACTAAAACTGGTGCTGCCATAAGTATCACAAAAGTGACGTTGATTTTTACCGATTGGTATTTCTGGTCAATCTTATTTCGAATACTTACTCAATTCAGCATTGCCTTGAAACAAGTTTTCTAGCTGCAACGATATTTTGCTAACTTTGGTAACTCTGAGATTAGCGCTTTTAATTGCGATGTGTTTGACTCCGTTCTTCTGGACAATTTCACCTTTCAGGTCGTACAATTCCAGTATTGGGTCGACTGAAAGAAAAAGGAAAAAGAAATTAGGCATTCGTGTCCAGCTAAGTCTAGTGTTCGCAGAATGTACAAAAAAAAAAAAAAAAGTGAAGAAAAACGTGACGCTATAACTTACGCGTGACTTGGGATAAAATAGGTATACTACCAGTTCTTCTCTTGAGTGGAATTTGTTAATTTCACTTTAGGAAAGTTTTATACCCAATACCTCTCGTGTTTTTTGATTTTTTTTTTTTTGCTTTTCTTAACAGAATGTAGTTGAAAAAGAAGATAGAAGTGGAAGTGATTCTGTGAAAAGACGTTAACTCGGTAAATACGAATGTTAAATGGATTTTATTTTTTCATCCTTCACGTAAAAATGGCGCAAAAGCCTTGAAAACATTACATAAATGGAATTATTTGGCAAAGGGTAAGCTCGTAGTGAAAACGTATTTTCTAGCCTATTTAATGGCTTTTTTCTTTCGAAGTGGATGAATTAGAGACAGGTATAAAGGGTGGATGAGAAAAAGAAAAGAAAAAAAATGTGTCGGAGAAAAATATTTGGTAATTTGTACGGAGAGGATTAGGACTCGTCATTTCTACGTGAGCGTAATTTTGAAATAACGTTCGTCGTTTTGAGTGCTAATTTAACAGGCCTATTGAAAAATCGAATCCAAAAAAAAATAAGACAAAAGTGGTTGCGAGGAGAAGCGAAAGGATATAACGAAATTTGGACTAACGCTCGCCTCACGAGAGCTTTGATTAAGATTGAAGTGATTTTTGTACAGGGATCTTGACACTTAAATGTCATGCCTACTGTACTATCTTGTATTGGAAATCACTTGATGCTGTATAGATGTAGTTCGCGTGCTGGAGCCCAGTTCTAATTTGGAGTGCAGGGCGTTTCCACGTGTTTAGATTTTTTTTTTTTTCATATAAGTAGAATGCATTAATATTTTATTGAACATCTACGTCATTATACGTATGTATTTGAAAAAAACGCGTTTAAGTTATATTTTTCCTTATAGCTGAGCCTTTACCCTTTTTTTTTTTTTTAAATCTGAAGCCCACCTAAACTGCAAATTACATATGAATGTGATCTGTGAATGTGTAGTTTGTATCAGTGATTTTCATACGTCCGTATAAGTTGGTACGTATAGGAAATCCGAAGCTAGAAATAAGAATCATATTGCGGTTTATTGGCGGACGACTTCAGCTTGTCTTTTCATTGACTTTGATGCGTTCGAGAAAGTCCACTTTCTTCTGAACTTCATGAATATTCATCTCGGAGATTTTTCATAAGTTTAAAAAAAAGCAACTATGCTGTGTTTTTGGGGAATTATCATTTTTTCCAAAAAAGATACATTGTAAAAGTAAGGATATTGAACAGAAAGAGTAGGCTATAAAAAGGAACAAAATTAGTAAAATTATTGTTGATAGGAAAAAATCTTTTGAAAATATCTCTTCCGCCCATCAACCGCAGTAAATGTATTTTCTAAAAGTGTCAAATTTTGTATTGTCTGCCATTTAAAAACAAGTTCACCGATTTTTGTCCCCCTTATCGTAAAAATTTCAAGCCAAAATCTTACGATTTACGTGAGTTATTTGTATGATGATATGGAGCGTTTGCAAAACTTTGAGAACTCCTCCCTCAAAAATTACCAGATGAAATTCAAAAATTTTGGCACAGATATTTAGGTCTTAAAAGCTTCTAAATTTGTTCTGTTTGCCAAATCTTGTCACGGGAGGTGTAACACCAAACACCAAATTACTAACGGTTCAATTGCAGGTTACCCAGAAAACACGATTCAAAAAGAACAGTAATTGTTACACTTAACTACCTAATTGCTGATAACAGCGATCTCTTATGTGATATCAGTGTAACAAAACACTCTATCCTTGCTCTGATTTCTCGCACTTACTCGCCGAACAAGTGTAGGATTTGCTGTTCCTATGTTACCCTGGTGTACCCTCAAGTACAAAGTAACGCTGGTTTATCAACCTTCGACGTTGTTTTGGTACAAAAAGTACGCCACGGTTAAGAACACTGTCGGTAACACTGGTGCTGAAAGTGTTAATTTTTGTTGCTCATAAAAAAACCTGATGTCCCAAGTTTTATTGCCATTGGTAAAACATCAAAGACTCCACAGACTTCCAAAAATTGCCAAAATGAGTGAAAAGTGGAAATGTATATATTACCTATGCTACCATGAAAATACAAATTTTTGCAAAACTAGTTTTGCCTAAATTTGGATATTGACTGTAACACATATATTGCTATTCAGCAGTCACAAATCCTCCTCAGTACCCGTATCATACAAATTGCCATCCCCGTGAAATTATAAAATTTCTTTACGGGAAAGTAGATGAAATTGTTCTCAAATCCTTTTAGTGAATATACATATACTGTAATATTCAGTGTTCCTCATAAGGTTAATTTTGTAGATCCTCCAAAAGAAAAATGTGAAGGGGCGGTTTTTCAAAATTACTCATGTAATTTCAATTAATTAAACATTTGTAAACACAGTTTGCCCTTTTCATTCCCATAAAGGTTAAATTTAGGAAAATCATGAAGTTTGTTACTTACTCATGTACTTATAATTTCAGTTTTGGACCCTTTCCACCTCTTAACTCGAGCTGAATTCAGAAAAATCCCGAATTGATTTATAGGCAGTCATATTTATCATTGATTTGAACAAAAAGCTATTGATGTGTCAGTAATCAGAAGAATTATTAGGTAACATGTTTAAAACATAGTTTAACCTTTGCAATCCCACTGGGGATGAATTTAGAAAAATACCAAAATAGGTTTTAGGCAATTGTATTCAAAATATTTTGAAGAAAAGAGAAAGTCCATATGTCATCTTTTATAGCAGATATTGATAAATCAGTATAAGTACATTTAACCCTTATCACCCCCTTGAGAGTTAAATTTCAAAAAATTATTTATCAGTGAATGTATGCGACATATAAGGAATATAAATCTTTCAAATTTCATGTTTCTAGGTCCCATAGTTCTGCCAGGGCTTTGAAAGGTAACCCAGGGCCTGTCGCTTGATAAAAAAAAAATAGAAGTAGGTAAGTAAAATTGCAACTACCGAGTTGCCCTACAACAGATTCAACTGACATATACCATGTCCTTTAGTTTTTTGTTTTTAATATACGAGATTGAGAGGGGGATGCAGTATACATGCACCAAACAAATACGCGTTAGTATATTGACGTGGATTTGATAGAAAATTCCCCATTTGTATTAATTCTGAATTTGAGTGACGACTCAGGATCGATGCTTTCCCACAGGTCTCGCCATTGCACTGAATGAAATAGTTGTATTTTCTTTGGAAAATAGGCTAAATGTAGAGAATGAAAAGCTTTGTAGGTAAAAAGTTGATTGAAATATTACAAATTTAAAATAAAAACCTTCGGCAAACTTATAAAAGTTGAACGAATGAAAGGAGAACATCTTTAGCGAAGTTCATTCATTTCGATGAAGTATCTATTTTAATATATTTCAGAAAAAAGGAAAAAATCGAACCAGAAAAAACAGAAACGAAAATACTGGCATAAAAAGTAAAAAACGCGTTTATTTTTTATTTTTTCTTCCGTATCTATTTGAATTTTTGAAAAAGGAAAATTTTTTCCTTGTTTTTAAATTTTAATATTTCGAAAAGCACAATTTTTTATGTATAGATGGCAATGAAAAATTTTCTTTCCTTTCGATTCTCGATTGAAGTTTTCAAGTTTTATTTATTTACTTAAAATGGGTTTTTGTTGTGATAAAAGAACAGATTTGACGAACATGGAAAATAAGACCGTAGATATTTATCTACAAAATAATTCGCCTATATTCTCTATTCTTTGTCCGTTAATATTTTAGATCTAAGTAGATACATTCTGTAAAACAAAATCAGACAAAACGAAAAGTAAAAATGGAAAGATCTAAATTGATTAACAACGGTTGTGAATATAAATATTAAAAACAGACGAAATTAAAGACCTACATTAACGCCTATATTTGTGGTTGTATTTTTGTATGCCAGTTTTTTACTTGGCTTCAAATAAGTTTAACATTGACGAATTTTCGAGTAATTTGGACGGCTGACAAAAATATACCGATTTTTCAATCAAATTTCGGTCGGTTGGACTCGTTTTTCTACTGCTGTCTGATGTGGTGGTATCGAATTTCACAGCATTTTGTGCTCCCAAAGATTCGAAAAATTTTCAAAATCTTTTACTGTGCGTCTGCTTTGAAGTTTACTGGCATTGATTTTAATTCTATACTAGAGGCTAATATTAATGTACCTACTTTGAACTTTTTATTTGTTGAAAGCACGGATGTTGTTCACTCTTCTCTCCCTTCCTCAATTGCACACGCCTTCGCAATAAATTCGTAATTACGTTGGAGCGGAATTTAATTATTGTACACCTGTGCAAGTATAGCGAGAATTTTGGGTGAAAATTTTCCGTTTTAACGACGAAGAAACATCAAAGGATTTTTTATCACTTTGAAAAATTCTCACAAAATTGAAATCTTGAGATTTAAGTAAGAATTTAATATATTAACTGAATTTACAAAGAACCTAGAACTTAAGTGCAACACTTTTTCCCAATGTCGAATATTAAGATTTTGTTTTAATTTTAAAGATCAATTTTAATGAGAACAGGCAAAAAACTTGGAAAGCTCTTTTCTTGTTTAATATGGCCATTGGAACGAAGCTGTTACCAGGAGCTTCACTTGCGTATTGTATGACAATAGTTTTGACCCTTTTTTATAGACCCAAATGAAACTCATGAAAAAAACAAAAAAAAAAAAAACGAAACCGAATGAGATAAAGAGAATTATATCCACTTCACCAACCAGTAGCGATCAGACAATAAAAAAAGAGAGGTGGAGAAGTTTTTTTTTTCAATTTTCTTTTACTCCTTTTCGTTTGGTTCGAGAAATGTTTTTTCCGTTTTCTGTCTTCACAAATAGTAGAAATTGGTAAATTTGCCCCCAAGGGAGTACGGACTTCCATGATGGACCTTCCATGGAAAACACAATTTTTTCTAGAAAATCTCATGCAAATCTGTCCAGCGGTTGTGGAGTGATAGCGTTTCCAACAGTTTTTAGTCTACATTATTATAAGCTTTTATTTTACTCACTGCTGCGGTTCTAAAATATACCAAAATACAGCAGCCAACCTCCTGCAACCGAATAATGTTTATTTTGTATGAAGTTAAGGCCAAAAAAATAAAAATGAAAGCTTATCTGTTAAAAATTCGTTTTTTTTTATAATATGTAGATAGAGATAGAGATAGAGGTTAGCGCTTATTGTCTAAATATCCATTGATGCATTGGAATATTGGTTTAAAGTACAACATTCATTAAATGAAAGTCCTCTATGTTGCTTGAAGTATCCCTTTTCGTATTTACGACGCTAGGAGTTATGACTGTGTTTTTTTTTTTCTGTATTGTATTGAGCAAAAATTTATTATTTGAGGCACCATGGGCAGCGATGTCAAGGAACGCTTCATTTTAGTATTCGTGGATACTAGAAGGGAGGCATTCTGGAATTGTTTCAAACTGGAGTAAGATTTATTAGTTTAGTCAAGAGTTGATTATTTAAAAAAAAAAATGTTTTTTGAATTTTAATTTTTTAGAACTTTTATTTAACACATATTGAAATATTTATGATCTTAAGATTTTGATGATGGATGAAGAGGCAAACTGGGTATTCCAGCATAATGCGATGCTGCGCTAAATTGTTTGTTTGTTTTATTTATTTTTGTTTGTTTGTTTTTTTTTGTTTTTTTTTTTTTTCAATTTAATTATATTGTCGATATTTCAATAGCGAAATTAACCTTGTATTATTTTTGGTTTCTAATGATGTTATTGTTCTGACAGAAAATTGATTTAAATTTTTTGTTTCCTTTTTGTCATTATAATAAATCGAGTTAATATCTGTTAGTTTACTCAAACAAAGTAGTTTTGAAAAAATTTATCTGAATTTTTTGAACTCTATGGTATTTACTGACACACCAGTTCTTAATAAGGGCCAACATCAGTACATATATGGTTTAGTGATAATATTCTCCGAGATAAATAGGTTTAACCCTTTTAGACTTTATTTTTGTTTGTAACTCAAAATTTTATTGATAATCTTTTTGCAAATCGACAATTATAAGACTTTTATTAGTTTATAATTGGTTGAAATTTTTGAAAATTTACGATAAATTATTATTTTTTAAATGATTAATGTGGGGACTCTCCCATATGAGGTATAGGGGCTCGGACCTCTCGACGACAGTCGCCGCCCCAAAGGGCAGGCAAATTATTCGTCTATGTGACGTAAAACACACTAAATACGTTCGATCGTAATTACCTGCAAGTACATGCAGGTAATGTACGATACCGAATCGTGACACAATGAGACAATGTCACGATCCGTACACTAACCGGCCAGCCATCTCTTATTTCAGTAGGAGATGATGCAACCTGGCCACCCTCACAGACGTACATATATTCTTACGTATATGTCTTGGTGTGCGTGTAAATAAGCCGTATAAAAACCACCCGAACCGGCTCTAAAATTGCCAGTGTTCGCCTTGGTTTTGGCTTACCCGTACTTATGTACGAAGTGGATTAAACACGCTTAAATTCTGTAGAATTTCCTTCTGGTGAGAATATCTCTCACGACAAGGTATTCCACAATTTATTTGTACTCTCGAAACAAAATTTTTTTATATTGTGTTATTGCTTTCAAAATCACAATAATGGTTTTAGCTTATTTGGTTTGTTAAGGCCTTGACTAGGCAATTTCAGTTAAAACACTGGTTGTATTGTATGAGTCTTTAAAGCTGCAAACTATGCGAAAATTCTACCAAGAGGTTCAGTATTTATCAACATTGATGTAACAGCGGGATTTCATACCGTTGTTATCCTAGTAATTACACATTTCCGAATCATTTTTTTTCTTTAAATCACTACAATATAGGGTGAATATGAAACGAATTTTGCCACCACATTTAAATTTTCACCATTTATTTTCGCATTCATTTCACCACCTTCGGTACCCAATTGTAAAATGTGTACGAATTCGTCCTCTTTATGAGGTTTTCACTCTTAAAAGAGACCATAACATATATATCCTTTCTTTGTATTGATTTATGAGCATGTGTTCCTTTTTTTCTTTTTTTTTTCGTCTTGTCATATTTTTGTGAACTTGGATGGTATGTGACAACGCACGCCATATCATTATTCGTGTACCTGTATTTCACATTATTCTGGAAGGCTTGCGTAGGAAAGGCAGATAGACCTATACGTTTCGTTGAAAAAAATTGTATTAAAATTCCACTCTTACGTCACTCTTACTCGAACGATTGAGGATTCGCTTGCAAGGTACAGTTACACACTAATATCGTGTAATATTATTCGTTTTTGCTGGTGGTAAAACTTTTGGTTGCCGAGGCGTTTTAATATTATGTTCTACTATCTTCTCTTTTTTTTTTTTTTTTTTTTTTTTTTAATAGGAGGATAACGGATGAAAAGGGTGGTCGTGAAAATACGAATTTTGTACGCTGGCACGTATAAGTTACATGTCATAAGCAGTATACGTATGGAATACAGCTTTTAGGCTATGCAAGTATGTATAACATGGGTATTCAACGGAGGCGAACCTCGTTAATGCTATTGATAGGCATCTTGTGTAGTCTACGTGTATGCATGTATGCGTGTAAGGCGAAAAAGTTGAACCACCGAAAGAATGATGTTGAATAAGTGGCGAAAATGTGTGGCGAATAGTGTCAAGGAAGAGCGAAGACTTTCGAACAGAATAGGTTTGTTAGGGTTCTATGGATGCTGATACTGTTGATGTATACGTGTTGCTAATTTTTTATCCTTGCGGGGAGGGCTTTGAGAAAACGAAGACATAATTTTCGGATGCTGAAGACGATGGGGAACGAGTGAAACGAAAACCAGATGCTTTTCGTGCAACATTCTCCGCAAACGAGTTGATATTTTGCCCGGTTAATGGCTGGAAATTTTGCTAACGACAGCTCTTAAAAACAGAGTGGATGTGTGGCACCATTGTACACGCGAAAATCGTATAAAATGCTGAATATGTGTTATTTTTTCCTCGTCGCCTTCTTTCTCCGGTATGGTTATTGCTATATGTATGTTATGAAAGGATGATGGTAAAATGCGAGGTGGATTGAAAAACGCAGAACATAAAAACGAGTTTTGTAAAGGGTTAAAAATGAAAACAAAAAAAAATCGTGTGTATAACAAAATATGAGATGCTGGAAGCTATTATGTGGTGTCCTCGTGTAATTGTTTTATCAGTAATGGAATATAATTTTTAAACGAGGGAGGAAATTTTATAAATGGAAGATAAATTTTTGCGAAAATAAATCAGAATGGAAGGGAAGGAAGTGTTTGTGACAGCGTTAATTTCTGCATGATTAGTAAAACTTTTTGGGATGTTTTCAATAAATTATCACGAAACTAGATTTGCGGGTGTCATTGCATGAATATATGAAATGTAGCGATTCGAAAAAGAGAAATTACATTACCTATCTGATTATTCAAGAAGATAGAAATTTAATATAGCGTTATATCCACACGATGTTCAGGACAAGGCAAAAATTTCGAAAGAGGTAAAAATTTTTGAAGGCACGTGAAAACAAAGATTTTTTTTAATGGTGTAAGAAGAAAAGTAAACAAATGGTAGGCTTAGAAACGATTTCTGGGGGTGACCTCCAACGTCCTCTCTTGTGGAGGGTTTGATCAAGACACATACAATGAGCAGATCAGAGAAAATTCTAATTTCCATTTGATTATTTTTCGATAGTGCCCAGTATACCTTTATCAAATCACCTTTGTTTTTTTTTGTTTGTTTTTGTTTATTTTTTATTTTATTTTTAAATCTTTTGAAGAAGTTGATGATCTTTTGGTTAGCTTGTACTTATGTTTTGGTCAGATAGATTTATCAGATTTTGATCATCCTGGTCCTAAGCCTCTCATCATAATCTTTTTGATCACATGTGACATCTGTGCACTGCATCTACTTGATTGTGGTAGTTCGAAATTGCTGTTGGTTAGTTTAGATCCAAGAACCCAAGAACCTTTCCATGGCAATGTGAAGCACCTGTTTTCTTCTCCAAACTGACCTCGTGACTTGATTCGACATTTCTGCTGCTTCGTCAGGTGTTCTGCTCGAAATGACTGATTTGTCAAAAAAATGGAATTTCTAATTTTCGGTTTCATAAAAAAGATTTTCTATTTTTTTTTTTTTTTTTTGGATTTGGCTTGACTGTTTCTGCAAGTCTCCAGTTTTGATTGCCCAATTTATGATGGTTTATTTAAAAAACTCCGGTTCGGAATCTGACTCGAAATTGTTCTAGTGCAATGTTTTATAGAATTATATTTCTTTTGGTAGGCCTTATCATATCAGTAATTTCCAGTTTTTATTTTTTTCGACGGATTGAATCAATTCGTATACGTATTTCTTCCCAAGTCATTCAGTCAATGATAGTGTTTCTCGTTCCGAATGGATTGGTATAATCGTTGCATAAAAACATAGACTCTGAATAGCTTTCAAAAAATGACTTCATTTTCTTTTTACGACTGTGTTTACGAGTTGATTTAATTTTTCGACGTACTTTTTCTACAGATTCTTTTCACAACGACTGAATCAATGTAGATAATGTGCAAAAAAAAACTGGCATAATTTCCTCATTATTATCGTATCAGCCATTACGACGACAGCGTGAGAATTGAGAATTCCATGTGGAATTTCCAACCAATTTTTGACCTCTCACATTCTTCGATCCCTATTCCACGGCCCCCAATATCGTTTCGCCATTAAATGAAAATTCTCGTAATTTCTTCGTCATATTTTTCCAAAGAAAAACATCGCATTAACGATGCGCACGAAAACAATGTTTTTTCGTTGATAACCAGTTTCCACTTATTCGACTTTAATAGCTTGTTTTTTGCGTATTTCAAATGAATAAATTGACGTGCAATTTTATTTATTCAATTCAACTTCATGGCACGTCATCGACGCTGTTTTCCCGGTCGATTTCGCATGGAACTGAGGAATTTTATAAGAGTTTCGAGATGAATTTACAAAATTTGAATTGAATTTTGTGTAGTGATTAAAATACGATGTTACTTTTGCGATAATATGATTTTTCAGGAGCTCCGGTGGGAAAGTGGTTAGAATCGTTGTGATCTAAATTATGTAGAAGGTATAACTCGATCGTTGCATATTCTATTCGTAGTCCCTGCAACATCCAACTACCGTCTCGACTAAATTTCTGAGATGGACTCAGGCTCAGCTAGCCCACTATATCTCCTCTTGACAGTAACAAAGCGAATAAATAGAAAGCATTTCTATCCTATTAGATCAGAAATGTAGTTTAGTTCTTTTAAAGTGGGTAGTCTTCAGTAATTCTTACATTTTTTCCATTATCAATTATATCTGTACATAAACATGTATATGTATAACTTTATTAAGATAAGTAATTTTCAAGTCACGGTTGATACTCGAGTTTCGTTTTGACTTTCAGGCATTAGGATCTATTCTGCAGACTTAGACTAGCATTTCCCCATTGGTGGTTTGCGAAAATATTTCGATAGTCGAGGGTGATTGGGTGAACATTCCATTTTTAGATAAATGGAACTTTAATGATCATTATTTTATAGATATTTGTATTTAGAAAAAAAAATATCATGTTTTAGTTGTTCACAGAATTCATAATTTTAAGTTAAATAGTTAATGAGATCCAAAAGTTCGAGGGCCATTGTAATGGACGACTAGGCTAAAGACAGAGTGAGCCAGTGTGAATTTAATTTAATGAGAGACAAAGGAACGAACAAACTTCCTTTCAGCTAACCAGGAAAACAATAAATAAAATAAGCTGAACATGCAGTAGGTATAGCTAACACACTCTATGTGCCTAGCGCCTTAAGAAGAAGAAGATGAGGATTTTTTTAGCTCAATCAAGGGGGTTGATTATAGATGCTAGTCAATATACAAACGTGTGATTGTCTTTTGAATTTTAGATTATGTTTTCTGACGTTTACCTCAAATAAATGTTAGTGTGAACACTAGTTTCAGGATGTAGAAGGGTCTCTGTGGTAAGAAATGCATGACAATGATTTCGCGGTATTTTTTTATGACTTGGACATTAGACGAACCGAATTCAATCCATCATTTTTCAAGGGAAAAAAACTTATCATCTTCGATAAGTTGTCATAGATGAGCATCTACTTCTCTTTTTATTTTTTTTGTTTGAAAAGTGCGAACTTGATCTCATAAAAAATGTCATATTTTTTGTTTGGTGCCTAAATTATAAAATTTATGGAGCCGTTTGCTTTACTTGTTATTCGGCGAAAACTTCTTCACCCAATTAGGAAAACACTTGCCAGGAATTATGAAAAAGGGAAAGCATATTTCCATGCAAATAGTTGAAGCCTCGTTCAGCCGTTTTCTATTGTCATAAATTGAATCTATGTTTAAGACATTGTTTCACCTCCTTGTGGATTAGGTCTCGAGAATGTATGCCATGCAAGGTCTCTTAGTCTATTTACAAGAGCATCTAAAAAAATTCTCATCGATGCAGTTTTATTTAGTAATCTCATTGACTTACGCACAAAAATGAAAAAAATAAATCGTTGGCATTTGGGGAATTGATATTTTCGATACGCTGTTTTGAATTTGATCGTGAAATTTTGTTTGAAATACACGACGTGTAATGACAGGAGTAAAAACTAACTTGATTCTCAAAGATTTCGTCAACTCGTTACCGTCTGCTATACTCGAACAGAAAGTAAAAAAGAAGCGGAAAAAATGTAACCTATTTATGTATTCTGAGTAAATTATCTACATTTCATTGTCCCCAAATGAAATTGAAAGGTGAAAAAAAAAGAGGAAAATGTATTATTTTTTTCCGAAAGAATTTGTAACAGATAAAAAATATTTTTCATCGAAAAAAAAAAAAAACAAAAAAAAACAAAAACAAAATAAACAAATATTATCATAACCAAGTTTAACATTTTCACTTTTCACCAAAATCTTCAGTATTATTTAGCCTTCCAGTTGATCCCAGATCCCAGAATACAATTATTCTCCAGTTTTTAACAATTTGTCCGAATTTGCATTGATGCATCAATTTTGTCGCTTCACTAGTGATTCTTATTTCTTCTCCAGGAAGAGAAAAGCATTTGGCTGGTATCGTTCTACCTTCCAACTCAATTTTAAGGATAAATTGAATCACCAGCAAATTAATTTTTCACAAATTGTATTGTTTTTTGTTTTTTGTTTTTTTTTGTGTAATTTTTGTCATAAAAATTTCAGTTTATGAATTCATTGAATTCAGTGATTTTATTTTAATTTTTTTAAATGGGAGAGAAGTAGTTTTCTTCAACTTTAATATTAACTTTATAGAAGCTTTTTTGTATTTTTTCACGTACAAAATTTCTCATATTCTGATCTTCTAAAGCAGAGATTCTCAAACTGTGGTACTCGTACCACTGACGGTACGCGAGTGGTAGCTAGATGGTACGCCAGATGAAATTTGGCTATTCTGAGAGAGAAATTTTTGTCTTACTATTTTTTAATATTTGATAATTCTGAAAATGACCTTATTCTTACAAATACCAAAAAGAAAGTAGCCTGTAAATATTTGGTGGCATGCAAAGTTTCTTAAAGTTCTTGAAGAAGATAAGTTGGTATGGTAAAAAAAAGCTTGACAAAAGTTTGACAACCTCTGCTTTAAATTGATCTTTCCTGACACAATTTTCTATCACCCATCCTCAGTAAAAATAATAGGCCAAAATAGATTTCTGCTTGTGGTTTCGGAGTTTGCTTTTCTCTGTTTTCTCGCTTAAATGAACTTTTTTCTGGAAAACTTACTGTTATTTGCCTGGTTTTTTCTTCTCTTCATTCAGCGTAGGGAAAGTTCATCACAGCATGAAAATACTATTTCATTAACTTTTATATCGAGTGATGAAAAATAGACGCCGTAAAACGGAAAGAATACTTAGAATGTAAATATGGGGGACGGTACCAGATTTTAGAAATGAAAAATTTTCGTACTTCCCCGCCTCCTCTTCCACAAAAAACCACATTTCAACCCTTCGTTGTATGGTTAAACAGCAAAAATTCGTCAAATAATGAATCATTAGTTGTTATAAAACAACCGATGTAAATAAAACTTGACGAAGAATGTGAATGAAATAAAAACCGTAGGCCTTACGGAAAAAAAACTCTAGCGCAGCAATGCTTCGCCAGAAAACCGATATACCGATAGTGATCAATATTTATAGAGGTTGTGGATTAATGCAGCAGAGTAAATGTATAAAATAAACAAAGATGTACTCAAAGTAACGTCTCAGAAGTGTGTGTAATTGCAGCAGAGATGCGTATTATGTACATGGTATAAAGTGTAATTGGTAAACAAACATGTACCAAAATAAACAAATGAGCGGCGGAATAGTGCGAGAGTGTAGCTTTGAGTAAAGGTGCAAAAGTATATAGGTAAAGATAATCGAATATTTGCAGGAGTGAGAGGGAAGGAGGATTGATGGTCCCAACAATATTTATACTGATAGTTATCGATATATCGATATTTCATCGCTAGTTTCAGGTTAAGAAATTCCAAAAAAACTATCGACAATTACCCATATCTTTAACAAAAATATCGAATTACTAAAAACCGCATTTCCAGAAAATTTTGGTTTCCAGTTTTCTCTAAAACTACCGAACCGATGAGCATCAAACTTATTTCAGATCTGCTCCCATACAGTAGCAGCTATCTTTCATAAAAATTTCAGCCCTATCTGTTTGATAGTTTTCTTGAAACTGTAAACACAAAATTTTTTCCAGAAATTTTTCTTCTTAGGTTTTTTTGGAAATTACTGAATTGATTTGCACCAAATTTCTAAGAAACTTGCAACATAAGGAGAGTCTATCATGAAAATTTCAGCCCAATCCGTTTTTTAATTTTCTCAGAATCCCGGAAAAACAACTTTTCTAGGAATTTTTTGTTTTCCAGTTTTCTCAGGAACTAATTAACCGATAGGCAAAAAAGTTCTTTCAGACCTGCTCTAATATGAAAACTATCTCTCGTAAAAATTTCAGCGCTATCCACCTGGTAGTTTTCTCAAAACCACGAACCTAAAATTTTGGGCGATACGGGTGATACACACACACACAAACATTTAAAAAAAATTAGATTAAAATAAGAAGATGGTGCCAATCGTTTTCTTTTCTTATGGAACGGATTTTCATGATCCTCCCCCCCTAATCCCCCAATGATATCAATTTTAATACCCCGTTTCCAAGCAAACTGGGTGAAAATGGAGGAAAATGATTTGACCTCTGAAAATTGTATCGACTATTTGCGAGGGAACATATTTTGGGAGGTTGCAAAGAAAAAATTGTGTAAAGTTACGTAATGTCGATTTAACCACTAAAATGTTTTTCTTGTTTAAA
Organism: Ericerus pela; assembly: GCA_011428145.1. Classification (NCBI taxonomy): domain Eukaryota; kingdom Metazoa; phylum Arthropoda; class Insecta; order Hemiptera; family Coccidae; genus Ericerus; species Ericerus pela. The sequence goes on from WOFM01000022.1 coordinate 322,487, forward strand.
CTATATCCCTATTTTGTGAAAATATATATTTTGGCAGGGGTTTTAAAATCAGCGGAAAACGCTGCGACATATTTTCTCCACCGGCCGATTTTTCCAGTTATATAAACGGAATATGCTGGGCTACCACTAAAAGTGTGCAAATCCGATTAAACGCACGATACCAAAAATAAACGAAAGCGAAATTACAGTACAATTTACGATCGAATAAATTGTGTAAGATTTTCTGCCATTTAAAATTTCTCGTGTGTGAACTGTGAAGGTGTGAAGATGACAAAAATGATAAGCCTGTATGGTTTCGTTGATAAGGCGCGTTCGTATGTTCGTAAATTAATAGCTATATGTTTGATATGATAAAAAAGTTCTGCACTGAAGTTTCTAGTTCTCGGCAGGTTCTATTAAAAGTGAATTTTAAATTTAACTCTAAGGTTTGAGTTCCGTATTAGTTATGAGAAAAACAATAACAACAAATTGATATACCCAAATAAAAGAATCAGAAGAATTTTCTATGGTAAGAAGGGCTTTGTGCGAGGGCAGATTGGAGAATTGAATAGGTTCGGGCGTTTTTCTTCAATCGGCCTTTTTAGTAGGTTTCTTTTAAAAAACTTGTAATTTAAAATCGACCTCACGATTGAAATTTAAACTTGAACATGAATAGTTTTTCATCATTGGCGAGAATTTCAGAGGCTGTACACGATTGAGAAGGTGAGAATCTATTGTTTAAATTTCGTTGTTTTAAAATTATTTTTCAGTTATTTTTGGGGAATAAAAAGTAATTAACCTGGTTATTCAACAGAAAACAATATAAAAAAAAAACTAACTTGACTTCGAAGACACTTCTCTTCGAACGAGTTACAGAAAATTGTAATTTCCAACAACATCGTCAGTCAAGATCTATACCTTTTGATGTGATTACAGCCTTTCTCTGTTGATGATAGACAACCTATGGACCCACAAATTTTTTTTTTTTTATTGGAAGAATGTGAACGCGGACTAACTGAAAAGTGAATAGTTGGAGTAGATTCAAAAGAAAAAATAAAATAGAATACTTTTAATTGCTTTTGAAAGGAATGAGTAAAGTTTATCCCAAGATTTTAGTTCAGTTTGAATTCTGTGAAGCAAAAAAAAATTTCAAAAAATGTATAATTTCAAACACATGAAACAAATATTGAAAAAACTTTTTTTATAACTAAGGCATGTGATGTACGATGATATCTTTAGAAGAGAACTTTTTGTCGGAACTTACTCATCGAGTCGGGTCAGGAAGTTCAACATTTTTTGAGAACTAAATTTCCTCTCGAGTTGTACCCTAACGAATGGAGAAGTGACTTCAAAAAACTCGTTCTACACTTTTCTACTTAAACAGCCTGTTGCCAAAAAGTAGTACCGGGAGTTTTATGCTTTTTTTTTTTTTTTACATCGAATATTGAGTATTCATTTCAAATTTGTTTGTATTTTCTCTTACCTTTAGCTTTGCAGGAGTCCCCTGAGTAAGTATACTAAATTACATATACTATTTACATTTATGTGGTTGTTTGTGAAAAATGTTGTAAGGCCATACTCAGAAGCAGAAAAGAGAATTGAATCCTGTGTATATATTTTTGTTTGCGTTGAACAGTTTTGTTGCTAAAACCTTCAATCTGTGTATCATGAAGTCATGTTTGTTTGACAAACGGACAGGTTGTAATTTGGGCGCGTGTCAAGTATTTATGAACTTCGGTGTTCAAGAATTTAGCTAATGAGAGCTAGCTTCTGGAGTAAACAATGTTCAGTTTTAGCGTGTAAAATAAACAACATGTAGTATCTACTCGGATGTTCAAATACACCATTGAAAAGAAAAAAAATTTTTTCTCTTCCTTTTTGGGGATAGTCATTTAATTGCGTCGTATATAGGCATTACTAAATACAATAGATGATGGACTCTTGGACTTGGTTATTGTTTTCACTAAGTTCGAATTTTATACATAATTGTTGAAGACGGAATGAGAATTGAGATTATTTTTCACATGAAGGTATAAGAAAATAGGATTATTTAAGTTGGTAGAATTAGTCAATATGCAAGATGTGAAGTAAGTGAAAATGTTATTTCAACTGGCGGTCTACTTTAAAAATTTGATGAGCCTCGTAATTGAGAAACCGCAATACTTTTCTTTCTAATGATTCGTTGCTTGCTCTAAATTTTTGAATGGCTAACCGATTTCAGTATTTTTGAATAAAATATTTGAGAAATAATTTGACTTTCCAGCATTAAAGTGTTATTTCCCCTTCAATAAAAAACCTTATTATTTTCCTATAATTCAAATCTCGTACTGCTGTTACAAAAATGTTCATATAGGTATTTCAGAAGCAATCGAAAAGGTAACTGAAGAAAATTGTTTCAGCAAATTTAACATTTTTTCTGATTCAAAAGAAAAACAATAATTAGCAAAAATAAATATGAAGTTTTTTTTTTCTTTCTTGGAAATCTGCTAGAAGTGCGAGTGAGAAATGTGTAAAAAGTAGTGTAAAAAGTTATTCAAATCAAAAGTGCGCATGCGTGGCTAAGAAGGCGGTCCAGAAAGTGGATAAATTTGCCAAAGTGCATAACCGAATTCTTACGTTTGGCTGTGTGTTGAAATTAGTTTTTTTTAGCACATTTTAGTTACAGAAAACGTATATTTTTAAGAACATTTTTTTTCAGGCGGGTATAGTCCGGTCAGATCTTATAAAAAAAATAAAATAATTAACACATTAGCATATAAACTTCAACTATGTAGGGTTGTTGGGTGAGTCTCCTACATTAACATACTAAAAGTTGCCCTTTCCCTACCTCAATTTTTAGAAAGGGAGTGTTTGTACCCCAAAATTTGGTTTTTTGCATTTTTCTTCGCGAATTTTGATTTTATGTTAAAAATAGGTCAGTAAAAAATTGTTCAACATAAAATTTCGTACAAAACGGATCAGGTGCAGTTTTTTACCCAACTCCTCCCTTTCTCTCCAAAAAATCTTGATAAAACCATTCTTAGGTGAATATGTCCACTAGCAGTATATGGGGACTATTACTCGTAAATTATCATAACATGTAGATAATTCGTTAACCCTATAGATATTTTCTAACTATCCATCCTTTCTGTAACCCCTTCCAACAAAAAAGGTTGCTTGCAATTTTCTTCCCAACGCCCCCTTCTCCACCAGAGAATTTTGAAAACAGCCAAACTCAGTGAATATAGTTATTTTCAAGACTCTCTGGAGGGGAAGGGGGACGTCAGACAAAAAATTTGAAGGTGGAAGGGATGATAAAATGTTATAGAAGAGGAGTGAATGAGTAAAAAATATGTATTGAGTTTACAAGTTATCTACATAGTATGATAATTATGAGTTACACTTCCCGTATAATTCTGTTGTTGTTGTTTATTATTATTATTATTATTATTAATAATTTTTTTTTTCTTTTGAAGGATGGTTGTCAGAAAAAATAGTGCGTAGTGAGTCATGTAAAAGTACCAAAATCACATATTTTTACTGACTCCCTACCGAAGAGGTTATATGTTTAGTATGTCCGTCTCTGAAACTAACGGAATTTTGTTCGCTCAGAAAAAGCGTCTTACTTTATAGATTTCAATGAAAATAGGCTCAAAATATTCTTGACCTTCATAAGAATATCCTAGGTCATTCAAATTTGAAAAATAAAAAATTAGAAGGGTGTAATTGAAGAAAATGATAATTTAAAGATATAAAAAATTATTGTCATAAATTTGGCACATCCACCAATAAGAGCTACCAATTCAGATTAACGCTTTTTTTTTTTTTTTTTTAATGTAATTTATTTTTTCTTATATCACAAATAACTATTCCATGCGTATATTTAACTTTAGCCACATATACGTGATTACAAACTCTCAACAAACTATGTACGAAGAGACTATGCTTCGAGTTCGAGAAATTGTGAGCAAATTTATTTTCCTAAACTTTTCAATTAATTTTGTTCTTAATATGGATTAATGTCTTACATTCATGGAGAAAAAATGTTTTTTTTTTTAAGCGATGGAAAAACTTTGCTGACCATTATTCGTGGAAAGAACACAAAAATCAGTTTTGTCAAAGCATATAAAAAAATTAATTCGATTTTCAGGTGAGCGAGACGAAAAAAAAGATCAAGAATAAAAGAAAGTAATGGTTTCGATAGAGAGAGTAGAGTAACTATAGGGTGACGCTGCTGGAGAAATGTTACGAGTTGTGGTGAATGTAGTGACGATGAAAAGTGTGGGGAACTCCCAGTGAGCCTACACACATTCGTAAAAACGAAATACCATGTATTAAATTAAAAACTCGAATTTCGGTCCGGTGTAAAGAAGCGTTTTCAAATAATAAATCACTTCGGGCGTTTCTCCTCTTTCCCGTCGTCAAAGTTAGCTACGAATTCTTCTTCCTCTTTTTTCCATTTTTTTTTTTTGGCTCCCTTATGGAGACGAAAAGAACACTTCAGTCACACGGTCTCTTTTGTTGTAAAAGTTGTTTAGGAAAAAAGAAATTGAGGAAGGGTTGAGCCTTTGTCGACAACTTTCAAATACATATAGCGCCACGTACTTTCGTCTGTTTTGGTCAGTTAAAGTGATAAATATTTTACTTACACAAGGTGATGTTGCAGGGTCCTTTACCGTTGATGGCTAAAACTTGTACTTTTCCTTTGGCCGTGTACGAACCAATAAGGTTGATTGGTTTGCCGAATGCGAGTTTTACGAATCCTTCAATTTTTTCTGGATCCACTCTACAAAAAAGAGGTATTGAAATACAAAAACGCGTTAATTTAAATACATATATTATAATTTGGCTAGTATTAACTCGTCACAAACATTTGTATAGCTTGTCTAAAATATCCAAGTTATGATTCTGTTGAGTAAGTTCTAAATAAGTGTGTTAATTTTTCATTTACTGTATCTGAATACCTACCTATCTGTTTTTGAAAATTTATTGATGATTTAAAAAATTTTTCACGATACTTTCTCTAAAAGTAACAGGTCATGCTTTATTTTCACAGGGCGAAGTGAATTGTTATCGGCTTGTTTCCGTAGAGGGAATAATGAGTTCTATTATTCCTTTTCGGGAGTTGGCATAAAATTTCAAATTATTACTCCAGTTTGAGAGTAATGCTACGTATTTCTTCCAAAAAAATTTTTTCAGATGTTTGAGCAAGTTTTTTGAAAAATAGTGTACTTACACAACTCAGAAGTATTGAGCAATTATCGACAAGTGCGATTACCACGCCCATCTATGGCTCGTGCTTGCAAACATCGCATTTGTTGATAATTGCTCACTTTCTTCCTTCGTTGCGTAGTATACTATTTTTGTATTCGTCAATAATTCCAGTCTCTAGACCTACACTCGCTGAAGAAATTTTGAAAGGATTATTTTTCTCTTTTTAGCCGCATGTTTTTATTTTATTTTTCGAAAAAATTTATTAATTTACCATATAATGCTTTTTCGTTTTATTTTAATTCAAAATTTTTCAAAGAACCATTTTTTTGACCAATAATTTATAAAATTGCCTAAAACGTTTGTTTCCTATGTATTTTCGTTTTTTCGTGAATACTTACGAAATTTACTAAAATTTTTCAGTTTTTATCGATAATACTTGAAGATTTTCAGTCAAAAAATACAACATTCTGAAACAAATCCATTTTCTGGTATTTTCTTTTTTTTTGTAGATGTTTTGTAAATTTAAGGATTTTCAATGTTGACTTAAATTATTTATGGAAATGAGTAAACAAAAACGAGTTAAAAACGTTAATTCCATAATTCTCGAACTCTCAGAAAAATTTACATTTATGACTAATTTTGTCCTATATTTTCATAAAATTCGTGTCAGTAGAAGACATCGAGTCTTTTTCCCATTTTGTTGGAAATTTTTCTAAAAACTCGATTGACATAATTTTATTGACTACAACATGTATATTATGTTTTACGTTTCTGTTTTATTGAAACCATCTTTCCACTTTATTATCTGTCCTCTATTGGTTATTACTTCCCATTAATACCATTTTGTGACCTTAAAAGTCTTACGTCTGCTATCTCCTTCATTTTTTTAAATCTAATTACTTGTATTGTGTCCTGGATCTCCCCAAATTTATTCTTTATAGTTTTTTATGTATATATATATTTTGTTGATTTTATCTTGAATTTTGATATTTAGCATCGATCTTTGCATTATTTAATTATTTAATTTAGTATTGAAATTTGTTAAATCAAGGTAATCGTTTGTTCACTTGAAAAAGACAATATTTTTTTTTTTTTAATGCGTTTGAATTGTTTCATTTAAACTTCAGTTTTTATTCTTAAGGATGAGGGAGGTATGATTATGTAACAAAATTCTTATTTAGAAGTTGTAAAAAATTATCCTTTACTTAAACCTCTTGTTTCATTCTTCAAGGAATGTTAAGAAATAAAAAAGAAACATATACAAAGAATATGAATCCAATTTTAGGACAACAGTATTACTTTTTCAATAAAGTTTAGGAAATTTATTAAGGTTATTTCATAAAATAGCGTTTGCCCTTAAAGGTATTTTCTCCTTGTAATATGGTTTGTATTTTCATTTTTCAATTTTTCTTTTTTGGGCTTAGGGTCATTCATGTTCCACGGACGAAATGGAATGGTATATTTTGTTTCGAGTGTGCAAAGTGAGTGATCCTTCCCAAGTTACAATTTACAACATTCGCCGAGTGTTGTAAATTGCATGAGTCAAGGTCGCTCATATTGTACTCGAGTTGTAAATGCTATTTTTTGAAATACATGTGAATACGCAATTAGGGAAGGCGTCCGATTGATTGGAAGGAAGAGCCAAACGTTATCATTGCGAGAGGAAAACGAAAATACTTGTTTTTCTCTTCCGAAAAATTTTTTCTCCTAGGTTCGAAATTCTACATTTTGGGCCTTGAAAACAGAAACCTAATCGCACATTTTCTAACATGTATTGCTTGATAGTTATTTGTGATACAAAGACATAAAGTAAGTGATTTTGACACAAGTAACAATCACCTGCTTAAAGGACTGTCCCATACTATTTTTTACAGCACCTACCCCCAAAAACGAACCAAAAAACGAAATTAAAGAAAAATTTGCCATTTTCTTATTATTTAAATACATTTTCAAAACAACTTTTACTGTGTAAATTTTTTTTACTTTCTAGTAGCTAAGAATGAATAAAAACTTTGATGGAATACAGATTTAAGAAAATTTTCTATTCTTACCACCTGTACCAACCTCAGACTTCTAACTTAAATAGCGGAGGAGGAATTATTGTTTTAAAGAAGCGAACTTTCTAGATTCCAAAAATGAAAAATTTTATGTTAATTTGTGTTTTTTTAATTCGTTTATTTTCAACCACCCAGAAATAATGAAAAAATTACATGAAGAGCAAATTCGAGAAAATTTTCTCTTTTCCAGAAATGCCAACTGCAACTCTTTAACTTAAATAGCAGCTGAGGAATGTGAGTAAGGAAAGGTTTCTGAATTCCAAAATCCAGCAAATTTTCCATTAATTTCCGTTTTTTTCGTTTGCATTTTTTAAAATAAATAATGATGATTAAAAAATTAAATGGAAATTTTTAAAATTACTTTCTAGCAGTATGTATTAACCCCAGCTCTCTTACTTAAATAGAGGCTGAGGAATAATTAACTGAAATAAGAGAAATTTGTTTTAAAGCTGAAATTAATGGCCTCATACATATGTCATCTTCATCAGTGCACTACACTTTAAATGAATTGTATGTTCCTTTGTTCCTACTTGCATCAATGTGCAAGTAAGATACAAAGTTCAGACAACGACTGATCAACAGAGAATGAACTGGCTGATGTCGCAGATCAGTTGCAAACGCCTTACATCATTTCTTATCTGCATCAAATAAGAAACAACGCAAAAAGATGACATAATACTGTACGTATATATTACATATATGTGTCTGTGTGCATGTACAAAGCTGACTATATGAGGCCTTAAAATTGAATACAAAATTGCCAGTATTTGCCAAGGTCATGGCTCCCCTATGTATGATATGTGGTGAACACACAAAACTGCAGAAAACCTTCTGTTGTTGGAATATCTTACACCATGTAAGATATTCCACAGTCATCTACCTGAATCAAATAATCAAAAACCTGACAACAAGAATGGATAAAATTGAAATATTATATCCTGTTTTTTTTGTTTTTTTTTGTTTTTGTGGTGAACTTAGTTGCATAGAAACGTTTTAAAAATCATATTTTTAATTTTAACTCCTCTATGGTATACACTTGTTTTTGTTTAGAGTATAAGATGTATGTTTTAATTTTCCCTAAAACAAGATCGAAGAATAATTTGATTTTCAAGGTTGAGAGTACTTACAGAAAAATATTTTAGCTGCTAATTAAGTGAGAGATAAGTACTAGTTTAAATCCAAGTTTACATCTCCGTCAATACTTAACAACGAATTATTGTTGTTATTCAAAAAAAAATTTACGTACACGACTTCTTATTTTTACCGACCACGTACGGAGGAGGTTGTATGTTTGGTACCTATGTCTGTTTCCGGAATTAACGGAATTTTGTTCGCTCAGAACAAGTGTTTTAATTTGTAGATTTTAAGGAAAGTAGGCTCAAAATGTTGCTGTAAATCGGAGAATGTCCTAGGCTATTCATATTTGAAAATTAAAAAGTTAGTAGAGTATAATTGAAGAAAAGATTGAAAAAATTACCGTCATAAATTTAGGTGTATCCACCATTCAGATTAACGCTGTCAGTAATTTTGTTTTTTTGTTAATAAAATTTATTTTATATGGTTGTAGGTAAAACCATAATTATCAGCTTCGTTTTGCCAAACTACATGGATAAGAAAATTTTGATAGGCTGTTTATAAATCACAAAAATATTATATATGTATACACAAAACACTGTTTGTAAATATGAAAAAAAAAAAAGTAATATCCTATGTAGATTTATTCGGCGAACGCCTTAGTGAGTTATTTGAATTTTATTATTTTTGGGGAGGTATTTATTTGACAGTAAAGGCTTATGAAAAATATAGGCCAAGAGGGGAAATAAAGTCGAACAAAGTGAAAATTCTCAAAATGAGAAAAAAATTCTATACAGAATCCTGTCGAGCTTCTCTTTGGTTAAGTACGTATATACGTTTACGTGTAGTATAATAAATGAGTTGATGCGGTTTTTTTTTCTCGAAATTTCATCGAATTAAAATTATCTATCAATTGGGAACTTAATGAGTTGTGTTACGTAGAAATTTCGGATGTGCTTTGTTAATGTCAGAAATAAAAAAAATGAAAAAAGTAATTATAATAATAATAGTAATAATAATAATAATAATAATAATAATAATTATTATTATTATAGTACTGAAATAAAAAAACTGAAAAAAAAAAAAGCAAATATCGAAAAGGTGGATTAAACAAATTGTCACGAAACAAAATTCTTACCGATACAAAAAAGTCAAACTTATGTAGCAAATTTTGAATCGAAGAGATTTATAAGGTTACGCTTGGATGAAAATTTTTCTCTTTAAAGGAACAAAAAAAAAAGAGTGGAGGAGAAGAGAAAGATCGGAAGAAGAAACTTCGTCAGATGTGACTGAAAAAAAAAAGAAAAGAAAAGTGGCTGTTAAACTGAAACTAGGATCAGTAATAAATCATTGAAAAAATAAAAATGCTTTGACATTCACACCATCGCGAAATGTAATTTTTCTCAAAGAAAACAAAGAAAAAAAATTTATCACAATTTCTTTTTTGTCTTTAGTTTGTTATAAATATGGAAGTTCCATAAAAGAAAAATTTCCTCTCGTTTTTCTTTTTTCTACTAAAAACTTTAAAAACTTCAAACGATGAAAGTTTAAATAACAAAACTAGGTTTTTGTTGCGAGTTGATTTAGTAAAGTTTATACTAGATCCATTTTAACGATAAAGGGTAACTAAACCTTACAAAAAAAATTAGTTTTTTTTTTTTTTTTTTCAAAACAGTATCCTACAAGTTTCATTTGCAAAATTTTTATGATAAATATCATGAGAGGAGGAAGAAATAAAATTCTAAATTGAAACGTTATGTTAATGCTAAATGCTCCCCGAGTGATATTGGAAATTAGGAAGCCACTGGAGAATTTTTCTCCAGCTAATTTCGCTGTTTAGTGTCTGGAAATCATATCTGATCAATGCGGCTACTAGAACTTCACTGTAATTTTTGACACACTTTTATCTTTAGCTACTCTCTAAAATCCTTTTTCGAACTAAATAACTATTCTTCATTTCAAAGAATTTTTATTGCTCATCATTTTTTATTTTTTAGAAAACGACCTAGTATTTATACATATATTTACCGAAAAAATTTAAAAATTAAATTAAACTTCGATCAAAACCTGACCAGAAAAGCTGAAAATTTAACCAAAAGAAAAAGAGGTGAATCCGAAAACCAAATTTATGAAAACAAATTAACTAAATGTACCTACGTGGAAATAGTATTTAAGTAGTACGTAAAAAGTTGTTTTTTAAATTGGTTTTAAATATAGTATTCATATCAGATGTGATGTCATCTGCAGGTCCCTTCTAACCATTTTAAGTGCTACTTCGTGTCTATGCTAACATTGTAATTTTGAGTAAGAAACCAATTTATGAGGTAACATTTTTTTGTTTGACTGCATTTCCATCAGACTTTCGAAGTACATTGATTACGTTTCATCGAGACCGGCCGATCTGATCCGTATTTCTTTCATACTAGAGACATAAATTCAGTACCACTTTTGTGGAAAACTTGAAAAACACTTCTTCTGTCATTGCGATGTTTATAAAAACATGCACTTAAGCGATTATGTCGATCGATGGGTTTCATATTTTTTGCTTTTTTAAAACTATTTTTTTACATTTAATCGGTTGAAAATTGTTATCAATATTGTACAGATTCGCAATATTGAATAGATTTTAAAAGTTACTGCACATTTTTGATTCACTGTAAAAAGTATTTGAAGTCGGTTTACGTGTGATGCAGTTGGTTGTAAAAGATTGTATGTTTCGAAAGCTGCGCCGTTACATTCCAGACCGAAAAGGTGGTATTCTCAATTTGAACCAGTTGGTGCTTCCATATGTGATCGAAAAATTCATGCTACGAGACCTTTGGCCACTAGATTCCGACCATCTTCTTCCTCCATATTGATATAAAATAATTTTCACACGCTGGATAAAACGGCTAGATTGCCAAATCTCAATAAAAAAGTAAATAAAAAATATATCTTCCGCGCATCAACCTCGGCAAGTGTGTATTTTCCATTTTCCAAAACTGGAATATTTTGTAATGGCTACCATTCGAAAACCAGTTGACCGATTTCGCTCAAATTCAATATCCAACTAGTCCCAACTAGTCTCCAACTTCCATAAAAATTCAGGCCAAAATCTTTCAATTTACGGGAGTTATCGGTATACAACTTGATGAGTTTGCAGAACTTTGATAACCCCTCTTTCCGAAACTAGCGGATGAATGTAATAAATTTTAAAACGAATGTGTAGCACATGAAAGCTTTTAATATTGTTTCAAATTTCATTGCCATATGTGTCAATTAGTGGAGGGCTCCACAGATTCCTAAAAATTGCCAGAGTGGGTGAAAAAGGAGGAAAATATGTATCTGTAGTTATAGCTATTTATTCAGGTAATGTGGCGTATTTTTTGCAATGTGTAGACTTTTTGGTCTGCCACTTTGCCACTACCTTTTTCTTACGATAAAGATGAGCAGTGAGATACAATGAGTTTATTTACGGTTGTATTCTTCATAAAGACGACTTAAAATACACTTTTTTTTTTGTTTTTCACCGACTGCGTACGGAGGAGGTTATATGTTTGGTATATCTATCTTTGGAACTAACGAAATAGTATCGTTCGCTCAGTATAAGTGTCTTACTTCAGAGATTTTAATGAAATTAGGCTCAAAATGTTCCTGACCGTCTGAGGAATTTCCTAGGTTATTTACATGAAAATTAAAAAATTAGAAGGGTGTAATTGAAGAAAATGGGAATTTGAATATGAAAAAATTATTGTTATCAATTTGGGCGCATCCAACAATAAGAGCTACTCATTCAGATATTAACGCAGTTGGTTTTGTTTTTTGTTTTTGTGTTTTAAATTAAATTTATTTGTTTAGCCAGAAAACTAAAAAGAAAAGTCCATAGACGTAAGTGTCATGGTATGTCAGAATTTTTCAGGAAACTGCCATCAGAAAGTTTAACATGACGCAGGTTCTGTCGGAATTAAATCTGTCTGTGTCGACATAGATATTTTTCTTAACCACTCCCCGCCAAAAATTTTTTTTAAATTAATCATCCTGCGTTTCAGTGCATTTCTTTCAGTTGGTGATTTTTTTAAGTGAATGTAGGATGTCGAAATTTTGATTTGACTCACAAAGTTTCTCAAATTTCTTTACAATTGGAAGAAAATAAATATAACACGTATCATTTGCTTAGTTGAAGTTAGAATGAAATTTGGTTGAAAATAGCCCAGTTTATTGTGAAACATCACATTCTGTATGAAAACAGAAAATCAACTCTGAGTTGTCACGAAAAGCTCACTTTTTTATAAGGAAAATAATATGTCATTGGATAAGTTTAATGAATTCAACATTCTTACATCTATGAAAACCTTTCAGTCTCTTAGTCTACCTTTTGTGTCGTTTTCACATTCATGTAATCATTGTTACATCCTTCCGTTTTTCAATTAAATATTCAAAGATTTTCTATAATATTAGGTTGACGTTTGATTTTAAACACAATTCTCTATAACCACCGCAAACCCTTAGTCCATTTTGTTGAAGTTATTCGAAATAATGCGTACCGTTGAAGCGAAACATAAGCACTAATTCGTTGTTTAAATCTTCAGAAAAACTCTTACCAAAATTTTTGACAAAATTAAATATTTTTTGGTCCATCATTTTATCGACTCCATTATCTCCTTATTCCTCGGAATTTATTTATTTTTCTAATTTCATTTGCTCCTCGAAAGTCCAGAAAATTATGTCTTCTCGTAAAATCTAGGTAGTACCTACGATCATTTGTATCATCAAAAACTGGGTTTATTGGAATTATGTTAATTTACCAATAACTAATTTTGTTTCCTTGGCAAAAACAATGGTTGGAAATTTTAAGTATGAAACAACTTTACGATAAAAGAGTATTCTGTTTCTATAGAGATTTTTTCTGACTAGTCATCTTCTGCATTTGTTATAGGCTATATTTATAATTTTTTCGAATCAAATTCTGTTTTATATAATCTTGACGGTTATGACTGAGAGTAGAAGAATTTGGATTGTATTCAATTAATAAATAAATTGAAACTTTAACGGTAAAAATCGGAGTACTTAATAATGATAATAAAGAAACCTTTAACATATTTTTCACATTTTTTTTTTCCCTTTAGCGTATTTTATAGCTGTATTTTCCACAACTATTTCATTCATTGCAGTGATGAGACTTGGGGTCATGACCTGTGGAAAAGCGCCTATCCTGAGTCGTAAATCACGAGAATACATGGTCAATCAAATTCTTCTGTACACGATGTATATATAACATGAAACTTGAGGTAGTGTTAAAGGTTTTCATGGGTTACTTATTCGTGTTAAAATTTTTGAAATTCATTTGGTTGTTTCAGAGGGAGGGATTCACAAAGTTTTACAAACCCATTTTATTGTCATACCGGTAACTACCGTTAATCGAAAGATTTTAGCTTGAAATTTTAATGGAAGTTGCAGACTATTCGGGACTGGTTTTGTATTGAATTTGAGCGAAATCTATCATCTGGTTTTCGAATGGCAGCTATTACAAAAATTTAATACTTTTGAAAAATACTCACTTACCGCGGTTGATGTGCGGACGATGTATTTTCTTTTCTTCCCATTAATCAATAAAAAACCCGAGAAAATTGAATGATTGATTTCTTATCTCAGCTGACTTTTTTTATTCGACCATTAGTTTTTAACGTTATCAGGTACTGACTCATGAAATAAAATTTAAAACTTTTCTTCTGCGAAAAATATGCATTGCAAATGATTAATATAGGATACTTACTTCAAGTTCAAGATTTGAGCTGATGACAATCCGTTAATTTTTATTTTCTGTAAGGCGAGATCAATGGCAACAGCTCCGCTACCTTTGGCAATTTCTAGTCCGGGCAAATCGAACGGATCGATGGGTGGAATTCTGAATTTACTGTAACCTGAAAAGCGAAATGGGAGACAAAAATTGAGTAAAAGTTCAAATTCGTTGCACGTCTGTTAGCTTAAAAAGTTTTAACGTTCGTTAACAGAAGGATGGTGTGTGTGTGTGTGTATATATATATATATATATGAATTTGAGTAATTGGTGCCAAAATTTCCTTGAAGTCATGAAACGAAAAACGTACCCACCTACAACTCTGGGGCTAATACCGCCCCAAACCTAATGAGTAGATTTTCTAAAGAAAACCTATCAAAAATTGCGTGCATTCAAGACTTTCTTGTTACCTTAACGTACAATGAACATTTTACTTAAGGAAAGAGGTGAAAGGTAGATAGTCAGTCTTTCAATTTATTTGAGATCTATCAATAATTGGGACACGAATAACAGTTTGGGAAAGATTGCTCTAGATGGTATATACCTTCCAGATGAGTCACCATGTGAAACAATTCAAAAATAGTATTTGGGTGTTCCAAATTCGTTATATCTTATGTAAGTTGACAATGATCAATTTTGAGTAGTTTTTTATTTGGAAATAAGTTTAGGTTAAATTCGAGTTCTTAAAAGATGGCTTTTGCTTCAGACGAAATAAACATTATTTCGTTGCGAAAGGTTGGCGGCAGTATTGATATATTTTATAAATCGCAGTAGTGTGTAAAATAAAATCATATAAGTGGAATAAAAGTTTATAATGACACGAAACATACTTTTTTTAACATCGATTTTTGGACTAAAATAGCATTAAAATTAACATGAAGAAAATGCACGAAGAGAGAAAAAATTCTATTTTTTTAGGCTAAAGATTGACTTGAAAAGAAATTATGTCAATTTCCTCAACATTTGAATAATCTTCAAGCCGGTCTTATTTCTGTAAGTATATAAAACATCCTGGAGCATGCTATTATATTATTTAGGTAGCTTAATCGGTATAGTCATTACGCCATTTAAAATTACTTTTTCATATGTCCATAGAACGCGTAATTTTTAAGTCACGTGGCCAATTCTAAAGCAGTCTGTGGAAATAATTTTACTGCGTACAGCACATGCGCACTCCGCCATCATTTGTTTTACCACATGTTGCCCATGCACACTTGTCACCAAAAATGCCTTCAACTCATGCAAACTTCACACTTGTTAGGAAACTGCCTATTTTCTACGGTTGTTAAAGATACACTGTTGTAACAGCACAGGTCAGAAATATGTAGGTATCGCTGCTTTTAACAAGCTGGAAAAGTTTTATTTCAATTTGCCTATGAAAAATTCTAATTTTTCAGATGGGACGCTCATAAAAAATCATAAATTTCTTTTAGGTATCGCCTGAAAATGTCGGAAAATTTTATGTAAAAATTGTCAGTATCTACCCTTCGATGTTGAGGTTACAGTTTAATAAAATCGGTTTAATGCGGTACGTACTCATTCTGAATTGACCACCAAAGTGCCACAAACCGTCTACATTTACGGTACAAGGTTCCGGTAGAACATTATACTTCCACAGTCAATCGATTTTCATCACTTTGAAACGGATTTATGGACCAATTACGGTTTATTAAAGTACCGATTTCATCGAGTGGCGTCGAAAACGTTAAAAGTCAATTGAAGAAGTTTAAAGGGATGGGTGGAGTCGATACCATTTCAAGATGGGTCACTTAAAAAGCTATCTAATTGGCGTAATTTCTGGTCAAAACAGATAGATGGGGAGGCTTAAGGGATCGGGGTTAAGGTCTAACTTTTTCTGAACTTATTTTTTGTCAACATTTTGCAAAGATCGAATTTTCGAAAAAAGTTTGCGACGGCTTTGAAAAAAAAAAAAATTTATTTTCCAACCAATACGATGCTGATAGGTAAGTGGGTAGAAGTTCTTTGCGTCTATTCGTGTGGAAACCCATTTCGAATCTGTGCATTTACGCTTGCTGACCCTTTTCGTTGTCGGATATCTTTTTCATGGATCACTTCTTTTCATCAGAAAATCTGCTACCTGATAATTTTTTCCCACCCTTGCTAATGCCGTTTGTGAAGCGAAATTACGGTGTACGTAGGTATGCTTTTCTCTCTATTTTATTGTAATCGTGAATGTTGAAAATTTACAAAAACACCGTTTCAGCTAATAAGTTTAAAACCCTTATCTGAGCTTGAGCAAAAATAAATTTTCCTTCTACAAACATTGCAATGGTGTATGTCCAGGTTTCCTATACCGATATTAAAATTTTTTAATTTTTGTATGAAGACCGTTTTTTTATTTATGTCAATTTTTATTCGGTATTTTGTTTCATTAAATTATGGTAAGTACTCAGAGCCTAAAGTGAAAACTCAGGAGGCTTCATTTTAGGAATATATTATTGAACGCCTTTATTTCAGTTACTAACGCAATGAAATATAACGTTTTAAAAAAATTTCATTCTCATTTAAGTTACTGGATTTAAGGATGGAATTGAGTGGTAATTATTCATGTAGGTGATTGAAATTGAAAATGGATAATGCGAGAAGTGTCTGTCGAATATTTCAATTAACTTTATTTCAGTTATAATTCAATTTATTTCCTAACGACGACGGAAAAGTTTTGTAAATTCTCTAGCTTTGTACGTAAAAGAGCAGAAGATAAGAGTTGCATAAAACAAATTACTTCGTGAGAAAATTAAATGTGAAGTTTCGGTTTCTTTTGAGATTTTGAGATTAATTGGTTCCTTGGTCTCTAAAAAATTTGATGCGACGCATAATTTTCTATGAAATCTCCTTAATTTTTTTCTGCTAGCTTAACGAGACTATTGTGATTCCTTAAATTATTTCATGTGATGTAAAATATTTCACTTACGAAAATTTCGGAAGTATGTTGTATCATTGTCTGTAATGAAATAGTCATTAACATTTTTTTCTCAAAAGAGGGCTGAAAATTTTGATTCTTTGAACGTTGACATTTTCATTCAATCGAGATTTGGCTGATTTTTATTAGTTTGTCATACTATAGTTATGTTCGATACGAAAAAAAAGTGCAGAACTCGTATCACTTTTTGTTGGGTCTTCCCAATCCTCCTCACCTCGCTCCTACGAACATTTAACTAATATAATACTCTCACATTTATACATGATAAATATCTTCGTCCGTGAAGCCGTTCGTTAAACTTCCGTAACATTATTCTGCGCGTAACGTCACTTCGTATACGTGATCTCATACTCTGTAGATATTCGACTGCATTTCTGATTGACGTTCGTTGGACTTCTTCGACTCGAAACGACCTTGTCGGCTGTCTACACGTTTGGATAACTGACTACTATCTTATTTAGAAAGTATGGAACTTGTTCTCTCAAAAGGCTGCATTATTTGTCGAACTTAGAATCGGACAAGAATTACGTTAGTTCTCAAAAAGTATTAAACTTCTTGACCCAATTCGGTGAGTGGGCTCTTATATAAATGTCTCTTCTAAAGATGATATGATCCTGTTTTCTTCATATGCTCTTCAAATCCAAAAGTTATATTAATCGTTCCGTTTAAAGTTATCAGCCTTCAGAATTTTTGTCGCTTAGCCGAACTCGCACAGAACTAAAACCTTACGATTGAAGTGAGAACGCTTCAACACAAATTTATCAAGAACATAGAACTTGAGTGCCGAGTTTTCTCGTCTAATCGAATATAACTGTTACAAAATTCATCTAAAAAGAAAATGTCGTGAGTTGTTTTTTTGTGTGTGAGAATGAGCTTCTTGATCAGTGACTGCTGTTATATAATTGGCTATAAGAGGAAAGAGGGAATTACGTGCAGGAGAAAATAAGATTGAACTTGAAGGTGTAGGAAGGTGAAAAATATTTGAAAGTAGAATTGAGACGATCAGTCGAATCGAGAAATAGGCAGATTGGTGCATTCAAATTGAAAAGCAACCCTCACGTTTTGTTCTATCAATTTTTGGATATCAGGATTATACAAAATATTGATCTCAATGTATGAGGATTTTTCAAATTATACGAAAAATACATCCAATATTTGGGTCAAACTTGATTCGAAATTGGTGAAACTGCTTCATAAATAATAACTATTTTTTTGAAAAAAATTTATTCTGAATATCAAAATATTTTATGCTCAAATGTGAGTGCGAAAAATCTTATTTTTTCGATTGATGATTTTATGTCGTTCTAATAATTCTTATAGTTGATAAACACTGTGTCTTAATTCCGCCACCTTTATTACATAGGTACAGCTGGCAATCGTCCAATAACCATGCTTTGTCCACGAATTGACGTGCACACGTTTTTTACGTTCCGGTATTAGCAGTTTATTTTCGTTTTCATTTTTTTTGAATTTATTTAAACTTGCTATTGTGTTTTTTTAATACTGTTAAAACAATTTTATAAATGTAATCGGTGCCGAAAATCGCCGTCAATACTTCGGAGGGATTATTATGCGACCTTGTGAAATGTATATTTTTATGTAAAACTTTGGATTCTCTCTCTCTCTCTCTTTCACTGTATCTTATTCACTCACTCGAACATTGTGCAAAAACTCATTGATTAGTACGTCGATGGTACACGTTCATTGGATTTTCCAAGTCTGCTCGCTATTAAAAAATAATAATTCTTTAATTATTTTCTGTGTTTCTATATTAAACTACTCCTTTCCCTACCCTCACTTCCTTCGGTATGCTTTTTGTAACCGGTGTCATTTGCTTTTGACATTGGCTTCGAAAACCGGATTTAGACCTAGTTAGCTAATATAAAGTTTTTTACCTCTTGCCCTCGAGAATTCGTTAATTTATTCCTTGCATTTTACGGAAATTAATCGATTTTAGATGACCAACACGAATTATTGCTTCCGAAAATCCATCAAATGTTGTGAGACTGACAATAAATCTGTTTTCAAGTTACAACCATCCATGCTAATGCGCAAATATCGAATGGATGAGATTCTAACGTTGTTTACGAAAGTCCAAAAACGAAACTATTAAGACAGTGGTGAAAAAAAATTATTATAGTGGTTGCGAAAGGGAATATTTAGGTTGAAGTTATTATAATGTGAAAAACAAAGGAAAAATTTCCAAAATTGAAAATGTGCAAAATTGTCTTAATTTGAGTGATTTTTTAACCTACTTCAAAAAAAAAAGGAGACGGTTATGAATTCGGTCCGTATAATTTTTTTTTTCTCCTATTTGTTCCAGCATAATTTCTCAACCTGGGTAATAATTTTGATGAAGTTTTTTTTGAATGATACAGGATTATTCCATGTTTTTTAGAATCGATGTGATAGTTTTTGAGTTATTTGTATTTTTCTCAAGGAAAATATAAATAACTATTGCATTCCGACGAGACCTGTGGAAAAGCGTCAATCCTGAGTCTTAGATCACGAATATATAGGTCACTCAAATTCTGCTGTACACAATATATATAGGTATATATTTTTTTCTCATTTTGGCACTTTTTGGGAGTCTGTGGAGCATCCGCTGTTTGATCTATAGCAATGAAACTTGGGGTAGTGTTGAAAGGTTTTATAAGCTAAATTTTTGAAATTCGTCTGCTAGTTCTGGCGGGAGGGGTTTTCAAAGTGTTGCAAACCCACCATGTTGTTATTAATGTAATTTCCGTAAATTAAAAGATTTTGACTGGAAATTTTTATGAAAGTTGGAAAGACTATATTTGGGTCTGGTTTGGTATATTGAATTTAAGCCAAATCGATCGATTGGTTTTCGAATGGCAGTCATTACAAAATTTGACATTTTTGGAGAATGGGTTTATGCACGAAAAAAATATATTTAAATAAAACACTGTTAGTTTTGAAGTAATATTTTTCAACATTAGGAGCGAGGAAAGTGTCATTCATACTGTTTAAACCTCTCCCTCTTAATTTTGGCTTTCATAGAACGATACTGATTTAAAATGATTGTGTTATCTCGAAACTTGTTTCTTGTCTTTAAAATGTAAATAAGCCAGATGCAGTGGTGGGTTCAAGGGGGGAAATGGGGGAAATTTCCATTCTAAATAAAAAAAAAAGAAAGGAAAAAATGAAATACGACCGCAGAATTGAGATAAAAACTGTAAAAAAATTAGTTAAAGGGAAAAAAAAAAAGCTCGACCCCCAAAAATTTTTTCATTCCTCCTCAATTCACTTTCTGGATCCGCCATTGGCCAGATGTATAGACAACTCGAGACTTCGAGGTAAGTTTTCAGTATAAACAAACAAAAACAATGAATAAACGTAATTAACGTTATTTATTTATTGGATGAGTTCGCACAGAAATACTTTTTTTGGTCTCTGAGGGCAGGTTTTGAAAAACCCCGCGTCCCCCAAAATTACACTATTGGGAAATATCGATGAAAATCAGTAAAATTTTACTTTTTAAGTCATAGACTATTATTCTAATAGAAATCTACCACCTACCACAAATTTTACAAAACTTTTTTCCTTTCTCCCCTGTTGACAAGCTTTTTAATGCATTAAAGTTTAGCTCAATAGAATAATACCAAAATTACCTTTTTTTTCTAAATTATTTTTTTTCTAAATTTAAACAGAAATTTTCTGCAAAATTCACACGTATCGGAGTTGAAAAAAATTGCTTGACTTCATGTAAAATCGATACTTTTTCTGTTTTCAAGTAGTTTTTTTTGTGGTTTCAAATGTTCTTATAGCTTCTTCGTGTATACATATTGGTGTAGATGATTTCTTGATTTTTTAATTTTTCATAATTTACACAGATTAGCTTATTGTTTTTTATTTTTATAAGACCTCGTGACATTTATTTTGAAAACTTCATTCTTGATTGGAAGGTGATTTTTTGGTGACTATTTACTTACATCTCTTTTGATCTTATCTTTCATAATTCAGTTTTTACTTTAATGTATTAGTGATAATAATTTTTGGATGATCACTTTACTGAAAAGATTTTTTCATGTAGCAACTGAAGATTTTAAGTTTTTTCAAAATTATAATTTTTTTTTTGATTGATGATCGATTCTCTTAATTCTTAAATATCTAAAATAGATTTAAACAAATTTTGTATTAAAATTTTGAAGGTTGTTCCGTCATATTTAAGCAGACAAACATATCTGCTGACCTATATATTTTGTTACAATCAACGGCAAATATTTCTATTAAATATTCACCGTTACCTCCACTCAATAACCTAGTTAATGGCGCTAACGGATATGCAGACAAACAACTAGTCAGCATATTTGTCAGCACTATTCAGGTATGTGCCATAAGTACATTTTTGGCTAAGGTAAACAATTAGGCACCAAAAGAAGTAACCTGGTAATTCAATTTACACCAGGACTTCACTTGCCTTTCTTCCAAGAGTTAACACAGACTTATTCTGTTCAATCTTGTAAAGTTAGTAGACGTTCCAACATGTCACAAGTTAGTGGTCCACCCTAGTAGAGACGTGATACTATAAGTAATAGATTTAAGACATAACAAAAGTGATAAGTATTAGATATAATATTATAATAATCTGTAGAGTGTTCTTTTGCAAAATAAAAAGTGAACACAAATTTGTTTCGATTATTTTTTTGGTCTCTACGATATTACAGGCTAGAGATATAACAAAGGTTTTTGTCTAATAATTTTACGATAATTTATGACAAATTTTGATTTTGTTTCATTTTTTAAATATGTGTGGTTAATCATTTGCATGGTTTATTGTCCTTGTAAAATTATGGTAGGCTAGTATTGGATTGTTCTCTAGATTTTTGTTGATCATGAATGTTTTTGAAAATTTTTTTTGATTTTATTTTAATTTTCTTGAATAATAATTTTGATTTGTAATATTTCATATGTTCTTTAGACAATAATGAGTACTTCTAAAATTATCATCATTGACAACTATTCAACTATCTTAATTTTCAAACAGTTTGATACTTTTTATTAATCTTTATTAATTCATTATAATTAATTTTGTCCAGATTCTATTTTTTAAACAATTTTTAAAGACTTTTGTTAGTTTTTGCTTCATATTTTAGGGCATACATGTGGAAAGGGTCTTAATGAGAAAAGTGAGTTTTAAGAAAAACGAATTTTCAAAGTTTGAGTTTGATGTCATTTTCAGTGGGTTGAAGCTACAATGTTTTGGTAAAAAATTTATAAAAGAGATTTAGTTTTTAAATCAGTTTTTATGGTAGTTCTATTTTGTTATTGTCTTATTTTTAAGGAATTTTAAAATTTAACTACAATTAGGCCCTTTTAAATTTGCACGAAAAACTTGTGTTTAAAAATGTTTTCCAGTCCCTTTATTTTCCTTTATCAATTATACTTCCATCCCACCATCTCGAAAAAATTGAAAAAAAAATCATTGGACACTTTTTAGTACAAAATTTGTTAAAAACTCATAAATTTTTAGGAAAAAAAATTATAAAAATATTCTTCTAGGCTGTTACTTTTCACATCTTTTTGTATAAAATCAAAATATTATCCTATGGGAACCAAATTCAATATTAAATAAGAGAGATTAAATCACAGAAATCTGAAATTATTGAAAAAGAAGCGAGTTCTTCCCTTTGAAATGGAAGTTGTGCAGCGAATTTCATAGATAGAGCTATGTGGTTTGTTGTATTTGATTAACAAGGCTTTAGAGCGTTGTTTCGCTGAATGAATGAAAAAGGGCAATACTTACGCCCTTTTCATATACATGGCCTTGTATGTAGTCCTAATTTTGTGTTTAGTTTATTTCTGAATACCTATTTGATAATTATGTTGTTAATTTACGAAAACTTTTAGTTTTTATTAAATTATTTTAACATATTTCTTTCTGATATAAAGGATCGGTACCTATGAGATTTGACCAATAGAGAGGAAATCTATTCCTAATATTTTCTCAACGAAAATAGTCGACGGTTCTCTGAAAAAGCAATTAGATATCTTTGTAGGTAACATTTATTCATGCTTAGGATGGTGAATGAACTCGAAGGATATGTAGATATAAGTGAAAGTTCGACATTAGGACTACAAACTTCAGCGTTTGGTATGAAAACATCAGGTATTTTTTATTGTTAAATTTTCAAAGTGAAAACTTTTGCAAATTTTTTCAGGTAGGTTCTATTCATTCCCCACGTTTGCTGGTGAAATCGTTTTGCCTAAGTTTCGGAAAAAAAAATTCTGGTTTTTTTGGTTTTTTTTTTTTTTTTTTTTTTTTTTGTGTGTAATCCATCTGAATATCTGAATAAATTATGTCATTTGTTGGCTGCTTTGGTTTAATATTTAAATTGTTTCTTCTTCAAAGCTGAGAAACGTTAAATGATATCGGAATTTTTGTTTCCCCAAAACCTACTAAAAATAATTTATTTCAAGAAAGGAGTTGTGGGAAGGTGATTGGATATATTATTAAGTAGCGAGGCACCCGGAAAATATCAAAAAAATTATTGGACATTTTTTAACTTTTTACCATTTCTATCTTTAGTCTGGCGAAAATCGTTGTTACAGAGGTTCAAAACAAGCCTATTTGAAAATTTTTTTTTCCATTACTGATAATGTGAAGTAATCACGTGTTGCTTGAGCTCTAGAAAAATATTACTGAATTATAAACGTTTGTATAAAGGAAGGAAAAGGGGAAGAAGGAATGGAGAGAAAGAAAAAAGTTTGAGAGTGAGAAAGAATTCAGCTTAGAGGAAAATTTTTTGTTTAGATATATATTTTTCGTTCGTTTCGCGAGATGAAAACAAAATTTAATTAAACTTTGTAAAGATTTTAATGAGGAAAGGATGTGTACGTTCTGGTGTTGATAATTTAATTTTTACGCCTGCCAACGGAACGTTGAAGAATTAATCCGAATCTTTTCAGAGACTGATGCGGGTGCTTATTTCGTTTTTTTATCTTGAATTTCAACTAAAAATAATAAAATAATAAACGAATGAATCGGTGAGTATAGAAAAGCTTACCGTCTTTCAAATCTGGAATGACTCGCTGCAGTTCCGATTGAAAACATTGCAGAAAGTGTGGATCGCTCTTTTTGCATTCTTTGAATACGATATCTGAAACGAAGTAAATAATTTTTTAATGTTGAAAATTATAGTAATCAAAACATAATTGCAGTTTATAAATTCTATAGCGTGTATTTAAAATAACGAGTGAAGCGTCGTTATGGAAAGTGCCTATTTAAGTGCTCCGCCCCGTTGATGATGCGTTCATATACTTAGTAAAATATTTTGATGAATCATAATTTAATGCAATTGATCGACTGATGGCGATTCATATATTTTTCTAACTGGTAAAACTGGAGAGGAGGGTTAGATCTAATTGTGGAAGAATGTTACTATGTATAGTGATTTTGGATGGTCAAACTTTTAGTGGTAGGGTCGGAGAGAGGGAGAAAGGAGTGACTCTTCTGGGGCCGGACATTCTGAGAGGCCCCGGTCAAAATACCTTCTAGAAAATATTGAATTATTATTTTTTTAAATATTCTTACGTACATGCAGGAGTGTTCCAATTTGAGGCATATGCAGTGTACTCGCCAGAAATGTTTATAAACAAAAGAACTGTTGTAAATGTGAATTATCTAGAATTACAAAAACACCTGAAAAGAAAATTTTTTTCGCTTCGCTCGCGAAATTTTTCATCAGTACTTTTAAAAAAAGTGAAGTACCTGCTCAAAAATCTTTTTGTGACACCCATAAGATAAACTAATTACGACCTAAGATAATATAATGCTCTCAATTTTTGGTTTCTCGTAAGTTTTCGCAGAAAAATTATTCAATCTTTCAAAATACAAATTTATCTCAAAAATTCTATTTATTTTCTTTATAACATAGTCATGGCACTACCTACATATGATTAAATGCCTCTTCAAAGTTTTTTTCCCAATGAAATACAAGTACATATTCTGTTAAATCTACTCGTAATACTGAAGAACCTTTATAATTCATTTCAACATTTTGATAGTTTTTTTGAAGCACTTTTATGATATAAGGCTTTCAGAAAGTTTTATTCTCCATGAAGTAGTATTCAGCTAAGTTGAACTGGAAAAAGTACTTTTCCTTATTCATTCCAACATTGTTCTATGGTTTTTCTCAGTGCTCCATAATTAAAAGTTTCCCCAGTGTAATGTGGTGCTAATTGAAAATGTTGTTATTTTTGATGTAAGTTCAAAAAGTAGGCGATTGCTACCAGTGTGATGATTGCAGCACAAGTGTATCACACTCTATTTCCAGTCGGTATTCTATGAAAATCTACTTATTAATCTTGTTGTCATGGAATAACCTTTGGATGGGGGTTGATACTTTTTTTTTTCATAACTTACGGAAAATTTTGACGCCAAAAACTCAAATTCAGAATTATATATCAATGTAATAAATGTACCATCCCGTATTTTCATTCTAAACTAAATGAAAATTATTAAAACATTCCTGGCCATTTGCCGAATATTTTGTTGTTCCGTAGAAATATAGAAATAATGAACAGTGTTAACAGGGCAGCACAAGCCAGCGTCGCTTCAGGGCTTTTATATACACGAATTATTGCTGCTTAGCAGCTTTAGTTACTGTACTCTCTAGTATTTATGTATAAGCCAATTTTTTTTTACCAAGGTAAATGCCGGAATGTTTTTTTAATAGTCACAAAACTTATATCAAACATTAGTAATAAGCCAAGGACCTGACCTATTGATTTTGGTGCAGATTAGTCTTACGATACTTTCAGTAACATAATTTTTGTTTTTATTAAGGCTATAAAATTTCTAATTGTGGACCAATACAAACGTAATTCTGTAAAAATATTTGTTATGATCTATTCTGATATGTTACTAATTTTGGCGCAGATTAGCCAGATGGTACTGACAATGCAGCTATTTTTGAGATTATTTTGGCTACAAAAGGCTTGATTTTGAACAAAAAACTGAGAAATTAGCAAAAAGTATTATTTATAATTCATTGCAACATGCTAGTAACTATTTATAACAAGAATTTTTAATATTGAATTAATCTCAAAAAATCTTAATTAATTAATATTATCCCTTTTTATTTTTTTATCACAAATTTAGAAGCTAAATTCAATTGTTCAGAATGTACTTTTAAAAATATATTTTTGTTTCGATTTTGAAAGAGGTAATAGTTATTAACTTTAATACAATCATCAATTATGATCTATTTATAACTTTTTAGTAACTAATTAGCTGTGTTTGACATTCATTTTTTCAGAATTCCGGAAAAACAACTTTTCACAGGAATTTTTTGTTTTCGAGTTTTCTCAACAACTAACTAACCGATTAACACCAAACTTCTTTCAAACCTTCTCCAATATTAGAGCTATCTCTCATGAATATTTCAGCTTTTTCTATTTTGTTGTTTTCTCAAACCGTGAACACAAAATTTTGGGCGATACGTACATGTACACATATATATATACACATTAAAAAACAAATTAGGTCAAAATGAAAAATTGGTTCTAGTCATTTTATTTTCTTATGAATTGATAATTTTCATCATCCCCACTACTAACCCTTTTATAAAGCCAGTTTTAACACTCCATTTGCTAGAAAACTGGGTAAAAATTTATTGAATTCAATAATAACCTTCTCTCAGAGAATTGGTTACTGAAAATAAACTCAGTTAGTCTGCATACTTGCGGTAGTCAACTCATACGATTACAGCACTCGCTTACGGCTCTGGCTGCAAACTTCTCAACTTGTCGAGAATCGCTAGTTTTGCAAACTAGTTGTATAAAATACTATTCTCACTAAATTTAGGTAAAATTTTTCTAGTTTTCCTCCCTTTTTACCTCCATATTGCTTACCCAACATTCTCACTTTTTTTAAATAAAATTCAAAAATATATTTTCCACACAGAATAATCATAGACGAACATTTTTCATTTCCAACCTGAAGGGTCTTTTTGAGGAATGAAATTTTTAGTTCACTCAACCGAATTGAGGTCTACTATGTACGAAACAAATTACGACATGAACCATAGTATTCAAGATAACACTATCTATTTATTCTAATTTTTTTGAAAAATTTCATTATAATTTCGATACCGTTGATTTGCTTGAAAATAAACTGGGTTGAAAAGGAATTATAGACCATTTTTTGGTAATAAAATGTAATTAGTGTTCGAAAAGTGTCTAATATTGAAGTAGCTGTCCAAAACAGAGAACAAAAATTTTTTAGAAGTTGAAAAATTGATTTCAATCTGTAAAGATGAATTAATTCATCAATTTTAACCCTTCAATTTTACTTTCGAGAAGTGAAATAATAAAAAATGGTTTTGTGGATGGAAAAAAAAGTAATTTGAAATTCTAAAGGTTTGTTCTACTTCCTTTTCACTACAATCTCACAATTTTGTTCCTTTGAACATTTGTACCTATGTCAGTTGAAAGGTACAGTTACTTTGAAAATTTTTCGACGTTGAAATCGTCTATGGTCTTAATAAATTCAGTTTTCGACCCGAAATCTCATCTTTATTTTGGCTTTCTCTTCTCCCAAAAATTGTAAACGTGAATTCGGTTTTTCATAAAATTGTATTTACTTAGATTTAAAACGTACCTTACGATTGAACTGATTTTCTCGTTTATGTGGAAAAAATAAAGAAATAGTGATAAAAATTAAATTTTTCCACCTTTTACATTTTTCATCTCTGGTTATATTTCAATAGGAAATTCGATTACTTCTGAATTTTCACATCTACGAAAGCTATTCTTTCTTTTCAGTGGTTCTGTGTTAAAATATTAAAAGCACTAAGGTATCGAATTTCTATTCGCAGATTTCAAAAAATTGATTCTATTAGTAATCAATTTTACCCTAAGAGTTAAAGAATCCGTTTTTAAATTTTTAATCTCAGAAAAATTAGAAAAGTCGCGTTTTTACATCGTTTGTTCGTTCTGATTTGAGGAAATATAAATTTTCATTAATCTCGTGTGATAATTGGTTCTTACTAACCATACTAAGACAAAAGTAGTTGAAAATTGACTTGAATGAAATTTGAGGTAAAAACGTTGCGAACACTTTGATTCTTTAACCAGTGAGAAGTACTCAGCCCCGAGAAAAATAAATTAATTTCAAGTTTTTTCATTGTTTATTGGAATGCTTGCAGATTTATGACTTATGCTTACTCATCACAAAAATAAATCTACTATTGTAATAAAATCAACGAGCTCAACATAAATATAGGTACTTTTTCTTTAAAAAATTAATAAATTTAAGAATACGTGGAGTACTTATTGTGTAAAAACTTTTTTTTTCTTTTTGTCCCGTTTTCTTTTGATTTTGTATTGAAAATAAACTTTAAAAACGTTGAATTCCTTTAAACCTTTCAAAAAATAATGAATTTTTTGATTAAATAATTTGTTGAATCAGTTTTCAATAAACTGTTTAGTCTTTCGTGTGATGAACGCATTTTAAACTATGAAATATTCTTTCCCACTATTATTTTTTTATTTCATTTGGACAGATTTCAGAACTAACAAAAATTCAAATTCTACAGAACTGAAAAAGACTTGACAGCCTGGTCTGCGTGAATTGTACCAAGGAATATGTAGTCTATTTGATAAGAATAATAATTTTGAATTTTTTTTCCTTTTGCATACAGATTACTAACACTGTTTTGTATATCTGTGGTCATGTCATGGAATTTTTTTTGCTGATTTTTTAAAACTTTTTAATAAATTTTTTTTCAATTTTTTTGCTTATTCGTCGCGACAATTTTGAATAAATAGTATATTGTGTGACAAGTGCGTAATGTGGGCTATTTTTTTACCGAGTATGAAGAATTTGAAGACGAGCCGAAGGTGAATGGTGTGAACTTGACACAAGTTAAAATAGCATACAAGCACTTGTTGCTCACCATACTTTTTGCTACTAATCAATAAAAAAAAGTATAACAACAACACCCCCTCCCAATAAAAAACAACTCCTTAGATAAATAAATTTTAGAAATTATATCTGAAAAAACACAAAATAACAAATTTTCCATTTTTTTATTTTTTTGTTTGTTTATTTTCAAACAGCTAAGAACGATTAACAGATTATAAGGAAAGTAGTTCCAAGTAATTGTTTTTCACTTCCTAACAGTAGTAATCCCAGATTTCTAGCTTGAACAGATGCTGAGGAACCAGTGAATGAAAGAAGAGAGGTTTCTGAATTTCAAAAAAAAAATATTTCCATATTTTTTTGTTTGATTATTTTCAAATTGTTAAAGATGATTAAAAAATTAAACAAGAACTAAATTCAGGTAAATTCTCTCCTTTTTTCAAAGGTACCATTTCAAGCTCTCTGGCATAAATAGTGACTGAGGAATCATTGAGGGAAATAGGAAAAGTTTCTATATTATAAAAAAAAGGCAAACCTCCCAATAATTAGGTTTTTTTCTTTTATTTGTTGTCAGTTAGCTAAAGATAACTGGAAAATTACATGGAAATTTTTTTAATTCTATCCGCTTTCGATCATTACAAACTCCAGTTCTATAACTTAATTAGAGGCTAAGTCATTTGAGACGTTTTTTTGAAAATTGAAATGTTGGGTTCGATTGGAGTGGCAATTTAACAAATATTTTTGCTGGAAATAATGTAAATATTATAATACCATCAAAATGCTTATATGTTCGAATATTTTACACCCTGTCGCGCAGGACTGAGATGCGCAACAGTGTGTAAAGTACTTTACACGATTTGAATGTACGAGTGATTGTAAAATTATCTTTCACTTCTCAGGCCAAAAATTTGTTCGTTTACATTCGCTATACATGCATGTAAAACTCTTTTTTTTGTGCATGTGTTGCAAAAATTTATTTGTTATTATCTCTAAAGAAAATGTAACTATTTAAATAGTTCAATATTATCGTATTATAAGTAATATTTGTCTTTTAAACAGGGTTTCGAAAATAAGAAAAAAAAAACTGGTTTAATGTAATCACGAAGATGTCTTGCCGAGGTTGATAGATTTTTCGTTACTTTTTCAGACGCTGAGCTATTCTAATCGCTTCTCTTGTTATTATTTTGCATAGGTAGTATGAGTGAAATCTTTGAAGATTTTCTCGTTTTCTTTCCCTTCACAACTTAAAAAACGTACCAAAATGTATTATTCTGGTACCATAAATTAAATTTTTGTCACCAAATACACAAAATAGAATCGCTGAAAATTTTTCAAATTGTATTAAAAGTTTGTATGAATTCCGTGACCTCTGTTTTTGACGTGAATTTTTCAAATTTCATAAAAGTTTCGTTTGTTTCTTCTTTATATTTCCAATTTTTCATCTATGCAAGAGTATATCTGAGATAAAGTTTTTTTTTTTTTTTATATTGTGTCGTGAGGAGTTAATCTGTCACTATTATTTATATGTTCGAAAGAAGATCATCTTGTCTGTGAAATTATTCCTATGTGGACTTGTCAATCCCTTTCAAATTATTTTTGATAAAGAAAGAAAAACAATCTATATTTTTGTTTTCCAACATTCATAAGATGTGGGTGAGTTTACTTACTCTTTTTGGCTGGAGCTGCTAAAACGCTGGAGGCAAGTACCAAAGAGATGCAAACAAATTTATTAATTCCAGTATACATGTTTGATGTGTTCTGCCGTTGCTGAACTTTTGACGGGGGAAATAAAAAATTATTTAGAAAAACTAAAATGAAAAAGTGAAAAAACTTAACGAAAATCAATCCCGTTAAAATTTAAAGAAATGCGAAAATTCTAACAACTGTGTTTTTATTTACGTTGAAACAAACAAAACAAAAATGTTAAAAAACGTTTCGAAAAATTTCCTTACTAAAACCGCAACGGCCAACACCAACTACACGAAAACTTGTGAATTTGAAATTAACTCCAAAACATTCGTCGTTTATATACTGTTGAGGAAGCAGGTTTAAGGTTCTGGCAGGAAACTTCAAAAACAACTCTTTTACCTTGTACAAGGTTTTCCAGGTTCTTTGCTCGACCGTGCTTTTTTTGTTTCTCTTTTCCTCTCTCATTCGCTCTCTTTCGCACTTCTTCTTTAATTCCTACCATTGTCAGTGTCATTGTCATAGATGATAGGAAGTATAGTAGTCCTCTAGTTATCTGTTATCCGAATGTATTCCGGAAATATTACCATCTTTTTCACTTTTTTTTTTCAAGTATGCGCCAGCACAAAAAAAAAAAAAAAAAAAAAACGTGATTGCATCTTAAAAGATTACGACTTGATATTTGTTTTGTTTTTTTTTTTATTTTGAATTTTATTTTTATTTTATCTTCGTCGTCCCTCCGTGCTCTTAAAATGTAATATTTTTATTTACACTTTTTTTTTTGCGGTAACCAAGTTTTTATTGCATCGATCAAACGAGTAATCGGATAACTTTTTAAAAAATTTAACTCATTCGTAGAATGAAATTCCGTCCGAAAAGCATGAAGTTTTTCAATGTCATCGCGAGTATTTTAAATTTCTATCGTCTGTTGTCTCCGTTAGTCCCTTCCTCATACCTTCTGCTGCATTAAATGTTGCATTTTTGCTGTTTTAACGAGTGTCAAATTCATTGTGATGACGAAAAATGGACGGCCATTGAGGATATTAAATGAAATTTATTTTTCCCGTGACTGGTAAGTAAGAAAGATGGTGATTTGAACAAAGCTATTGAAATGAATTTGACAAAATTCTACTAGATGAGTAGTTGCGAAATTTCATTCGTCGCTGATTATGAAGACAGTTATAACGAGAAAGAAAAAGGTGATTGGTGGTGATAGTGCAGCAACTCTGCAATGTGCAAGAATTTGTTTATTTGTTTATTGCGATATTATTTTCTAGAGTTTCTGTTTGATTTATTACCTGCTTCAATCGTAGCCATTTGTAAATACATAATTCTTATTTACATCGGAACAGACATGGATTTAAAGGAGAGCTGAAGTAGCCACTGGCTCAGAGTGACAAATTTTCCAGAGCGGTTAAGAGCGATTAATGTTTTTTTTTTTTTTTTTAAATCAAACTGTTAAAAAAAAAAATTATTTTTATTTTTTGTCTTTCTGTGATAACATCTGTAACGAATATAGTCGACCAGATTTTATTTAATCGAACATAATATATTTTCCATAAAAATTACCACATTCCGTTGACTCTCCTCCTTTAACTGTGAATCATAACAATAATTTATGGTACATACTGGATGTACAATTCTGTTCAAATATTCACAGTGACCTCCTTAACTAACAACCCAACTCGAATATATTTTCCATATGGAAAATATAGGTGATGAATCTTCCTCTTCTCTAAAACGATGTCTAATCACAAGAAATTAATCCTACCACTAATTATTGAAAGACTGCTTGAATTAAGGACTCATAAACTTATAGTATACCCTCGGTAATAATGTTCCTTCTCGAGTTGACTTATTTAACCATACTTACTCCGTAATTGTGTTGTTTTAAACTTGAATTATTATATTATATGTTTAACAATTTGTGTTTGAATTATTTTGAAGAAAGTCTTCCGTCAAACAAAGTTAAGCGCCACCACATGACTGTAGATAACTAGGAACTTTAAATTATTTAATCAAGTATTATTTTAATATTAATTTCCAAGTAATTTATTTGTGATTTTTTGTATATAAATTCTTGGAGGAAGTGTACATGTTTGAAAAAAGTACAAATCGAATAATCTATGACTTCTTTGTGTCATATCTTCCTCAAATATACTATAGCTAAGGGCCCATGCTGGTCAGAGGGTGCTGCCATGTATGAATGTTCTAAGACGCAAAATCACACTTTTCAGCTGAGTTACATTTGAAATGTAGCTCAGCATTTATGATTCACACACTGCAATAATTTGATGCGCTACATTTTTTTTGTTCATCGACATCGCTGAACTTTTTGAAATTGAGACGAATTAAAAAATGTAGTTCAACTACGTTCATTTTGTTCATTTTTTTATTTAGGAAAATTGTGTATTTTTGCGTAGGTGTAATCAGCTGTGACTGCGTGAACTACAATGGCTGAACAACGTTTAAAACGTAGGTTAGTTGAAGTGTGTGACAAAAAATTTTCCTTCCGCTGAAACAACGAATTCTAGTGTTACCTAGGTATGCCAGCAAAAATCCAGGGCTAGCACAAGCCAAAGTGCCGAGGAGAGGTGTTTCAGGGCTTGTAAAACAATATAATAGAGAGAAAACATTGAATTATTCCTTATTTATATTATCTTGTATTCATTTAAATCATTAATAAAAATTTTTTCCATTAGTGCCATTAGAAAATTAAATTTAAAAAAAAGGAACTATGGAATACCTTGTTGTGAAAATATATTCTCACCAGAAGGTAATCTACATATTTTGCGTGGTCAACCACTTCATATGTAAACATACGGGTAAGCCAAAACCTGGGTGAACACTGGCGATTTTAGAACCTGTTTGGACAGTTTATATACGGGCTTATTTACACACACACCAACACACATACGTAGTGATTACATATGTTTGTGTGAATAGCCTAATTTGTCATTTCTTGTAGTGATAAGAAATGATGGGCCAGTTTGTGTATGGAATTGTGACATCATCGTGTTGTTGAGATTAGTCACAATTTGGTACTTGTACATTACTTGCGTGTACATGCAAATAATTACGATCAAAAATAATTTGTGTATTTGGTTTAATATCATTGAGACAAATATTTGCCAACCTTGCGGTGGCAACTGTCATTGGGAGTCCAATCCCCTTTACCTCATACAATGTGAGTCCCCACAAACTGATTTATGGTCCCTTGAAATACAAATTTCTTTCATTTATCATTTTTTTTAATGTATCTGGGTATTAAACTTCATTCCACATATAATATTGAAGGTCATACTATTAAAAAAAAAAAAAAGCGCGAGTATGGGCTATACTCATGAAGGATTGATGTGTAAACATATTAATTGTGTGGTTGTGTGTGTGTTTGTGTTGCACATGCACACAACCATACACCTGCATGTCATATAACCCACAAAAACAAGAGTTACAATTGTAAGAATTACAATTGCGCAAATCTGACTATTGTAATTCTCGTTTGTTTCCTACCATAGACCGAGCTCTAAGATGTTTGCACATCAAAAAATTGATGTATTCAAAATTTGAAAATAGTCCAAAAATTGCCTTTATCAAACTTTTTCCTTTCATATCAAACCATACAAATTTAAACTAGAGATGAATCAACAAGGATTAAATCATTTACTATATCAAATTAGGAAGTGTTGGGGGAAGCTAAAAATAATATTTTTTAAGATATAATAAATTGTAGAGGATGTAAGGTGCATCCTGAATCCGGATAAACATACTATTCAACCATTGATTTTAAGTCATATTAGATCCATTGAAAAATCTGTGCAAAATTGCAAAAGAGTAGTGGCAATTTTGAGTCAACTCATCCTGAAATCTGAAAATGATATTTTTGTATAATGTAGAACATAAATCAATTTGGTGTCATATCAAAACATCACCAAATGTATTATTTACTTTCTAAAGGACTTATAATGTTATTTGATAATTACAGGTACTGTTTAATAAATTTATATCTGTCAGTGTTTGTAATCAAATACCAGTATTTTAGTTTCGATTTTTAAATAATTAGTGTTGAACCCTTCTGAAAGGTGCGCAGTCTCAAGATATTTATGAAATAATTTTGTCAGAGACTACAGTGAATGACAAAACATAACCCCAAAAACTCAGATATATTTATATTTGTTGCATATTTCACATCATAGTTACAAGTAATTAATGGAATTATATATCTGGGTATGCTAGAAAAGAACTGAATAAGTTCACGTTAAAAACTAATTTTTTTAAAGATAAGCCTTTATTTATTTTTTATTTTTTGGCTTTAGCTTCATCTGAAGAAATAAATATTCTTTTGTTGTGGAAGGTTGGGTGCAGTATTGGTATATTTTAAAATTGCAGTAGTAAGTAGAATAAAATCTTATAATAAAAAAGTTGACTTGAAAAGTTAACATGCATTTGATTGATTAACATTTCAAAAAAAAAAAAATAATAATAATAATATAAATCGATCATTGTCAAACTAAGAATCCGGTTGTGAATTTGAATCTTCCAGATAAGGTTTGATCAGTGGCGGATCTAGAGTGTTAATTTGCATGGGGGAGAAATAACAAAATTTTTTTGTAAAGTTGAGCTTTTTTTTTTTGTTCAACAAATTATTGACTGTAATTTTGTGTTTTTTGTGGTTGTACTTTCATTTTAACATTGGAAATGTTTAATCTGAGGTATATAGCAAAAATATAACATCATATGCAACAAAAAGTTAAAACAAAGTTTGCAACAAAAATTAAAAGAAACAAAGTTTTTATTAAAAAGTGGAAAAAACAAAGTTTGCAACTAAAAGTGAAAAAAACAATGTTTGTATCAAAAAATAAAACAGATTTTAAAAACTCCACAAAAAAATTACGTAGGTATCTATCTATATCCTACTTATTCGAAATTAAATACTCCAAATCCTCTTTGTTTTTTTAATAGGCTACTACTACCTACAAATAGAAAAACTAGGTATAATCCATTTTTAATCCCCATCACATAAAATCATGATTTCAAAATACTTTCAAGCGGAGATAATGTTTATTTAACAAAATGAGAATTTAATACAAAAATAATTTTCAACGTATCCTCGACTGTGTGAGAAATGCATATTGTGTAAATTTTTACCCAATTTGTTAGCAACTTGGTTTTGTGTTCAAAGTTTTGAGAAAAATACTAAAAAGATATTGCTGAAATTTTAACAAAATAGTTATCTTATGAGAACAGGTCTGAAAGAAGTTTGGTGCTCATTGGTTCAGTAGTTCTTCAGAAAACTGAAAACAAAAAATTTGTGGAAAAATCTTTACACCAGGATTCTGAGAAAATGACAAAAGGATAGAAATGAAACTCTCATAATTCTTACGTAACTGTAAGTCTGATAGAAGTTTGATGTCTATTAATTTGGTAGTTTCTGATAAAACTAGAGAAGACAAATTGTTGAAAAAATTTTGCGTTCATGATTTTGAGAAAACCATGAAAGTAATAAGGCTAAAATTTTCATGGAAGTTATTCCTCATATGGACCAGATCTGATAGCAGTTTAATGCCTACTGGTTCAGTAGTTTCTGAGAAAACTAGACAACAACAAATTCTTTAAAATTCGGTTTTTAGCAATAAAACATTAATAGATCAATATTTTTGATAAAGATATCTATAATTATCGATAGTTTTTTGTAATTTGTTTACCTTCAGCTATGTTGCGACCACCAATCCTCTTCCCCTCCCTTTATTGCAAACACTTGACATTAATCATACTGTCTGTTTTATATATTTATACTGGCAGCTACACTGATTATCATTCCACTGCTCATTCTTGAACCATTGTACATATTTGTTTCCTTCATAAATTTCATACTTTGTACTTTAAATATTTTCTCTGCTACAATTACACACTTCTGAGATGTAACTTCTTGGACAACTTTATTTCAATTATACTTTCTTCGAACCTGTCAACTTCAATCTCTATAAACTATAGCAATGAAATATCGATATATCGATATGTTTGTTAAATATATGTAACTATCAATATAAATATTGATTATTTTAAATTTTTGGAATTTAGGTTTTTTTTTAAATAATTATGGATGAAAATTGGCAAATTGGGTTTTCTAGTGAAGTATTGCTTTGCTAGAGTTTTTCTCTTATTTCTTTTAAATTCTTGTTTTTTCTTTTTTTGTGGGGTTAGGGGGAAAATTCTCCATTTTCCTCTTGAATCTGCTACTGGGTTTAATGTTGTCAATGTTTGTACCGTAATAATTGATTTAAATTTCTGAATATAATGCTTTGCCGCTATAGAAGGCATTTAACATCTGAAGATTTTTTGTCAGTCTGCTTTTCATCTTCTGTCGGTTTGTAATTATAAAATATTTTCGTGTAAAATATGTGATCAGTAGGTATTTTCTATTGTTTTGATTTTGTGTTTTTATTCTAATTTTAGAAAAAACGCGTTAATGCAGTTATTATGTGTTTTTCCCCTCAAAAATCCTATCTGAGCGCTAAGCCCCTATTTAGGCCTGTAATATGTTAGGTACCGTACCCTAGTAAAACAGTAGGTTTGTTCTGTTACCCACAAAAATTAACACTTTCAACCCTTGGTGTTACCTTCAGTGTCAAGTGGCATTCTTTTTGTACATGAGGGTAACACAGGACAGTAAATCCTACACTTGCTTGTCAAACAGGTGTAGTAAATCATGGCAAGGGCAGATTGTTTTGTTTATAGGCTGATACAGGTAAGATTTATCAGCAATGAGGTAGTTTGGTGTTAACGGTGTTACATTTTGGCATTCTTTTTGGATCAACATTTTCTTAACACCGTCGCATTGTTCGAGATAACCTGATATTAACCTGGCACTGACCCGGCATTCAGTGTTACACCTGCCCTGTCACTAAATATGATGAATAGAACAAATCTAGTATATGGTGTTAATCACACCTACTTTTAC
The DNA here is from genome assembly GCA_011428145.1 of Ericerus pela. NCBI lineage: Eukaryota > Metazoa > Arthropoda > Insecta > Hemiptera > Coccidae > Ericerus > Ericerus pela. The sequence continues at coordinate 360,041 of WOFM01000022.1, forward strand.
CTACAGGTAGATAATCTTCTAGGCAAGAAATTACCTCTCATGCAGGTCCCTTCTAATGTTCGACTTTGTGATCTTTTATTTCTTATTTGAGTTACTACATAATATCATAATTTTCTAGCATATTCAGAACGTGTATTTCATATGGTCATATGAAGTCAGGTTCGTGGAATTATGACATAGTATTATGAATTTATACTTAAATTTTCTATCATCCTGAAAGTCAAACCTAAATGCGACTTATGAAAACAGTTGAAACATTCTTTGTTGAATTTATCTTATTAAATTTCTCCTATCACCCACTCATCGATTGAAATTTTGATTAGCCTCCTTGTTGTTCATGCAAGACGTGTTTTGCAAGTAGGTACAGTTATCAATATTAAAATGGAATGAACAGTAAGCCGATTAAGTTCATGTCCCATGGTTTGCTTGCTCTAAAATTCTAATGGCCGAAGATACGGTACATATTTAGGTTTAAAATTTTTAGTTTAATTAGAAAATGTTTATCTTCTACTCACTGAATTTATGTAAAAACGTTGAGATTCGGTTGCTTATGTTGTACCGTTTTTTTTTTTTTCTTAATTATGTCACATGGGGAGTTAGGAGAGTAGTTAATTTATTTAAAATTGTTCCTATAAAAAATTAGATACTTATTTTTTGATTTACCATAAAATTTGCTCTTTTGATAACCCAAACTAGTGCTATATTTTGATTGTACCTTACATTTCTCTCAAAATAATACCATCACCACTATTCCACTTTATTTCATTTCTTTCTGAAGGTAAAATTTTTCAAAAATTAATTTCATCATCGACTTATCGCGTCTGCTGACTGAAAATGTAACAAATTTATTCATCCTTAATAATTATTTATTTCTTGGTACTTTTATCAGGACTTGATTTTAATGTAGGAAAGGACAGTAACATCATTTGTGTAGAAGCAATTTTTAATTTCTTCAACTAATTTTCCAACTTGTCTAGAAAGTATGTGTGAGGTAAGCAAAAAATATTCTATGACTCATTAGTCTATGTCGAATGGACAAAGCGTTACAAGCATTTTAATTTCAGAAGTCAATAGGAAAATTAATATTGATTTTTTTTTTTTTTTTGTGAAAGGAAAACATTTATTAGGCCGAATTTTGTCATATCAATGGTAAATAGAAGAAATTAAAGTTGATTGTTGTTTTTTTTTCTCATTGGAATATTATGTTTTAATGGATGAAAAAAGATCCATAATTATATTTTAGTGCATTTATTTGTGAGAAATTAGTGATTCTACCATTTATAGACAAATTTACCATCTTACTATAACCTTCTCACCTCTTATTTAAAAACATCCCTCTGTTTTCAGGTGCTAAGATAATTGCTTATTTCCAATTGCTAAAAAGCAGTTAGGCTACTGTATGGTCTTCAAGATATCACGATTTATAGCTGAGACATTGTTTTATTCGTTTCTTGTCCCAACTTAACGACGGTACCTTATGTTTTTCCTTCTGGGAGGCGGTTGCTTCATGAAATTGTTTACCTTGTTATATCCTCCTTTTTTTTTGAAAAATTATTTTTCTTGGGATCTCCCCTTCCCCCGTTGTTCCACTTATGCCCCTTGTGAAGTTCACCTATAAACGCTCTCTAATGTCCTTCTTGGTTAATTTATATACATGTAGGTTTATATACATATGAATTATTTTTTTGTAATACTAATTTTCTGGTGATTAATTCCTTCTTTGACGTCAACCCTATCGTCCTTATCGAATATTATCTTGTATTTTTGTTCCTTCCTCTCTCGTTATCATTATTCATAATTATCATTACCTGTGTTTGGCAGCATGTATTATTGCTGTTTTAACATTCCATCTTCCGACTCCACTCCTCACTTGCAGTTCTTATCCTTAGCTGTACGAATTATTAGGTAAGGTTAAAGATTTATCATATTTCATGCGATCACACCTATATTCTCTATATGCATTGTTCATCCATTCGCTGTAAAGGCTGTGCGCATCTTCCATTAATATCTGTCTTTCAAAAAAGAAGTACAAAGCGTTTAATTAAAAAGTAATTTAACCAGAGAATATTCGTAAAGACGGACGTGTGCATGAAAAATCGATTCGAATGTTCGAAATGCGAAGCAACGAAAGTTATCAAAGCTTCAAAATTCCAAATTGTCTATCATATGTTGGTAGACCACGTAAAGTGTTGTACTCCTCGATCTCGGTTTGAGATGATTTACATGAGTCTAACGTACTTTTGACGTTTACCATAGTTGACGATCGATTTTGTTTGTTACATGATGGTAAGAAATTATTCATTATAGGTGCACTTGGAGCTAAGTGAATTAATGATGAGAACAGAATAGTGTTGTAAATGATATCGGCCTTATCCAAAAGTAAACGAAGTAAACTGTTAATGAATTTTGAAAATGCGTGTAAATTAGTGAACGGAGAGAACAATGGGTTAAGTTTTCCAGTTCGTTGTTTCGATCTCCCAAAAATTATATTATTGGTTTATGAAGTCCATTTTTAGCCGATGGTACTGTCGAACAGAGGTTGGAAAACAAAACAAAAAGCTAAACGGAAATGGATCGGAAACAGTTTTTCTGACATAAAATCGAAACTGAATGAAACTGAAACAAAATTTGAAGAAATAAAACTCAACAGAAAGAATAACAACATTTTGAAAAACCAAAATGAAACAAAAATTGAAGCAAAATTTTAAAACTCCAGAACAGTAATATATAAATGTAAATAAAATCTTTTGTTTTCAGTTACAAAACAATTGAAATTTTTGATTTAAATACGTTTGTCGGCAGTCTGTTTTGTAAAATTCACAAATTATAAGTTAGTAGGCTACATACTTTTTCATCTTTTTCGTATTTACGGCGCAAGTTACTCAGTTTGTAAGCTTAAAGTTGACGTTACAGAAGCGTTAGGCATGAGTATGATGAAAATTTTCCTTTTCATGACAAAAGAAAACTAATATCACTATTTTCCCGTTTTAACCGAATTTTTTTTGTGTCTAATTATATAATTATGTATGTATCGCCTGAATTTTTTGTTCCTGGTTTTGAGAAGAAATTTTCACGAAAAATATTTATCATATGGGACCAGGTTTAATGGAAGTTTGGTACCTATTGATCCAGTAGTTCCTGAGAAAATTGGAGAATAAAAAATTCCTTGAAAATTGGTGTGTCTATGATTTTGATGAAACTATGAAAGGGATCAGACTTAAATTTTCACAGTAGATTTCATTCTATGAGTGAATATCTGGTAGAAGTTTAATGCCTATTCATTCAGTAGTTTCTGGAAAAATTAGAATAGAAACAATTGCTGTAGAAAATTTTCTGTTTATGGTTTTGAGAAAACTACATGAGGGATAGGGACGAAATATTCACGAAAATTAGTTCTTTGTTAGGACCAGGTCTGATTGGTTCAGTAGTGTCTGAGAAAACTGGAGAACAAAAAGTTTCTGGAAAATTGGTTTCTCCAGAATTTTGAAGAAACTACTAAAGAGATTAGCTGAAATTTTCACGATGTATTGTTCTTACATATCTTCAAGTATGATAGAAATTAGATATGCCTTTTACTTACTTCAGTAGTTCACCGAAAAAACTGGGAAAATTTTGTGTTTACAGTTTTGAAAATATTACAAAAGTAATAGGCTGAAATTTTTATATAGGACTGGGTTTGATTGGTTCAGTAGTTTTCGATAAAAATGTAAAACAAAATTTACGGTGCCAGGAGTTACGAGCGTCTTTTCTGCATTGCATCAATTAAGGTTTTATTTTATTATTTTTTTCAATATTGTCGATGAAAATTTTCAAACTTGGTTTTCTGAAGAAATATTTTTCGTACCATATATTATTGTGATTAAATCTCCACCCTTCGAAAACTCACCTGAATATTCGTAATTCAATAATATTAACCGTAGTCTGGACAGATATATATAAAAAAAAAATTTTTTCCTTTTAAATTTAACATAACTATTCTAAGGAAGTTCATGACTCATATGACTCTGTAAATTATTCAACACTCGTTCACTTTGAGGTATTTTGATAAATAAAAATTCGTATTGGTCAACTATTTTTTTCCTGTCAGTTTCTGTGTATTCCAATTAAATTATTTTCTTTTTTTGTACCTAAGAAGAAATATTACTATCAAGAGAGGATCAAGTCGTAGATACTGATATTCTAAAATGCCAGATGAATTTTTTGAGTATATGTCACCTGAAACAAGTTGGCCATGAAAATTCAGCTTAGTTATGACACCCCTTCGTGTTCTGCAAAAAACCACAAAAAAAGAAAACCACAGAAAATAATTTTTCATGTATTATCATATAGAGTAAATTTGCGGAAAATTGGCTTGTCAGTATTTTTGTCGATTTTTATGAGATTTTTATTTTAAAAGCACGCTAAAGAAGAATAAATATAGGTGTGGTTTCTTTTTGGATTTTTTAAAAACTTGCTAAAAATATTAGCCCATGCATCTTTATCAAAAATTGAAGGTACGTCCAAGCAAAGAAAAGAAAATATCGAAAAATTGTTGAAATAATTTTGGGAAAAGTCTGAAGAGCTTAACGATGTGCAAATACATAATTAATCCCAATGTCTGAAAAAAAAAGTATTTTGTGTGTGTCATGCCCTTGAATTCGCACACCTGTCAGCTCTGCTACTTTTTATTTAGGTTTTTGAAAAAAAACTATATATTAAAATTCACTTGGAATTAATTATAGTGGTAATCACCACTCTTTTCAGTTAAGACAAACAAATGTTTGTAGTCACACTCCTCCTTACCAATGTGTAACTGTCTGGCAACTGCCACAACACCAGTACAGATGACACAGCTCTCCCGCTGTGTTGCCAAATCAATGCGCCCTGTAGGTGCGCACCAACTCATGGCTAGTCCACAATACTGTGGGCGATGTACATCAAGCTAACTCTCTTGGGTTACTTTATCAGTTTGAGATTTGTCCTGAAAAATAAATTTACCATTTTACTGATAAAGACGTACCTGTTTATATAATATGTTTATTAAAAAAAAAATAAAAAACAGTATAAAAACAACTGAGAAGAACAAAGTCAAAAAACAAAATTTCAAAAAAAAACAATCCGTATTTAATATGATGGACTTTTGCTAACTGCTGGATACTGATAATAATGAAGTTTGGCCATAGTGAATGGATTCTGTAAGGAAGAATGGGAAGATTAGTAAGTTTTTGTATTATACAAAATTTATTGGGTATAATAAAGAGTGGATCGATTGATTGACATTTATGGCTCACTTACACCTATGTAGGAGGTTAGACAATGTTAATGAGTTGTTACAAAATAACACTTAAGTCAGTTACTGTAAAATGGGGTGACTTTGAATCTACGGGATGACTTTGAATTTTTTTTTTTTTTGACTACCTATTCAATCTCTTCTGGCGGCCATGTAGTGAACTAAATGATCATTTTTCAGCAGCAATGTGTAGTCTAAGGTTGTACTTGTAATCTATGCTTGTTTCGTTTCAAATAAGTTTTTATTATCAATTTGGAAGTTGAAAAATGCGCAAAATTTTGATGAAAAAATTGACCAAACTAACTTCGAGGCCAAAAATTCAGGATAGGTAATTTAGTTTTGCAAAACATATTGTTTAAAGTGGAATTTTATAGTAAGTATAAATTCGTTGAAACGAAGTTTCTAATTTGATTAGATCTGATGTGATAGCATTTTTATAAAATGGGGTTACATTGAATGGTTTTGATAATGTTGTAAAAAAAATTTCAGAGTTAAAAATATGCCTTGTAAGTACACCAGTATAGGTAGATGAAAGTTCTTGATTCAAAAAGTGCATACTATGATATCTTACAGATTGTCAAATTGCCAAGTTTAAAGATGGTGTTTTACCTGGAGAAGACTGGGTAGATTTGTTTGTAAAACAACATTCTAAAGGACACATCTGCCGACAATACTTCTGTAGTTTCAAATGATATGACTGCCTTGCCAGACCCTGGCACTTTCACTTCTAAAAGTGCCTCTTTTAGAAGTGGAAGTGCCCCTTCACAACCAAGGCTGCTGTGAAACATTGTGGAAGACCTTTCAGCTCCAAGAATAAATCAACAGCAAAAAAAAGAAAAAGAAAACTACAAACAAACAATATTTTTATTTAATTTGTGATGAGCCAGAAGAAAACAGTAGATCTAGAGAAATTTGGATAAAGTGTGTTGAGTGTGGGGACTGGAAGCACGAATTACGTGCATCTGGAAATATTTGTTACCATTGCTTGTAATTTTTTCATACAATTTAACTTCAAATTTGCATCAATTATGTTTTTTTTCTTGTTTTTGTACATGTTTTCTAGGATTACTCCGGCAGTTTTCTACAAATTTTCATGAAATTTGGTGTATAACTATTCAACGTCACCCCAAATCAATTCCCATTGGAATTATACACGTATCTCTAAAAATGAAGAAGTTTTCAAAGTCACCTCAAAAGCAAAGGTAACTTTGAATGGGTACTTTTTAATTTTTTTAGAACCACACAAGGGGGTGGGGGTTCATATGAGGGGTTGTAAGATAGATCTCGGAAAAAGTTCTCATAGACTATTTTTACTTTTTTTTAAAACTGGAATACACTTGGAGCTATGGTCAAAAATATGCTAAAAAGTATTCAAAGTCACCTCGTTTTACAGTACTTAGAAAATTGGGAAGTGGGGCCAATTTCCATCAGTTAATTTTCTAAACACTTAGTCTTGTATGTCATTTAGAACTGGTCTTAATGATAAAGTTTTCACCTTGAGGTTACTGAAACTTTATCACTACTGTTAAGTTCTAATGGTGCAAAAAACTTTAATGATCTGGTGACTATTGGTAGTAATACCTCAGAATAGCAAATTTACCATCCCAAGAGGGGGTCAGGAATACAATTTTGGTAATTTTGTATATTCCTGGTTTGGTCATATAGCAAAATGTGGAATATAACGCCGACTTTGGGTTAAAAATTTACAGTTTGGTAAACACTATCGATTCCCTTTTGGACTTTATCTCGTAAATATGGGACATAAAAGTTTTTCAATGCTAGCCATAATTTTGTTAAATTTTCTGGATCAATTTTCTAGAGGTTTTGGAGAACTTTTGTCATTTGGGTGTTCTCCAATGGTTTCTCAAGATCCATAGTAAAGTTTCTAAAATTGGCATGCATGGAATGAGCTGGTGTCAAAGTTATTTGATCAGCCTCATCTTTGGTAGGGCATAATGGGTGTTTGTTCATCATAACTTGAATGTTTTTCAAGGTAGCTTGAAAGTTGTTTAGATGATGAGAGTGATATCTCAATACTCTGTAGAGGGCTTGTTTAAAGACTCCTATAAGCCATTCATACAGGGCACCACACCATGGAGCTTTTGGATGTATGAAATGCCACATAATTCCTTTTTGTTTTAATTGATCGCTTATTGTATCATCATTAATAATAGTGTCCCAGAACTTGGGTAAAATGTTTACAACTACTAAAAATTACGAGTTGTTATCAGACAAAATTACTTTTGGTGTTCTGCAGTCAGCAAAAAATGTTTGGAAAGCAGTCAAAATCTCATATGTTGTTAGACATTAAAAGAGATATTAAGTACACAGCTTAAATCAATATCCATTTTTTATAAACAGGAGAGGTAGGAGTTGTCAAATCCTTTTTTCTTTTTTGGTAAGAACTGATTAAAAACTGGAAATTAATGGTCTAAAAACATCCACACCTTAGTAGGTGAATGGATGAGAAAAGGGTATGAATCTAATATCAGGTAATACCAAATGTGTCGGTTGTGTAAATGGATGTTTATCATGTTTTTTACTTACAACACAAGCACCTCTTAATACTTTTGGTAGTATTTGCATAGACCTGGGTGCAAAATAACTTCTGAGAAAGGCAGACAGTAAATTTCATTCTCACGTGACTATTTGTTGTGTGAACATTAAACAGAATTAATACTGTAAAATGGAATTTTGGATAAAGCAATACAGTGGCAGGATGTCTTCTGTAAAAGGAGTTTCTAATAGATAATTTCTTAACCTGAATATTCTCAATTCATCCAAAAGTATTTGAAATTTATCATAGAGCACATATTCTGGTAGCTTGTTTGATAAAAGTATTTTAAACAGGTCAGGAAAATATTTCAACTTATCTACATAAATAAAGCATAAGAGCGCAAACTGAAAGTTGTTTGGTAAGATTGCATAAGGTTTTGTGCATCTAGATCATCTAAGTCTCTGTATAGAGAATTTTCTAAGTGCAATTAAGTAACCAGAAAACACATATTCTAATTTTAGTAAAAAATTAAATTTTTCAATTTCAATTCTGAAAGAGGTATTTTCAGGTTTATGGACGAAATTTTTGAAAGGGTTTTTTCTAACTTTGCGGGTTGATTTATTTGACTAATCCAAAACTTAGTCCAATTAAGAGTCAGTACTTTCGAGAATCAATAACTTGTGTTGGAAAGGTTTTGGTTTCACAAATATTAGTTTTGTTGTATTTAATTTTTTGATTTCAATTTTATTTTTAATTTGGCAGGTTTTTGACTGCCAAATATATCATCAGAATTTTGAGGGATCAAATTTGTTAAAGTTTCGTATATTAAGAATGATTCTCTTAAAGTACAAAAGACAAGTGATGATGTTTCATCCTCTATCTCTGGTAAGGATTGGATTATGTGAAGGTCCATTGGTGGCCAGGTATCTGAGTTATTATAAAACTATTCAGGACCTGTCCACCAAGTTATTTTTAATAAATCTTTTATGACTATTCCCTTAGTACCAGCATTCGTTGAGTTGTTGGCTGTAGGTACATGTCTATATTAGATGTTTGGGGCCTTATTAACCTCAAATACTCTACTGAGAATAAATTGTGTTAACAGCCTACATTCTAATAATCATGTTAGAACACACTTACTGTCAGACCATATATATGTTGGGCTGTTAGATAATTCTAGGGATTGTCTTATATTTTTTATTACCCTAGCTCCAGTTACTGCCCCGTAACAACTCCAATCATAGAATTTTCATAGGTTTCATTGGATCTACTCTACTTTTGTTACTTTCTCCAAAGAAATTTTTAAATTTGATGTTGAACAATTTCTGTAACATATAGTTTTCGTGCCAATGATTTGATTTATTTTCCTTATTTGGATATATAATCCTGAATCCATAATTTTGTTAATAAATTCATTTATTTTTCCATGCATGTTTCATGTACCGACTATCCTTTTGTTCAAGATAGGGTTTGGTGAGGTGGATTATTTTATTAATGAAAAATATATTCAAATGATTATTCCGTCATTTATGTTCATGACTAGGTATTTATAAAATTTCCTGAGGTGCATTTTCAGGTATTTTTGTACTTTAATAGATATTTTTGTAATTGACTAAAACTTTTCAGTCATTATCAATAATCCCATAATAATTTTCAGTCAAAGATAATTAAATTTTGAAACAAATCGATTTTTAGATATTTTCATTTTCCCTTTGTTATTGACTGATTCACATTTTTGCTTAGTCATTTATAAAAATAAGTAAATAAAAACTAGTCAAAAATGTTAATTTTATAATAGCCTGACTCTCAAAAAAATTTATATTCATGACTGATTTTTGTCTGAGATTTACAGAAAATTGGTGTCGTTTGAAGACATCAAATCTTTTTCTCGATTTTTTCATTGATAATATGTGTAGGTAACACAATATAGGTCGTAATTTTTATCCGATTGTCATGAATTTTGTACACTTATTTGGATCTGGAAAGGATGAGGCCTATTGTTTTTGGTCCAGATTGGCCGGGTGGTACGCACGGTACATTCTATTACATTGCTTTTTTCAAGCTTTAATAGTTCTAAAGTATGTAATTTTTTAGCAATTAGACTGAAATTTGGTACAGATATATTCTAAAATTCTGCAAAATTTTGTTTCAGTCAGCTGAATGATTCATTCGTAGAATTGATTTGAAAAAATCTCAAACTATTGCTAAGAAAAGAAGACAAATTAAATTGAATCAGTGAAGATGTTTGGAAAACAGGATTGCTTTTATTTTATTTGTTAAGCAATCATTTAGGACAATACTCATTATTGAAACTAACCCTGAGCTTAGTGTTTACTAATCTAAGGGTCACTTTAAACTTGTAGCTTTCAGATTTACTTCTCAGCAACATTAAGTTTTTTTTATATCTTTTCTGTAGTTTGCCTCACAGAAGCTACATTTCTCAGCTAAACTAATTTTTTTGTAGCTTCTATGTAGTTTAAAAATAGGCCCTTAGATTAGTGAACACTTGGACTACGCCTATCTGGCCAACATAAAACAGCAGTAACGAATCAGTTGCTGTAACAGTAAATAAAGCCACGCCTACATAGGAATAGCAAGCATCAAAAACAAAATATTTTGTTTGTATTGTTTAATGTTGACAGCATATTTACATGGTTTGAAGTTGCTGTTGCTGCATGCTATTTGTTATGTAGGCATACCCTAAAATTTCGGAATTTTAAACTGAAATAGTGGTGATAAAAATACGAAAAATAGTCCCATTAGGAAAGAAAGTACTTGTCTTTATATTCAACAGAAAACAACAAAAACTAAATATTTTGTTTCTGCTGTTTGATGCTGACAACAAATTGGCTGCTGAACAGCATTATGGTGCATATTTTGTGGGCATATAAATTTATTACAATAGTATTATTTTAAACAGCGAGATGCCTAGAATAGCATTATTTATTAATGGGAACTACTTATGTATCAATTTGAAGCAATCGTACTGGCTGTCAGTGTCTGCTTTGATGTTTGTCAGGGATCATCTTATATTAGACAGGTATAATAACTTGTGTGTGGTTTTTATGCTTTTATTGTAGTTACTAATGTAATGAAATGTGACGTATTTTTTGTATTAACCTTTGAGAAGGGTTTAAACTCACATCTCTTTTCTCCAAACTCTAATCTGTATTTTGTGAGGTAGGGAAATTTTGACTTTTAGAGAATAAATCATGAGGAATCGTATAAAACATAACTCAGTGTTTCACTTTTTACGTATTATAATCATAAATAACAAATCAACGAGTATAAACTATCCTTTAGGAGCGCTAAAATCGGGTTTGGTCGTTATAAATTATTGCTTATCAACATGTTTGCTTTTTCAACGCAGGTTTCGTCATGATTTTATCCCTAATTATTGCTATGGCGTCATGGTAATAATGTATTCCTTCATGCCAAGTAATCCATGATCAATGCCCATCAGAGACAGAAATTTTTTTGTAATTTTTTTTAATAGTAATATTATAAAAACGTATTTTTTTAAAACTCGTCTTTAAGCTAAACTATTTAAAACTTCACCATACAATTCATTGTGAATTTCCGTGACACTTCATTTTAAATGTACTTAATTTTTACCCATATGTTCTGCTAAATACTTATTTAGTTTGTTTTTTTTTTTTAAGAAAAACCTACATTCTCTGGCGTGACTTGCTGCGTATAGTTTTTTCTTATTTTTTTCATTTCTAATTCAATGTCACGGAAAGAGTAAATTTTGCGTTGGCTTCGACGAAATTAAAAAATCTTCTGTTCAACGATGAATGTCTAATTAATTCTTTAAAAGTTTGGGTTATAAAAAAGAAGTTGTGGTCGGCTCCGTATCGTTACCACCATAAAGACCAAGAAATAGGGTTTATCGTGAATACTATAGCCGTCGAAAAGTTAATAAATTAATGGAAACGAGTTTTTATAGTTTAAGCTAATTAAGTGGCGTATTGAGGGAGGAAGGCGCTAAAAAAAAAAAATTAATTTTGTTCATAATCGTGATGTCAAATATGTTGAAAAAATTGAAATTTTTTAATCTCATCCATCTAATTGTTGCGCTGTTTGAGAAAAGTGGTTAATTCACAATCGTAAATATGTTTGTTGAATACCTGATGGACAAGATGCTGCGAATAAGTTGAGAAAATTAATTTTTTCAGTTCAGTCCAAGAACTTGTTGAACTTTCCGCAGATTTTGGATGAAATAATCTAAGTAATGCAGGCTAAATGGCCTTAGTAATTTAGGTCAATTTTTGAAGAATTTTCCTTAGAGGTAATAATATTTTATTTATTACATTTTCCTATAGAAACTTCCTGTTCAAGGTGCTAAAATTAGGAATTTGGATAGTTCTTCGTTTTATGACTGAAGAAACACAGTGGAATCACAAATTTAAGCAGCGTCTCTTTCAAACGCTATTGTATGTGTTTCAATACCACCAGAATGATACCTCCCAGTATACAGAAGTCACATTTGTGAAGTATGGGAAGACGTCGCTTTGGTGAATGTTATAGCAATTAATAGTCATGAAAACGTGTATGACGCATAATATAGTGATATAGTGATATCCCACAAAGACAAAATTTTCAGTTTCATCAGATACTACCACAAATGTGTCAGTACTTTAAATATGGGTCACCTGTTAGTTAACGATGTGGCATACTGGTATTACTTTCACTATCCAGACAAACGCAACAATTGGGTTAGAGCAAATATATTATACTGTCATAAATATTTTTGAATTAAAATATCAAGGTGCTACTTTGGCTGTATAAATATGATATCAGCGGCAATCGAATGACGAAGTGACGCAGTATTGTGATAAATATAATTCCTCACCTTTGACTGATTTCAACGGTGTCGCACATAGAAAAAAAGAAGTAATTATTCCCAAGCCACATTTGAGTCGCACTTTGCTAATTGAGATATATTTTTTGTGACTTTAAGATGGTTTTAATATTGTTGAAAAGGTTGAAGTCACCTACTGCTACTTACTCCTCACACTCGAATTTGCAATCTTCTTGATTACTTACTGTATGTTTTATTTGAATGAGATTATATATACTCTCCATTTTTCCCTTCATCCTCCATACCCTTATGACATTCGACATTCACCTATTGAAACGTTCATTAGCTTTTATTTTTATTTTTTAACAGCTCTTTTAACGAATTAATTTCAAGTTTATTATGAATATTATGATTCATTGTAAATCGTTAAGCATAAACTTGAAACCTTTGATTATGAGGCTTTTTCAGGGACTGAACAGAACTCAAGTTACTGCTGTTCGTGCAAGATTTACTTGTGAGGAGAAACAAGAGAAATTGGTTACCTAATTTAAAATTAAAAAAAAAAAGTTTTTCATATTGAAAAAGTTACTGAATTGGTTGTTACAAACGAAGTAGGTTTGAAGACAGGGGTTGAAACTCAGAAATTCACCAATTCGGCTGCTTTCCTGGTGATGTATTTTACCTAAGGCAGACGTTATTAATGTAGAAAACGAATAGCTTTTAAATGTCGTAGAGGTTTAACTAGACTTTTGTTACAGATTGACTTCACAGAACAATAACATACCTGCTTAGATACCTGTACTACTTAGACGATATAAATGTGATAAAGAACAGCTTATAGACTTTCTTTCAGTTAATCATTATTGTGCATTCCGGAAAAAAATAGCCAAGAAATGTTCTTCGTATAAAATGTAATAGACTGAATTCCTTTTGTTGCCAGAAAGGGTATGATAACCAGGAAGTACTTTGAAAATACAAAAAAAATAAAAATAAATAAATAAAAGATAAAGAAACTGAAAATTTCAAAATGAAAATGTGAGTTCCACTTTTGCTAGATCCAACATGATCAAAATTTTTGTGATTTACTACAACTGGTAGACAAAAACAACAACTTACAACTGCACATATATTGTGTTTTTAGACGAGTGCAAAAGACGTTTTTCAATTCCGAAAAGGGGATATAATTCGGTCGTAAAAACTGCCAAAATGAAGACAAGATTTTCGCTCTTGAAATTGGCAAACTGTACGTGAACGCCAATGTAATCAGTCATTACTGACGGGCCTTTTCGAGGTGTAGGCCTGCTACTGAGGTAGAATAGCAGAATATTAAATCCATGCACTACTTCGATGTAAGAAACGATTCTTTTTGAGTATGTTTTATACGAAAATCTACTTATTAATCTTAGTGTTAAGGAACAACCGGGGGGGGGGGAGTAGGTACTTTTTTCGGTTCATAGCTCAAAAACAATTTAGCACCAAAAACTTAAATTAAATGTACATAGATATCTTTTATATATATAAAAAAATAAAAACCATTTCTGTAACTCTATCACCTGACCATAGTTACACGTATATTTGACCATGCGTATATTATTACTTACCTATGATATCAATGCACCTGGTAAATTAATATTTCCGACATATTTATGTAGTTTTGTGTAAATTATTGCTGCGGAACAGCATTGGGTACTTTTTATTATATATATAAATATTATAGATATATTAATTTATATATACATACTTATAGATATATACATGCATAAGCCAATTTCTTATTGCCACGGTACAGGTGGCAATTTTTGTACAGTAGTCGTAAAATTTGCATCAAACATTAGTCCTAAACCAAGGAGATGACCTATTGATTTTGGCGCGAATCGGCCTGACGGTAATTCCGGTAGCACTATGTTTTTATTTCGGCTATAAAATGCCTAATTTTGGACCACTATAAACTTAATTCGGATCAAATATTTGTTATGATCTATTCTAACATGTTACTTATTTTGGCTTGAATCGACCAGATGGTACTTACGGTGCATTTATTTCGGATATTATTTTGGCTATAAAGTGTTTGATTTTGAACCAATGACTGAAAAATTTGCAGACAATATGAACCATAATTATTGCAACATGCTAGCAATCGTGGTACTGATCGGCAGCGGAAGGTACTTCCAAAAAATCAGTTTTTGTTTCGATTTTGAAAGAGGTAACTGTTTTTAATTGCGTAATTTTACATCAACAATTACAAGATTTAATACAGTCTTAAATTATGATCTATTAATAACTTTTCAGTAACTAATTTTTCACTTTTCTAAAACCTACTTTTTCTAACGGAGCTGCTGCTACGTTTGAGTTTTTTTCTTTTTTTCTTCATTATCCAGCCCTCATCAATGTCACTTCATTGTTGAGGAGGATAGAGAGTGCTAGAAAAAACACTCAAGCGTGGTGAAAAAAAAAAAAAAACAAAAAAAAAACTTTCTTCCTTGCTAATTGATTTTTAGAAAAACAGACATTTTGAATGAAATTTATTCAACAAAGTTGGTGATTTTTTTTTCCACCCTCTCTTGGGAGTGTCTCGAGTAGTGGATTTCTTTTCGACAGGAAAAGTGAAAATTCAGTTGAAAGGACCTCACTTCACCCTCTTCCTTACATTGATGCGTATTTTTTTTTACTCGGTATAATTGAATTTTCCAATGAGACATGAATTGAAGTTCCCTCGAAACAACAATTTTGTGAAACATGTTATCCCTCAATTTGAATTAAGTAGATATTATTTAAATCTTCGTTTAACGCTATTTTATAATTTTATTTGACGACTTGATTGATCGTCGATTTTACCAGGATTTACCCTATTCGTTTGTCTCCCTGGTCGAATATGGCGTTTGGCTTTGGCGATCGATTAGGAAACTGCGTTTGTTGTTTCAAAAAATTTGCTTCTTTAGAGTATTCTTGTTCCGTTCTTTTGAAAGTTTTTTTCGCCATCACTTACTTGGTTTATTCTTTTAACGAAGCGTTAATAACTTAGTAACGCCAGACAAACTCCTATTACTGCTTTTTCTAATCAGTTTTTTGTACTGTGCTTATTCGAATTGGAAAATTTACAAGGTATGCTCGGGATTTGTGCTTGGTAAGTAACAATAATTTTACTAATTGTTGAACCATTTCTACGAACTGTTCGACGGTGTTCGTCGGTATATTATGTTTCTCAGAAGCAAGTTATTTCGAAGTAGATTATTACTGTTTAGGTTATATATTTAATGTAGTTTAGCAATACTCGAACCCAGACCACAGTGTAGGTACTGATGAGAAAAATCGTTCTTGTTCTTGCATGGACCAATGATGTTGGAACATAACCAAGATCAAGACCAACAATGCGAGATTAAAATCAAATAAAAACTTAAACTATTTTAATAACAGAGTTTATTTATTGAAAATCTGTTGGAAATAGGAATAATCTGTTGAATATTCAGAATTAATTTTGGATAGTTGATTAATTTTTTAATTTTTTTTTATATTTTGAAATCACACGAATGAAATAATGATACATTATTAATTTACCTAGGTATGTTTATACCTCACAGGTTAGTGAAAATTTTGTGAGCTGGATCAAAACCAAGAGCAAGACTTTACCGTGCAACACCAAGGTTTGCGTATTTGTCTTAGTTTTTGTTCATCACTTAGGGAAAGAGAATACCTTGGTACTTACTATTATTTTGCTTCTCTATATCCATGAATTTCCATATTTTTCCTTTCTGTTCAGATATAACAAGATCACATGTACTAACTTGACGACCTCATTCTTTTTGATCAAATCAGATTTCATTCATTATTACATCCATGTATTGAACTTCTCTTTTTTTTTTCGTGCATGATACCTAAGGAATATGGATTAAACTTTGTAATTGATTTTTCACGAATTTTTCGAGAAAAAAAAAATACTTATTTGGGTAAATTAGAATAGTTTTGATTTCTTCCTAATAAGTTGGTTTGGGCGTCTGAAATAATATACTAAAAGTCATATTCCCCTATAGTAAGCGTACGAATATGCCCCTCAAAACGGTTTTTCACGTTTATCTCAACAAATGTTGATTGTTTTGCAAAAGTAGTGCAGTGTGAAAATATTTGGCACCAAATTTCTTACCAAAAAGGTCATATTTATTTTCGTTGTTTGACATCCTCCTTCGCTGTCGAATGAACGCTAAAGATGGTAGCTTTTCATTTAGCACTGAGAACATGAGAACAGTTTGTTGGTGTACTGAAACAATAACTTCAACTTATGATGACAAAATACTCACACTGCATTCGTTTTTGCTTGAGGGTCAAAATGGGGGGACAAGGCGTCCAATGCCACCAGTTTCTCATTTTTCATTTTCATTTTTTGTTGCTTATTTTAGACGCCCAAAAGAAATCAAAATTATTCTAATTTATCCGAATAATAAACCTCTTTTAACTGTACTTTTAACTTTTTATTCCCGAAACTTCATTTAGGTAGTCATTTATTTCTTGCGACAATGCATGAGACTATTTATTGTAGGGAGACTTAATTACTAGTAATCTCGAAATTAATTATGACTGATGATTATACCTATTTATTATGAACTAGAACTTGAAATTTTTGTTTTTGTTACTGAACATAGCTCATTTATCCTGAATTTCATTTCTTATCTTTTACCTATGTTTGGAAAAGACATATACAAGAACCCGAGTAGGTAAGTTTGATTTAACCAAAATATTATTAGCAAGATGAAAATGAAGATTAAAAATAAGACTTGACCGGCGAAACCAAGATAGGAAGACTACTGTGTTTTTGCTATGGGTGTTGCTTTTGCTCATCACTGAGTTGAGTATTAAGAAAGGCATTTGGAAGAAAATGAAGGTGTGAATGATGGTGAAGATGGAGATGGTGATAAGAAGAGAAAAAGAATAGGATGAATGTGATGAAGAGATAGAGAATGGCCATGAGGACGAAGGTCAGGGTGGAGATGAGGATCAGCTATAATTACAAACTGAGGTAATTCTATGTTTTAATATGCATATCATAATGTAGGTAGTCTAAAGTCGAAACATCACTGGATTGCATTAGTGCTCGTAAATTAAGTTAATTTGGAAGAGATACTTCATCTCGAAATACCCACGACAGTAGCTGAATGATAAGAAAAAACGTATTTTATGTTTCTCATTTAATTTGTTTTATTTAATTTTTATCCCTTTTTACAATATATTGTGCCACAGATTTTAACCAATCTACGTCTCGGAAGTTAATTCCAATTTCCACAACTTACACGCCCAAAAAGCGCGTTATTTTAGCGGATTTGAACGTATCCGTGACATTTTCCAGTAAGAACAATTCACAATTGAGGAAAACGAAAGGCACACGTTTTCCACTACCTAAATCGACGACGTGGGTAATTAATATTACGGCCCCCGGGGGTGAAAGGCGAAGTATTGTATATAGTTCTATTAAGTATGTATAATTTACACGATAAGAAATGAACGTGCTTTCGAATTAACATATTGATTCGGTTTATAAAGGAAAACTTTGGAAAGCCGCGTCTCAAAAACTTAGAAAATTTAAATTAAACGCAAGCCGCTATGCCATTTAGGCGTCCTTTAAAAAATATGAAGACGTTAAAATGTAACCGAAAAGATTAAGAGAATTTTGCGTGGAATAAGGCGATAAGGGGAAAGGTAAGGGAGGGAAGAAGGCGTCAAAAAGGCAATTAACGCTACAGTTTCGGTGGTTAATAAATTTATTTCTTCCATTTTTTTCTTCTTTGTTTTTATTTTTATTTTTTGTCTTCGTACTTTTAAGTTATTGTAAAATGATGAAACGACGAATAGGCGTTTCGTGGTTAATTAACGAAAATTTATCTGAAGGGTTTATCTACAAAAAGCATAGGCTGTGCCGCATTAGGTCTGTGCCTATAGATTTATTATCGACGTAATTATTTGCAGTTGTTTGTCAGGACAATGCTAGAATAATCGTCGTTGTAGGCCTAAAAGTTTTAAAATTATTCTGCGAAGCGAAAACAAAAACGTGAGAGTGACAAAATCTAAACGACTGAACGGATTTCATGTTAGATTTGTTACCAGTTTTTTTTATTTATTTTTGAAAAAGACAAAAATGAACAAAAAAAAATTTTCTACCCTTTGTATGCATCCATTTCCTGTTTTCTTCGACGTGCTCCAGCTACAGTATCTACAATATAGCTTTTAACGAGGAACGTTTGATTTTTAGAATGGAAGAACCATGCGAAGGTGTAGATCTTCCTTCTTTGGTGCCTCGAATTTATTCGACATTTTTCATTTTCTCTTTTCTAAAGTTTTCTTAGGTTCTAGGTGAGTTCCATTTTCTATAATTACCTGTGGGCGAAAAAAAAAAAAGTAGTAATAAAGCATTTCACGAACGAGGAAATACGGTAACTTTTATCGCGGTTCCATTAGAGTTCGAATAATTTACTGTTACTAGGTAGGTACCTACCTTAAGTTTAGAGAAAATGTGTTACTGCCATCGTAGCTGTACTCATGAAGGGATTGATGACTGTGTAAACATAAAAATATTCAGACAATACAAAAACGGCTAGTTTTCCATTAATTGATGTTTTTTCTTTCATTTAGTTTCAAACCGCTAGGGATGATTAAAAAATAATTGTAGAATGAATTTCAGTTAATTTTCTCCTCTTTCCAGCATTACCAATTCCAGCTTTCTAACTGAAATACCGGCTGAGGAATCATTGAGTGAAATAGTGGAGAGGTTTCCTGAGTTCTAAAAACGGAAAATTTTTCGTTGATTTTTTTGTTTATAGTTCGTTTATCTTCAAAAAAGCTAAAGATGATTAGAAAGTTTTATTACAAATTCTATAAATTTTATCCTCTTTCTAGGACACCAACTCTAACTGTCTAGCTAAAATAGAGGATAAGGAATTAGTGAATGAAAAAAGAGAGGTTTGTTTCAAAATTAAAATGTGTTCAATTGATGTGGGTTACGTACACAACCTCACACCAAAGCCAGAGAAAGGGGGAGATAAAGAAAGACTAACCTCGAGCCCGGACTTCTGAAAGGACCCGGAGGACCCTCTCCAAATGCTTACTATAAAAAATTTGAAAAATTGATTATTTTTTAAAATAATTATTTGGACCCCTGGGCCCGTTTTTCTCCCTGACTATGCCACACACATACGCAAAAACCCATTTTAGTGTAGGTAGATGCTACCTACATGAGGTTCATGGAAACAAATAAAGGATTTTGAGTGTAGTGGAGTTGGTAGCCAGCTGGTTTAGTGCCTAACTGTACAAAAAGAGAACAAAGTACTGAGGGCAATTGTCCAAAGGCACTGTGGTACCACATATGGACTGCAACACACTCTGTATCAGAAAGTACTTACTAATTTACATACTCACCTTTCTCATTTGTCAATTGTCAGCAAACGTAGAGATGAGTGCATACAGACGATGTATTTGTTTAAAGTGCAATGCACTGATAATTTGGGTTGTGGACTTTGGTCTGCAACCCAACTGTGACACAAGGCTGAGCCTTGTATGAAGGAGGTGAGGGAAATATCCCCACACCTATCAATGAAACTATTGCTAATAGTAAAAATCTCAAAGTAGTCCTTACTGAAAGAAAAGATTTTCATATGTAACAACTCAATGGTTTTCATACAAAATATTTTCAACAAGTGCAACATATTACATATGCAGTTGTATACAATATATGGTACAAATTTTGTATAAGTAGGAGAGGGATGTATCTTTGACATTCATTTACTCAAAAACTATACATTATAGTGTGGCTTATACACTACAACTGACCAGGGGTCGCCACAGTATTAAAACGAAAAACTGTCAATTTTCTGTTAAACTCTAAACCCTTGTTTTCTTGTTGTTACTGATGTTTATTTCATCACTTTACATTATGGCTTTTATAATATCTTAATTATAAATGTATTAATGTATTTCTAACTTTTTACTTTTGATTTGATAGTTAAAGAGTAAATTTAGCTGATTATTACATTAAGAAACTTTTGATGTTTGGTGTATGATAGAGATGGTTTCTATTTTATTAATAGTGAAGTTTGTCTGTTAGTAGATGGTGGAGTAGTAGAGCAGTGAAAAAAACTTTTGCATTGTATGTGTAACACATGAAAAATTTTTGCAACTCAGAATTTTCACCAATTGACCAAACCTAAAAATCAAAATAATATTGAAGTGAATTAATTATCAATGATTATTATTTAGTATTTAATCCTCGACTTTGTGAGAGGAACTATTATTATTTATGAGAATAGATGTTACAGTAATATTCATTGTTTGAAATTTTTCATTCACACTATAATACTGAAAGATGTAGTGGAAGGTATGAAGATTTGTATTAAATTCAGTTTAAAATATATAGCCTAAAAGCTCTGTAAATAATACAAGGTTGGTTTTTCTAATGACAAATAGTTCCAATCTCTGAATCACGTTATTATCTTTGCTGGTCTACAAGAGATTGTTAACAAAGTAAACATGAATGGATTTATCTCACAAAATTTGGGGAGGGTTTAAGTCCAGATCAAATTTTTTTTGTCCTCTAACTCTTATCTTCAAAAGATTTTCATCATCCCCCTTACCCTGTGGCTGATTTAAAGAAAACTGGTTCAGTCAGCAAATCACAAAATAGGTTTGATGTTAGTAGACAACTTGTGAGTGGAGCAACTGAAATAATTTTTGGGACCTCAGGAGGCAATACCACTATATCTTCCTCCAAAACGGAGTTAAAACAATGGTCTTTCCACACAAATAATCAATCTTTTGCAGGGGTTTTTTGCTGAGTATTACTTACTTTTGCCCCATGTATATAATTTTGTTCTTTAAAAAATATCCAAGGGGGATAATGTCTGTTCTAGGGGGCTAAGCCTTCTCATCTCTCCTTAAATCCATCTGTGGAAATGAATGTTTTGGGAAAGATACAGACTTGAGTTGAATGGTAGAAAAACTAAATTTATGCTACGAATGAAAATAATGTAAAAATTACAATCAATGATGAACATATTCTTAGAGTAAAAGAATTTCAATAAGTTATCTCCTGAAAATCTAAATCCAGAAATAGAGGTTAAATGAACTTAACATTTGAATAGATGAAAAAGATTTCAACTGACGGAACTTTAAATTTAAATATTTATTAGAAAATAATGAGAATAACCCTTTCATTATCTAGAAGCTTGATAAATGTGAATCCTATGATGAATGATGAGAATTTATTTTACATAAAAACTGGGAAGGAATTTAGAGTAAAATATTACAGGTAACTCCAAACTGAAGGAGTGAGTTTGAGGGTTCCTAAAAGAAGGGAGATAGATACAGTAATTTAGCCAAAGAGACATGACGGGACTCATATCATATAAGGTTAAGGGGCTCAGACCCCCAATGACAGTTGCTGAGACAAGGCTGGAAAATATTTGTCTCTATGATATTAACACAATTGCACAAATTACATTCGATTGTAATTACCTGCACATATATGCAAGTAACGTACAAGTACCAAATTGTGACTAGTCTCAACAACAAGATGATGTCACAATTCCATACACAAACTGGCCCATCATTTCTTATCACTACATGAAATAACATACCGGGCTGTTCACACAAACATACCTAATTACTATGTATGTGTGTTGGTGTAAACCGTCTGAACTGGCTCTAAAATTGCCAGTGTTTGCCTAGGTTTTGGCTTACCCGTATGTTTACATATGAAGTGGTTGAACATGCAAAATCTGTAAATTACCTTCTGGTGAGAATATCTTTTCACAACAAGGTATTCCACAAGGCACTTTAATGAGATTTAAGATGTCGAGTTTATTAATACTCAGGAAACTTATCCGGAATAATGGACTCTATAAATATTATGCGTTAATAGGCATATATGAGTTTATAGAAATGGTATTTAAGACCTTAACATGAAATGCTCTATATAGAAATAAAACACCCAGGCTCTATTTTCTAACATTTAAGTGTACAGTGAAATGAGCGAACACTGAAAAATAACTGGATAAATTCAGAGGATGAGATAGCCAATTAATAGTCATTATACCTGAATTTATTGTTCATATTCAGGTGAAAAGTGAGAAGGGAGAAATTCTAATGAAAGTTCAGTGGAAACTGCTTATTGGGGACACTCGATAAAGGGGACAACAGCTTAATTGAGACAAAATCTGGGAAATCTGAAAACAAATTATGCAAAACCATAGAAAATCGGACCACTTAATGGGAATGATGCATCACTTTATTGGGACAAAAAAGTCCATAGACATGAAAAAATTTCACTTGAATTTTTATTAAAAATCATCAAGTGCATTGAATTTTTTTTTGGTCTGTCCTTTTTTTTCTTATTCTTCTGGCTACATGTTGGAATAATATTCACTCTCCCCCAAGCCTCGTGAAAGAAAAAGAAAAAAATGAAAGCATTTTACAAACGAGGAAATTCGGTTGCCTTTATGCAGATAGTACTGGTGAAGGTTTGATAATTTGTTGTAGCTACTCGTAATGAAATTCTAAAATTCAAATTATTGAGCAAAAATGTCGGAAAACTCGCTTCGAAGCTAATAAAAATTCATCAGTTTATTGGGAAGGTTGTGATGCGAAAGGAAGGAAGAAAAAAGGAGGAAATGAGAAAAAGAAAAACAAGGAAAGGAAAAGGTTTCTCATGAGTTGTGTACATCTGCCGAAGTTCGTGATTGATGCGAAACAAAATTCGTTGCTTAATAATGAAAATTCAAATACTCTTCGCATCTTTTAACTCCCTTAATCAAAGTTGAATCGATAAAATTAGGTTATGCGGAAATTTTAACAACTTTCAGGTTTGAGAGTTAAAATTTTCTTCTCGTATATGCAAATACAATTAGTTATTGAAATTTATTTTACCCCAGGAGCTTAAATCTACATCAGTTTTTGCTCTTATAAAGACATATAGGAATGAATATATCTTCTAAAATACCTATGTTAATATTACGATGGTACCATTGGTCAGTTCCACTAAATTAATTTGTTCTCTTTGTCCATTTGATGAAGAAAATTTGCTCCTTAGAAGAGTGTACCGGGTAATTATCTCCTGAAGATTTAT
The DNA here is from genome assembly GCA_011428145.1 of Ericerus pela. Taxonomy (NCBI): domain Eukaryota; kingdom Metazoa; phylum Arthropoda; class Insecta; order Hemiptera; family Coccidae; genus Ericerus; species Ericerus pela. The sequence goes on from WOFM01000022.1 coordinate 383,709, forward strand.
TCTGCCTTATCCTTGAAATTTTTAAACTGCATAGCCTACATTTTAGTCACTTAAATTTAAATTTAATTTGTTTGAACTAGGTTATAATTCTTTTTTTTATTAGAAATTTAAGTACATGAAGCGAATTGTTGATTCCAATAAACAAGTTCTTTTTTAATGCATTTAAATACAGATAAAGCTGATCCAACCCAAGCGATTTTGAGACCAATTGGTGAACGTCCTTTATTCGTGAGTCTATAATTCCGGGATCCATTGTATATGTAATTTTCCCAGTTTTTTTATCCAAAGAACTTGTTTTTATTCTTCAATTTGAAACGCTCGAAATGATAGGTTGTTTTTGTAAAATGATCTGAAAAATACCTAAAATGATTTTTATTCGAATTAAAAAACAGACGGGCCAATATTGTAAATCGCAAGAATTCATCAGTTTTTCAAATCAAAGGCAAAACGGGAAAAAGTATCATCCTACAGACTGCCTAAAATCACGAGATCTTGCCATATAGTGTCCTACACAATTCTTCTATAATATGTTAGAAAGTCCTAACGTCTTAGACGACGATCTTCATTTAACAATTGAAAAGTGATTAATAGTTATTACCAGTGATGTTTACACTTGCAAACGTTTTATTATATATGATGTACAGCCGTTGATCAAGGTACATACGAACTGGAATTACAATTATGATGGTTAACGAGATTGACGTAACTTTCTTTTCTGTCTTCAAATACCTCGACGCAAAATTGCGGATATAATTTGGTTGAAGAAGGGAAAAATAACTACCAAAACATTGACTTTCTTAAAGTTGAATACTTTTGTTGTTGCAAGGACTACGTTTCTGCTACAACGGTGTAGATAGCTACATCGTAAGGAGGGTAGTCTTCTTGTCTGTTGTCTCTTCTGATACTCTCCTGCTGTCATCACCGCGGATAAAGACACACTATATTTATAAGTCAAGCACTTTGTGTTTTTTGTTTGGCTAAGAATGGTGTTCAGACTTCCAGGATTTCACTATCAACGCCTTGTATCTGTTCCCTCGTATCCTGTAATTTTCACATTCTTACACCTTGACACGTGCTATTTCAAATTAAACAATTTACTTTGAGTTTTTTGAACTTGGGTTTTAAATTTTTTAATACTACATGGAGACTATTAAGTCGATGATTTCGTAGAATTTACCTATTGCGAAGATTGGCATGTCACGACTTTGAGAAAATTTTATGATAGTTTAAAAGTTTATGTATACCTATGTATGCGTACGTGTGTATATATGCATATATGTATATGGGATATGACGAATTTTATTGAAAAACATGGGATAAAATTTTTATTTCCATACTTTAGGTCTGAAAAGTGGAGTTCAAGTAAATGAAGCCAATGAAATAACACATTATGAATCAAGTTAATTTGAATATATTTACAAAAACGATCAGAAAAACAAAATGGTAGTTTGAATATGAGATTACATGATACAAGAGGTATTAAAGGATTATAGTTTTAATCAATTAACTGATTGTTGAATTTCAACTTAGGCCTTCAAAATCGTTGTAGACTTTGTCTATGACACCCATTAACCATTGTAAGGGTTTTGTGTTGTCTTCCTTCACCAGTACTACATCACCAACTATGAGATTTTTGAGACGGTTTTGCCACTTATTTCAACGTTGAAGTCGTTGAGGTACATACGAGACCAAGTGTTCCAATATGATTGGATGATTGAGTTGAATTCTTCAAACCATTTACCACATGGTATGTTTACTGATAAATTACTGGTAGGGATAAGTTGCAAGTAGATGATCACCATAGTCAAAAAATAGCCTGGAGTTAAAGCGATTAGTTGTTGATCAATTCCACATTGATAGCGCAGAGGTCTCGAGTTCAATAGATCTTCTACTTAGCACAACAGAGTGGAAAGTTCTTCGAATGTGACAGTAATGTTTTTCAAGGCTTTAACTAGCAATGATTTTCCAGACAATACCTCCTTAGTGAGGTGATCAAGGTATTATGAATTTCCATTAGTTTTAACCAACTGAGAACAACCAATGAATCTAAAAAGTATAAAAGATCAGACATATTAAACTTTAATTTCCGAGCGATACGATCAATTAATTTTGCAAGTAAAACCGCAGCTGATAATTCAAGACTAGTGATGGTCAACAGTTTATTGATTGTCGCAACATGAGATTTAGTACAAATAAACAAAAAATTTTGATTATTAGCTTTATTGACAGACCATATATATGCTACCACACAAAGTGCTTATAATGAAGCATCATAAAAACCAATTTTTTTTGTTTTACTATACTATGTAACATATAATACAAACATATTGAATTAATATTATTAAACAGAGCGAGATTGTCACAATATTTGAGAAATTTGTTACACATTCTTTGATATTTGCAATCATCAGGATGAATTGTAATTTGTCTCTACATTTTTACAATATCAGTACAGAATGCAATCAAGTGCCTTTGAAAACAAATATTGATATCAAAAAGTTCAGCTTGTAGTTTAGGCCCAATCATCAAACGATCGTTCAAAGAAGTTAACGAGTTGTCAGTCAACAAAACATTAAATACCTACAACAGGAAATTTTGTGGTGTTGCTGCTAAGCTTTTGAACTATGTGATGAACGATGCAGTAGGCATCTTCAGTAATTTCTTCTTTTGACAGTTTTTTCATATGACTCAGTTCTTCGTATTCATTCATGAATTTTTGGTATTTGATGCTGAGTAGAGGTGAGTGATATTTTTCAGCTTCTAAGAAGATGCGAAGAAATTTGTCAAAAGATCCGTTTAGCACACTAATAGAAGGTTTTTTAGGCAACCGAATGAGGAATTTGCCAGAAGGTTCTTGAGAATGAGTTTCTTCAAAATGTTTTTCAATAGAATTAAATTCTGCTGATAAAGAATCATCTTCCATCTTACAGTCTTCCAGCCCCAAGAAGGTTTTGAGTTGGTCATGGATATCCATCTGACTTAATCCACAGTATGTTGTTGACATGCACACTGATGTTGGCTATACCCAAAATAACTATTCTAAAATGATATTCACGCAGAACAACAGTCTCGATGAAGTGACATTGGTCTTTCATAATTAATTTGAATTATTCAGAACTGACAACAATGTCAGTGTCATCTTAAGTAAGTTTACATTTAGCGAATTGAAATTTCTTTTGGAATTGTATACAGTATGCGATCAATAATTTCCTATGGATACCTCAACTCCCCCCTCCCCCATCTCTCAACAAACTTCTATGCACACATTGGTAAATGTAGCATAAAGGCGTACAACTATGTGATAATAACATGAAAAAAACATTATATCACCAATGAGCGTAGGCTATAATAAGTGTTGCCCAGAAAATTTGGAAGTGCTTAATTAATAATTTATTTGGGAACCTAAATTTAACTGGGTGTTGTGTCAAAAGTTGACACAAAACCAAACAACAGAAATGGTAAGATTCTATGGTCATCATCAGCTCCAAACATATCTCTGTGGTAGGTTATAACGTAGTATATGAGATGGGGTTCTAACACTAAAAATTTAGACAATAGGAGGTTAAACATTTCTAAAAACAGGTAACATTTGACGTCATATGATCTGAAGTAAATTTTGCTGAATCAGGTTAAAAGGGGATTGAACCAATTAAAATGAAGAGGTGAGAGAAAGAATAATAATGCAAAATAAAATAATTGATGAAATGGGATCAGCCTCCTCCCCCTTGGGTCAAAAATTCAAGAACTAAGGACAGCTTGTAAAAGCATAAGAACACATAATAAAAACAAGGAAATGACATAACGTGTCAAGTGTATTACTTCTAAAAATTTTAAAAACTACAATGGACTGAGAAAGGAGATGATGTAAAGAGAAAAATAAAAATAAGACAATCGACTTACAATAAAGGAATACATAACATAACAAAATAACTACTCTGTACTTTGGTAAAATTGATATTTAACTTCAGGATTTCTGAAAAATAGACATTTCGTATTTTATCTGCCCTTCAGCTACATATAGCCGGGGCAGCCGCGTACGTATGACGCAGATATCATTTTTTTGAATTCTTAAACATTGTATTTTCTCGAAAAATAAAGGAAAAATACTGTACAATCAAGTACGTATGCAGTTTTATGATCTGAGGTTGTAGGCTATACGTTGTATTCAAAGAGAATTTCTATAAGAACAAAAAAGAACTGTTTCATTAAATCTGTTTTGTAATTCTGTGGCGCAATGATTTCATAATTTTCGACGTGAAAAATAAAGACAGGTAGGTAGATATTAAATTAAAAACAATTATGAATAGCAGTTTTCTTTTAAATCGCATAAAAATATATCCATTTTTATTTTTTCGTACACTCATATAAATGTGGACGATGATACAGGTGAACACGGACGAACTAACCACTAAAAACAAAATAATAGTTATATTATAACTAGACCTATCAAGTTGATGTTCTTCTGTACGTCCGCCAGTGAAGGAAACTTGGTGAAAATTAATGTAACTGTTTACGGAGAGATAGACATATTCGACGTTGTGTTATAAAAATCAAATTTTTTCTCGTTTGAAATAAATTTTATTTTCAACTAGTCATATTCCATAATTACGTTAATAATTTGAAAGAAAATTTGTACGATGACTTTTTTTTCTTCCCCCCTGCATTCTAAATTAGTGTTTACGACAGCCGGATTTGAAAAAATGAGATTGATACACGTTTTCGGTAGGTACCTACCTACCTATATCTTGTGACGTATTCGTATAGTCGGAAAATAACAAGAAAAAATTGATCTTAAGCTGTACCTCGTTGTTTTGTATTAGATTATAAAAAAAAAAAAATCGAAAAAGATCGTAAAAAAATGAAAGCAGTTGGACGCAGTCGTCAAAAGATGAGAAGAATTACACTCGGTTTTCGTGCAAGGTAGAAGGAATCTGAAACACTAACGAAATATGTAGATTTAAAAAACGTTATTTGCATTCGATGGGCGTGAGCCAAATTGTTCTTCGACCTTCTTGTGAAGGATTTATTTACAAAAAAATGGAGTAGTTTAGGGAAAAAAGACTATAGGAACCAAATGAACTGGAAACCATTAACGATACCTATATTTTAGTCTAAAGCAGGAATCGGCTTCTGAATTACGAGACCAGTAAATTATGAAATTTTTTATGGAAGGCCCTCTAAAATTTGTACTCGAATTTACGACCATGAAAGTTGGATTACAAAAAAAAAAGAAAAAAGAAAAAAAGAATCCTTCCTTATGGCGTTAAATTCATGTTTTTTTTATTGAAGAGTTGTATTGTTGGTTAAAAGAGGAAAGAAGTCCGATAAGGTGGATGATATACCCATTCATTCTCATTGAAACTGTCTTGTGAAGCTCTAGCTACATTTGTAGTGGTAGGAGTTTAGAAGAGTTCGTTTAACGTCACAAGGACAATAAAATAAGTCGTTGTCACACACCTAGCTCTCGCCTCTGTGCTCAGACAATAACTGAACAGTGACGCCTCAGCCCAGTATCTTCCAGTCGTGGCCAGTTCCCTGCGCATCGCTAGTGCGCAGGGGACTTGTGGGTGGAGCCACGACACTGGGGGCGGTGTGCCTGGGTGGCCTTTGGAGGCCACCTCCGCTGAATCTCCTGAAATCTAGAAAAGATTAGACACGCATGTACAAAAATGAAAATCAACTTTATTAAAAATAACAGAAAATCACAGTACATGTAGGTAGGGATCATCAAAAAGAAAGAAAGACAAAAAAAAAACAAACTTAAAATAAAACTAAACTATATGCGTTACTAAGTAACGTTTGACGATTGACAGGAACCATAGTAAAGACGTTACTTTCGAAGAAAGTTGTCACAACCGCCGGACAGTAGAGACAAATAAGGATAAGAGAAAGTTAGTGGCCAAAGATCACAGTTTCTGCAAAGGAATAGTAGGAATTAGCGAGTCGGTTAAACATCAAAGATGCTGGTAGCGCACTCTAACACCTATTACCCATGGACTTTTACAAAGCACTAGACAGTAATAGTGGGTGCCAAAAAATCGTAGTTATGCCGTTTTTAGGAGCCTAATTTCCAATTATGGCGTACCCCAAAGTCAGTAATGGTCTGTCATATTCTACTCATGTCGTAATCAGGGATTCAGTCGGAGGTAATCAATACAAAGTATCGAAGGTGATCGATACAAAGTATCTATTTATCAACATTTCTGTTGTCCAACTCCAAAGGAGCCAAGAACTTAATAGGTATTGTGGAAGTTTTCTTGCTGGAGAATTCTATGTGAGCATGACGGACCTGGCCGTCCCGAGATTTCTCTAAATCAGTGATTTTTGCAAGCTTATAGACACCGGGTTTGGATGTATAGTCCAAAACGTGAACAATGTCATTTACCTTAGGTAAAAATGGTACTGTGCGGCCTGGGTTAGAGAGCGCAGAGGGTGGTCTATCTCTCAGATAGAGGAGGTATTCCCTCTTCCATACTAGCCACATTTTCTGAAGGTAGTCTTGGTCAAATTTCCAAGAGTCTATCAACTGTTTTGTTGTGGGAGTAGGATCTTGGGTCGATTGGTCAATCGGATTGCTTAAGTAACTTAAGTTTGCTCGCATAAAGTGTGCGGGTGTGAGTGTTAGTTGATCAAGCTCATCTGAAGATGGGCATAGCGGTCTTCTATTTATCATCGTTTGAATATCTTTCAAACTTGCCTTGAAGGTGTGCTTGTTGACAGAGTTGTGACCGTGGGTTTTATAAAATACTTGTTTTATAATACCTATCAGTCTTTCGTAAACTCCTCCATACCAGGGGGCTTTAGCCGGGATGAAGTGCTACTTGATGACCTTTTCATCTAAGCTAGTTTGTATTTTCCGTTCTTCAGAGAACGCTGTCCAGTACTCGGGTAAGTACAATGAGAGAAGGTGAAATTGCGCCACATTATCGGATAAGATAACTTTTGCCGTGCCTTTATCTGCGAAAAAGGTTAAAAACGCTGTCCAAATGTCTTCAGTAGATAGATTCGATACTGGGATTAGATGGACAGCTCTTGTAGACAAACAAGTGAAAATCAACATTCATTTTTTATAAGGTGGAGTGGTTGGCATGGCCAACTGGGATTTCTTTTTTGGCAAGTATTTATCAAATACCATGAATGGGCCAAATATATCCACGCCTGTATAGGTGAAAGGATGTACAAATGGTACAAGGCGGAAATCCAGTAAGGATGAAAATGTAGGTTGCTTGAAAGGTCGGGTTTCGGCTTTCTTGCAAAGGATGCATGATTTCTTTAGAATTGGAGGTAACACTTTGAGAGACTTTGGAACAAAGTACTGTCTTCAAAAGTCAGCAATTGTGAATTTCGTACCTGTGTGTACGTTGGTGGTATGCGTATGCATCAGGATTAACTTAGTTAACTGTGACTTAGGATGCATTAAGATAGGGGATAGCATATCTTTAGCATATTCAATATCTGGAAGATAATTGACAGTTCTCAAAATCCCAGACAGATCTATGAGAATGTGATATTTTTCGTACAAAACGTACGGAGGGGGTTTATCTTTCTCCAACACTTCGAACAATTTGGGAAAGTGTTTTCTTTGGTCTGCATGTATGAAGCAAAGAAGAGCGAAATGGAAAGTACAATCCATAACAGCATAAGGAGAAATTGACCTAGTCCATCTAATTCTACGTCTACTAAATTGCTGTACGGCTCTTAAACATTGTAAGAAGGTGCGTACTGTTTTAGATAGAGTGTTGAATTTATCAATATTAATACTGAATGGAGTATTCATCGGTGGATGAATAAATGTTGCGAAAGGTGTTTCGCGTTTCCGATTTGGAGGTTTAGTGGGCAAATCAACGGCTTAGGATGAACTTGGTTCATCAGGGATCCATCTTGTAGCAAGGACTTCATGCTGTGGCAAGATAACTTCACATTGATCAGTTTGTGAGTCAATATGGAAATGTGTGATCAAGCTTTTGGGGGACTTCAACTTTTGTTGAATTTTGGCGGGGTGACGTTTGTCAAAAATAGATTCATCAGCGATGAATAAAGAATCAGAATTGGTAGAGGAGACATTGAGTGCATCTTTCAGAATACAAAATACGGGAGTATCTAATTCTTCGGATGTGTCTGGAAGACTTTCAATGATGTGAAGATCGGTTTTGGGCCATAATTTTTCATCTTGGCTTAACTAAGTGGAACCAGTCCACCAACTAGATTGGCTAAGGTCTTTGGCCGATGAACCTCTACTACCTACATCGCAGGATTTTCTGATGATGGTACATGTCGATATTCGACTGAAGGTATACTTTTAATTTCATCGATTCAATTTTTGACAAACTGAGGGTGAACTTTCCTTTCTAACAGCCATGTGAGAACACATTTGCTATCAGACCAAAGAAAAGTGGGTACATTATGCAAACCGAGTGGTTTGCATAATGCACGCAGTCCTCTCGCACCAATAAGTGCGTCAATCAGCTCTAATTTAGGGATTGCGATCGGGCGCATGGATGTTACGGGGGATTTTCCTATAACAAATCTAACTGCATGACAGTTTGATTTTTTGTTATAGAATCGAATGTAAATTGTCATAGAATATGCTGTTTGAGAAGCGTCTGCAAAGAAGTGAAGTTGGCAAACAGTTGGGTAGTATGTTCCTTCATAGAATTGTCTATGCAAACAATAGGACGTACATATTTTTAGGTCATCTAGGATGTCTTGTGCTATAACTTGTAAATTATCTGGTATAGGTTTGTCCCATTTCAGTCCTTTGGACCATAGGATTTTCATAAATGTTCTGGGTGGAACAAATGCTGGAGCAAACCAGCCTAAAGGATTGTAAAGGGAGGAAAGTACTCAAGGAAATGTTCTCTTAGTCCAAGGTTTTACAAATGGTTTATGGTTAGGCATGAATAACACATCATGATCCATATCCCAATATAGGCCTAGCACTTTGATAAGTGGTTCAGTCAGAGCAAAATCCAATTCGAAGTCTTTTCTCAAAGGTTTACAATTTGTGCCCCATTGCGCCAGTTCCATGGAGATGTCATTGAATAATTTGTTAAGATTTGGTATAGAGATCTATAGCTTGTTCGTACGTGGGTACAGATACTATCAAATTATTGACATAGAAACGTTTGAGGAACTTATCATGAAACTCCATGTCCACTTGACAAAAGTGGTGTAAAAGCAGTGCTGCTAATAAGAAAGGAGCTGAAATTATTCCAAAAGGAACACGACAGAATCTAAAAGTTCTAAGGTTATTAGAACTCATAGGTAAATTCGGATCTTTAATCCATAGAAAACGCGTGACGTTTCTATCTTCGGGGTGAAGACCTATCTTGTGGAAAGCCTTTTTTATGTCAGCTATTATTGCGTAAGGATCTTTACAGAAACTGACTAGCATAGATACTAGGTCGGCTAGTATGACTTTACCTTTGTGCATACAATTGTTTAAGGAACGGTTTGATTTCTTAGACTTAGCTGATCCGTCAAAAACTACTCGGAGTGGGGTACTCTTTGTAGGATTGTAAACACCTTTGTGTGGTAAGTAGTGCACCGGCTTGGCTGGTCTATCATTTTTGATAGGTTCGATCATTTCTAAGTCTATGAGGGAAAGGAAATACTGATCGTATCTAAGAAAGAAGATTGGATATTTTTGCAGTTTAGGTAATTGACGTTCTAAACGTTTATAGGCTAACTGTCAGTTATTTACTAACGGTGGGGGGATTATATTTGTATAACCACCGTATGCGATATTGATTGTTGACTTTTTCTATATTTTTATAGAATAAATGCAAAACTTCCGCTTTGGAGTCATCTTCAACTAAATTGTTAGTTTCAATCCTGAGGACATCTAATTTCCAAAAATTTTTGATCCTTTCTGGGGATGTGAAGAATGAGGGATCGAATACATCACATTCGATGGAAGATCCTAGGAATCCTCCTAACATTGCTCCAAAGTCAGTCTCAATTAGTTGCAGGGTGGGGGACAAGTGCTTTATGTGCTTTATAAAAGACCACATGTAATTGTTTCCAACAAGTAATTGTATAGAAAGTCCTCGATCCAAACCTGAGAAATCGATATTTTTGTATCTTGGATACAGTTTTTTAAATTCTTTGAAATCGAATTCTGATAGATTATCAGTTATGTGGGGAACAGTATTAGCTTCCATGAGAACTTTCGTTCCATCATGTTTAATTAAATGAAATTTAACTTTTTGTGTTCTAATTTGTTTGGACATCTGTCCAGCTAAACCAGGAAATTTTATTATATCCACATAATCTGAGAGATTATCTTTCAGATATTCGTAGGCATAGGAATAGAACATGTAGCTATGCTTACTGCTATAATTGAAAAAACCATTGATTTTTACAGGATCAGGTTCGTTTGTAAATGTCAAAAAATGAGCATCTTTATCTCTAGTATTAAAAAATGTAAAACACTCACTTAATGCTGGAGTCCCAGCAACTGGCTGAACTTTGTTAAAATTGCTAGATTCGTTGCATTGAACCTCAACGGTTGGCTCTACAATAGTAGCTGGGATCGACTGTAAAGGTGTATTTGAATTAAAGTCAGGAATTTTTACGTCCTGATTAGTATTTCTACTAGTAAAGTTACCTTTTGGCAAGTACTTCTTGCACTCCCAAAGGTACTCTATCCATGCATCCACACGGGTGGGAGTGATTGGATACTCGACCTTTGGGCAGAAATTGGAATGGTGTTCGCTGCTGGCGCTCTGGAACCATCTGCAGTGGACTGGCGGGATAATTCGGTACACTGGAGTACCGGGGTGGGTGTAACCACAACAGTTGCACAACTTAAACCTAAAGTAGTGCGCCCGTTGTGACTCCAGCATACTTTTTACACGGCAAAGGTGTGAGTGATGCTGCCCTCTGTAAAAGATGCAGGGTGTAGGGGGCACCTCCGCCAGTCGAACCATTGCCACTGGTATACATTGTCCGGAAGGCGTCTGGACAAACTGACTTCCATCAGGATCTACGGCAGAAGGATTAGGATGTGAGTCATCTTCTTCTGACTTGTATTGACGCCTTTTGGATTGTCTAGGAGGATTGGATTTATTCTTTCATCAAGGGGCTGGGTCTGTTTCTTGCGAAAGGATTGCAAAATTTCTCCTGCCTTTAGGTTGTGAAAAATTTTGGTTCAATTGGGTTTGATTCCTATTCGATTGAATGTTAGGTTTATCGCCCTTAGTTGGTACAGAAGTACAGATGGGTTCCGATAATTCTCTTATTTTGATAAAAGATCTAACAGTTTCAAAAATATGTTTGACATGATGCTCGTCACTTTTTAAAGTATTTTGGTACGAGCAACGGGGGAATTTTTTCACAATTATGTTAAATAACTGTTCCTCATCTATGACATTGGCTACCAAACAATATCTATTAACCATAACAGTCAATGTGTCTAACGCGTCAAGTATTGACGTAATGTCGTTAGTTGTCGTAGAATATGTGGTTAGTTTTAGACACATTTCAGCTCGAATCTTGGATTTGTCTCCATATTGACTGTGTAAAAATTTCAGTCACTGTACATATCCTATGTTATCAGGAGAAAAATGGCTGATTTTTTCGACTAAAAATTTGGTAGAGCGCCATGGAGAAGATTTATTTTTTGGGGTATAGCTATATCATTCCATTTATTAACATACTTATTGAAACTGTTAATAAAGCCGGGATATCCTAGAATATCACCATCCCATTTTTCCAAATAAAATTTGGGGGGTTTTAAATTCGCAAATCCAATATCAATTTGATTGTTCGAATCGTGTTCCCAACATTTTGGAATGTAATTAGGATTACTGGGTTTTTCAATGATAACATCGGTATCCATCGGTACTTCAGACAATTTATTTCAATCTGCTGAGTTAAGCGATGTCAATAAATTTTGAGTGGGTACCCTATGCATTATTTCTAATGAGGGGTTGGATGTTGAAAGGGGTTGAGGGGGGATTAAAGGGGGTTCCAAACAAGTACTTTTGGGACTGGGTTCTCCTTCAATTCTTTCCTCACCTAACAAAAGGGTGGGGAGTTACGGACGTTTTGATAATAATGAATTATTATTACCTGTGGCAATGCCGTACAGTCGTTTTGGATGAGACGATGATTGATCGCTGCTACCTGCTTGCGAACTAGGCTGTTTGGGTTGGGAGGAATCTTCAGTGACGAACTTCTTAATAAATTCCTCCGAATCCATCTGAAGCTCGTTCGTGATCTTGTACCACAGCTCCTGAACACTTTGTTCAGAAGAGGTCAATGATCTCCGATCAATTTCCACTTGCTCCAACGCATCCCGGACTTGCGGTACAAGTTCACTGATGAGTGCCTCTTTAGCCAGGCACTCCTCCTCCTGTTCTTTGTCATATTGACCAGCATCCTGGTCACCCCCTTGGCGTACTGGCTGTACGGGTTGTGAAAGATTGGGGTTGCCAAACTCCGTTTGGATTTGGTCCTGCAGCACCAACAGCTTTCTTCTGTAGCGACAAACGTCGAGAAGAATGTCCTTATCGAGGCCGCATGGTGGGAACTCTAGATCGTTGACTGTGGCCTTAATTGCTGAATCTTCATTCAGGATGTGGTCGTAATTAAGGCCTGGAGCTACAGGTATGTTGAGCAGGTCCTCAAGGTAACACATGTATTCCTCGCAGTCCTCAATGGTCACTATGAACTGGTTTCTCTCCTCGATGATGTCTGTCATCGAGCTCGAGGTTGATGGCACACACTGTGTGCGTGTGGGTGGTGGAACGGGGTTCCCATTATTATCAGCCCACCAAACAGATGTTCGTCGAGGGTTTATGGCATCCGCCTGATGCTGATGTTCGTCTTTGTCAACCTCGTCAGCCCATGTTGGAATGGGTGGATCCGGGATCGGTTGCGGTTGAGGATGTGGTAATGGTTGAGGTTGAGGATTGTTATTTTCCTCCTCCCTCAACAGTGTGTCTGGATCCATCATTTTATCGATATTGTCAGCACCCCTTGAGGTGGTTGGGGTGCACATGTCGACTCATTACACGCTGTGAACAAGTACATGAAAAAAGGTGCTATTATGATAATAGAAAACAAAAACAAATTTGAATTTATTTATGTTCGAAGATACGTGTAGAAAAAATCGTAAATTTATTCGATTAATAGTGCATAATTAATTACAAAAACTTTTCTGTAAGAAAAGGAATTAAAAATGAAATAATTACGAGTCCCTAACATCTTAGGGGATTGTTTGTAAATTTGTGCTACTGACCTAGTTACAAACGATGTCATCGACACGAAAATTTTTGTTACAATGAATGTCAAGGTTACGCTTATAGTATTCGCGTATGAGAAACAAAATTTCAGGGTGTAATTAAAATTACGGGATGATGTTTACGTATTTCTAATACAGATTTGACATTTCATAAAGTTTTTATGATCAAAATTTGAATAAAAGGTTCGTAAATTATTTACGTTTTCATGTAGGTCTAGAATTTTTTCTAAGTGTTTAGAAAAAATGAAAAATCGGGCATGAACCGTAGACAAAAAGACGTTTTTTGTGCATGAAATTAATGCAAGTATGTTTCACTAGTCACTTATTTTTCCAGGTATTTCCAAAAAAAAATTTTGGCATTTTCCTAGGGTGATAAGTGATTATCAAAACGCAAAAATTGCACTCGTAATGACTAATTACGTCTAAAATTATTTTAGGCTAAGACTGTGAAGCGGTCTTAGAGTCCCAATACATTATTAAATAATGACTAAAATTATGAATTTTAGGAAAAGAATTACAACATTGCTATATTTACTATAGGAAACAAGACGAAATATGTAAAATTTACATTTGTGCGTAAGAATAGCTTACGATAAATAAAATTGCCGCTACCATATCGAGACATTAAAAAACTGTAAGTTTAAGGATTCAAAAAATCTTCAAAGTGCTTACCATTGATATCTGGGCTTTTTGGCGGTATCAAAATTGAAAACTATGTAACGTATATTTTCGTCTATTTTTAGAAATGACGAACATATTCGTCCACACATTTTCAAACACCAAAAACGTAGATATTTATCAACAATAATCATCCTATAACTCTTTATAAACAACCACTATATTACCCGTATTCAATTTTACAAATATAGATATACCTTCTGTATATTCATGACCTAGTTGTGCCTGTCCCTCGAGTACTCGACGAGTCAGCACAACCCTATAATAACAACACCCTACCTCACTTTACCTATCCGACACGTACGTTTTCATACCCTGAATGAGTATATAATCCCTCGATTCAGTGGAATAAGACACAGTTCCTCGACAGCTACTTCTAAGTACTTGGAACCTCTCTAGTAGAAGTCTCTAGTGAACAGATAGTCTCGCTTGTTGAATTGTGATTGTATATATATGTAGTAACGTGGATTTATGTACTGTGATGTACAAATTATTATTGTATTAAATGTGTAAACTCACTCGTGTGTTGAAAATATTATTGAGTCTCTAACAAATGTTAAGGTCCACGATAGTCTGTGGATAATAATTCGAATTTATTTTAGAAGTATTACTGCTCTTAAAGTACGTGATATTTTGTGTATGGTGTAACACTGAAAGTGGTTCTAACTAGGTACATTACCACCTCTTTTGGCCGTTACATTATTGGCGCCCAACTGGTCTGCTATTGCGAATCGAACTCTCGCTCTAGTACCTATTCTACAGAATTGCTGATCCAAGCTGCTGTTTCAATTCCTCTGGTTCGAAGTACTTTGCTTTAACCTTGAAAACTCTCGTTAAGTACTCAACAAGAAACGCGCAAGGCGCGCTCTTGAGGAAAGGAAGTAAAGGTTATTTGCGAGTGGAAAAAGACCAGTAGTGAAAAGAAAATCCGAACTTCAAAACCAACCAAGGATATTTATTGTACAAAAGTAAAAAAACTGGTGTATCTACAAAAGGTCAAGGTGAAGAAGATTTCGGCGACAAAAAACAGCAACGGATCCATCAAGCTCCTGTTCGCACAAAAGAAAAACAAAGTAACAATTAATATTAATTATAATTCGCGTCCCTCCCTTAAATATAAGAAGTGTTAAATAATTATAAGTTGCGAAAAAAGTTATTTTTATGAATGAAACTTGGGAAAATTTATCCGAACCCAATACTACTAAAACAAATTTAATTTGGCTTATCGAAGCTAAAAATTTTGAACTAATCAATGTATGTCAAAATTTAAATATCGAAGTTGATGAAAAATATTTTTCCTGTATAAAAACCCAAGAGGATATACTATTAAAAATTAATTCTAGTAAAGAAATACAAAAATTATTAACTCCTGAAAATATAAAAATAATTTTGCAAACAACACGAAGACCTTGTGAACAAGTCCCCAAATTAGAAAACACTATTATAAGAAAATACTTTGATCCTCCCAATACATCAACGCCACTTTTGGAAAATTTGGATAACCCCACACCATTTCCAAAAGTTAGGTCAGCTATTAACCTAGTCAATATTACTGAGTGTTTGGAAAAATCCAACGAGGACTTTCTAAGCCCAGAACTTGAAACTAGAATTTTAGAAAACCCATACATCCCCTTAGAAAATAAAATGTCAGGAAAGGCTGCAGTAAACATCAGACCTTCCCTATATGGGAACACCCCAACCGAAGATATCGTGTCATTTTTAATTGGGTTTGAAAATGAGGCGGAATCATTCAATTGGGATGCCAATATAAAATTCAAAAAAATAAGAATTGCATTTTCGGGCCTCGCTAAACAAATGTTTGAAAGCAAACCCCGAATGTAACAATTGGCAAAATACAAAACAAAAAATTTTGGAAGTCTTTACTAGGACTAAACCCCAATTACGCAAAATACTGTACGAAAGAAATTATAACGGCAAAGCTGATTTTCCTGCTTACATTATGTTCGTGAAAAGAATTTTAAAACAAATTGAACCCGATATCTCTGAAGAAAAAATAATCGAAAAAATAATGCCAAACCTTCCCGAAAAAGAAAGAGTATTTCTAATTAAAAAGGAACCTAAAACAATTCAAGAACTCGATAAGGCCTTCTCTAAATATTTAGATTTCAAAGATAAAGTATTCGGACATTCAGATCCCCTCTTAAGGAAAAAAATCGATCAACTTGAAAAAACTATTGAAGAATTAAAAGCTGGAAAAACGGATAAGAAAACTGAAAAAAATATAAATTTAGTATCATCCAATCCAGTCTGGAAAGCTAAGATGGAAAAAATGGGCGCTGCAATAGCGAACATTTTGAAATCTCATGAATCCAGGAAAAATAAAAATCCCCAAAGTAAAAATAACAATAATGAACAAAATAATTATAATCAGAATCAAAATCAAAATCAAAATTAAAATCAAAACCAAAATCAAAATAGGAATAATAATAATAATAATAATAATAATAATAATAATAATAATAATGGTAATTGGAACCAGAACCAAAACTGGAACCAAAACAACCAAAATAGAAATTGGAATAATAATCAAAACTTTAATCCTAATTATAAAGGCAGAAACTTTAATCCAAATTTTCGTAGAAACAATTTTCCCAGAAATAATAATGGATACTACTCCAACAGAATCCCAAACTGGAACCAGCTTGGCCTTCGAAATTGGAATAATGCCCCAGCATGGGCTGGTATCTCATTTAATACTCCCCAAAACCTCCCTTATGTGGCTGTAAACACTCAAATGATTGTCCCACCGGCACCATTGATGGCAGTCCCACAACAACAAAATTATCTCCAAACATCAAACCCCCAGGCCTGCCAAAATAATTGCTCAAAAAACTAAGTGTCCCCCTTACAGATGATCTGTCAGCTGTAAGGGATGTCTTGAACAAAGAATCAAAACAGGTTAACAATGTTAGTGAGGAGAAATTTCAATATAAAGGGTACTGCAGAACCCAATGTAAATTTCACCTCCCATTTGCCATTTGTGGTAAACAAATACTTAGCCTAGTCGATCCAGGTTTGGAACAGACACTTATTGATGAAAAAGTTTTAAAGAAAGTCAATTTTACGGAACCAATTCTACCAACTAAAATAAGATTTCGTGGTGCGGATAGTCAACTTCTTGAGGTCATAGGAGTAACCAATGTGATTTTTTCCATTGATCATTGCATTTACCCACATCCCACCTTCATTGTCCGAAATTTAGTAGAACCGGTCACATTGGGTTACAATTTTTTATCAACCCATAAAGCAAAAATGGTCTTCTCGAAATACAAATTCACTTTACCATGTGGTGATGAAGAGCGATGTTTTGACATGCCTGAATGTCACAATGAAAATAAGTTAGGTTATGTTAAGCCCTTTAAATATTATGCCCCCCAAACTTTTAAAATAGAGGCAAATTCAGTTCTAATCTTAGCAACGTTGCCCGAGCACCTGGAGTTTCTGTGTGAAACATCCATGGAAGAAAAACATAATTTCTTTGTAATCCTATCAGAAGACACGATAGCGGCTGTTAATCACAATAACAGACCTCACGTGATCTATAAAGGCAAATACTTAAGAAAATTTGAATTTAGTAGCGCAGTAGAAATTAATTCCTGCCAAATAGAAAAAATAACAGAAACTACTATTTTTAAGGATAATCGAGGAAACCCTATCCCGATTAATCCAAAGCTTTCGCTTGAACAAAAAATAAAAATGCATGAAACAATTAATGAATTTAATAATATTTTTATGGGAAAAACAGACGAAGTCTCTGTTTGTAAAGTACCCGAACAAGTTGTCCAAGTAGACGACAAAACTCCACTGCGGTGTAGAAATTTTAAATTCTCACACGCAGATAAACTGGTTGATGACCTAGTAAAAGCAGGTGTCCTAAAAAAACAAAAATCAAAATTTGAATCTCCCATATTTGTAAAAAAGAAACCAGACGGAGTCTACAGAGTATTAGTAGACTACTGAAGAATGAACCAAAGAATTATTATGGATAATAATCCTGTCCCTACGATTGATGTTATTTGGCCATACTTAAGAAATAAAAAATGGTTTACAACGATTGATTTAAACAATGGATATTTTCAGATTCCTCTCACTGAAGAATCTAAACAAGACACTGGAATAAATGTGGATGGAATTGGATACGCATTCAATTCTACCCCAATAGGCCTAAGCATTTCCCCGTCCATTTTCCAAACCATCGTGGATGACATATTCCATGATATATTCTGGAAAAAAATGGTATGTTACCTGGACAATATTTGCATTTTTGGAGAAACCTTCGAAGAATGTCTCAAAAATACAAGAGAAGTGCTAAAAAGATTAAATGAAGTAAATTTAAAGATAAAAACTGCAACGTCTGAATTATTTAGTTGTTTTATTGGTCTTAATTTTCAGGAATTTTATACAATTTAGTGAAGCGTAAAGAATGGATTTAGTTTTAGCAAGCGTAATACTTTTGATATGTAGGGAAGGAGAGAAAATAGCGTTTATTAATTATAAAGTAGCTTGTGTCCGTACTTTAGTTGAGTTCTTCGTCTGCACAACTTTGGTTTTTTGTGACATGCTTCTGTATTTACGACCCCTAGTATTTTTCTTTTTTTTTTTCTATAATTTCTATTTCACTTTTTTTTTTTGTTTCTCGTAGTTTGTGCATTTTTTCAACAATGGTCATTACGTACATGAATGATCGCATTTTTACTTCCACCGGGTCAGTTGAAGTGAAAGAAACTTGGTTCCTCGGGGACTAGGTTCTTTCTAAAATGCGGCCATTTCAAGACTGTCTTTGTGAGGCACGTCTGTTTTTCGCGTTACATCGGCTTTTTTCACTGTTTTACCGTGTTTCTACCATTTCCAACCGTAACTCGTTTTTAAATGATTTTGAGCCTCATTGCAATTTGGACGAGGTTATCGAGGAGGATCTTGGCTATTGGAGCCACAGCGTTCGTTTCATAAGCTGTCCTTCGTTAGAGGCTTTTGCAAAAGAGTTATTATTTGCGTTGAGGATTTTTTATCCTCGATCCCTCACCGTTGAGTTCAGTTCTACGGGTCTACGGTTAGTGTTTAAAGGAAATTTAGATACCCGGGGACTAGTTGGGTTGGGCATTTTATCTGGATTACTTGTAGGATTACTCAGTGTTTCACAGCAAAGTAATCATACCGTAACCATAGAATATGTCCATCTCAATCAGTACTATCTAATGGACCTATTAGTAGGGCCAGATGGATCAGGTTTTACAAAATTTATCAACCAGCATTATAAGCCTAGATTGGGGATGTCGATATAATCGCATGGTTTCCATCTCGTGAGACACTACGATGCAGTTGAACGTAGTTGGGCGATGTCCCTAAGAAGTGGGTGGCTTCTTCATGAATTGACTGTGTACTCGTTTTTGTGGGACACACCGTCGATTGAAGAAAGTGTGTCCTCGGCCAAAGGAGGATTGTCAGATGATCAAGAAGCTCAAAACCGTGCCTCGCCATTGTCCACCAAGAGCAGTGAATCCACTGATGGGGAGCAACTAGCCGATTTTCTATTGGGATATGCTGACTCATGGCCTGCTGGTAAGTTTTTTTTTTTTTTATATATATAGAAATACCCTAAAATAGTAAAAGTTTGCAGGGGGAATGGAAGGGAAGAAGAGGGAATGGGGAGAGAGAGAGAGAAAAAGTCGTGAATGAAAACACGAGGTAGGTGCAGGTAATATACTTTACACGCATCTACTTTTGTTTTTTCCGAGGGCGACCCCTTGGTTTAGGTAAAATTTGGGTTGGGATGAGGGTTTCGAGATTTTCGTTGTTTTTTTCCGACTTTATTTTGGTATTTGTTTCATTAATATTACGAGGCTTATACGGAATTAATCGTCGCACGTGCACCGTTTCGTCGTATGCAGTTTTATCATCCGTTTTAATACGAATTATGTAATTTAGATCCGTGACCTTTCTAACAATTTTATGTGGTCCGGTGTAGTTTTATTTTTCGCGACGTTTTTTGATTGACGCAGCAGAACAAGGTCGTTTGGCTTGAAGTCAATGATCTTGTGGTGTGCGTTATAATGTCTTGTGTTTTTTTCCGTTGCTTTCTTTGCTAAGCTCGGCGTTTTTTCTCTCGTTTGAAGAAGAGTTTCAATTTCTTCTTCACGAGTTATTTTATTTCCAGAGTTTTTCAGTATTTCTGGTAAATGTACTTCAGGATTAAATCCATGGAGTAGATAGAATGGGGATTTGTTATTTAAGTGTTCAATTGGACTTATATTATACACGAAAATAATTTTATTAATGGTCTCCATCCATTCTTTTTCATTTGAATGGTCGTATTTCGAGAGTGATTTTTTAATGACACCGTTGATTTTTTCAACAAATCCTTGCGATTGGGGGGAATAAAAAGAGGAGTAAATAATTTTGATATTATTCTCTTCACAGAATTTGCGAACGGATTCATTGGCAAAATGACCTCTGTTGTCGCAAGAAATTTTTCCGGGTGTGCCATACGTATAACAAATAAATTTCAAATACTCAATTAAGCATTGAGCATTTGGATTTTTTGTTGGATGTATGGTACAAAAATTTGTGCTTTTGTCGACACTGACAAGCACGTACGAGTGTTCATACTCGGTATTAAATTTCCCTATGAAGTTGATTTCTAAATGCGAAAATGGTTTAGGATTTTCGATTTCAATATGTTTGAGGTGGCCAGCCTCTTTCGGGGAATTTTGTGCCATTTGACACTCATGACATGATAATACATACTCAGTTATTTTTTGTACTATGTTTTTGAAAAAAAAACTGGTTTTTTATTATATTTTTTTTTTTTTTAATTCCAAAATGACCTCCATACTACGGATGGTCATGTAGTTTTTTTAGAACTACCGGAATTAATTTTTCAGGAATTACAGTAACCGCTTCATCATACGATGAAGTTGGGTTAGGTAATTTCTTTAAAACATTATTTTCATCGAGTAAGTATAATTGTATTGTACGATTTAGTTTTCGTATTTTATTTTTATCCTTTTTTATTTCGTTATAATTTAATAATGAGATCACATTTTTCCAGTGCGGGTCATTTTCCTGCATTGTTTTTAAATTTTCAGGTAATTCAATTTTTTGGAGGGGTTCAGAAGTTTGGTCTTCTGTTTGGGGAAGTGATGTAATATCGGGATTTGAAATTTGCGGGAAGTCGGGAGTCACAGAAGGG
Organism: Ericerus pela; assembly: GCA_011428145.1. Lineage (NCBI taxonomy): Eukaryota > Metazoa > Arthropoda > Insecta > Hemiptera > Coccidae > Ericerus > Ericerus pela. The sequence goes on from WOFM01000022.1 coordinate 404,846, forward strand.
GTTATTTCGATCTGATTATCGAGATTTGACTCTCTTTTAAGAGCAGATCTGGTAACTACATTTGTAGTTTGATTTTGACAATTTTGGGAATGATTAAATTCACTATATTTTTGTAACTCCATCTAGAGGCAATTACAGAAGTTTTAACAGGGATTTTTAACTTTGAAGTACAAAATAGTTTTTCACTGATTAACTCCTAATTCTAGGAGGTAAGTGGTATTCTATTAAATTCATTTCTACCCGCCCATATCGAATATTGTGCCCAGATTTTAATATTTTATTGGTGTACAATATAATCTAATTTTCGAAATAGTATTAAAAGGATTTTTCTTGAAGAAAAACCCTGAGTACTCGTAACGACTCAACTAAAGTAATTTACTCTGAACATAAGGTGAAGTTATGATTTCTGTATAAAACGATATAAAGTTGGTTCGACATAAATAGCAGATTTTTAAGAGAAACATTGTTAAAAAGAAAGAAAAACATTGACAAAGGAAGATTACTATCGAGCCAGTCTTTATTAAACATATTTTCAGCATTCCTTCCGCCATGCTTATATTTCGCTATTTTACTTTGGAATGGAAATTTTGTCATTGATGGAATGAAACGTTCAATGAGATTTCATTCTAAAACGACGTAAACTGTGACGAAATTGTTTCTTTTCTTCCAACTCCAGGGACCAATAAAGCATTTTTGAAACTCAAAGGAGCTTTTCTCAAGTTACGCCACCTAGAGCGTTTCAAAAGCGCCAACTTTAAAACCGTACGTAATATTGTATAGCCAGTAGTTCATTGTTTCTTCTAGAGAAATTTTGAAAAGACAATATTTTAACGTGAAAAATATAGTCAACAGTATATACCCAAAACTACAAAAAGCAAAATACACCCCTCCGAATAGTCTTCAATAGTTGTTATTGGTAATTTGCCTGAATAAAAAATACCCAAGTCGAACCTTTGCTTGACGAGAGTAAAATTTTGATCTGATTTATATTTTTTCTTTTCGAAAATAAGTTAAGTACACCAACTGAAGTTAATGTTTCAAATATACTTTATACATGGCGGATCGAATGAAAAGTTTGTCAGCTTTCAAGATAAAATTTATAATATTGTACTTATATATGCAATAAGATTCTTCCAATCAGAGCAGCAGATCACTGATTTTTCAAACGAAGACAGTAAAACTATTTGAAAAAAGGAGGAGAAAAAAAGAGGAAAAAAATTTTAAACATTTAATTATTTCATAATACATTTTTCATTTTCCTGAATAAATGAAATGCCATTCCTAGCAGTATATGAATTTTTTATTAAAATAAATTCAGGAGGCAATAGAATGGAGGAAATTCGTCACGATTTTGTACTGTGAGACTGGTTTTGTAAAAAAAAAAATTTCATGCAAATAAAAAAAAAAAAGTGGAAAAAAATAAACCTGTAATTAAAAAACATACTGAAATAGAATCGCATGAAAAAAATAGGTATAGAAAATTATTTTATAAAAAACAAATTATTAGATACATTGATCGTGATCTTTGTAAATGAAAATGATGTTACGATTGGCTTAAGGAAGAAATAAATCGTGAAGGAGAAGTATAGATCGTTGTCCCCTATAACCTTTTTTTTCCGGGATATATTCTAATTTGATTGTACTGCAAATTCCGTCGGCTGATCTGCACCAAAATTCATATCGTGTTGAAATATATTAAATTGAATATTTGATATAAATTTCGCAGCTATTGATCCAAAATTAAGTATTTTAAGATCATAATAAAAACAAAAATAAAGGTACCAGAAGAAACATCCGGCTGATCCGTACCAAAATTAATAGGGATTTTTCTTTGATTAGTATTAATATTTATACCAAATTTTGAAACCATCCGATCAAAATTTCGTCTGAAAATGGGCTCAACGAAAAAGGAGATTAGAAGAGTTTATTTTGGTACCTACTGTTGGTAAAAGATGTCAGAAAATGACCACAAATGTAGGAAAACAAATAATTTGTTAAAAAAAAAAAAAAAACCTGGTTATAATCAAAATAATTAGGATATTATATGACCCAATTTCATAAGATTATAAACCTAACTTGTACTATTAATTAAAAAATAAAAATTATATACACCGATTATACCAACAATTTAATGAAATAACATCAAAATTCAAGATTGCATCATAGGTTAAAAATGCGATTTATTTACTCCAGTACCCAATTAATAATAGCATACAAACATATGAAAATGTAGCTGAAACCAATGTGAATGCTGTCGTGGCTCCGCCCACAAGTCCCCTGCGCACTAGCGATGCGCAGGGAACTGGCCACAACTGGAAGATACTGGGCTGAGGCGTCACTGTTCAGTTGTTGTCTGAACACAGAGGCGAGAGCTAGGTGTGTGACAACAACTTATTTTATTGTCCTTGTTGTAACGTATATTTTCGTCTATTTTTAGAAATGACGAACATATTCGTCCACACATTTTCGAACACCAAAATCGTAGATATTTATCAACAATTATAACTCTTTATAAACAACCACTATATTACCCGTATTCAATTTTACAAATATAGATATACCTTCTGTATATTCATGACCTAGTTGTGCCTGTCCCTCGAGTACTCGACGAGTCAGCACAACCCTATAATAACAACACCCTACCTCACTTTACCTATCCGACACGTACGTTTTCATACCCTGAATGAGTATATAATCCCTCGATTCAGTGGAATAAGACACAGTTCCTCGACAGCTACTTCTAAGTACTTGGAACCTCTCTAGTAGAAGTCTCTAGTGAACAGATAGTCTCGCTTGTTGAATTGTGATTGTATATATATGTAGTAACGTGGATTTATGTACTGTGATGTACAAATTATTATTGTATTAAATGTGTAAACTCACTCGTGTGTTGAAAATATTATTGAGTCTCTAACAAATGTTAAGGTCCACGATAGTCTGTGGATAATAATTTGAATTTATTTTAGAAGTATTACTGCTCTTAAAGTACGTGATATTTCGTGTATGGTGTAACACTGAAAGTGGTTCTAACTAGGTACATTACCACCTCTTTTGGCCGTTACATTATTGGCACCCAACTGGTCTGCTATTGCGAATCGAACTCTCGCTCTAGTACCTATTCTACAGAATTGCTGATCCAAGCTGCTGTTTCAATTCCTCTGGTTCGAAGTACTTTGCTTTAACCTTGAAAACTCTAGTTAAGTACTCAACAAGAAATGCGTAAGGCGCGCTCTTGAGGAAAGGAAGTAAAGGTTATTTGCAAGTGGAAAAAGACCAGTAGTGAAAAGAAAATCTGAACTTCAAAACCAACAAAAGGATATTTATTATACAAAAAATTGAGAAAAAACAGGTGTATGTATAGTCAATGGTGAAGAAGGTTTCGGCAACGGATCAATCAAGCTCCTGTTCAAACAAAAGGAATAAACAAAGTAACAATTAATATTAATTATAATTCGCGTCCCTCCCTTAAATATAAGAAGTGTTAAATAATTATAAGTTGCGAAAACTGTTATTTTTATGAATGAAACTTGGGAAAATTTATCCGAACCCAATACTACTAAAACAAATTTAATTTGGCTTATCGAAGCTAAAAATTTCAAACTAATTAACGTGTGTCAAAATTTAAATATCGAAGTTGATAAAAAATATTTTTCTCGTATAAAAACCCAAGAGGATATCCTACTAAAAATTAAATCTAGTAAAGAAATTAAAAAATTATAAACCCCCGAAAATATAAAAATAATTTTACAAACGACACGAAAACCCCGTGAACAAATTCCCGAATTAGAAAATCCAATAATAAGAAAATACTTTAACCCTCCCAGTACTTCAACTCCACTTTTGGAAACTTTGGATAATCCCACTCCATTTCCAATAGTTAGGTCAGCAAGTAACCTTGTCGATATTACCGAGTGCTTAGAAAAATCCGACGAAGATTTTCTCAGCCCAGAAATAGAAACTAGAACTCTAGAAAATCCTTACATTCCCTTAGAAAATAAAATGTCAGGAAAGGCTGCAGTAAATATCAGACCTTCCCTATATGGGCACACCCCAACTGAAGATATCGTGTCATTTTTAAATGGATTTGAAAATGAAGCAGAATCATTCAATTGGGATGCCAACATGAAATTCAAAAAAATAAGAATTGCATTTTCTGGCCTCGCTAAACAAATGTTTGAAGAAACCCCAAATGTAACAATTGGCAAAATACGAAACAAAAAATTCTGGAAGTCTTTACTAGAACCAAACCCCAACTACGTGAAATACTGTACGAAAAAAATTATAATAGCGAAGCTGATTTCCCTGCATACATTATGTTCGTGAAAAGAATTTTAAAACAAATTGAACCAGATATCTCTGAAGAAAAAATAATCGAAAAAATAATGCCTAACCTTCCCGAAAAAAAAATAGTATTTTTAATAAAAAAGGAACCAAAAACAATTCAAGAACTCGATAAGGCCTTCTCTAAATACTTAGAGTATAAAGACAAAGTATTTGGACATTCAGACCCCCTCCTACGGAAAAAAATCGAACAACTCGAAAAAACTATTGAAGAATTAAAAGCTGGAAAAATGGAAAAGAAAACTGAAAAAAATGTAAACTCAGTATCATTTGATCCAGTCTGGAAAGCTGATATGGAAAAAATGGGCGCTGCAATAGCGAACATTTCAAAATCTCAGGATTCCAGAAAAAATAAAAATCCCCAAAATAAAAATAATAATAATGAACAAAATAATTATAATCAAAATCAAAATCAAAATCAAAACCAAAATCAAAATAGGAATAACAATAATACTAATAATAATAATAATAATAATAATAACAATAGCAATTGGAACCAGAATCAAAACTGGAACCAAAACAACCAAAATAGAAATTGGAATAATAATCAAAACTTTAACCCTAATTATAAAGGTAGAAATTTTAACCCAAACTTTCGTAGAAACAATTTTTCCAGAAATAATAATGGATACTACTCCAACAGAGCTCCGAATTGGAACCAGTTTGGCCTCCCAAATTGGAACACAAACTGGAATAACGCTCCAGCATGGTCTGGTATCTCATTCAATACTCCCCAAAATCCCCCTTATGTGGCTGCTAATACTCAAATGATTGCCCCTCCAGCACCATTAATGGCAGCCCCACAACAACAAAATTATCTCCAAACATCAAACCCCCAGGCCTGCCAAAATAATTGCTCAAAAAACTAAGTGTCCCCCGTGAAACCTTTATGTCATTTTTGAAACACCTTTGTGATACATTTATGCTTATTATTTCATCTCGGTAGCGACACCTACATGTGTCCCATTACTGGTATATAAATGATATTACGAAAGTATCACATTTGTGTGGCGCGCAGATAGCATGTGAAATTGAGATCTTTGGGGAGAGATTGATTCATTCTTGCGAGTACTCGTTCATGACCCATTTCTGAAGGAAGGCATTACGGCTTTTCTTTCGTTCTGAAAGGGTATGAACTCTCACATCCCTCCATCGCTACACCACTGAACTCAGTTGTGACAAATATGCAAGGGATAGTATAACCTTAAATTAGTCTTAGAATTCTCCAAAGACCCACAAGTCACATCTATAACATTACGTCACAGCTTCATGGTAACCAATTTATCAACTGGTACTTATGCATCGTGCGCCATAGAGGAGATTTTTGTAGACCGGCATCTTAATTGATAAAATTTCATTAGTGATCAAGGTGATAAATGAGCAGTCATTTGGAATGTCTGTCTTCTTTGTCCTCTACAGAACTATTAAGAGAGTAATATAGTCAATTATTATACTCATTCTAGAAAACCTCCGATTTGACATGATTATAGAATAATTATTCCACCTTACTCATTTATTCGATTTATTTTTTGTTGATGCTAAACTGATAAAAATAAATAAAAGCACCAATTTTTTGGCAAAGTTATGTTTTCTAATCATTTTGATGCTACCAACTTCGTCAATAAATGTTTTCTGGAATTTTATTCTTTTCAGGTTCTCCCGAGGTCACAAAATTAAAAAAAAATCATTTGAAAAAAATTGGCATGAATATATGTATATGCAGTTACAGCCTTATAAGGTACCTGATTCGAATAAGGCCACCCTAATCTTGGGGGCAGCTAAGAGGAACTTAAAGTTGTTCGATTTTGCTGAAAATTGGATATCTTGTACAATGAACATTTTACTACAATAATTCATTACTTGTCCCACCTTATTATCACTCCCAATCTCTTCACAATTTGATTTATAAGATAAGGAATGTGGCTTTATTATGAGCACCGATTTTTTTTCTTTATTTTTAAATTGAATATTAATGACAAAAATGACGTTTTAAATACAATTATTTATCATTTTATGATGCCGAAGTGTATTAAAAATGAAAAAAAAATTATCACATTCCACATAATCCTAAATTTTGTGATTTGCAGCAGTAAGTTCAAAAATTATCTACTTGAAACAAAATTTCAAATTACAAAAATTTTAATTGTTCACTGTGTTGGGTCACTGGATCCAATATCGTTCAAATCTGGATATGTGATAAGGTTTAGTATAGGGATTCATTATAATATAACACCACCTGTGGGCCATTGTATGTATTTATGGAGTTATCAAAAAGTGGCCTTATTATTCGGATCAGGTACCTTATGATACTTCGATTTTAGAGGCGGAGCAAATACTTTTCGGACACTTAAAAAAAGATAAGTATGCTTACTCGCCCCCTACATTGAAGAACGACGAATTAGCTGCACATAATGCCTTTCATTTGCTACAGCTCTTTCTCTGAAATTCTCTCTTTTCTTTCAAATTTCCAAATCAGCGTCACTGGCTTCGTCCACATTGTTCGAGAAACTGCTTAACTGTTTTTCATTTATTCAACTTCTGACAATTTGTAATATTAAACAATGACAGCAATCTAGGCGTATCATTTCGATATAAGAATGGTGTCGTATGAATATCCAAACGTGAGTATATTTGCGGCTGAAAACGTGAAATTTTTAAAGCAGATATGGAACGTGTAATGTGTTCTTGCACATTTGTAGATCCACTTTTTAGATACGTGGTATATATTGTATATGAAGAATAATTCCAACCACAAATCAATAATGATAATTACATTATGATTATTTTCACGTCAAATCAAGGCAATTTTATATGGCATCTACGTAAATTTGGTAATAATTTGTCTCTGGTTTTATTTATTTTTTTATTATTTTTATTTTTTTCAACTTTGGTATTTGAATTTTATGCGTGGCTCTTTTAGACGAATATTAGTAACGGAAAACGGACTTAATTTGTTTTTTCTCTTATTAAGTAGGTTTTATTTTAAAATTTACTTATGTGTAACGAGAATATTGGTTACAAAATAATTAAATACTCGTAAATGTTAAAAGGTTGTATTAAACAAGATATAAAACATTGAAATACTTAATAGTAATTTTAACAGATAAGGTAATTTAAGGTAAAGAAGATGAAATGTACATGGTTACATGAGTTTTTATAGTTAGAAGTTTTGGGAGGAGAATATGGCAATTTCTTGGAGAGTGGAAATGGTAGTGATATGATTGGAGAGTTATGACAATATAAGTTTAGATATTGTCCAATAGGAGTTTAAGGAAATGACATAAATGGTGATTTTGGGTATTTGCAATATCTGCAGAATGGTTTCATAGAAAAGAGTTGTTATGAAAAGTGTATTTATGTTTGTTTATAAACATTGAAAGTAGAATAAATGAGTCAGTAAAGGCAAATAAGACTTGTTTACATGACGTCAATATAATGAGAATTGTTTTAGGTGATTGATATATATGTGAAATATATATATAAGAGAGAAATATTATGAATGATACGAAATTATCATTACATTATGAATTTTAATCTCATGAAACGACTTGAGAGTGGAGGTTAGGTACTTTCTTGTTTCATACTCCAAAGAAAAATTTGGCTTCATCAACTCACATTCATATATTACTTATTTATCATATATATATAAACCATTTTCTTGTTACTACAGTACACGTTGCAATTTTTGGCCGATCACCAGGAAATTTGGAACGCATGTTAGTACTAACTACTGAGAAGGACCTGACCTATTAATTTTAGTGCGGATCAGATGAATGCTATTTCTGGTACCGCTTTTATTGTTTCTATTTGGATATAAAATGCTTAATTTCGGGCCGATAGCTGCGAAATTTTGAACAAATATTAACTATAATCTATTGTAACATACTATCAATTGTGGTGCGGATCGGCCTGACGGTACTTCCATAAAATCCATTATTGTTTCGATTTTGAAAGAGGTAATATTTTATATGAAGGACTCATTCCTATTTGTTTATGCATCCGTATAGACATTTAAATTTAATCCCAAATCTGGGGAGATAAAGGTACTAATTATTTTTATTTTTTTATTTTTTGATTGTATTCGTGATGCAGTAATTTAGATTGAAGGACTACCACGCATGGGGCTAGAGTTCAAATTCCACCATAGAAAATTGTTTGTTTTGTTATTTCGTTGATTATTAAAATTATATGGATGTGTGATATGGATTCCAGGGCACAGGGAAGTGACGAAGGCATTCGGTCTGTATTCTGGTTTTAACCTATATAATTTTTGGTCAACTGTAACAAAATTTGATACTGAATTATGATCTATTACTAATTTTTTTAGCTACTAATTTTCTACTTTTTCAACCTACTTTTTCTAACGGAGCTGCTGCTGCGTTGAAAGAGTTTTTTTTTCATATCGCAGTTTTCTTTTTAAGTAGGTTTTGTAAGAAATCCTCTTACTAATTTTGATTCGGTATTAGCCTCCAGAGATTTAGGTGAGTGAGTTTTTCGTTTCATGATTGAAGGAAAATTTTGGTACCAAAATGTTGAATTCATGTGTGCATAAATATATTCCATTATCTTGTTAACGCGATACAGGTCACAATTTTTGTTCGATAGTCACGAAGTTTGGTATGAGCATTAGTATTAAGCCATTAACCCGACTTATTGATTTTTGTGTGGGTTGGCCGGACGGTACTTCCGGTACAGTTATTTTTGATTTTATTTTGACTATAAAATTCTTACTTTGAATCAATAACTACAAAATTTGGAGCAAATATTCACTGTTATTTATTGTAACATATTACCAGTTTTGGTACAAATCGGCCTGACAATACGTCCATAAAGTCCATTTTTGTTTCGATTTTGAAGGAGGTAATAGTTTTAAACTATGTGATTTGAGGTCATCAGTCACAAAATTTAATACAATCATCAATTATGATATATTAGTTTATTACTAACTTCTGTGAAGTGAAGCCGAGTGAAGCTTCCTTATGTATCCATTCGCTGAACAACATTTGTGATTATGTCACTGCTTTTCGATGGCCAAATCAAAATTTATGAAAAATTGCAGACAACAGTTTGAAACTGGGCCCGATGTTGTAATGAAGCTTGATGTTTTAAATTCGATCTATTAAGAAAGGCACCTCCATCGCACGAGTTCTTAATTATTCGAAAATTTTAATTTTTTCAGATTCCGAATTTCGATGCGTAAGAGATCAGGATATTTTTTTTCTTAAAAATTGTGTAATATATCGTCGGTTATGTTTTTTGAAATGCTAGAATTAAAATTTTTAGTTCATTTTTGGATTAAACCACTCATTAGGCTTCCTATCGCTTCAAAAGGTGGTTAGTATAATTTTTTCTTAAATAATTGAGTGATACAATGTCGGATATGTTTTGTGACCCCTCATTAGTCCCTCTATAATCCAAAAAGGATTGGTTAAATAGATTTTTTACTATTGTATTGTGTGATACATCCTCGAATATGTTTATTAAAATGCGAAGTTTCACTTTGAACATGTATGTTGTGGCATAGGTGCACTTGTTTTTTGGTGAGAGAAAGGGTCGTTCTGGATAACCCAATTCGCTTCAGGTATGGTTCTGGGGTTCGCTTGCAACCCTCGTATCCTACCTCGTAGCTAGGTGGTTCATTACCATCTTATTTTTTAATGTTTGAAAACCTACATTTTCCAATGGAGTTGCTGCTCCGTTAGAGTTTTTATACTCGCACAGTTGCTAGCAAGCAGCAGCAGCGTTCGTTGAAATATCATCTTTTCTGCAACATTTGATTTATTTCAGTGGAATGTAGGCTGATTATCAGCAGGTATGTGCTAACTGCAGAGTACAATTAATGACAACAGCATTTTGCTCGCATTTTATTAGAAATAAGTATTTTTATTTCTCATACTTTGATTTGTGTAAAGTACGTCGCTCACTGATGTTTTTGTACGAAAATTAATTATTATTTTCATAGTACGTATATGTGAACATAAGTTACTATCTTGATACATGTATTTAGTGGTGTAACTAGATTTTTTTTTTGTGTTGGCCAATGGGGAAGCTATCAAAATTTTTTGGGTAACAGGATAGAGTGAGATGAAGCTTTTTTGGCTTATTCTGGCAATTCATTATTTAATTTATTGTTTAGATTTTTTTTCTTCAATTTTCTTGGAAGAAAGGGCAGTCTTCAGTCATGGCTTCCTCAGGCCTGTCATAGCTGAGGAATGCGTTTATACTCAGTGATTCAGTTTAACACCCACAACGGAAAAATCCCCTTTGGTGCTTGTTAGAATGACTCACACATGTTAAATGATATGGGTGAGGTGAAAATGAATGCACCAAATCGAGCGAATATGTTACTTGATTATCCGCTGAAATGAAATTTTCCGCCGAAGTTTCCATCACTTTTGTGTGACATATGTTTGGGTGTAAGTTAAAAAAATTGCCATAATACGAGTATAACAGTCCCAGCTGCCGCTATAAAGTAACATTCGCGTCATCTGTGATCCAGTTGAAACATAAAAGTCTAACAGATACAATAAAGAAGCCTAATAACATTAATGCTTCGATGAAACATCAGATCATAGAATCAAATTTTCTTTGCATCTATTTTTTTCTTGGTCTTCTAATTACATTCATGTTAATAACGGCGTTCATTTTAGTTATTTTTTCAATTTGGTACATTTATTTTCACTTTACTCATATCATTTAACATGTGTGAGTCATTTTAACACATACCATACGGGATTTTTCTATGGTGCATGTTAAACTAAATCAGCTGGTATATTTAAGTGTGTGTAGGAAACTGTCATGCCCACCCATGCGAATATGAACTCCTTTTCTTCTGTGATGTATTTTGATTCTTACTATTTTGTAGCATTGATATTAAACAAAAAAAAATGAAATGCAACACAGTATATAGTATGTGATCGTGACTGTGATGACGTAGGCAAGCGTAACACTAACAAAGTATATTGAGGGTAGATAGGAATGTATACGAATAGTTAAAAACGGATATAAAAGTAAAAGTATAATGCAAGGTGAGGAAAATTTGTGTGACCTTACAGTAATCAAGTTCAAAATTATCACCAAAATTTTTAGTTGTGGATCTTTTTTGTTGAATGATAAGTCTTAGTTCTGCTTCAGGGTTATAGTGTTAATTCTGATAAGGGAAAACTGAAAAAACTGGAAGTTCTGAACTAGTAAGAATTTTTTACCAAATTTCTACTTTCAAGTTGTACTGTCAGTTTCGAGAAGTGAAAACTCGAAAAACTTGCTGACGTAGGCTAATTAAGTTTGAATCTTTTCATTAAAAGTTAAGGTAATTCTTATCTAAATACTGAAAATTAAACTGTCTCAAATAGTAATGGGAAAAAAATTAATTATTGAGCAATTTTCAAACTTCCTTATAGTTTTTTATTTTTCATTTCAATAGCGATTATATGGCTCAGTTCCGCTTAATTTTGGCCAATGAATCCATCCCTTCCGATCACAAATGATGAACAATAGGACTCCAGCTGTATAAATGGAATTGGAACTTAAAATCAGATTTTAGAAATATTTAAAAATTTGGAGTGTGACCAGTGTAGTTAGATCAGATGTGGGGTGTGAGAGAGTGCTTCATTACAGATGAGTGAGCCACGAATAATGGGGCATTGTTTTTATAGGTGGTCTGTTCGTTGAAGAATATTAGGTAATCGATATCCGAAAGAGGACTGATTTAGTCACTTTAATTCTGAGTGACAACCGTAGAAATTTACATAGTTCAGCTGTTGCGCGGATTTTTATAATATTTGGGCTGACTAGAAAAAATGTGTAGGTATCCGTAAATTTAAGAAAAAAAAAATTTCTCAACTAAAAAAAAAAAGAAAAAGTTTAATAGTTTGAATAATTTGTATGAAATAGTTGCTTTCATTATAATAAATGTACAACCCGATTTTTTTAAGACAAAATTCAACGAAAATTATTTTGACAAAATTTCAGGTGCATGCGCTAACTGCAAATGTTTCGTTGTTTCTATACTAATAACGAATGCGCCCCCAAGCGGCGCTCTAGGGTTTGTATATTTATATGCAGAAAACATTAGTGTCATCTGGCGTAAGCACTACGCTCATTTGTAAAGATAATGTATGTACGACTACATGATAGCCAATCTTAATTTTCCACTCAGATTATTCCCTCATACAAGATTCTGAAAACTAATTATACTAATTGTTGAATAAATTTATTTGACATTCTCAGTACCTCATCCGTCTCGAAGGAATAATTTGCCAAACTAAAGGACTGTCTTATTTAATTTCGAACTCGCCAAAAAAATATTCGAGTATTTTGGTCTGCTTGTTATCCAAGCTGTGGGATTTGGGATTAATAAATTTCTTCAGTCTCTTTTGTCCCTCTTGGTTTTCATTCTTTTCATTGCAATTCCGAGTACAGCCTACGCTTAACTGAGAGACATGAATATTATATTTTGAAATAAGTTGTCTCCGATACCACGTTTAATGAGTCGATGTAATGAAAATGAGTACGATGATATCTTAATTATTCGGTTCACATATAGTAAGTACCGTTTTTATTTTTCATTCGTTGGTAACTTGACCTCTGAGGTTAGTGAGCAAGTGGTGCAGTTAATTATCTTTTAATTAGATCAACTCTTTTCTCTTTTTGTATTCCTTTCCTTCCTTTTTTCCCCCATAAATTCGAAGTTTCTCATGTTTATGTATTTTTTTATGATAATTACTTGGTTTTCCCCAACTGCCGACTGTATATCTCTTAACAGTTTCCATGCTCAGTAGACTTGAATGATTCATTAGTATCTAGTTAGCGTATGTTTTTCATGATTCATGTTTTTTTTTTTTAATTCCTGCTGCTAGTTAAATTATTTTCATTTTTTCAGCCATTTTTTGCGACGAAATTTCAAACTTTGAGGACTTCTGTTCATTTTTTTGTTCATAATTTCGAACGTTGTCAGATTTTTATCATTCCTTGATCCCTACTATGGTTACAGTTATTTGCAGTTTGCCTGTTTATCATCATTCGAACTAATTTGTGTGTTTTTAAGTAGGTTTTCTATTGAAAATCTGCTTATTAATCATGATGTCATAGAACGACCTGGGGGTGGGGATAGGTACGTTTTTCGTTTCATAACTCTAGGAAAATTTTGGTATCAGTAACTCAAAATAATATATATATATATATATAAAGGCCAATTTCTTGTTACCACGGTCGCAATTTTTATCTGATAAGCTAAGGACCTGACTTATTGATTTTATTGCGGATCAGCCGTACGGTACTTCGTTATAACTATTTTCATTTCTGTTTAGCCTATAAAATTTCTAATTTTCGACCATTATCTGCGAAATTTGTAACGAATATTATAGGTTGCTATGAATTTTTGTTGTCGATCTGTCGCACGGTTCTTCCGTAACACTATTTTCGTTTTTATTTCGCCTGTAAAATGCCTAATTTTTGATCAATAGGAACGTAATTTCCAACAAATATTTATTACGATCTATTAATAACGTTTTAGTGACTCCTAATTTTACATTTTTCGAAAACTTACTTTTTCTCACGAAGCTGCTGCTGCGTTAGTTTTTTTTTTGTTTTTTTTTTGTCTGTTTGTTCAATGCTTCGTTTCAATTTGTTATATTTGTTTTTCTGTATAATTCGTGTATTTTATTAATTATTGCGTGGGAGTGTTTCTGGGAAAATTTGCTGTTGTTTGTACATTTTTTTTTTTTTTGTTGCGTGGACCACCAAATTTCTGAAATTTTTCCTCGTATTCGGCATTATTTTTCAACATTGCTGAGAATTGGGTATTTCAAACAATGGTAGTAGACTTTCTTGGGTGATCAGATATTCAGAGAATTACATTAGATAAGGAGATCCTTGGAAGACTATCATACGGAAATTTTAATGTAGGTTTATGTTGCGATCGGAGTGCTTGGTTTTTAAGTAGGTTTTTTTAAAAAAATCTACTTATTACTCTTGGTGCGGTATTAGCTTTCAGGAGTGGGGGTAGGAATGTTTTTCGTTTCATGACTTCAGGAAAATTTTGGCACCAATAGCTCAAATTCATATATATATTTCTTGTTCCCACGATACAAGTCGTAATATTTGTCTGATTATTCCGAAATTTAGTACGAATATTTGTACTAAGCTAAGGATCAGACCTATTGATTTTAGTGCGGATCTTCTTGTGCCACCATTTTTGTTTTTATATTAGTCATAAAATTCGGATTTTTGGAACAATATGTACGAAATTTGAAAAAAATATTTATTCTAATTTATTGTAGCATGCTATCAAAGTTAGTGCGGATTGACCGCCCTGTACTTCCTGTAAAGCTTTTTTTTTTTTTCAATTTGCATGAACTCTTTTTTTTACAAAAATTATCCATATGTTCCTATTTTATTTTATTTTATTTTTTTTTATAACTTTGTTGTATTTCTTTGATTTTTTTTTAAATTATATGATTATTTACATACTTTATCATCTTCATTAGTTTTTCCTTCAAGAAATAATGCTTTTAAATTTCACATTGTTTAATATTTCTCAACAGCTAACAAATTTCATACAATCATAACATACCTTTTACACACATTTAAACTTACAGACAATGTGACCATCAAAATTCATGATTCTTTTTTCTCGAAAACCTAATTCTCATCGAAATTTCGAAGATTTTCATAGTTTTCGGGTTTTATCGGCATAAATTGAGGCATTTTTTTGGATATTGTGTAATAGTCGTAAGATTTCCTCAGTTGATCGGCTAATGATGCACAGTTATGTTTTTGAAAATGTGGAGTTTAATTTTCTTAGTTTATATCAGACTAGCTGCAATACTCGCCCTTCGGACGGATTCCCGATATGTCTTAAATACATTATGATGGATTGAAATTATAGTTGTTTGATATTCTCACATATTTTTAAAATCAAAAGTAGGTATGGAAAGTTGACTTGTGACCAAACCGAGTAAGTTTAAAATTTTTCCAGCAGGAGTATTTTACATAAAATATCCTAAAAGTAAAAAGTGGAAAAAGAAGGACCCCCAAGGAGTTGCTATTTCTATATAATGTTTCAAATTTTCCTCGACCTACCTCTTTGATATCAGTTCCGTTGTTGAAAACATCCATTAAGTCCTATGATATCATTCAAATTTCATAGCTTAAATTTGGAACGATGATCCAACTTTTTAAACATTGTTTTTCGTCACAAACCACTCAATAGTAAATTAAAACTTGGAAGTAACATTATGTTTGGGGCTACAGATCACAGTTGGTTTAAGAAGTGGTTCAGTAAACTTTTTGTTAAAAAAAAAAAAGTATATGAATCATTTAATCAATCTAAAAATAAAGTATCAAAGGGGATTCAAACCTTATACTCCAGAAAAATTACTACAAAGCACAACAATATATAAATAAAAATCATTCAGTTATTCTCGCTCATTCTATAAATTTGAATGGATCCCTCAGCGAATAATTTTGTTAATTTCAGGATATTTCTCTCAAAAATAACTTCCTCCTACTTAAAACAGTTACTATATAACCTAGATAAGTAACTTGCCTGTTTTCGCTATGTTGAGCTGCGACCCATGAGGCATGTTGTGATGTTACGTCAATTCTCCTGTGAGTGGGGAAAAAAAATAGAGTACAATGCATTTCTTGTGTATAAAAGGCTATCTTCAAATAAATGCTGTATGATTATTAATGTGTGTTCTACTGTCATGTTTGGTGTATATGTTCTATCAGCCTTTAAAATCAAAACCAAGATGCCAAAAATTATTGCTACAAGGCAAAAAAATGAATTTTCTTGTAATTTTTAATGAGGTATTTTGTATTTAAAACTTCACAAGTCCTTATCAGTTGTACCTTTTACCATACTGATTACAAATTTAATATAAGCTTCCATGAATCTTTTCGAAACAAAAATGAAACTTTTCAAAGTGTTACCCTAATTCTATCATAATTATATGACGTCTTTAAAATTTTGGAGATTAATTACAGCTTGCAAGGTAAAGCTTAAAATAAATGCAGATATTACCAAGTTTATTGATGTGTTACCTTAATTTAATAAGCAACGTGCATACACTTGAACTACATTCGATCGTAGTGGTGAATGCATCATGGTCTGACGTGCTTTCCCAGAAGTGATTTTTGAAAAAACTTTTTGTATAACATTTAGCTCAGTCAACAGTTGACTGTCAATGGAGAAGGTTACTTATTAGCTCTTTCTCCAATCATGCCACCTAGGATCATGAAGTAATGTGGACCATACTTCAAGATAAGTCGAGACCACTCCCTTCTACTTCCAATTGGCTATTAGCCAATCTTCAAATAGTGCACAGTTGATGGTTGACCACCAATGAGGAAGGTTCTTCCTTGACTTATTCTACCCCTGGTGACCCCAGTATTCCCGAGGGGTTTGAGGCTTCCTCTATTCCAGTTTCACAATCTGATTTCCCCACTGTTCCCCACTACCCCTTCTCCCTCACTGAACAAAGTGGAAGTCAGCAATTCTTTCTACAGGATGCAAAACAGAAGATCCCCAGTGGGTGGACCTTCTACCCTACTACCCCCAGCTTCCCTCAGGAACTTTATGTCCAATGTAACTACAAACTCTGCAATTCCAGCATTGTCTACGCTTACCAATGGAAATGCTCTACACATCCC
This sequence comes from Ericerus pela, assembly GCA_011428145.1. NCBI lineage: Eukaryota > Metazoa > Arthropoda > Insecta > Hemiptera > Coccidae > Ericerus > Ericerus pela. The sequence goes on from WOFM01000022.1 coordinate 421,841, forward strand.
TACAACCTAATTTTTGCTAAAATTGAATTATGTGAGTGACTGTTGGCGTATTTAAGGGCGCGTCAATGTGTCAGAGGTAAAGCGGTTCAATTTCTAAAAAAAAAAAATAATGATAACAAAATTAAAATAAAAAAACCAACAACAAAAAAAAGTGTTTATTTTTTCATTACAAGCACGCTTGTCAGAAATGTCTATGTATGATACATGATCCAAATTAAAAGAACATTCATCAAACTTAATTGGTAATTTTTAGAATTTTTGTGAGCTTTGATTGTAATAAAGGTAGATTTTATGTAGATTAGATGGGAAATGACCGAATATAGGTACTTAAGCATTAATCAGAATGAGTTAGAATTTATGATTTAACAAAATTAGTTTGATATTCTTGTTAATTATGAGTTCGATGCATCAGTTGAAAGTTAGAATTTGCAGAGAATTCTCTAAAACCTGTATAGCATTCATTGAATTCAGTCATCGAGAGGAATTACAAGAAAACCGCCGGTTAGTGAGTAATGGAGAACTGAAATTTCTGTGTGACATCAACACATATTAGCTAAAGAATCTTTGAAACTTTAAATAAAATCCCACCTCCAATGAAAATCAAATGTAGATATCATTTATATCATTCAATCTAAACAGAATTTTGGCAATATCTAAAAAAATAAATGTTCCATTTCATTGAAAATTTCACAGAATTTTTTATTTGTTATTAATTATGTTGATGTCTCATAGAAATGTCAGCCATTCACTTGCTCGTTTAGTTTTTGAGAGGTCCATGTTGCTGGCTCCTTACCTGATGCAAATCTCAATCAAACCATAATCATTCGTTTGTGCACACATTTTTATCGTTTTAGCTCAATTCCATGAGAAGTTATTAGCAAAACAAAAAAAGTAAGTCAGTAAGGAGTCAGAGACATGTAGCCCCCCAAGATTGAATTTTCACTCTCAGTTGGTACCATTTGTTTGTACTTCGTTTATGCACGTTTGTGCACGCATTATTGTCATTTGTGCTCAAACCCACAGTGCCACAGGGGGGTTTGAAGTTTTATATATGATGGATTTTGAAAATTATCTGATTTTGATAAAACTGGTACCAATCGTTTGAGCTTTGATTCTGCTCCATGAATATACCACTCACAACAATTTCAGCAAATAGATTTGCAGGACATAAAAAAAGACAATGAACAAATTCTACCACCATCAAACAATCATACACACACACAGAAAATACCTAAAAGCTACAGCAAACTACTTTTATATTACAAAGATAAACACAAAATTTATTATCATTGTGGTAACCACAATCATAATAGTAATACATGTAATTTCATCTTTCACTTTAAGAAATTAATCTCCACCCTAAAAAGGATGGGTTTTTAATTGTCTGATTAACAGTCTTTTCCCTCTTCAATGTCGACAATTTTCTTTTTTCAGCAAATCTGTATTGGCAGAAAAATCCTTTCTATCGATTGCACTCCATGTAGCACTCGTTTTGCCGATGTACAAAATACAACTGAGAGCATCATTCAATTATTGGAAATATTTATACTATCTGACTATGCATGTAATGAGCCAATCAGCAAAAACATTGTATTTTCATTTTGTCTTATAATTATTAATATTTTGAAGCAGATATATCAACGGACTTGAAATGAGGCAATCACAGTTCATTTTTCAGTACACCTTCCTGATTGGTTGGTTTAAGTGAATTCTGGAAACATGGTATTTTCATTTTTTTTATAATTATTATTTTAAAGCAGATATATCAACGGACTTTGAATGAGCCTATCACAATTTATTTTCCAACATATGCCTTCCTGATATTACTTTTCATTATAACTATTATTAAGCAGATATCAGCAAACTTTAAATGAGTCAAGCCTACATAATACATCTACTTTTGCTAATATATTACTGGGAGAAGTGGTGACATTTGAAATATTTATATAACTATAAGAACTTTTTGGAGACCCAATCAGCATGCATTATTTCTTTATATGTTGAATCTTAGATTGTGATTGGTTATGTTGCTTTTTGTTTTGAAATAATACCCAAATTTTGAATGAAAATTGTAGGTCTGGTTTGAAAAATTTTTCAATTTTTTTTGGCCTGTGTTACTCACCTTGAAAATACAAATTTTTTGATGCCAATTTCATAATTGTACGATGAATATTGAATGCTGTAGAATGGCACAAAATTTTGTCAGACTGCTAGGAACAGTGTCAAACGCAATACCTCCTTCTGAAGCAGTTGATAAAAATGAACCCATTTTTGTCAAAATATTGTAAAGTTCCTCATGAAAATTGGAAAAATTGCTACATTTAGCCAAAAATTGACTAAAAATCTGGAACAAACACTGGTTCAACCATAAAATTGGTATGTTTATGTCTAAATTCGTATAGTTGGCAACTCTGATTGTAAAAATATTATCAATTTTTCAGTTTTTTGTGGCTGTCAAGTTTCCAGATGGCAACACTGGTTGGGGTAGGTAATTTTTATCAATGTGATTCCTAATATAAGAAAACGGACGAATCAGATTAGAGTATTGCCCAGCGGTTGCTGATTGGCTCATTACATGCATAGTCAGATAGTATAAATAAGACTGTTAATCAGACAATTAAAAACCCATCCTTTTTAGGGTGGAGATTAATTTCTTAAAGTGAAAGATGAAAGTACATGTATTACTATTATGATTGTGGTTACCACAATGATAATAAATTTTGTGTTTATCTTTGTAATATAAAAGTAGTTTGCTGTAGCTTTTAGGTATTTTGTGTGTGAGTGTAGGTAGAATTTGTTCATTGTCTTTTTTTATGTCCTGCAAATCTATTTGCTGAAATTGTTGTGAGTGGTATATTCATGGAGCAGAATCAAAGCTCAAACGATTGGTACCAGTTTTATCAAAATCAGATAATTTTCAAAATCCATCATATATAAAACTTCAAACCCCCCTGTGGCACTGTGGGTTTGAGCACAAATGACAATAATGCGTGCACAAACGTGCATAAACGAAGTACAAACAAATGGTACCAACTGAGAGTGAAAATTCAATCTTGGGGGGCTACATGTCTCTGGCTCCTTACTGACCTACATTTTTTGTTTTGCTAATAACTTGTCATGGAATTGAGCAAAAATGACCAAACTTTCAGCACAAATGTGCACAAACAAAGAACAAACGAATGATACCATTTTTAACTTAATATGACCATTTTGAATTTTGACCCCCTCATACACAGTTTATATTATATAGTGGTTGACAAGGTTGAATTAAAATGTTGCAAATGGTATATTCTTGAAGCACAATCGAAGCACAAACGATTGGTACCAGTTTCATCAAAATAGGACCATTTTCAAAATCCATTATATATAAAACTTCAAACCCCCCTGTGGCACTGGGGGTTAGAGCACAAACGACAATAATGCCTGCACAAACGAAGCACAAACAAATGGTACCAACTAGGAGTTAAAATTCAATCTCGGGGGGCTACATGTCTCTGGCTTCTCACTGACCTACTTTCCTTGTTTTGCTACTAACTTCTCATGGAATTGCGCAAAAACGATAAAAATTTGGGCTCAAACGTGCACAAACGAAGCACAAACGAATGATTATGGTTTGATTGAGATTTGCATCAGTTGAGGAGCCAGCGACATGGACCTGTTTTCGAGATATCTCTGAAATTCTATTTGGGTTGTGCGATTCAAATTATAAAAACTTAGCATAGTTGGAAATTCCAGCGATATCTCGAAAACGAAACTTACGAATGAACAGAAATTTTCACAGATTCTTTACCTAACATTTATTGATGCCTCCCAAAAATTTCAGCTTTCTACAAGCAACCGTTTTTTTGTAATTGCGTTCGATAACTGTGATTATGTGAGACTGAATAAGCAAATTTTCATGATTCTTATCACTGTTAAAAATGAGGTACAGAAAACTACAGGAAAAATGTTTAGGCAACACCTCAACAATTTGCCTGTATAGTTGTAAGAAGCATATTACTGAATTCTTGCATATCTATCCTGTAGCTGCCCGAACAGAGTTAAAATTCACGTAGCCCGTTCTCATCAAAATTCAATCATCACGGGACCAAGTTTAGTGAGAGTATTTATCAAAATTTGGTGTTAATTTCGATGAAAATTCATGAAAATTAAATGCGAATTATCTTAAGTTGAGTGACTTTTGATTTCTAATTCATTTTTCGGTCTTTCAGCAAAAAAAAAAAAAAAAATCGTAGATATAGGGAACTGCTAATGAGTTTACAAAATGAACTTTAGCCATAACTTGGAAATATAAAAAATTCATTAGTTTCTCATTTTTGCAAAAATGAATCTTGTAATTTTTGACTCCATGTCTGTAAAATCGAACCCTGTACATGAACCATGGCGCTTAGTCGTTTACAACGTAAAAATTAATTATACCTACCTCATAATGCGAGACCTTGAGCTATTGTTAAAGTAAAATTTTCACGCCATTCGGGTGTGTTTTTCGGTTACTCCCACTGTCTTCGAAGAAAATTTTCCAGAATATTTCTTCAGCTGTGTTAAAATCTATAAAAATTGTGTATAGGCGAAAAGGCAGCATAATTTGAAACAAATTAAATGTACAAAGTCAATTTTCGAAATTGTTAAATGACTTTTTTCTTTTCGTTTTTGGCTGTCATTTTCGCCTTAGTTTGACGTAATTTCAGTTCGCCCAGTTAATCGAAGAAAAATAAATTACTGCAGCAATTATAGCGCCAAATAACGTTTAGTCTCTTAATTTGATTTTCGCTTTACGATCACAAAAAGAGAAAATGAAATTTCGAATTCTCTGAACGAGAGATAATCGTTTGTGACCCTATATACGTATCTACCTATAAGTTTACAACACCAAAAACCACCAGTGCTGTGTGTATTTTCGTCACATTTTCTCATTTCTTCGCTCCTCGACGTCCACGTCCTGTTAAAATCAACGATATGGAAGACCTTTATTTTTAATTTAGAAATTTAAACGTGATATACAGAAATTACGACATTTTACGTTAATAAACTACCTGCGTAGAATTTTTAATTGGTGTTGGGTGAACGAGCTGGGAATAAGTACCTACTCTTGAAATTGGCGCCAAAAATGGTTGAAAAATGTACAAGAAGTAGTACATTTTTTTGCGCCTGAAAATTTGGTTGGCGGACGTAGGCGAATGTAAATAACGACATTACGTTGTGGCGGGTCGGTGGAGATGAAATGGAATTAAAAACGTTGTACGAGAAAATCGACTTGCGTTTTATTTTCTCTAAGCTGCGATTACGAATGCGTAATATACTCGTACACGTATGCAATCCCCGAATTAGATGACGAATGTAGACTGTGACAAGCGGTGGGTCCTAAGGAGAAACCTCATTCCGTGTGACTGAATTTTAATCATTTTTTTTCTCTCTGTTTGGTGTCTGCCTTTGCCTTTTCACTTACGAATTAAAAAATTGTGTCACAATTTTTGTAGCTCTTTCTCAATGATATAGAAGTTATTTTTAATACAAGTGAATAAAGTAGGAAGGTTCGTGCTGCAAAAATCGCTGTCGGATAGAAATCACCTGCTATATATACCCGTGTTTCATGCATTATTTTTTGCAACCCACCCTAAGAAAAAAAACTAGCGCAGCAAGCCTCGTTAGAAAAAGTAGATTTTCGAGAGAAAGAATTATGAATTTTGACGGTCACATTAATTGTGTTTAAATTTATATGCGTGAATGGTATGTTATGATTGTTTGAAATGTGTTAGCTGCTGACAAAATATTAGACAATGTGAAATATAAAAGCATTTTTTCTTGAAAAAATGAAAATAAATTAAGATGATAAAGTATGGTACATCATCATATAATTTAAAATAAAACCAATGAAATATAATAAAGTTATGAAACGAAAAAATAGAAAACATGAGCATGTGATTAATTTTTGTAAAAAGAAAATTTCTTGCAAATTTAAAAAAAAAAGGAAAAAACGATTTATCGGAAGTACCTTCCACTCGATCCGCACCAAAATTGGTAGCAGGCTAAAATAAATTTTAGTGAATATTTATTTCAAATTTAATACAAATGGTTCCAAAATTCCGCATTTTATGACGAATATAAATGCAAAACTAACGATGCCGGAAGTATTGTCCAGTCGATCCACACCAAAATTAGCGGTTTGCTACAATAAAATATAATAAATACTTGTCCAAAATTTCGTACATATTGTTCCAAAACTGAGCATTTTGTAATAAATATAAAAAAATAACGGTACCGGAAGTACCATCCGGCCGATCCCCGCCAAAATTGTTGGCGTACTACAATAAATTATGATAAATAACTGTTCCGAATTTCGTGGCTATTAATGTAAAATTGAGTATTTTATATCCAAAATAAAAACAAAAATGGTGGTACCGGCCGATCTGCACCAAAATCAATTGGTTTGTCCTTAGCTCAGTATAAATGTACATACCAAATTTCGTGATTATCTGATAAAAATTGTGACCTGTACCTGGAACAAAAAATAAACTTATATCTGTCTGACTATCTATCCATATATATATACACACTCATCACTCATATACATATATAAGTACATATATACATATATATGTAAGTGTCGAATAGAGTTGACTTCTAATTTGCAGCGAATAAATCAACATAAAAATTCAATGAACGAATTATATTCAAACATATGTGTGTTTATAACTGAAATTAGAAATTTCAGGAAAATATTTACAATTTGACACGAGATCTAATTCTGTCTAAGTACAAAAAATGAATGACGAAAGAAATAAAAGTTGAAAATGAAATTGGACTCGACAATCAACAAGCTATAAAATAAGCAAGAATGGACAGTGTCAAAAAGGGAAGATAGTGAATAACAGTAAGCAGGTTCAATGTGGAAAGATAACATACGAAAAGACAGAGCTAAGGTAAAGTCACCTAATATCGCCCAGTTCCTAATATCACCTATCACCTTATTTCGCCCTGTAGTGGCATGATCTGGTGGGAAAAAATTTTTTCATATCCGGTATTGTAAAACAGTAAAACGTGTAAAAAGTTAGGTTCCGGAAGCCAAAAACCAAAGAGTGAGAACTGGGAGAAGAAATTGAGGACCTGAAAACTTTTTTAGTGTTGTCTTTGGATGGTGCTTGTGACTGATGAGATGAATGCCAAATTTCAAATCAAATAGTGTTGTGATGAGAAACATTCAATTTGTAATTTCGATAAAAAATTCCAGGATTCATAAATAATTAAGCAGAATATGGCGTTGAAGAAAGTGAGTACCATTTTCCCTAATATCGCCCACTCGCAAATTCCTAATATCGCCCACTTGATAACATGTAGGCGATATTAGAAACCACATATTTTAAACTGTTATCACTGAACTTCTTTGCTTTCATGAATAACTAGAAGCGCACGAAAAAGGAGGAAGAGTTGCTACAAAGGGCAACGATGGATTTCGTGTTCAAAATGTTCCGTGTGGGCGCATGAGGTTTGCAACGCTGCCTTTGGTGAAGTCTCAAACAAAAAAAAAGTACATTTGTTCAAATTGTTTGAACGGATAAAGTCAAAATCTCTTTTATTTTAATTATAAGTAACGTAAAATGTCAATTTTTTTGATTTTTAGCTAGGCGATATTAAGATAATTGATTTTTACATGTAATTTTGGTGGGCGATATTAGGAGCCCAAAAATAAATTTTACAATTTTGACTATTCTGCTTTAAAAATTCATGTAAAATCAACGAACCTCCCCTCCTTCATTTTAGCATGATACTTTTGTAGCAGAAGGATGTACGAACATTTTGAGCTATTTTCAAGGTTGATAGATCAAATAAGTGAAATTTTATAGTCATTTTTAAAAAAGTAGGCGATATTAGGCAACTTTACCTTATATTAAATAATGAAATTATTTACATCCCCACACACAGTGGTTAAACGTAGTTTAACAAAAAGACAAGAAAAACTATGTACAATGTACAAAAGGATACAGTTTCGAAACATGAAAAATATTTGATTTTTATACTGCGACGATTTATTTCTATTTTGAAAAGAACATTAGTAACTTTTTTAGAGATCCTATATGGTACAGATCTGATTTCTGCGAGTTTATTTCTATTTAGTGAATTTCCATGATGAATATAAACTAATTGGTCTTTTGAAAAATGACTTTTTTGAGAATTTTCAAATGCAAGAGAACGATCTTTTACTAAATTACTCAGATTATGAAAGTCATATCCATTAATTACATTATTCTTTATTGCATTCATAAGATAAATCAGTGAAAATTTTGTTCCTGAATGAATGGTATCGTTGTATTCTTTTAAAACTTCTTCAAAAAGAGAGGACCAGGGTTGTTTACAATTTATATCATTTTCGTTAATTTTGCACCTTAATCTATTCACCGAAGTCTGATTATGTCGTTCGTTTAAGCCATTAGAAAATGGGCAATCTACAGCAGTTAAAAGGCGTTTGATACCATTTTGTTTTAGAAAATCTTTAAAAACTGTAGAATTTATCCCAGTATATTGGGCAGCAAAAGATTCGTGACATTTTGACCTTTTTTAAGATCTAAATTTAACAATTTAATAAAATCAGGTGCATGTTGATTTTTTGAGGTGATTGCATATGCAAAAAGAGTAAAATGATCAAGTAATAAATGAATATATCTTTTTGAGGAGTTGTTACCAGAGAAACCACCAATAGTGTCAATAGACATGTATTCAAATGGTTGTGTGGCTGGTCCTAATTGAAACAATGTACCAAATTTAGATGGAATGCGAGTTTTATTTTTGGTGCAAACAGGACAGTTTTTGCAAAAGAAAGAGATTAAATGTTTTAAATTTTTGTTACAAAAATATAGTATGACTAATAATTGTGACGTATTTAATTGTTGCTATGGTAATAGGTAAAATACTGCTCATGCACTGGTAAGCCAAATTGTGATGTCACCCAAGATTTGAGTTATCGATTAGTCGTGATCTGGATATTGTAACTTACATGCATGAGTTTTCAAGTTAGTATAAACCAACACACAATGTGTTTAATGTTTAATGTACAAAATTGGTCACCTTTAGGTTATGACTGTCATCGAGAGGCGGAGCCTCTAACCTTATACAATTAGTCTGATCCCCTCATGGCGGTTCATTTCTTATCACTCTTATGCGTGTACTTGGTAGTAAAGAGCCTTAGTATAATGTGCAATGATATCTGAAATATTTATGAATGTTGACCAAATTGGTAAGCCTCCTTCAAAATTTAGCGAGCCTCTCTAGAAAAAATTTAAAAGTATATAGGATTATTATTTTTGAAATGAAACTTAAATCACTGAAATTTATAATGAGTTATACTTATTTTTATTTGGGGAAACAATTGCAGCACGTTGAGCCCTGCTAGAGTTTTATCTTAGCTTCGCCTCTGATACCATTGAACAAATTGATAACTGTTCCAATTCTATCGTTCTTAATTTTTTGACCTTATTTCATTAATACATACTTTTATAAAAACACAAATCTATAAAATATTCGTGGTGAACAACAAATTTGGTAATTTTTGCCAGGAGTTACTCCTTGAATTCAAAACTGGCTAGATCTTTTTGTTGATGGTGGACATAGCCGCCACCAAAAGTGAAATTTATAAATTCGAGCTCGACTCATATTTTCCAATTAGGTACCTGACATTCATACGAGACCCATCATCCGAGTGTGTCATAAAAGTCTTCGCACGTTATTAGCTCTTTTGAAATACTGTATAATTTTGAACGATGTGAGTTTAATTCTGGACTTCTCATTTGCTAAAATTTTTTTCTTCACTCCAATTCTATTAAGTACCTTAGCTACCTAATTAAAAAATTGACATTTTTATTTTCTCTGCTATGTCAATATGGATAAAATAAGTGAGTGCCATGATTTTTCATTTAAAAATGAATTTTTTACTGATTTTTTCTCCAGAATGTCATGAAAGCACTAACACCAACAAATTAATCGACTTTCATATCAAATTAATGTTATTCTTTTCGAACCAACTTTTTTTTCCTTTTCTGCCATCGCTTTTCTAGTCGACCCTTTATTCAACTTCGAATTCGATTTACGTGTTATCCTATCTTTTCCATTTTTATTATTTCTGCTTCTGACATTCCATTTCACACCAAACTACTTACCATTCTTGGTTGATTTCAATTCTAGCTCACATTTATTTATGGTTGTCACTGTTACCAGGATACTACTCACACAAGAAATGGCCACCAAAATTCATCTGTGAAAGATATCATTGGTCGTTCTCCTCTCTACTCATAAATATTGTGAACGCATTAAATTCGAAAACTAAAGTTTGGAATGGCTTAAATTGCCGGGAAAAAAATTGAAACTCATTAATGTCTTCAAAAAAACTCGTAAAATTCTGGGTAAAGATTTCGAAAATATTTGAAAAGTATTATCGCAACGTTTGGTCGAAGAAAGGGAGGGCCTTTAAGTTAATGAAAATAGGCTGTTTGGTTATCAATTTTTTCTGCATTTCAAGTGTACAGCCTCAACCGTATTTTGAGTTGGAAAAAAAAAATAGTTTTATTTTTTGTCGCTATTGAGGACGAGTTCATCTTCTGTAAAATAATCCTATCTTTGGTTAAAGCTTTGTCTTGTCTTCTCCGTGAAAAGCAACTCCCGGTACTACCGAAAAATAATGAGGGAATTGTTTCTCTAGACTAAATACGGTATAAGCAGCCTACGTTTTTATCGATTTGTGTTCCGACATTATTATATTTCAGCGTCAGAAAAAAAAAAAAAAAAAAAAAGAAAAATCACATTTTGTTGTTTCTGCTAATCTACGTGTTTTTAGAGATGGAGGATGAAAAAATAGGGAACCGCTGCGATGTTGAAAAAGACCAACTTTACCAGAGTATAAAATAATTATTTCTGTACTCGCTGTAAGTGGTTGGTGGCGTTGACAATTTCGTACATTGCATACTTTTGTAAATGAGGGAGTAATAAAAGTCACGAGCTCGTCGCATTTTTCAAAACCTGGAAACCACAAAAAATACTTGAAAAAAAATTTTCATTTTGCTAAATTGATGTGTTCTTGAAGATTTTTGTTATATTTCATCATGGCTTGTTTTACTGGTTATGGGAAGTATTTTTTGAACTGAAGAGATAACTTTTAAAGTGGTCTAGGTGAAAAATTGATTCAGTCAGTTGTCAACGTTAAGAGTTTATTGTCGAATTATGGAGTTATATTTTCACATTGTTAATACATACGATAGTCTAATACAGAAGTATCGAAACCGTCGATCACCCGCTGCTCAGGGTCCGTCCCGGTAAAATTCTAGGTTTACGCATGAATGCTCCCTATAGATCCTCTAACAGTTCAAGGATATTTAGATCATTATTAAATAAACAAAGACAAAACGTAAGCAATGTGGTCGTTAGTCCAAAATGTTTGAGCACCCATAGTCTAATAGCTCAAGGATCTAACCCTCTTTAAGGGTAGAATGCAAGAACGATGCTTAAGTAACAACCGTTTCATAAGAATTACATAGGTACCTATATGTATGGAGTTATATATGTACATTCATATTTAGGTATATATGTGTTTAATTGATAATGAGAAAAATGTAAGAATTACTGAAGTGTCAGTTTTTCATTCAGTTATAAGAGTGGGCAGCATGCAGCTGAATCTTACAATCATGAAATGCCTTTTTTATTTTCTGAAAAAATAACTTTTTATTCTTTTAGCCATTTCGAAATCCAGATTATCAACAAAATTCTTGCTCAGAACATGAAATGACAAGCAAAATGGGTCCTGTGCTTTTTTCAAGATTAAAACCGAAAACTCTGACGCAGCAAGCCTCGTTAGAAAAAGTAGGTTTTTGAGAGAAAGAATTATGAATTTTGATGGTTCACATTAATTGTCTGTAAGTTTATATGCGTTAATGGTATGTTAGGATTATATGAAATATGTTAGCTATTAAAAAAATATTAGACAATGTGAAATTTAAAATTATTTTTTCTTGAAAAAATAAAAAATAAATTAAGATTATAAAGTATGGTACATCATCATACAATTTAAATTAAAACCAATGAAATATAATAAAGTTATGAAATAAAAAAAAGAAAACACGAGCATGTGGTTAATTTTTGTAAAAAGAAATGTTCATTCAAATTAGAAAAAAAATGGAAAAAAAGCTTTACTGGAAGTGCCGTCCGGTCAATCCGTACCAAAATTGGTAGCATGCTACATAATGAATATCTATTTCAAATTTCGTACATATGTTCCAAAACTCCGCATTTTATGTCAAATATAAAAACAAAAATAGCTATCCCGGAAGTACCGCTTGGTACATCCGCGCTGAAATTGGAAGCGTATTACAACGAATCAAAAAAAATATTTACTCCGAATTTAGTGCAATTGATGCAAAATTGAGCATTTTATAGTAAAAAAAAAAAAAAATGGTGGTACCAGAAGAACCATCCGGCCGATCCGCACCAAAATCAATAGGTCTGGTCCTTGGCTTGGTATAAATGTATGTACCAAATTTTGTGATCATGTAATAGAAATTGCGACCTGTACCGTGGGAACAAGAAGTGGACTTCTCTCTCTCTCTCTCTCTCTCTCTCTCTCTCTCTCTTTCTCTCTCTATCTATATCTCTATCTCTCTTTCTCCCATAAGTAGATTTTTTAAAGAAAACCTACTTAAAAACCAAGATGGCCCAGACCGACTATGCAAGACCAAAACCAAGAATGAGGCTCGACTGTGCAAGAAAAAAGAGCGAATACCGTATTTATGTGGAGTGCATAATTAGAGTTTCAAATTGGTGCCTCATACTCCACATTTTACCTATACCTAAAACCAATATCGAAACCATGTGACTACGGATTGTTTTAGGCATAATGAAAAAATTTTCCACTTTTATCAGCTGGTTGCCTCATCACTTCCCTCGCACTTACACGGTACCAGTGGTATGAGACAAAAGGAAGAGACCCCGTGATGGGTAGAAGCAGGCTTGTGGTGGAGCTGGAACTCAACAACACCAGTTGCTTTTCCTCTGCTGTCAAACTGGCAAGTGAAGTGGCATGTGACAAAACTTGGTAATTTTGCTGTATGTGCTGAGAGCATTTTGCACCCGACTACAAATAAGGAGGGTTATGTTCACGGACTATGTTTACATTTTTTGGAAGACAACTACCTAGAGAATTGTTGGATCAAATTTTATGAACAATTCGTACTGTACTCCGAAGTGTTTTTTTGTTTATAACTATTCAAATAAATAAAATAATTTTACTAATATTAAATTTCCCAAGATTATTTGTTTCTAAAATGCGTATATCTCTGTTGAACAAATCACTTTTATAAAAGAAATGAACCCGATATTATTGTTTACTGCGAAGTTGTATTAATTTGACAATGCACTAAATTTTACAATTTCGTAGTACCAGGTTTGAAAGAAGATTAATGCCTATCGGTCCAGTAGTTTCCGAATAAACTGGAGAACAAAAATTTCCTTTAAAAGTGGTTTTTCCAGAATTTTAAAGAAACTACAATAGGATAGTGTTGAAATTTTTACGATAGATTTTCCTTATGTTAGTACAAGTTTGATGGAAATTTGTTGTTTATTTGTTCGGTAGTCTCCAAGATAATTAGAAAAAATTACTGGAAAAGTGATTTTTTGACAATTACGAAAAGGATCGGATTAAAATTTTTACGATAAATTTTCCTTGCATATGTGCAAGTCTAAGAGAAGTTTGGTGCCTATTCGTTTGGTGGTTTCCTATAGAAAAGGAAAAGAATTTTGGCTCATGGTTTTCAGAAAACTGCCAAAGGGATCTGACTGAAATTTTCTCGATAGGTTTTCATTATGTCAATGCAAGTTAGGTAGAAGTTTGGTGCCTATTGGTTGAGTAGTTTTCCAGAAAAATGTAAAACAAAAATGAAAAATTTCTGGAGAAGAGCAAGTAGACTGTTTTGTTGGAAGCATATTTTTCTTATTTACGGCGCAAGGGGCTACGAGCGTCTTTTCTCCGTTTCATTAATTTGGGTTTTATTTATTTATTATACTGACAATGAAAATTGGCAAACTAAGTTTTCCAGCGAAGTGTCACTATGCTAGAGTTTTTAAAATTTCCTTTAATTTTTTGTTAAAAGATTTTTTTTGATTTTTTTTATCGTATCTATTCATTTATTTAGATTTTTTTAGTTAAGAAAACCGGTATTTCCCATCGTGGCTTGCTGCACTAGAGTTTTTTTTCCTTTTTACACCTTTTTTGGACCTTTTTATTTTTATTTTTTCAAGAAAGTGTTGCTCGAGCCACAATTCCGCAGCCTGGTTCCCCCTCGGTATTACATCCACAGCAAAACCTGTTTTTCAAGTATTGAAAACTCTTCTACGCTCCATCTATTCTATCCAACAGTTTCCCTATCCCTCTCAAATGTCCCTTAACTTGATAGCCGAGTGCGGAAATTTGAATATACTTAATGAAAAAAGTATAATATCCTACGATAACAATAAAAAATGAGAAATGAAAAATGAAATCGTTTATCCCTTCCTCCTCTACCTGCTGCGGGGCGTTATTAGCGGCATTTGTGCTTTTTTCATTTTGGGGTATCTTTCGCATACTTTCGCAAATGCAGGAATGCTGCTGCGGTTTCTGCGGACGAGGGTTGACGAATACATGTATACGTGACAGAGGTGTGTGAAATGAGGGTTACGAACACGTCGTGGCTTTTAAATCGAATTCAAACCTCCACCGCTATCATCCACGCCGCTGCCGTCGCTAGTGCCGACGAGGACTAAATTAGCCGACGAATTATTCGGTGACGCTTTATTAAAAATTAATATTTCGACTTAAGAAAGTTCGACCTGATACGCGGTGCGAATGGCGAAATAGACGAGGCGTACGTCTTCGGGAAGATGCTGGTGAATTGAAGATTGTTTGACGATGAAGGGGGAGGGGGTGAAAAACACGTACTTCAAGTAGATTATACGAGTAAAACACAGCGTGACGATCGAATTTTCGAGCAGGAAAGAATGATAATTGTTCATTTCGATTGGCATTGACATATTCATATGAGAGGTGTGATGCAGTTTGAAAAGTTAAAGTTTGGTCTACTTCTCCCAAGTACGGCGAACGTGACGTGGAAACATAGAAATGTACGAGATACGACCCTAAACGTAAAGATTAAACTACGAGTACCTACGTAAACTATATACCTAAGTTCACCTCAATCTTGTTGCGCAATGGTTGTGCACGCCGCCGTCGACCAGTTTTCTTTTTATCAGTGCACAAGAAAATGAGCGTAAGTGATAAATACAGCCAATTCGAATGAAGAAGCTATGTGAATGTAACTATGCCTAGGTAGGTACTATTTATCAGTCAAAGCTAATTGTTTTGGAATATAAAAAGAAAAATTTTAATTTAAAGAAATTAAAAAACTATATCTACCGACCAGCAGTGCGAACAGATTTATGAAACCAAAAACAACAAAAGCGAACTAAAAGTGTAAAAGAAAGTTTAATTTATTTTTGATGAATTTAAAGTTAGTAAATAGCGCTATGGTCAAACTCTAACATCTAAATCACTACTGTCGTACTATGAGGCAGTTGTTGGGTTAGTTCCTGAGAAAAAATAAATAAAAGTATCTTGAAAGAACCTCAAAAGTACCCAAATGTCGAGACAGTTGATTAATATTTTACACAATTAATTAATTACGTACGCATTTTTGTTGTTTTAACTTTCAAATCGTGTTACGTGTAACGATATGTAAACCTATATGGATGATATCTTGAAAATTTAAGAACTTAATTACTACTTCTTACTACTTTAAATATGTCTTATTTACATTCGTATATTCATCGTAAACTGAATCTGCGACCTTATCACAACAAAGGTTCAGAAGTTTGACCCCGGTGCTTATTCATTAATTTTATTGGTACAATTCATAATAAAACATTGGATTTAGCAAAAACAAACAATTGTTTTTTACCTTATTGGTTCACTTTTGTTGTTTTTCAATTTTATTCTGTTCTTATTAGTCTGTTACCGCTGGTCGATATAATTTTTTTTTTTTTTTTTTTGTAAATTTTTGTTATTTTTATTTAATATTTTAAAGTATTAATGTGCTAATTAATTAGTATGTAAAATTTAGTATGAAAAATCACCCTCTCTTTAAGATTCGGATGTTGCAAAATAGGTTGAGTGAAAAAAAGAATCTCAAATTTGAACTCACTGCCTTAAAAAACGTATTTTGTGATGTATTACATAATTAAATGTGAAAAGCAAAAATTACGCTCCTTTTTGAGCCTGTGAGATTGGAAGAGGGTCGCACCAAGAAATGGACGAAAAAATAACTTTTTTGACAAAAATGCTAATCTTTTCCTGAATTTTTGAACCTGCACTGAAGGTATTGTAAGTAAAATGTAGCCTATCCGACAGAGAGAGACACCACAAATCGAATGGGCCTTTTTACAAAAAGCTTGGTTCATTCATTTGTGTGTTATGATAAAAAACATATCAGCACTTTCCTTTCATACACTTTGACAGATTAAGAATTTTAATAAAAAAGTGAAGTAAAATCATGAAAAAACAAATAAAAATTTTCAGAAATTAAAAAAATAATTATGGACGAGTTTTTTAATAGTCGCATTGAACTTCTAGTCATGTCAGTATTTCACTTTAGCAAAAAATGTTAAAGTTTCTTCTAAAGATGGGATCGAATTTGTATCATATGTATTATGTCCTTATAAAGAGAATAATTTTGATTCTTCTAGTTGAATCATCACTTTTTTTGTAGTTTTTCCAGAACTAAAACCGTAAGGTAGAAATGAATGTCTTGTCTAAAACTAAAATTTCAGTGTAGCACTTCTGGGTCAAATACGGCTATGAAAACTTTTTAGTTGAGAAGCCCGAGTGACCAGTCAGAAAACAATAATTTCACGAGAAATGAGTAAGATTTTTTACACCGTATCTTCAGTGATTTGTCACCTTTCAAGTCGTTAGATATTTCTGTCTGTGATGGTTCGGATTTTATGAAGAACTATACATTTTCTGAGATAATTTTTATCGTTGAATGAAAAAAAAGAAAGAAAGAAAGAAAGGTTTTACTCGTGTTAATTTTTCCAAAATGATGATTAGCTCCCTTCTGTTTTCCAAACTCCCGAACTATTATTTACTGCGAATGCAAAAAGAACAGCCTCACTAACATCATTAAGAGGGTGCAAAAAATACGCTCAATCTCCAAACTTTTCTCAACTATCGTTAAGTTTTATTTATTTATTTTTTTAAAATCTTCTTGAGAAGACAGCTTTCATTTCAGGGGCCTTAATTCCTCGATATTTTGTCTATGTCAAAAATTAAAAGGTTAATGCTTTTCTGGCTGCAAGTTTTCTAATTTTAAATCCGCAGAACCTCTATCACGCTATTTTTAACGTCTCAGTGACCCATTGAATACAGAATAACTCAGGAAGTAAAATAAAAACAGGCAAACCTACAAAAAAAAAAATATACATTTCTATTATGTATTGCAATATATTATGTAGTACTTACTGCATTCTTTATTATGAATACGCGCATTTGTGGAATTTTACGATGGTGAGTTCCATAAATTTTTATACGTCGCGTCGTCGTCTACCTTGCGCGTACGCATTTTGCAATTATCGACCAATTAACGTAATTACATTACGAAATTCATTTTTAATTTTAGTTAAAATATGACTAAACGATGAAGGAGAATTAAGGAAATTAAAAAGGATAAAATTGCTCACTTAGTAAAGTATAAACATTTAAAAAACAACAACAACAACAACAACAACAAACACACTATCTGGGTGTTATTTTCAGGAAGCTCACGAGGATATTGTACTCGAATGAGGAAACAATGCTCATTCAGGGTTAAGGTTTTGCACAACTTTTTTTTTTTTAATAGTTTTTATTTTTAAATTGGTTATCGTAAATAAAATTCCAATTATTGTACTCCTTCCCTACTCCCTTGGTCTGTAACCCTGGTCCAATGAATTTTATACTGAGAATGTTTAACGTATGCTTGATACGTGTGTCATAAAATACAGAAAAAAAAAAACTAGCGCAGCCGTACTTCGCTAGAAAATACAGTTTGTCAATTTTCATTCATAATTCAAAAAAAAAAAAATTGAATTCTAAAAACTTGAAAATATTTTAGAAAAATATCTATAGTAATCGATATTTGTTGGAACCACCAATCTTCTTTCCCTGCGAACACTGACGTTAATCGTACAGTTTTACACACTTATACTCGTGGCTACACTGATTCTCGTTCCACCGTTCATTCGTGAGACTTCGTACATATTCATTTTACTCATACTTTGTAATACTTTGTACTTTACGTATTTTGTTGCACACCTCTGAGATGCAACTTGATCAACTTCTTTTATTTTGTTCATCGTAATCAAATCTGTCAGCTTCAACCTCTATAATATTTGTATCGATAATTACCAATATCTGACAAGCATATCGATACACCAATATTTCATTGCTAGTTTCTTGTAAAAAAAATTATGAAAAACTATCGATAGTTATCGTCATTTTCAACAAGTTTTATTCCTAAATTTTTGTTTTCCAGTTTTCTCAGAAACTATTGAACTGTAGACATAAAACTTTTATCAGATTTAGTCCGGTACGTGGAATACCTTGCGTAAAAATTTTAGCCCTATCTCTTTCTTAGTTTTCTTAAACCCGTGAACGCAGAATTTTTTTAAACTATTTTTCTTCTCCAGTTTTATCAGAAACTACCAAATTAATAGGCATCAAACTTCTATCAAACTTGTACCTCCATAAGGATAATTTTTCAGTTCCAACACTTTTGTCATTTTCTGAGAAACTAATTAACTGATAAGCACCAAACTTCTCTCAGACCTGTTCCAATATCAGAACTGTCCTATCCGTTTTTTAGTTTTCTCAAAACCGTGAGCATGGATGATACATATGTATATTATTATACATTTATATGTATACTAACCATCATCTTTTGTGGCTTCGCCCGCAGTCATGTCCGTGTAGTTTTTTCAAGATGCGTAATACTTGGTAGGTTATGCAACTATTTTTATATTTTTACATGTATGTGTAGAAAGTTACCTACCACCTGGATTTTTGTTTTTGTCCTTTTGCTCAAAAACTACTTTAGTTTTTGATGTACAAATTAGCCCATATACTCCGCCAGGAGATAGTCTATGTACGTACCAAGTTTCATTCAAATTCGTTCTGCAGTTTTGGCGTGATTGGGTCACAAACTCACCCACACTACTCATGATTTAAGCTTTTGTTCTACTCACTACTGCGATTTTAAAATATACCAATACTGCAGCCTACATTCCGCAACGAAATAATATTTATTTCGCATAACCCTGAAGTCAAAAAAATAAAAAATAAATAAAAGCTTATCTTTCAATAACGCGTTTTTAACGTAAACTTATTTATAATGTTAATAATATAATATATATCCATAAAAATATCAGGTCAAAATTGTAAAATGGCACCAGTCGTTTTCTTTTTTCATGAAATGGATAATTTTCAGTATACCCACCTTCGACCCTTTTATGAGGTTAATTTTAATATCCCGTTTGCAAGCAAACTGGGTTAAAATGAAAAAACCGTTCAAATAAACATAAATGTTTGAATTTGTTGTCATTGTTTTTCTTCTGTTTTCATTTTTCGACAGTGAACCGTATTTTATTGAACTTCTTGCTCTAAGCGCTCGACGACGTGCCTAAATTATTAATGGATTGCAATGCGTGCTGTTGACGTTTTTGGATGTTTTTGTTTGCAGATGACCCACCATCACATTCTTCACACGAAATTGATGCTGGTTATTCTTCGTAATGAGATGACTGCAATAAAATGGTAGTGAGTTCATAAATAACGCCGAATTTGAAATTCCTCATATTTGTAAATACACCAGTATTTTATTGTTGAATAATCCAATTATTGCCGCTGCATTCATTCACACTGGTTGACAGGTGTATGCAGATCTTCATGCTTAACCTTTGTTGTGTTTAAACCTTCACGTCCTTCTAAGACTTTGTTGGATGTTGAAAATAAGTTCTGGTAAATAAATGTTGACTTGATGGTACTGATCTGAACAGAATTTCGGTAATCTGATATTATAGGAAAATTTTAATTTAAATTGAAACGAAACTAACATGAAATGGAAATTTAATGAGAAAAGGAAATGAAAGTAAAAATCAAAATTTTGAAAATTGAAACAAAACAAAAATAAAACTAGCGTAGTAATACTTGGCTAGAAAACCCAGTTTACCAATTTTCATCCAAGTATAATTTAAAAAAATCTAAATTTCAAAAACTTGAAAAACTATTGATATTTGTGTCAATGAACGTCAGTCAACTGCACGCAAATTGGTAAAAACTTATCGATTACGCGCCTGAAAGTTGAAGCCTGATATCAAAAGATAATTTTTAAATCAATCAATTTTATACAGGTTCTTATACTCCCAATATATCGATTACGCACCTGAAAGTTGAGGCCTGATACCAGAAGATAATTTTTAAGTCAATCAATTTTAGACAAGTTCTAATACTCCCAACTTATATCCATAAAGCGTGAATTCTTACTCTTTCAATGTATTGATCTCAAAATAGTGAACACAGAATGGTAATTTTCATGAGAGATAGTCCTCATATTACAGCTAGGGAGCTATTCCACTACAATTTACGTCGTTTCAGTCACTTACGCCAGTTAAGCAAATTTTTAACTTAATGGATGATTCTGTGGAATTCTTATGAGACTTTACGCCATGTAAAAGGAGGCGCGAAGGGCGTAAAAGGCTGAAACGACGTAAAATGTCAGTGAAATAGCTCCAAAGCAGTCAGGTTCTGAAAAATCATTACAAACGGTTGATGATGAATTTTTTGTCATTATGCACAAAAATATTACGAAACTGACGTCTCATCTAACGCTATACCTATAACGACGGTGATTTTCTGTTACTCTTCTTAATGTCACTTGGAATTACACGAAGATGTTAATTCAAAAAAGTCAAAATTCGTTATCAAATTCAATAACGCCCTTATTGTAACAGTTATTACTGATTATCACACCACTGTTTCACATGTTCACACATTCTTCATATGTCGGAATCATTTCAGAAAATCAGATATGCGCCTCCAGTACTATATTGAGTCATTCAACAACTTGTCTGTTAGTACTTTAGCTATCTTCCAGCACAAATTCGTGCACAGCCTGAAAATTAATTTTGGAAAAGAAAGCAGAGGGGACTTCTCTTCGTCTGTTAACTCTCACACTTTCCTCAACCTCTTTATCAATTTAAAAAAAACGTCGTTCCGTGTAGAATAGCTACTTCATACACCCGAGGTATATTTCAATAATTTTTGGTGACTCAGATTTATTTGACTTGTGAATAATCGGCGTAGTTCATTCGCATTTTATTTTGCATTCCATACAAATTGTGACGTCATAGAAAAAATGAATTGAGCCAAATTACCATGAATTTTTAATCCAACATGATAAAAGGCTGGAAAAATTTCAGTTCCTAGATCATAAATAAATTGAAAAACACGTTCTCTTTGTATTTGAAGTGTCAATGTTGCTGGAAATAAGAAAAAAAACAACTTTTTGTACAGAACTTGTATTTATACATAACTATTTTGGGTATTGCTCACATACCAACTCAACTAATTTTTTTAAGTCTGCAATCTGTATATTATCGCCAAATTTTGTGATTATTGATAAACTCTAGGTATGAATTAAAAATATCTAATATTGGATCTTGAATACCTATTAATAGTTCATAATTTGAATTTTGACATTGACTTCCATTATTAAATTTTATTAATGTGTTGTTTTTTAATATACCAACCTTTGGTACATCTTTATTTTGAAATTTTTAATTCAGGATTTTTTTTTTTTCAATTCTGTCATAAGTCTTTCATTTGCCCCATCCGACCTTTTTGTGAGCAAGCTACTCACAATAAACAACTTATAGAAGTTTGTCATTTTCCGATTGGCCTATATTTAATAAATATTATAGATCTCTATTTAATTTGAGAAATCACATTTAATTGTGATAAACAACATCAAAGTTCGTTATCCATCCATTAGGCTTACATTATTTTGATAAATGTGTTAGCCCTACATTTAATTTTAAAAATTACGTATAGTAATGATAAACAGTATCAAAGTTAATTATCCATTAGGCCTAAATTATTCTGATGAATATGTTACCTCTACGTTTATTTTGAAAAATCGTATTTAACCATGATAAATTGCATTAAAGTTCATTATCCATTAGGCTTACATTATTTCGATGAATATGTAAGCCCTACGTTTAATTTGAAAAATCACCTTTAATCAGATTGAACAATGCAAAAGTTCATTTTCCATTAGACTTAAGTTTGATAAATACGTCAGGCCCATGTTTGATTCGAAAAATCACCTTTAATCACGATAAACAGCAGGAAGGTTAATTTTTTATTAAGTCTAAATGAAATAAATATCTTAGGCCTATGTTTAATTTGAAAAATTACATTTAAAATCGCAATACCTAGCCGAAACAGAATATAAGTTTGTCATTTTCCATTAGGCCTACAATTAAGAAATATGTTGAACGTACATTCAATTTATAAAATCACCTTTAAAATTACAATGCGTAGCCTAAACAGTTTATAAGTTTGTCATTTTCCTATTGGCCTCATTTAAGAAATATGTTGGACATACATTTTATTTATAAAATCACCTTAAAAATAACAATACCTAGCCTAAACAGCATAATAGTTAGTAATTTTCCATTAGGCCTACATATCTTAAGAAATAAGTTGTGCCTACGTTTTTTTTTAATCCCCTCCACTAACATTATTACTTGTCTATTAAAAAAATTTCACATCTTCAAAACTTTTGGTGAATTAACTTGTGAAAAAAATCAAAATTACTGCGTCTTCACATTTAACATCTTCTATTGTTAATCCTAAAATGAGAGGTGGCCTACTCCTCGTTATAATTTTGAATCATAACGACACCTCCCAAATGTTATGAACTTCAATTATAAACTTTCAAGTTAAGAATAGCTAAGAAGTTCGTTATTTTCTGTCACAGAATTGAAATTGTTGTTATCCACCTCCGAATAAACATAAATTTATGCCTAACCATGTCATTAACAGGGACATACAGCTATTCAAAGTCCGATATTTGTTACTCTGCATGTGTCGTAACTTGATAGTGTGTGTGTATTGGTATAGAAATATCTGTTTTCGCTCAAAGCTGCGCAGAACATTGAACAAAGTTGACTTTTTGTTGATGATGATGGTCAAAGATTTTTGTCAGATTTTTGTATCACAGCGCATATAGAGAGTTGGACATCTCTTTAGCTATATGTCTCTGGTTGTTACATGACATGAAATTCATTATTTTGTTACCAAGTCTGAAAGAAATTTGGTGCCTATTAGTTAATTATTTTCTAAGAAAACTGGGAAACAAAAAATTCTTAGAAAAGTCGCTTTTCCAAGATTCTTAAAAAATGACAAAAAGGATCTATCTGAAATTTTCACATTTGATTTTCCAGATGTTGGTACAAGTCTGATAGAAGTTTGATGTCAATTAATTCAGTAGTTTCCAAAAAAACTGGAAAAGAAAAATTGGTGAAAAAAATTTTATGTTCACAATTTTGAGAAGACTACCAGACAGATAGGGCTGAAATTTTTATAGAAGATAGCTATTGTATGTGAGCAGGTCAGAAAGAAGTTTGGTACTCATTGGTCTAGTAATTCTCGAGAAAACTGGAAACAAAAAATCTCTGGAAAATGTGGTTTTTAGCTGTAAAACATTGATAGATCGATTTTTCTTTTAAAGATAGGTATAGAGGTTGTAGATTGTATGTTCACAATTATTGAAGAATTAATAAAGATGTTTACAAAGTTACATCTCAGAAGTGTGTAATTGCAGTAGATCAAATATGTGAAGTACAGAGCATGAGCTGTATGAAGTATACGAATAAGTATGGTGATGAATGAATGAGTGGTCGAACAGGTAACAGTATAGCCACAAGTATAAGTGTGAAAAACATATTGTATGATTAATGTCGAGTGTTTGCAGGAATATAAAGGGAAGAGGATTGGTGGTCTCAACACCAAGCACAATGGCAAGAGATTTAAAGTTTATTGATAGGTACATTACATATTTGTGTTTAAAAATGTGGTAACATTGCTGCAGAAATAAATAATCAAAATGTAAATAAGTGTGAAATTGATGAAAATTAAAAAATAAAATGTTTAAAAATGGTAAAATTACATGAAATGGCAACTAAAATGGATAAAATTCATGAAAAATATTGTAAGTAGATATACTATTCACATTTAACAGTATATATGCATAATAAATAAGTAATTATAGGTATATTTCACGTTTCAGATCAATGAAGTGAATGGAGAAACAAGATCAATGAATGTTAAGAATTGGTTATATTCTGGTAAATTTGTAGTATTATTAATATTGTAACGATTAAATCATATAATTAATTAATAAATAAAAAATTATTATTTTAGGTGGTGAATCAAGTTTTGGATTTAACAGAAATGGTTATGGATTGAGATACGGAGAATCAAGGAGTTGATTAGTTAGTAGAATGTGCTGTCTACTAGATAAAGCTTTGTTTAGTAGATCAGCTGTGATTAATCTTCTGTTGCTATTTGTTCAAATTTGAAGATCTTATCTCGATGTGCTTGGGCTAATCCATAGCACTTTATTATTTACACTTGAATATGTTTTTGGCCACCACCATAGATGACAAAGATAGCAGAAATATGTAGATGCATGTATCTTTTGTCAGTGAATGCCACAGTTGACTACATCACCATATATCTTAATAAGATATCCTGTTATTGACTTGCCTTTTTCTAATTTTGATATGTTTACTGGTTCATTATTGATGTTGGGTGTGTAGGATGCACCAGCATAGATGGAAATTCCATCAGAATTTGAATGAGAAAAGAGAACTATGTTAGTAGTTGACTTCAAATACCTGATGCAGCTTACATGATTTTTCTTGGCATTATCGGAACAATTCTATAATTGATAGAGGTAATTCACAGAAAATGTAATGTCAGGCCTAGTGCTTCTAGCAATGAATAATAGTGCACCAATCCAGAATCTATATTCCTTATCATTTACGCTATTTGCTTTACTCTGTTTCAGGCCTGCCTTTATAGAAGTTTTTGAGTGATTGTAATCACAGAGTTGAAATTTCTAGAGAATCTTTTCAATTTGTTGTTTTTGAGTTAGCTCAGTGATCTGTGATTCCTTGTTGCAATCAATTTCAAATCCTCTAAAGTGAATTAGGTTGTTAATCACTTTCATTGTAAATCGAGTCTCAAAGTGATCATCGGTGGTTTCCTAAATCCAGTCTGGATGATATGTTGCAAGGAGTATGTCATTAATGTAAATTATCATGAAGCTATTCCATCTGAATCATCTTTACAAATGTACAAACATCTGTCAATTTTGGATTTTGTAAAATTGGAGTTCAAAAGGGTGAGAATCTAATAGCTCAATCCAATTTTTACTTGAGGTTTTTAAATTATAAATAGATTTTTCTAATTTCCGTAATTTTGTTTTACCGACATTGCAACCTAGAGGAATATTGAGATAAATGTTTTTAATTTGAGAATTCAAATGAGAAGTCTTTAAATCATTTTGCACTAACTGCAAGTTCAGCATGTTTGTGATGGAAAGAAGCAATCGAATCAACCATAACTGAACTACGGGTGCATATGTTTCAGTCGTATTGTATTCTGATTGATCCATGAAAGCTTTTGCAACTAATCTTGTCTGTTGGCACATAATACCATTTTCATTAGCTTTGGCCATAAAGATCAAATATGCGTCGATTGTTTTAATGTTACAAATTCAATCAGTTATTTTCCAGACTTGAAGATCTGACATAGACTGGAATTCAGCACTGACAGCCTTAACCCACTCATCCTTAAATGGATTGTTGAAGATTTTGCTGAACACTACTAGCATACAGTCTGATTTGTAAAGTTTCTAGCTTATCAGTAAAGTCATACAATGTTTTCATTCCATCAAATTTAATATCACAGAATTCATAAGTGCATGTTTTGATTGGATCAAGAACTTGATATCCAACATTAGTAAAGCCTACTAATATTATTTTGAGCAATCTGGCAAAAATTTAGGATCTAGGTTCTCTCCTTTCTTATTTTCTTTGGTAGTTACTTGCAAATGTTACTCCACCGGGATGAGCTTGTGAGCAATAGCACTAAAACATTGAAGGTGTGAAATATCTAGTTTAGTACCATAAAGTTTTTAATAAGGGGTCATGTTTCCCTGATTGATTTAGGTGGGATATCTATTTAGGATATGCGTAGCTGCTAATATTATTGTAGACCATAGTCTAAAATATATTTTGGCATGGTAAAGATTGCCCTTACTCTTTCAAACAGTGTTTGATTTTGCCTTTTGCCAATAGCATGTAATGTCATCATCTTGCGTTATTCCTTTTTTTAAGCAAAATTGGGTCATTTTTGAATCTATATATTCTTTTACTTGATCAGTTCAAAGAACAGCTATAGGGTCATTTGAAAATTTTATGTAATACGTTTGATAATATTCCCTAAATTTATCAAACACTTCAGACTTTTTCTTGATCAGAAAGGCTAACGTATATTTTGAATAGTGATCAATAAATGTAATTTTCAATTATTTGCCATTGTAGGCTTCCTGGAACAAACCCATAATATCTGACAAGATTACTCCCATGTTTCTAGTTGGCCTTGTTCTCACTCCATGGTGGTCCAGCCTAGTTGACTGGACTTTGATACAGACAACACATGTTGCAAAATCATCATGTTGGAATGTTAAACTTGCAAGTATGCCTACAACTACTTCAGACATTACTTTCAGGCTTTTGCTACTTAGGTGTCCCAGTTGTCTGTGCCAAATTGTTTTAGATTTATTGATATTTTTCGAATGCTCTCTATTTATTCCAAAATTCTCACTAACTAATTCATCATCATTTTTTGAATAAATCTCCTGTGGCTGTGTCCACTTCAGCATCTTGAAAATTTTGATTTGTGTTAATGTTTTCTCACATACCCTTTGTAGATCATCTACATGCGCCTCTTCTTCTGTATTTAAATTTATATTTTGATCAACTGTTTGATCAACCTAACTTTCATTTATTTCAGAAATAGGCAAGCATGCCAAATCCTGGTAGATCTTTCCATCTTCTGCAATTTCATAATCTATATAGTACATAGAACCTCTCTTGGGACCAATAATTGTAATCTCACCAGTTTCTTTATTAATGAAATTCGCATAATCTATATCAATAATGATCTTAAAAGTTCCAGACTCCATGATCTTAGCTACCGACTGAATATCGATACTGAAATCTAGATTGTAGTAAACTCTTGGATGTGAATCGAAGTAAATTCTGTGTTAGAATTGCAGACATTTACATAAATCAATCCAACATATAAGTAAGATTAAAAAATATGCCTTTCTTGGCAAATTGAGCTTTTTGAGTATTATAAAGTTTGCAAATGGTGCTGAGTTTGTTAAGGTCATTGACCATACGGTTGATGCTCCATTATCTAATAATATAGTATGCAGTTGGTTTTTGGATTTCTCAACTTTTGATACTGTGGGGGGTTTAGGCTATTGGAATTGTTCTTCTAATTGATCATCAAAGCTCAGATTATAAGGAATGGAGTGGAACATCATCGCATATTTAAATATGAAATTTGGATTATCTGAGGACTTATTCTGTGAATTCAAGTTTTGTTAGCTTTGAGGTTTAAAACTGTTATAGTATGATTTAGGAGTGTTATTTTACAATGGCTTTACATTAGGACATGTACGAGACTTATGTCCTTTTTTATTATACTTGTAGCATATAACATCCATAGTTTCAACTTTATCCTTCAGAGATAACTATTATTATTGTATGGTGTTGATTCGGACTTATTTTTGTGATTGTTAAGAAAATTAGTTGTCCTGTAGTTTCGATTAGAATTTGAATATTGGTTTCAATTATGTCAAAAATTCCTTTTTGCATGGGTTGGTAAGAAGACTTGAACCGATCAAACCCTTTGAATGTTTTTCTCAAATAATCTATACAATCACTTTTCTATAAGATCATTTTTATTAATTGTACAACAGTCCTAAAAATTTCTAGGCTTTTAAATTCAAAAAATATAGTATCAAATTTTTTGTGAAGAGACATCATTAACTGATGTATTTCTTCTTCTTCTGCAAGATGGTAAATTGCATCTTGCAGTTCTTCAGCCAAATTAAAAAAATATTCTAAAAATTGGCGAATATTACCTTTGTTTGGGTTAAGTCAGAGGAATTGAAATTTTGAATTAAGAACCATGATATTTGTGGGTGCTTCATTTCTATACCTAGCATTGAGAATTTTGAATATTTTAGAAACAACAGTGCAATTCTTGATATGAGAAGTATACGCCTGTCTAATCTTTCAAATGTATGAGCTTTGCTCATTGCATGGTTAGGAAAAATTTAATCCAATGAGCTCCTAATCTTTTTTTGTCAGAAGTGAGAAGATAGTTTTCCTCTTTAGTACCAGGAAAAACAATGATGTGAGTGACATCTTTTATCTATCAATGGGCTATCAATAGTTGATTACCATCCATCATAGTCATTTCCATGGAAAATGTTTGATACTTTATTGTGAGATTCAGTAGCCATAATTAATGGAGTGACTGAATAGAAATAATTAAAAACAATTAAAAAAAATAAACTCAACGGATACAATCCCAGAAAAACTCTGCAAGATTAGGATTGCTGTGCTTGTGATGACTAAATCTGAATGTGTAACGAATGAATATTTTTTTCTCATTTGTGATTTACAAATAAAAAAAATAAAATAAAGTAAAATAAAATAAAGGTTCACATAGGACATGTAAGATCACACTTTAAAGTTAAGATTGAACACTTCTCTCAGTAAAAAAAATAAACAAGACTGAATAACCCTAATGAATTCAAAAGAATTCTCAATAAATAAAACAAATGAATGTAACAATAAAAAATTGCCTTAGGAGAAATTTAATAGTTAATAGGGAAAATAAAAAAATTAAGATGTATTTATATTCACTACACCCGAAAACCCTAAATTTAAAAATCAAAAATATTTTGGAGAGGATATAATTTTATTTATCAAATTAAAAAATTAATATAATTAAATCCAATCGAAATAAAATAATAATTCGAGTAAAAAAAACTCTAATAAATAATGTAAAATGAATAATAAATTCAAATAATTTGTGTGAAATAATTTAAAAAAAGTAAAAGAATAAAATAAATTCTAGAAAGTCTTTGTTCTATGTGATTTTGAGTTAAATTTTTAAACCAAAAGACAATTAGAGTTGATTTTAACAATTTTGAGCCAATCTGACGATGTAAGTTTCAAATTGAAGTGTAGATTTCTATTTGAATTGCACTAGCTCAAGATGATATTTCACCAATTTTTTACTTTAACAAATTAGTTCCTCGTAAGCAAGAAGGTAACTAATGATTTTACCAACTTTTAGGCAACACAAGCAGGGCTCTTGACAAGTTTAGCAATGAACGAAAGTCTAGGGAATCCGATAACTTGGTTAGACTTTCTACACAAGCGAAGCGAAAATTCTCTTCAGCAAATGATGAAATTGATACAATTTCAGCAGATTATTAACTTTTTGACCAAAGGGGTGTGGCTCAAAAGTATATGCACGATACAAGTTGGAACTAAGTTACCCAATTTAAAAAAATGTTTGAAAAATTTCATAAAAATGTTATTCGAAACACTTAAACTGTGCTTTATGAAAACTTTAGAAGTATTAATAAAAATTGGTTTTATATGTTTTAGGTTTGAAAATTCACCAAGCGATGCTACTATATAAAGGTTGTAGATCGGATGTTCACAATTATTGAAAAATTAATAAAGATGTTTACAAAGTTACATCTCAGAAGTGTGGAACTGCAGCACATAAAATATGTAAAGTATAGAGTATGAGCTGTATGAAGTATACAGATATGTACCAAAAGAATGAATGAGCAGCGGAGCAGGTAATAATGTAGCCGCAAGTATAAGTATGAAAAACATATTGTATGATTAATGTCGAGTGTTTGTAGTTGTGTGAGGAGAAGAGGATTGGTGGTCCCAACCATATGGATAATCAGCTATAGTTTTTTGTAATTTCTTAACCTGAAACTAGCAATGAAATATCGATATATCGATACACTGTTGATGTAAATATCGATTAATATCTGTGTAAATATAGATAATTATCGGTATTATTTTGCAATTTTTTCAAGTCAGCTTTCTCTCTCTCTCCTTCTACATCACATCTCCATCTCATCTCCATCTCTATCTCTATCTCTACCTTCATTTACAAACTGGGTTTTCTAGAGTACCATTGCTATACCCTATAATTTTTTTTATTCTACATTTTTCGCGGGAATCAGTGAATTAATAAGCATTAAACACCTATTAAATCCAGTCCTATGTGAGAAATATCTGCCGAAAAAATTTCAGCTCGATTCGTTTTGTAGTTTTCTCAAAAATGTGAACACAAAATTTTCCCCTGCAAATATTTCTTCGTATACTTCTAGTTTTTGAGTTAATAATTCATTTCCTCTTTCAAAAATTTAAAAAAAAAAAAAAGATAACTACCAGTTTCATTTCTGAATTTGTTTTTATAAATAAATATTTGAAAAAAATTTTTTTTCTTAATTTGGGCCGAAAAAACTTTCTATTTTCCGCCATTTATCGTTTTCCTGATTTCAAGAATTTTTGTGTAATCTGTAGAAAACCAAACTGAAACAAAAAGGATAAATTTTTAAGAATTTTGACGTTTGAAAAATTCTTATAAATCCAAATATCGATCGATTCTTACCAAATTTTTGATGTTGAAGTATGAATCTGTACCTATTAAATGTGAATTTATTATACCGAAGTTTGGAATACTGAAGAAAGGCGCTAAATATTCGTTTAATTTTATAGTCTCCTATTCTTCTCGCTCTCCTTTTTCTTATAAATCATTTTTTACAATATTTTCAGTGTAAATTGTGATGAAATCCGGTCACGAAATTTGGTATTATCAAGTGTTTTAGTGCTTCTATTATTCTTGTATGGCACTACCGTATTTACCATACTCACATAATACTTTCAACAAATCTGGTCGATTTAGTGCGCAAATATGCCAAATTCAAGGTACTTCTTAAAGAATTTACTGCAGCTGCATTAATGTAACATTTTATATTTCTTCCATTATACGAACAAAATGGTGGTTTATGTGCATATAAAACGAGATTTCACCGTACCAATAGTAGGTGTGCTACTCTTGAAACATTATATCCTCATAAAATTCTACGTACGACCAATAAATTTATTATACGTTCCAAATTTGTTATTAAATAGATGAGAAACATAAAATTTGAACAGAAAAAAATCACCAGATCAATCTTCAGTATGCATTGGTAACATTTTCCTCAGTACTATAGGTCGGCATTTGCCCAAAAAGTTTTTGTGTAAATAAAGTGTAGATTGTTACTTTTTTCCGATTCTTTACAGAGTTCAATAAGCCCAGTAATAGTATACTCAAAAGTGAATGTTTATATGCAAGGGAAAGTTAATAAAAAAAACGCAGCGAGTGGGCAATTCCCGAGTCATGTAAATTCACTTTTGAGCCTTTTCGAGGAAGATATTTTTTATAATTAATGATCAGAAAGAGCGGAAACGTTAATTAAATGCTTCATAATTACTGTCAATGCGGTGGGTGAAGTGCATTCGATATTTAAGAATACAGCGAATACTCGAACTCAGTAACAGCAACTGTGGCGATGTGTACAGCTAGTGTGATTGCCATGCAAGATGATTCAGTTTTAAATCCCACTTGGAGTATGTATTTTTTTTTAAATATTATTTTCATTAACAATTTAGATACGGAAGGAAATTAGGTGACTTTTAATATTATTGAAATAAAAATAAAAACATCACCAGCAAGTTGGAGTTCGTCATTTCAATAACAGTTTTATACATTAATGTTATATCAGAAACAAAGTTAACCCTGTCACCTTGTAACCTCCCTCTATGTAAAAATTTTTACATGGAGGCAGCATTACTCTTACATCAAGTGCTTCGATCAATGAAAAGCCCTACTTTCATCTTGCAAAATATAATTGTAAACATTGTCTTTCGAATCATGTATAATAAAAAATATGATTTTGAAATGGAATTGATAGTTAAAAAAAGTTTAATGGGTAAAATATGTTAAAGAGAGGCTCCGCAGTAAGAGATAAAACTCTAATGCAGCAGTAGCTCTGTTAGAAAAAGTAAGTTTTCAAAAATTATAAAATTTGGTAGTCACTAAAAAGTTATTAGTATATAATAATAAATATTTGTTCCGAATTACGTTCCTATTGGTCTAAAATTAGGAATTTTATAGCCAAAATATTACTGATTGTTATGAATTTATCAAAATATTCCTCTCTTTACTTCTCTGTATCTGAAATTCCATGGTAGTTTGTTGAAACTTTTCTAGATAGGTATTTCAAATTATTTGTACATTATTTTTATAGATCACTTGGGTAAATACCAAGGAAAATTAAAAATATCAACAGGTTTCACCATGCCGATGAAGAATACATTAAAAATGATTACGGAATAACAAAAAATATATATAAATTTAAAGATCAAAATAACGTGGGTATCTTAAATTTATATTTTCTTCTGATTGTCTGTTGACCGAAAAACAGAAGAGAATCTATTCATAGATATTTACATCTTGATTTCTAAAAGTTTTTTTTTACTGTGGCATAAAGTTGGAGAGAATAGCTGAACCAATTTTTATGATTGTGGGGTTGAAAAAAGGCTTCACCATGCACCTATTTTCCTCGATATATCAATAAGTCCGCAAAATTTCATACTTATGTGTCACCCCCTTCTTGAAACATGACTGTCAGAAAGTTAAAAGTTGACGTATAGGTATACTATAATTACTGTACACTAGTACATGGCCCAGTCAAATAAATAGTTTGAAAATGAAATAAGGAAGAAAAAGAAAACAGAGAGGGGAGTCAGGGAGGAAAGAAAACCATTTTGTGTGAAGGAATTGGTTGCTCTCTGAAAGTGGATTGTCCGAAGGAAGGCTTTAAGCCTTAGTGGAAGTTTGTAACTTCCCCGAATACAAATTTTTAGATTTTTCTTTAGGTACATTCCTCACTTCTGTATTGTTTATAAACTGAACATAAAAAAGTGAATAAATACGATAAATGAAAAACAATTTTTTCATAAAAAATTGAACCCGACTGCAAAAAGTTAATAAATATGTACTATATTCAAGTAAGTTTGAGAGGAATAAGAAATTGTAAAATTCATTCCATTGCCAAATGAATACAATCTCACAGCCAACAATAATTTTGAAATCATTTCTTTTATGATGGTAATTCTTTGATTGCAAACTACGAAAGTTCAAGAGGAAATCGTATTTCAATAACAAAAAATCATAGGAAATTCAGTATTAATAAAATTATTTTATTTACTTGAGTAATTATATACACAGTGACTTTTCGGAGTACAGTACAAATTGTTTGATGTATTGCTCATGAAAATCGGTCCAACAATTCTTTAGTTAGTCATCTCCTAATAAATGTAAACGTCGCAAGTAAGCAACATAACCCTCCTTTTTGTATTCTGGTAAAGAGAAAAGAAGAAGAAAAAGATGAGAAAAAAAACTCTTGCGCAACAAACTTTGCAAGAAATAGTAGATTTTCTTTGTTTAAAAATCACATCTATCACTAACATTCTTCTAATAAAGTGATGTAAATAATATTTATATTTTTTGCAAAAAATTAGCAATACCATACAAATACGATGCATGCGATAAAATATACAGATTCAGTATCATATTTTCAAAATATTTTATGAATGAATTTTTAATTTTTGTGTCAAAAATCATAATTTTTTTGTGAAATGAAAAATTATTAAAAAATCTCACTAGCACGATTTTAGGAAATGATTCGATGGTTTTCTTTCCTGCAGTGACGAGAATTGTGGATTATATGTAAAAAAAAACAATAATTATATGTGCAAAAAATGTATCACATTGTAGAACGAAGTATAGTGCCGTTGTCTACGTGCTGGTTACGAAAATATTAACAGACATTTCAGTGTCCGTATTCAAATCTAGTGTATGGAAGCGGGTGGGGGGTAGGCGAAGATTGAACTTTTGCTGAGATCTATTTGTTTCTAGGTTAAAACAGTATTTTTCTCGATGAAGCCTAGAAAATGAATTGTTCAGGACTATTATCAGAAAGGTAAAGGAGGGAAACTCACGCTGAATAATTAAGAAGTTGGGAACAAATTGACCAATCAAAATCAAATTTTGTAGGTCTAGTCCTTGTACGGTACTGTTTGTTCCAAATTTTGTGACTATTGAAAGAGAATTTCAACTTTTTATTGAGATAACATGAAAAATTAGCAGCTCCAACAGCTCCAGAGAATGAACCATAATACCAATAGAAACCACATTTGGAAGCATGTTAGATATACTTTGAATCAATACTTGTACCAAATGTTTT
Organism: Ericerus pela; assembly: GCA_011428145.1. Classification (NCBI taxonomy): domain Eukaryota; kingdom Metazoa; phylum Arthropoda; class Insecta; order Hemiptera; family Coccidae; genus Ericerus; species Ericerus pela. The sequence continues at coordinate 456,421 of WOFM01000022.1, forward strand.
GACTATAGTTTGAAAATGATTCCTTTTAGAGCCATTAACCTGCCAAAAATGGAACAAAATGTAATGTACGATCTATCCACCCAAAATTGGTAGGTATTGTTTTTGACCAAAAGCACATACGTATACCAAATTTCAGTCCTATCGATTAAAAATTGCGACCTGTACGTTGTTTCATAAAAAATGCATATAAACTGACCTACAGGACGGACCATATGCTTGATCCAGACCAAAAGCAATGAGGTTCTTCCTTAGGTGGATGCGAATATGTGTTTCAAATTTTGAAACCACCCGATCAAAATTACGCCTGGAAAATGAAATTTCAAAAATAGTGCCAAAATTCTCAGAATATCATGAAACGAAAAAGTACCCACACTCACCCCTGGGTCCAAACACTCAGGAAATTTTAATAAGTAGATTTTTTTCGAAAATCTGCTTAAAAACGGCCATTTTCGTCTCTCTTTTTCTCTATGGGTCTTTCTCATTCGGGTCTTTTCTTAGGAGGATTAAGTCTCAAATCAAATTGCTACATTGGCAACAACTAGTATAAATTTCAAGCAGAAAACAAAATGAATATAATGTAGAGGCGTTCTATAGATAATGTTTTCAATCAAAAAAATATCTTGTAGAATATATGAATTTGAATATTTTGAATTACATCAATAATCATGAATCACACGATTCATTGTTTTTCATACAAAAAAAACCTGAACCTCATTACCAAAGAATTAACGTTTCGTTTTTGTATTTTTTCAATTTTTATTTTCTTTGAGTATTCTTTTTCAGTTGCTTTTTTTTTTTTTTTTTTTTTTTTTGCAAAGCTATATGTTTTACATGTTTACGTGCATATTATCGATGTCGTTGATGTTGAACCATTTTAAACCGTTTTAAAATGTACCATATACCCTGAAGTTAGACTTCAAAACTAAAAATTGTTTATGTAGCCCTCGTCTCCTCATGGTGGAAGCAGAGTAGATTGAGTGGAGTATTTTTATAAATTATTAAGGAGCCCGCCCCCAGCATATTTTAGGTGTTAACCTTTTTTAATAAGTAATTCGATTTCAACTTCATTTTAATTGTATTTTATTGTATAGGTGAATGAAAAATGCAACTTTATGAACGAGATCGATGGTGAAAAAACAAGGTTTTACCGACGAGACTTCACAACAGACAAAAAAATAACCATACAGGAAAAAAATACACAAACAGGAAAAAAAATTATTTGTTTCCCTGTTTGAGGATGACTATTTTCACGTTGTTCAAATAACAGTTTATCACTAGACATCCAATGTTGCTACCTTGATGATAACTAATAATGGTTCGTTGAACTCTATTTTGACCATTCTTGGGATTCAAAATTCCATTTTCATCAATTATTATAATATTATAAATACATTTGATGATTAAAATATTTTTTCATTCATCTACATAATAAAATACCTTACTATACAGAGTCGAAAAGTAAGCGATTGCCACTTGTATGCGATTGCAGCACTTGCCTTTAGCTCATGCTGCAACTTCTTAACTCATCCGCAATTACTTACTTTCCTCCCTCGTATAATAATGTACTATTACCGGACTTTTGAAAAAAAAAACCAGACAAAATCAAATTTTTACCGACTGAGTACAGAGGAGGTTAAATGTTTGGTATGTCCCATCTCAGGAACAAACGGAATTTCGTTCTGTCAGAACAAGTGTCTTACTTCATTGATTTTAATGAAAGTAGGCTCAAAATGTTCCTGTCCATCTGAAGAGGTTATTCTTATTTTAAAATTAAAAAATTAGAACTGTGTAATTAAAGAAAATGAGAATTTAAAGATTGAAAAACTTCCTGTCATGAATTTGAGCATATCCACCAATAAAAGCTACTCATTCAGATTAAAGCTGCTTTTTTTGTTTTGTTTTTTTTTTTTTAAATAAAATTTATTTGTTATTTTTCTTTAACAAACTAATGCTGAGATATTTTATAATTAATGTTAAAGCAGAGTTAATTCTACATTTATCGTTAGAGAATGAGTTGGTGTCAAATTTTGTTAAACCTGAGAATAAACTCATTCAATGCCGTTCTAATCTTATATCACTATCGATTATGAATGAGAATTCAAAGGTGGTTGGACTTCGAGAATTTTCTGTCGAGTATTCTTTTTTTTCGAAATAATGTTCAGACCAACATTTTGTAGATAAAGTTGTATCAGAGTTCTGATTTTTCTGAGTTTTGAGAAGCCATAGTTAATTTAATTTTGAAGATAGATCTTGTTCAAATTGATTTAAAATTTCTCGATGTTATTCAAGGTTGCGTTAGTTACGTATACATCTTATCTGTTAATTAGACCAACATTTAATCTCATGAGAAATTTCGTAAAAGTATTTCATGAATGAAACCGTCGGTAGATTTGGCCTCTGACCTTGAATGCGTCTTTGTGAATGGTACATTTATGGGACCAATTCCAAAATGTACTCAGTTCAAAAAGTGATTTTAAGAAAAATAAAAGTACCTAACTGTTTGACAAGTGTCGTTTTTATTATAGCTTTTCGGAATTTTTTCAGAAGGGGCTGAAGACCTTGAAACTTTTTTGCACAATTCCAAATAAATTCAGAACTCAAAGTGATACGAACTCAAATTATGTAAAAATACGATTTTAAAGAAAAATAAAGAAAAAAAATGGTCCTAGCCCGTTTTGGCCTGTATAATATCAAGATGAATTTGACTACCTTTTTCGTAAATATTGTAAATAAATGTAGGTACAATATTCTACAAAAAATCGTCATTACTGAATTTTTGTATTATTTTTGGGTATTCAATAATTTGGTTTGTTTATTTGTTGGTACCACATAATGATAACTTTATATTTATTCACGAAAAATAAAAATATTATATCAATCTGCACGTACAATCAATTGAATTTTCTATTGAACGTAGAAGTATCAAGTATAATGGGAGCCAGCGACAGTTTTTAGTGCCTCATTTGACAAAGGTTAATTTGTCACTTTTTCTTCCAATATACTTAGGCTGCACATTCCAGAAATGACTTTATTCATATTCAACAGCGGGACAACACTTGTTAGGACCATACTGAACATGTAAAAAAAAGTAATACTGGTGACTTGTTTGATAAAGGCTAAAATTTTGTGTATATGTTTATCAATGACCCTATAAAATAACCGTCTACCACATTCTGCCACCTTCATCACAGATCAACATGTACCTGCCATGCACCTGAATATGTCAGAAAAATTTCCTAAGTTGACTGATCTGACCGAAGCTGATTCTTGTTTATATTAATTTAATAAATGATAAAACATCCAAAAATTAGGTCCTGCTAATCATTTAATGGAATATGCCCTTGACAAGAGCAATGAAACTGTCCCAGTGACAGCCATGAAAGCTGTTGAGTAGAGTGATACAATAACTTGGATACGTGCTAATTCTCGACAATTTTTCTAAAATTTAAAAATTCAAAAAAAAATAGTTTTATCTCGATGTTATTATTTTGTTTACGTAAAAATTCGAAGTTTTTTAGCTTTTTTAGTCAATACTAATTATTTGGGAAGTTTTCTCCTGAATACTAGAGGTTTAAGTGAAAATATAGGACTATAAAAATTGTAGACAGTTGGCTATATCCTTGGCAGCAAGAAAGAGACATTTTTAGTTGGAATCAAACTAATTTCATTCAAAATACAGAACAGCATTTAAAACAAATACTATAACTAAACCAAAAAAAAATATTAGGAGCAGAGCTGACATACATACGGATTTTTTGTCATTGTGAAACGTGTTTAATGCATTGGAAAAACCTATTTCACAATGGGAAAAATTCATACATAAGGGTGCTTTGATTGAGAGGTACATCAAACTGATAATATGACAAATTCATAATATTCTCTCAATATTTATCACCTTTTGTCTAAAATGTAAAACATTTGTTACGTGGAACAATCTAGGCTAATACCTCTGATTTTTCCTATAAATTAAGAGTATCATCTATTTTAAAGAGGATACTTTACACGTAATACCACGCCTATATATAATATTATACATGTTAGATGTGCCAAAAATCATACGCATTGATCTATGTAGAATGTATCCAAACACAGATACGGACAACATTATACTGGAAATGCTGATTCAGAGTATGTGGAAATAATACATATTACATACAATCTTACATATGCGTCCATTATTAAACTGTTGACGCCTAATCTGAGTATACTAAAAAAATATGTTGTACTCTTACTTCAGTGTATGTGTATAAATTGTACTGTAAAAGCCAAATCTGAGTATGCAAAAAAAAGTGTTGTACTCATAATTCCCTGTATGCGTACAAATTATACATCAAAAGCCTAATCTGAGTATGCCACAAAAAGTGCGTCATACACATTATTCCACATATGTGTACGAATTATACATCAAAAACCTAATCTGAGTATGCCTCAAAAAGTGTGTTGTATGCACAATTCAACACATACCTACTTATTATACTGCGGAAGCCTAATATTATATTGCAGAAGTCTAATCTTAGTATACAAAAAAAGTGAATTGTATGCACAATTCAACCTATGCCTACTTATTATACTTAAGAAGCCTAATATTATACTGCAGTACCATAATCTGAGTGTACAAAAAAAGTGAGTTGTATGCATAATTAAATGTAGAATGGTGGTTGAAAGTAGGTATAATCAAAAATAGACGTATATTATTATATTTGAAACATAAAAAAGGTAGTTGGCCAGAAAGAAAGGTTTATTTATATTTAAGGTCACCAGAGGATATACAAATTCTTACCAGATCTCATTTCCAAATAAAAATAAGAGAGTGAAAAAAATTGTGGAAAAAGAAGAATATCTTTGCCCCTAATTATGCTAAAAACTCAAGCCAAGTATCAAAATGCTCGCTTAGACAAACCGCATTGACCTCATGCAAAATCGTGTCCATTTAATGATTTTGGTGCTCACAAAACCCCAAAACCTTAGTTCCAACACTTTTTTGCTCCTAACTTGCTTCCTAATTGAGTTATGACAATAAAAATTGCGGCGTTAGATTCAGCTTGTCAAAGTGCATTGAGGTTGTGAAAAATCAGACTCATCCGGTGCATTGGGGGTCCACAACATACAAAAACATATCTCCACCCAAGTTTTTCTCCTATAACATACTTCCTATTTATGCTACAACAATAAATAATATGGCATTGGATTTGGACATTCAAGTTGCATCAAATGAATCCATGAAAGACAGTCTAGGCTTAGTTTTTTGGTAACTATTAAAATTTAAAAATTATAAATGCCACAAGCTCATACATGCTGGGAACGCATGTTTGCAAAATTTCAGCCTTCTATCATGATAATTAAACCTTACCCCCACAGATTAAACTTTTGTCATCCCCCAAGGCTGAACTAATCATTCAAATTTGACAAAATTCAAAACTAGTAGCTTCTTGATTGGGAACCATCTACCTACCAAGTTTAAACTATATCGAATGATAATTATATATAATGAAACTCCGCAGCTTTTTTGAAGTCATCGAGGCTCCAATGGAGCATTCAATAAAAAAATTTTCATCAAATATGGAATAAGAATGTCTGAAAATACATATAATAATGTACTACATATAATTGTTCATAAATAATTTTTATCCCCTAGGGCCTTAATGCTATGTCCAAAAAAATGAATATTCTGCCACACAACCATGGGTGGATTAGCAATAAAAAAAAAAATTAAAAATGAAAACTTTTATGGATCTGTTTGAGATTTAAACACCATGTATTGCAGTTTTCAGTCTTATAATTATATCACGAAGAATGCGATGTCAAAAAATAAGTACCAATAGTATTTTTAGTAGTTAATTGTATGTATGTCGCATAAAATTTGGTGTATGATACATAAAATTGTGTGTAAGACGCATACTGTTCCACATATAATACGTACAGTTGTGTGTATAATGCATAAAATTGTACATACAACACATAAAATTATGTGTATGATGCATAAAATTTTGCGTATGATGCCTAACAAATTTTATATTTTATGTGATTTACATGTGAAATGTATTAAATGAGTATGTGTATCACGCACAATATTATGTGTATACGTTGTATGTACATTGCATATATACATTTACAGATATTCAAATTATGTGTTAAAAATTATGCATACGTAGATGTGAATAGTCTCATTTCACATACCTATGTACGCATGTGCATTTTTTTAAAAGTACCACATGTATGTTGTGGAGTCTATTTTTAGTTGCCAATTGTACAATAAAATTCGTCATACTATAATTACGATACGTTGAGTTCCGTCATCAACAGTTAAAACTCAACTCCTTAAAAATTTCCCCATGTTCTCCTATGTTTAACAGTGTTCGCTAAATAAAATTACAGAAAATAAAATATAATAGACGGAACTCAACGATGAATATTAAAAGAGAATAATGACGTGGAGGTAAATTAGATCTACAAGATAAGAGAATAGTGGTGTGACGAGAATCGACACATCACATAGTAAGTACTCCGTTTTTACACTACCAAGTGATCGGTACGTTTTTCGTTCACGTTTCCGACATAACAATAAAGTAATAAAGAAATAATTAAAGGTGCTTTTACAATTCAAAGAATCGTTTTTTTCTCTTGTTCTTATTGATATCGCTTATTACAATCGCGTCATGGAACTGAGATTATAAAACAGCAAGACATCTTTTGTTAGCAATTCCAATTCATCATGGGAACCAGAACAATTCGACTGACAGATCTTCAACATCAAAGACAAGAATTCTCAAACACGGTTATAATAACTGGTAACTATGGTCCTTAATTTAATCAATAATGAAAATGTAAAAAAGATCGTTCTCTTTGAATTAGTGTGCTTTGGTAATAAACTATGGGGAGTTGTGTGAGGTACTATGAGGCAAGACCTCATGGTTTTATGTAGTATGTAGGCTAGCTCGTTTCATGTCGTTTTCCCTTTCTGATCTAGGATATTAATATTTCTTGCGATCTGCGATCTTGAGCTGTCTCTTCAAAATCTTAACCTTTTTTATCATTTCTAGTTTTCGATCAACTTTCAACAAACATGTGACTGTCATTTTGGGACGTCACAATGTATATGTACAATGTGACTCCTTCTTGGAATGTGCGCACCAAGTATAATATTGTACGTATATGTTGTACTTATATTTTACACATAAGTATAATATGTATACTACAAACATAAGTGAAAAATTGTGCATATGTATGCTTAAATAGTCTCATTTTATGCACTACGCACGCACATGCATTTTTTTTGTGTAAATGCACATTTTTTGCTGCTAGGGTAGTGTTGTCCCACTAGTGTATTTGCAAGTTTTCATTCTTGGAATGTGCAGGACCATGTTGAATGAAAAAGTGATGTATTTTCTGTGATCAAATCAGCCAAAAAGTATTATGATAGCTCCCAAACAATAGATATTAGGACAAGGCATCATTTAAAATTTTTCTGTTTGAGAATACAATTTTTTATCAGGGATCTACAAAATTGTGACTAATTTGTTTTGTCAATTTCTTAGGTATCCATGTGAGGAGAAACTTTAATCACTGTGTGCGGATTAGACAACTCATATGTGGTTAGAGGCTTGGCTTCTTAACAATAGTCATTGCAAGATGACTAATTTTGTGCACTGCAAGTTAAATTCATTTTATGTTTGTTTGTACTTACTTGCAAATTTATGCAAGTATGTTGCAACATCCAACCATAACAAATTGATTGTTCACAATTCAGCTTAATGGTGTATGTGCTATATTTTATTCATTGCCATAGCAATGATATATGTGGCAATTAGTCATCACACATATGTACATGTTCTTTGTGTGTGTGTGTGTGTGTGTGTGTGTGTGTGTGTGTGCGCGCGCGCGCGCGTGTGTGTGTGTGTGTGTGTGTGTGTGTGTGTGAATGTGTGTGTGTGAATGTGTGTGTGTGTGGGTGTGGTCTTGGCTCCCCTGTACCTTGGGTATGATATGTGGTGAATGTGCAATAACTAGAGAACTTTATTTTGTTGGAATATCTTCCACGATATAAGGTATTCCACTATGGTGACCCTAATGTGATTTTTGGAGTACGTTATAGAGTCTTTTAGTGCAATGCACTTGTACTGAAGTGGTATGGTGCTCTAACAAGAAACTTGCTTGCTAATCAAAAAGTAAAGATAAAATTTAAAAAATTTTATTTTTACTTCTTGACAAATTGTTGTCAAAATACAACAGAATTAACAAATACTGAGTCTCTTTTCATTTTTAGCAAAACTTCTAATTATACTGATAATTAACAACACCTTTCAAATCAGATGACACCATCAAAAACCCAACCAATTTTGCAAATCCACCCATAGTTCTACTGCCGAAGGTAGAGGTCCAAAGCCAATGTTAACTCCCAAGCTGATTGCATAACTAATGCAATTGTTAAATACAAGAACTGACTAAAATCCAGGATTTTACAGGTGGAGGATCTATACTATATCAGAATACCTACCAAATGAAGTTGACTTCTGATTAACACTCCTCGATGGTAGATTCAAAACTGAAAATATACAAGCAGACCATCACTATTCTCATATTTGTGAGGCAATTCCTCCACAAATACTCTGAAGAAAACCAAATGTCATAGATTGCCCTCCAGAAAAAGAGGACAAATAAGCTTGATTCTGCAAACCAGTATGAAATATGTTTGGTAAAACAAAAATTGAAATCATTGTTGAAATAATAAGTGGAATGAAGATTGAAGATTACCAATGTTTTATTTTCATTGCTAAACTTTGGAAGAAGACCAATCACATCGCAGTCCTTCTGTAGTAGGAAACCAATTTTGCAAACAACTTTCCCAACAAGTTGTACAGGCATTGACAGTTATAAGACCAACAATAATTAACACTTTAGCTGATTTGGATTACTACCCAGCCAAAAGTGCTGATAATGCAATACAATATTCGAAGAATTCACTTTCAATTCGTGCAGTTACAATAGAGAATGGAGAACTCACACAACTTGAAGTACAAATTGCTTAGTTAACAACTCAATTGTGGAATACCAATAAAAATAGCCATAATATAGTAACAAATGTAACCAGTGGAACAGTCAATCTAAAAGCAGATCAAATTAAAATACTCAAAACAATAGACAAAGCCGGTCAAGAAATCAAAGAGATGGCAGTTTACTCGGGTGTCAGAGTCCATCTCCCCCTAAAAACCAAAGATCTTTTTCCAAATCTCCTCAAAACTGGGACAAGAATTGCTTTTTCCACAATAAATTTGACAAGGCTGCCACCAAGTGCAATAACAGATGCCAATGGTAGGGTAAGACTTATAAAAAGTCTGATGAGTCAAACTAGAGTTAGAGGCCGTCCTTGCAGATAAAGACTCTTCTGAAGCTTACTCATGCTGCATGTTCTTAAAGGACTAGACTAACAGGACCTGATATCTAATAGACTTTGGTGCAGACCTGAGTATACTGCCAGTCAATAAAAAACATATAAGGTACCTCCTCCAAAATAATTTTTCTATAGTGTGAATGGTCAATACCTTCCAGCTTACAGACTTTGAATAACAAAATACAACATTGGTTTGTGAAGAGGTATGACTTGATCCTTCACAATTATGGATGTTTCAAATCTAATCCTTGGTCCTGATTTCTTGACACACTACAACTTGATATTGACCTCAAAAATGGCAAATTGATCTATAGCAAAACTAACCTTTGTGTGGATGGCAAAACTACAGTGTATCAACTGGACCTAATAGTTTCCAGTTATTGCAAATTTGTACAAATGATTCATACGGATTCTGTCTGACTATCCTAGAGTCACTCAACTATCAATTCGCAGGTATCCTACCTATAAACATGACACTTGTCACTGTATAGATTTAAAAGGACTGCCTTGCCACGCTAGATTCTGAAGATTTCTTCCAGGCAAGCTCAAAGCAGCATGTAAGTATTATGACCAAATAATAAAAGAAGGTATTTGCTGGCCTTCCAAAAGTTCATGGAGCTCCCCAATCTGCATGACCAAAAAAGCAAAGTAGATAATGATGAATTGTTGGAGACTACAGGGCCTTAAATGCCATAAAAATTCCTGATCCCTACCCAGTCCCAAATATAATAGATTTTAATGCAAATATAAAGAGTAAAATGACATTCTCAAATACTGACGTCAACTGGCCATTCCACCAAATTCCTATGATCAAACAGGATGTTCCAAAGACTGCGTTTACAACATCCATTGGATTATTTAAATACCTTTGAATGCCTTTTGGACTCCGTAATTCATCTCATATTTTTAAAAGATTTATCAATGGACTGTTCAGGTATCTGCAGTTTGTTATGCATACTTGGGTGAAATTTGGATATGCTCAGAAGGTGATGAGAAACAGCACAAGAAAAATGTAATAGCTGTTATCCACCATATACACTCTGCCAGGCTTACTTTCTATGTAGGTAAAAGCTTATATGTGCACACCAAATTTGACTTTCTTGGCCACCAAGTCGGTACCAAAGGGATATCCCCTTTGAAGACCAAATAGGAGTCTGTGTTGAATTTTTGAAACTCTCAAATGTCACTAAATTCTGGTATATCTTGGGGATGGTGAATTTTCACCAGTGCTGCATGAAAAATGCCGCATATGAAAAAGTAAGCTTTTTGAATTAATCAAGACAAATAAAAAAGGAGATAAAACTCCACTCAAATGGAATAAAGAAGCTAAAAATTAATCTGATAACATAAAAAAATGGCTTGGAAATGCAGCCCTCTAAGCTCATCCAGACAAAGTATCCCATTATGTGTTGTAACTGATGATTCTGATTTTTCAGTTGGTGCAAACTTGAACCAAATGGAAAAGGACCAAAAATTACTTCTAGCTCACTATTCCAGGTAGCTCCTGAAAACTGAAAAGAATTACAGTACTTATGCTAGAGAATTACTGGCAATCTTTGCTGCGCTGAGGCATCAAGTAGAGGGTAAATGTATTACTGTGTACACAGATCATAAACCCCTAATACATGCCTTCATGTAAAAAGCAGAGCCAGCATTCCTGAGAAGAGCTTAACAATTAGACTACATTGGTCTGTTTTCTACTGATATTTATTATATAAGTGGAAAACTTGATACTCCAACTGATGCTCTTGGTAGGATCAAAGCTATGTTAGCTCCTGATCAATTAACTTACACTGAAATAGCTAAAGAACAGCTTAAAGATGCAGAACTATGAAAATTGTTATTAAACAATGATGCGGCCTTAAAATTGAGACAGAGAATAATTCCAGGTACATACATTTTTCTAATATGTGACGTCAGTATAATTGAAAAAATACCATAAAATGGCATTCTACAGTGTACACAAGTTATCACACTCCAGACCCAAATGTATTGCTAATTTAGTATCAACAAGATTTGTTTGGCCTAACTAAAATCGAACTGCAACAAATATGCTCACAGTTGCCTGAATTTCCAAGAGTCCTAAGTAGGAAGACACACTTGTTTGCCTCTCAAATCTATTAAACAAACAGAGTGGTTTAAAACAATACACATAGACTTGGTGGGCCTATTGCCTCCTTCCTAATGACACAAATACCTTCTGACAATGATTGACAGAGCAACTCATTGGCCAGAATTAATTCTTCACTATGAGATGACAGCTCCAACTGTAGCTGCCAGGTTATACAACACCTGGATTGCCCATTATCACATACTGGAAGTCACATTTACAGACCAAAGTCAATAATTTGAAATCTTGCTCTTTAATGAGTTATCCCAAGAGCTCGATGTCCAACTCAGTCACATCACAGCTTACCATTCTCAAGCTAATTGCAAAGTTAAGTGATGACACAGAGCTTTAAAAGCATTCATTATAGCTTACTATGCTAAGAGATGGGTTGACACCTTACCAACAATGCTCTTAGGTCTTCGATCTGCCCTACAGTATGACTCAGGATACTCTGAAGCACAACTATTATTTGGCAAAGAGCTACACCTTCCAAAAGACTTATTCACTGATTAATCTTGCTACAAAATAATTTGCTTTCTTACTGTTGTCCAACGTAAGACTTTGAATTTTTCTCTCATATTTCTCTTATAATTTTCCTGTTTTCTTTCAATATCAATATTTTTTGATTAGCTTTGTGCTATCTTTAGTACATGCAGTATTTCTTTTGAGAAATTAATTTGTTTTTTTTATGGTTCTTTTTTTCTTTTAGGATATTGTTATAAATTGCTTCAACTTCAAAAAACAATGTTGATCATATAGGCAATATAAGATCACAATGCCTTTTGGAGCATGAAATAGAGCTGGATAAAATTAAAGAAGAACTTTTGATGGACACTGAAAAATGACAAATGTGGAAATCATAATCACCAAAATGGCAACTGAACTTCCACCTCTTGTCTCTCCACCCAAAACACCTGAAAAGAGAAAACCAGTTTTGAAAACCCCAAAACCAGCTAACCAAATGAAGTTAATGTGGGATAGGCAAGATTCCTTTTTGCTTACCTCCTCCTTTGACTCCCACTACCCGCACATCACAGTACACTGTTATGAATAATTTAAATTCACTGTTACTAAAAGTGCTTGGGCACATTAATTCTCATCTTTCCCAACACAAAAATTTGAATTCTCAATATCATCCCTTCCAACAAACAAACTATAGATCATCTCAAATAAAGGGACACTGTAGCTGTGGAAACTACTTGAACCAACAGGCTTACTGAATGCAATCATATAAATATGTGAGAGCAGTTATCAGCAGTGTGCTAGTGAAGTGGGAGTGAGATCAAAAACAGGGCTAACTCTGCCTAATCCACCAGACATGTGATTAATCATTTTTGTGGTGCAAAAAGTAAAGGGAGTAATTGTGGGGATTAGACAACTTGTATAAGTTTAGTGGCTCGACCTCTTGATGATAATTGTCATCAAAAAATGACTAATTTTATGCCTTACACGTTAAATTCATTGTATGTTTGTTTGTACTTACTTGCAAATTTATGCAAGTATGTTGCAACATCTGGACTATGACAAATTGATAGTTCACATCTTGAATGATGTCACAATCCAGCTTATCAGTGCACGGCCATTTTTTATCCTTTGCCATAGTAACGATAAAATATGTTGCAATTTGTCATCACACATGTTTAGGTATTATTTACATATGTTCTTTGAGTGCATGTAAGAAGCCAGTATATAAGCCCACACAAAATTGGCTACAAAATCACCAGTGTTTGCCAAGTTCTTGGCTCCCTCATACCTTATGTATGATATGTGGTGAACATGCAATAACTGCAAAAAACCTTCTGTTGTTGGAATATCTTCCAAGAGGTGACACACTATATGGTGTTCCATTTAAGAAATTATTTTTTGGAATAAGTACATTTTTGGAACTGGCCCATTGAATAATTTTCTTATTGAAAAATATCACAAGTTTACTCATAATCTTTTTCGTACAAATTACATTTTACGATGTTTAAGCAGATTTTTCTACACGGAATTAGATGGGAAATTTACGAAAAAGCGGTCAACGTCAGAGAATTATTTGAAATTAAATAAAACTGGCTTAGAAAAGTACAACTATTGCTTTCAATCGGCTTTATAGAAAGTAATGAAAGATGACAGGCCTAAAAAATTGAAATTTCCAATTGGTAGCAGAAATAGTTTTTGCTGTTTTAAATAATAAAAAATTAATTAATTAATTAACCTGCTAAAACTGTTGAGAAGAATCCTATGGGCTATTCAAATCTTGTATCGATGACATCTTTGATGGTTATTACCATCGTCAAACGGCATCCATAGGCCTGAATAACACCCATTGGAAGTTATATAGGTACCTAAGTGATAGTTTTTCCGTCTTTGTCGAACGATAACTTTGTTTCCATTTTGAAAAGAAAAAACTCGTTTAAATGATATTTCAAGTACGTAGTTAAAAGTAAAATAAATTTGTTTTTCCAAAAAAACGGTATTAATTTGTTTGGTTCTCAAATTAAGTTTGAAAGGAAAAACAATTTCCATACCTACTTACTTAGTATAGGTACTTTTTTTTTTGGCTCCATTAAGTTACCTGCTTTTAAAATAACATTATTTTTGTTGAATGTTTTATTGCTATTTGCACTATTGGGTAGGTACGATACCGGCTCAATTATAGGTACGTGTTGCTAGTAATTTTTTTCATAATTTAGCACGAAAAAAAAATCAGAATTCGTAATCACATTTGAGTTGGGGAAAAAAAAAACTAAATTAAGAATAAATATTCTCGATGACTTTTCATTATTTTCGTGATGTTTACTTGTTTTTTGTTGTTTTTGTTTCTTGTTTTTTTGTTTATCAAAACATATTTTGTTAAATCTTCGTAGAGCTCCCTGGAAGATTTCAGCTCCTACGAAAACTAAACGATCTGACTTTTTAACTTTTACAAGGTTATTTTCACTTATAGAATTCACTGTTAAAAAGATTCTTTCACTCCCACACGCTTTAGCATCAATAAAACACATTTTCATTTTTTTAATAACTGCAAAATGTGATTTCTGGATTTTCAAGCTTTTTCTCCCTACACCGCATTTTCGGTTTACTCAGTCATGAGAATTTCTTTTCAGAACGTTACTGAAACTAAAGTCTGAGATAAAGTAGTCCTTCGTTTCTGTTTATTTTTAATTCACGAAGGCGGGACGATTTGGTTTTCATTCCTTTGATACTTAATTCAAATATGAGGTTATAAAAATTAAATTAAATTTCGATAACCATCCCACGTTAATTCGAATGTAATTTTAAGAATAATTAATTAATTTCATCCAGTTACCTTGTCGAGTGTGTTTGACCCTTTTTTTTTCACAAACTTTTATTTGGGTGAAATTCTTGACAAATGCTGTTTTGACCTTATTCCACGTTTTTGAGAGTTTCCTGGTCAGTCATTACCTAATTGCGTGTTTTGAAATTCGGTTTCAGTTTTTGCTAATCTTCTTTTATTTGCGTACTATATTTTGTGGTTTAGAGCTTAAATTTTCTGCCGTAGATAATGTTCGCTTATGTTCGATTTTTTTCCTTATCATTCGAAACAAGTAGTCCGAATCGAAACTTAAGTAACTTATTCATTATAAATGAGTCATATTAAAACATTATCATTATAAGTAATTAACCTCATATTCTGTATGTTACCTATTCTCAGTTTCCATTACCGGCGGGACGCAATTTTTTGCCACAATCAAGGACGAAATTCTGATATTTTTCTTTTAACCTTCACCGTTTTTCAAATAAAAGTATTTTTTGTTATTTTGGAAAAAGTAAATTTTGAAAAAATCCATAACTTATTGGTTTTTTGAAGTAGAAATAATGTGGTCGATTGCTGGTTTCATATACGTGACAGCAAAATAATTTATCATACCTGCTGCCGAGTGAATAAAATCATATAGCCTAATCGCACTTATGCGAAACCGTTAAGTGTTTTCAAAACTTTTTCGATGTACCTAAATTTTTCGGGTCTTATCGTCCCTAAAAGCGTATACTTTAAAACTAATGAGTGAAAATTCGATTGAGGTATCTAAGTCATAAAATAACATATTCCATGTCGAGAAATCGTAAAATGAGGTGCACAAAGCATTTATTCGAAATGCATGTTTTCAATTGTGTGACTTTCCAGGTCTCATTGCTTTAGTTTCTTCCGATAAAAATACAATATATGGTAGAGGTGAAAATACAGTTTTCGGTTTTGTAAAGAAATACAAGATGTTTATTATGCAGTCGAGGTCCGAATTGGTACAAGAACGAGTTCTATTTAGATTCACACGTCAAAGGTACATTTCTGCAAGTATGCACTGGTATCAAATTTTTCCGAAATTGTTATTTTTTTGTTTTTTAAGTGGAACAAGTTTTAAGCCTCATTGCCATAACAATTGTCTCAAAAAATAATAAACAGAGTTTGAAAAATTCATGAAAAAATATGTAAAAACAATCGGCCAAAAAATTTTCCCTCAGACTTTACACTGCACTCCTCATCTAGAAACTATGTCTCAAGCATTCTCGCCTCATGTTCCAACCCCTTCTTACAAAATAAAAAAAAAAAAACTCTGGTTCAGCTACAATCCACTAGAAAAAGTAAGTTTTCAAAAATATGTATTGAAATAGATCAATTTGGTACTGATTATTGAACATTCTTTTAAACTTAGCTTCTGCCGCAACCCCAAATGATAGCTTCAGCCTCAACCTTGTCCTTTACTTAGTACTAATGTTTGGTCCAAATTTTGTGACAATCAAACTGAAATTACATTCTGTACCATGTTAACAAGAATTGTACAAACACATTGAGATTTCTGGCTGAAAATAGCTAAAATTTTTGACTGTTGCTGTATGAGCCAACTATTGTCCGATAAATTTTATTTTTTGCATAATATGTATCAGTATCTTATTGTCCTGCAATATGTTCCCCTGTACATTTTTCTGACATCACTAATATATGAGATTTCTTTCCCAGATTATATCCAAAGTATTTTGGCCAAGTTGATTTCCTTCAACTTTAAGAATATTCCAGAATGAATTTTTTCTAACAGAAGAATGAAGTATTTTATTGCAGATCCCCCTACAAAAAACCTAAGACAAAATATGACAATTCAGGGTCTTCCTTATCTCATTATACTTATTCATTCAGTTCTTTTCCTTTTTGTATTCTTTTTATTGTTTTATTCCTCATACCATGTATCTGTCAGCAATGGACTCCATTTTATTTTTCACATTATTTTTTTATTATTATAAGAAGGGGACGATAATTTTTTAAGGATAGTCAACTTAATAAACCCATTTTTCTACCTTCTTCACTTCAGAAGTTTTAGTTAAACAGTAAGATGGTATTCTGTTCTGCTACTGTTTTCCTTTCAGTTGTACAATGTAATTGTTTGGTATGATTTTTTCATCACATTTTCTATTTTTATCAGTACTAATTATTTATTGGTGAAATGTTTCGTGGAGTGAAGTCTGTTTGGTTTTTCAAACTCAATTAAATTAAAGCATTAATTAAAGTCCTATACAGCTTGTTTTACTTAATTTTTTTCAAGTGAATTTTATTTTAAAGTTGCCAACATATTAAAGTTTCTGAAGGTTCATAGTAAGATTCATTAAAATGCTGCAACCAATGATGACATTAATTCTGAAGGTCTATATTAAGAATTAGTGTTTATCTTTAATCCATGGAGATATCGATCAATGTGTAAAGTTCCAAGAGGTTTTTACTCTTCTAAGAGGAGTTCTGTTTTTGAATTCGACTAATCCTCTAATTACTGGTTGCTGATTAGGTTCAACTCTACTCTGTAAAAAGTTCATACAATGATGCGTTGGCACAGTGAATGTGAGCTTCAATACCAATTTTAAAAATAGTTATTATTACTACTATGACAACATTTTTAATTCTGAAGTTATAGTAAGATTAAGTTTGCTTGTCTATTATTGTTTACTGACTCATAAGTCTGTATTAGTGGTTCGTGCAACCAAAGTAATCAGGTAGAATAATCTGAAGGTATATAGTAGGTCTATCTTGCTAACAATGGAAGTTAGGTATCAGTTTTTACTGACGTAGGAGGTTGTTATATTTATTTTTATTATGTATTTCATACGTAATGTCAATTGTATCATTACATGCTTCCTCATTTTATCATCTCCTTTATTAAGTCTATTACATTTTGTAAGTTTTCTTGAAGTAATATACTTGCCACGTTGTATCATTTACTTATGTTTTATTTTGTGTTCTTAAGTTTCTGCGAGTTATTCTCCTTGGTTGTCAACTTGTTAACCTCTGCGGGAAGTTTATCCCATTTTATTTGGTTAAATTGTTTTACATTATTGTATTATTTATCACCTCTTCATTTTAATTGGTTTATTCCCTTTTGGCCCTACTTAGTAAATTTTAGCTTTGGACTGTATGACCTCAAATGTTATCATTTTTGGAAATGTTTCGTCTGATATTGTCTATATCTTTTGGTCTTTGAACACTCACTCCATGCTATTTATGTTCTACCTCAAAGATATGTTGGTGATGACCACAAAATTTCACAATCCTTGTTTGATTTTGTTATCACCTTCGGACACCACAATACGTATGAATTTTCAAAAATTGTGGCAAAATTTTTCTTGGGTCATGAAACGAAAAACGTATTCACTGGGTCCTTCTATGAGAACAAAATTAATTAATAGATTTTTGTGGAAACCTACATAAAAACTCGGAACTCCTTCCCTCACCAATGGCTAACCAACGATCATTCGTAAATAATGACTTTGAAAATTCTCTCCAGAATTTGATTTCGCTACCCTTGTGAAACAATAGTGATTAAAAAAAATTTATAAATGCGTCGATTAGTATCGCATTGGTAAGGTGGAAGTTTGTATAGGTGTGCTCATTCTTCCAATGGACTTCGACATTTTCCTTCTACACCCATGCTTTCGCATTTATTTCATCTTTTTAGGTTAATATGCATAAAAAAGCTCATACACATTCAGTACCTATTGTGTACAGAAGACTACTCGTGTGTACACTTTCGATTTTATTCGAATGAAAAAGTTTTTTTGTCTTGCCAAATGATTAATCGCATAAATTTAAGGTCGCCACACGAATTCGCGAATAAATTTCGCAAAGTATTGATGAAACCTAAAACATCTCATTATGATTAATGGACCAAGGATTTTGGTGGCACTGTATTCGTATGTCGTATGCGGAACAAAAGCTTTGCAAAAAAAATTTCGTCAAAAGTTTAGACACGTTAAATAGAACTTATTTTTTCCCTACTGTAAAGCGAAGGTAGCATAGAAATTCGTATTCCCTGCATCGTCTTTTTTTTTTTGCTTAGTCCTTTTTCCTTCTTCCTTCCTTTCTTTTTTTTTCTTTTCTTTTTTTTTTTTTTTTTTTTGGAGGAATGTCAATCTTAGTCACCTTGTGTATCGTAAACGTGTTTTTTTTTTCTGCTTCCTGTGTCAATATTAACACGATTCATTATTTATTGATGTTTTTATTTATACAATAGTTTTTTGCTCTCTTTTTTTTCCCAACGATTTTTTTCGTTTTATTGCGAACGTTTTTTTTTTTTTTTTTTTATGCTGAATCTATTACCTTGGTTCGAATCTCGAGGTTTGTCTGGTCCTCGATCGAGATGGAATCTATCGATAAAATTTGTAGATCAGACGGAAGTTTGACTTTCATCGAGTTCGTGCTTCGTACCCTTGAATACGTAACAATATTTTTAATGTGAAAATACTGAGGTGGCATTAAATGTATGTATATATAACTCTGGAAACGGAGTCATCTAAGCCAACGGCTAAAAATTGATAATATCGATATGGGATGGAGGGGTTGGCCGGATTCCGATAGCCAATAGTC
This sequence comes from Ericerus pela, assembly GCA_011428145.1. Classification (NCBI taxonomy): domain Eukaryota; kingdom Metazoa; phylum Arthropoda; class Insecta; order Hemiptera; family Coccidae; genus Ericerus; species Ericerus pela. The sequence continues at coordinate 475,768 of WOFM01000022.1, forward strand.
TTCCAGCATGAATTTTCTAATCACATGATATAAGTGCACCACCTTGAACCAAATCGAATGTTGCCATTTTGGTTCTGGAAAATGACGGCGGCTCGTCTCGAAGACTCGAACCTACGAACTTTCGATTGGAACGCCGAGCACCCAGTCACTAAGCCACATGACCACCTTACGAATATTTAAAATATAGTGTCTCGATAGTAATGTTTGAAACATGACACACTATTCAGTTGCTGACACCAGAGATTGAAATTGTGTATCAATAGTGCTTGAGCCGTAGTTACTACAATAAATTAAAATTTTCTCAAAGAAGAAATTTTAAATATTTTCGAGTTTTTTCGTTAAAAAGCGAGCAAATTCTTCTCAGTGTGCCAAATTTTAGGTTTGAGGAGAGAGAGGTTTGGAAACCATGGTTCATAAATTTGAATTTGAGCGGTGCTGATCTATATTTTGGTCGGTTTTATTTGTTTATTAGGCATGTCTGTGTATTTATATAAAATTCCATGACATGCAAATTTTGCAACACGCAGTTATCACAGTCCTATTCTAGATAAATTCAATTCAACATCAACGAGTAATAAAATAGGTATGTGTTACACATATGATGACTGCAGTGTACCGGATATTGTGCCTTGAGTAGGGGGTTTATTTGCGAAAAAAATTTTTTCGCTTAGATGGCAAAATGTAAGCTATTTAATCATTTTTCAGACTTTTTCATCCATCTTTTCATTTTTTCTCCCATTTCATATTTTTTCGTTTTTTTTTAATTCTTCTGGGGGTTAACCTCTCCTCAGAGTACGCATCTTTGTCTCAATGGCATACTTGATACTTCTTCTCAATTATCGTACCTGTGAATGCATTAAATTAACCTGTTGACTTGGCTCAAATAATTACGGAGCAGAAGCAGATCAAAATTTCTTACTGTACTTTGTGTCGACAGTTAGAAGTTCATTTGAGAAATCAGCGTGGCTGATCTAAGTTACAATAGAATCAGTGTACGAGAGGAGGTCAACAAGGAAAAAGCATAAGCTTGATTAGAGAGAGAAAGATGTAAGCCTGCAAAAGCGATAGTAATTGCCTAGTATTCATGTATTATAGAGTTGTGTAATATACAGGATATATGAAAGAATATCGAGCTAATAGTATGTAAATTCCAACATTAGTGCATCGTGTACTTTGTTAATATCTTCAAACAAAGGTCATAAAAATTTAATGAACAAAAAACTTCTCCTGCTGTTAACCTTATATTCACTATTTTATTAATGCATAATAGGTACTTTGCGTGGTGCATTAATAATATAATAGTCTGTCTGTCCGACAGAACCGATGTCAAATTTAGAATCATAAATGTTGCTACTTATATTATGTATGATATTTCTTGGTTTCCAGTTCTCAGTTTCACAGAGTGAATCATATTTTTAAGAGATGTTACTGAAAAATAAATTAGGCTGCGGATGATTTATTCTTAGTGGATTAGCTCGTAGATTAAGACAGCAGAGTTTTACATTGGTATCACATTTAAGCCGCTCTTCTGAAAACATTTTGGCTAAAAAAAACTTAATCATAAATTGTTTTCTTCCAATCATTTACTTTTGATTTTAATTTTCTAATCCTAAAGTTTTTTTTATGCCTTTATCGTATTGTGGACGGTTAGGTGAGGTTGATTTAAGAAAAAAAAACTAGAATAACAAAAAAGGGGTTTAGAGGGCGAAGCCGTCATTTTATTCCAAGTTTTGACTATTGAATTTAACACATATTGGTTTAAGACCCAGCGACACTTTTTAGTGACTCATTTGACCAAGGTTAATTTGTCATTGTTTTCTTCCAATATGGTCCCGCACATTCTAGAAATGATCTTCTGCCAACCCAGCAGCGGTATAACACTTGTCTGGACCATCATGAACATGAAAAAATTTGACAAGGGCTGAAATTTTGAGCGTATCTTAATGACCTTATAAATTAACAATCAACCATATCCTGCCACCTTCATCAAAGACAAGCATGCTGCTGCCATGTACCTAAACATGTTAGAAAAATCCGTTCAGTTGACTGATTTGACCGAGGTTGTTTTTTGTTTAAATTAATTTGATAAATGATGAAATATTTAAAAATTAGGTCCTGACATTCATTTAATAGAATATATTATTGGCAAGAGTAGTGTGGGGACTATATATATATATCTCGTACTCCCGACATCATCTCTTATCAAGTGCAACCAAAATCATATACACACTTTGTTTGTTCGTATGTTCTTACTTGTACATACAGGCCAGTAAGATACAATGTTTAACCGATGACAATATAATAGATAAAGATCTGATCGGCGATATCTGGGACCAGTACACGAACGTATTATGTCATTTCTTATCAATTTCCATAGCAATGAATAAGAAATGATGTACTTTCTATAACACATATACATATGTAGATATACATATGTGTGTTTGTGTGCATGTGCCAAATCCACTATATAAACTCTTGAAACAGGCTACAAAATTGCCAGTGTTTGCCAAGGATTTGGCTCTCCCATACTTACAGTGTATGAAATGGTAGAACACGCAAACCTGTAGAAAACCTTCTACGTGTGAATATCTCTCACAACAAAGTATTCCACAATTAGTGAAAGGGTACCAGTGACAGTCATAAAAGCTGTTGAGTATAGTGATATAACAACTTGAATATGTGTTAATTCTCTAAAATTTTGCAGAAATTTAAAAATTAAAAAAAAAAAGTTTTATCACGATGTTATTATTTTGTTTATATAAAAATTCATAGTTTTTAACTTTTTTATTCAATACTACTTACGTTAGTTTTCTCCTCAATTCTAGAGGTTTAAGTGAAAATATAGGATTATAGAAGTTGGCAGTTGGTTGCATTCCTGCCAATAAAAAAGAAACATTTTTAGTTGGAATAAAAATAATTTTATTCAAAATACAGAACAGCATTTGAAGCAAATACTATAACTAAACCAAAAAATAATTGGGAGCCGAGATGTCATTCGTACAGATTTTTTTTCATTGTGAAATATATTTAATGCATTGGAAAAACCCATTTCACAATGAAAAAAATCCGTATGTATGGAAGCCTTGGTTGAGAGGACCATTCAACTAATAATATGTCAAATTCATAATATTCTATCAACATTTTTCACCTTTTGTCAAAAATGTAGAGCATTTGTTATGTGGAACTAGCTAGGCTAAAACCTCTGATAGTTCCGAGGAATTAAAAAATATCATCTATTTTAAAGAGGCTCCAGGAAATTTTTTTTTTAGATACTTGAGAAAATTTAAAATCGCAACATTTTATGGCCACAAAACTACTCTTATTTATTAAGTATTTATAAATCTTGCTACAATTATGAAAAAAATAGACCACTATGTTGTGAGAACCTTACCGGCACTTATACAGTCCTCTTTTTGAAGAATCGGGTAGGAACATTGTGCATCTTCTGTGCTAGAAAAAGAAAAGGATGATATTCAGATACTAATATCTTAATAATAGTTTTATAAATGCTGGGTGACATTTGATTTTTATGTAGCAATGTTAATGTGAGAATGCAAGTAATCAGTAGACACAGGAAATTATGAAGGATACATCAAAATCAGCACCATGTACAACAACCTTGAAGAAAAACTATCTTGTCAACTTACCAGATTGATCTTATATTACGAATTCGTCATATCAGTTCTCTAATACTCCAAACTTTTTTCCATTTAATTGAGGTATTCTTCGAAAAAAGCTTTCCTCTAAAGATTGAATAAAATTATTTTTAAAACTCCTGTTTATAACCTCCTTTCTTATGCGTATCCTAAGGATGTATATAAAGCAGGCAATTTTAGAACCATTTAGGACCTATGTATAAGGTATTTACTTTACACATCAGTCTTTACTTTATACATCGCCGTGGGCGCATGCGACAAGTTACTCTACTTTCTACTGAACATAGCCTACTAATATTGTCCTATTTTCTCTAATTTGTTTTTGTTTTTTTGTTTTTTTCATAAAAGTTTCTCCGCCTAGAATATTCGAACCTCCGATGATTTTACTCTTAGATTATCTCCGTAGCCACTATGCCACGAGGTTCTGTCAGAAAGTAGTGGATAGTTTATGCTTGTGTGTTTCCATTTACAAAAATATTCATTTATCTAAATTTTTTTGTTTTTTTTTGTTTTTTATGGGAGGGGGTGTTGAAATAAAAATGTGTGACCCATGTGTATATAGTAGGTGATTGATACTCGTGTGATTTGTATCACTCGTCTTTGGTTAGTGCTGCAAAAATCTCACTGGAATCATAATCACCTACTTTATACCCTTGTATCACAAATAACTATTTTATGCCCACCAAAAATATTTGTTTCTTTCAGGCAATAATACAGCCTAAATTTTTCAACATTCCTATATTTTCAATTCAACCTCTATAGTATGTATTTACGAGAATAAATAAATTCTTATGTGGCTAAGTAAAATTATAAAACATAGCTAAAATTACTTTTATTTATATTTTTAATTTTAATCAAGATTTTGGAGAATTTGCAGTTATGTAAGTTGTTGCATCACTCTTCTCAAAAGCTTCTGCGGTGTCATTAAAACCTTTCATTGCTCCTGCCAATGGCTTGTCCCACTAAATGACTGGAAGGACCTTTTTTTTTAAATGTTTTATGATTTATTGTATCAATTTAAGTAAGAAACAGCCTTAGTCAAATCAGTCAGTTGAGTTTATTTTTCTGACATAGTCAGCCTCATGACAGGAGCATTGTAGTTTGCAATGAAGGTGGCAAGATATGGTAGTTGGTTATTTTTTAGGGTCATTAAGATAAATACGAAGTTTCAGCTTTGGTCAAATAAGTCACATTCATTAAATTTTTTTACATTTTCAGGCTTTTCCCGACAAGGGTTGTTCCATTTGTGTGTGTTAGCCGGAGGTCATTTTTGGAATGTGCAGGACCATATTGGAAGAAAAAATGATGAATTTTCCATGGTAAATTCGGCCAAAAAATAGCATCGCTAGCTCCCAGACTACATCAATTTGTTACTTTCCTAGAATGCATTAAGTGTGTCTGTTTGGTATGCTTTCTTCCTTTTAGTAGTTTTAACACTCCTCAGATTAGCACTCAGTTCTCTCAGATTATGATTTCAAATTTTTGCTAGCATGAATATTCACGCTACTTGACGATGGGCGCTCCCGCCTTCCTCATATTATTTTGATTTTTTTCATTATTATGTAGTTTGTTTACAAAAATCTACCATCAATTTTTATTTGATGAAACAAGGTAAGGGGATGGTAGTTACGTTTTTTGTTTCATGATGCAAGGGAACTTTGGGAACTAAAATTTCTAATTTCTAGTTTATGTAATATGAATATAATATATATTCTATCGTTTTGTTTCCACAGTGCACGTTGCACTTAAGTTGGATTAGCATCAAAATTTATTACAAATTCTGTCACTGTTCCCGTCCCGTTTTTATAGACAATTCAGTTCGTCTACAAAAATGTGTTAAAAAAATATAGACAACTATTATTCCTAATTCTTGGAATAATAGCTGTCTATATAACACCTAGCTTCTCACGGACAAACACCACCAAATATGCTGACAATGAAAAGTCATCATATTTGGCGGATGTTCCTTGTCACGCCGCCTATTTTTGTTTGGCCATTTTGGAATATAATAATGAAATTACAGGCGATGTATTATCTTCCTTTCGAAGACGAATTCATTCATACGTTACTAATCAAACTGTAAAGTTAAGGTCCATACTAGATGTTATGAATAATCAGGTTTCAATTAAGTTGAGTTAAAGTAACAAGTAATAGATATTGTAATATTTTGTAATTAATATTAATAAAAGATAATATATAGAAATTATCTTATTTGTTGAAGAGTTCTAATCATAGAATTATTTCGTAACAGTCACCATTTGTGAAAATTCACACAACGTTTTACACATTAAAAATTTATTTTTTTAAATTAGTTTTTATGTAAACAATTATTTTTCTACATCTTGATCACATAATTATGATAATCGAAACAACATTAGGCACAAATATTTAATGAATTATTTTATTGGTAGTTATTTCAGTTGTTAGGAGGGAAAAAATGAATTCTTATTTTATTATCAGACGTTTAAAATACTTTTTAAAAAGTATACTCACCTCACATAAAGAAGAATTTTTGAATTATTTGGTTGTTTATTTGTAGGATGTAAATAGAATTTTCAAAAAAAAAAAAGATAGAGAATCAAGCCTTCGGTAACCAATGCACCAATTCGTTTATGTGCACCGATGTTTGTTGATTGAACGACAGGGTCAGAGAAAGGGAGAAAGAGGCGATTCCCCTCGTACCGGGAGTTTCTTAGAGGCCCTCGAGGTCTCTGAAAATACCTACTAAAAAAAATTGAATGATTATTTGCTAATTCAGTTAGGTACTTACAGGGGTATTCCGAACCGGGGCGTATGCAGTGTACTCCCCAGATATTTTGAAAAGCAAAAAAATGTATATGAATGTTCTAGAACATAAGAAACGTCGGAAAAATTGTTTAGCTCGCTTCGCTGGCGAAATTGCTTTTTCCGTACTTGTAAAGAAAGTAAAGTTCTCGCTCAAGAATGTATTCGGAACATCGCTGCTTACACGACTCCTCGCCTCGGATTTTTTCTCGCCCGCTCCAATAAACAATGATAAAATAATGTTATGATAAACAAAATTGTCTCATCTTGCTGTTGAATGTTCATCTGCATCCACGTATGTATAAAGTGCTATAAATGCTTTGCTCGAACTTGATATTCATCAAGGGAGATAGGGAGCGAAAGACTACTTCGTCGTGAAAAACCATTTTATTGTGAGTAGCTCAGATTTACTCTGCACAGTTTTCCTTAATCGAGTATATTTGACATTTAAATGATTTTTCAAATAAAAACAACCTGTCCCCTCCGTGAGTTATGATCGCCTTCCAAGGTCACTTGCAGGTTTGGAAAACTATATCCTTAATGCAGGTATACGTAATATTAATTCCGCGTCTAATTTAAATCCTCAAGATCCGGTTTAATAAATTGGCGCGCTTAGATATTAAAAGATATACTTACAATTTGTTAATAATTTTTTACAGCAACCGTCAGTTTTAGAATTTCGTCGTTGGTCATCATTTTGGACTAGCTGAGTAACCAGAAAAGTGAATATGATTTGACTGGTTTTAATTAAACTCACCTCCATGAACGTAATTTTTGAGTCTCCCAGGTCGAAAAAATTATCTTATGAAATCGATAATAATATTTCTGACCACAATCAAAGTCGTTACCTATAGGATTGTTTAGTATCCTTTCATACCGTTTTTTCCCATCATTCCAAACAATTTTTTTTTTTTCAAATCCAAAAAGAATTTTCATATTTTCTCAATCTACAATCCACTGGTGCCGTATGGCGAACCACTCAGAGAGCACCTTGTAGATTAGCTTACGATTACTACAGGTAGATACATTATTTGTCTCATCTTTGGTTTGGTTCCTACATTTTATCAATAACCGTTGATATTATTTTGCATTTGTATTACCTTTACTTAAAAAGTCTAGCTTTAAAATCGTAGATACGTAAATCCTAATTTATTTAAAATAAAATATTATTTCACCAAAATAATAATTGAGTCGAGAACTTTTGATTCCCTGGTTTTCTACAATTTTGTGATCAGTGGTAAATTAGTATTTTCAATTTGATTTTCACTCACTGTAGGCAAAAATAGGCTTTGAAATGTTCTTTCTCACTAGGTTTTTGATTTCGGTCTAAAAATTAGAGTGAAACTGCATTGGTCAACGGTGAACATCTTATACATTTGAATGAAATTTAGCTGAATAGCTGCGGAGGTTTTCTGTAATCATTGTACTCGTAAATAATTTTTTAGGGAAAAAAATGACCAACAACCTAAAGCAATTAAAAAATTGTTTTAAAATTACATTAAAGATAACTCGAAAAGTACATTATCGATTTTTAAAAAAAATTTAATGGGAACACTATGGGATCATTCTCGTATCGTTTAAAAGAAAGTTCATCAAAATCGGTACCGAATTGAAAAAGTTATGTTGGCGCAAACATATGAAAAAAAAAAAAAAAACCTATGTACGGATCGAATTAATAACCTCCTCCTTTTTTTGAAGTCGATTAAATGTATTTACCTGCTGTAAAATGCACTTTTTTCACTCTTGCTTGAGTGAGAAAATTTAACTCCTTTAAATACAGTCCTAATGAAAAACCGATAATTACTCAAAATGGAAATTTGAAACTTGTGGTATCTTCAGTCTCGAGGGTTAAGGAACTAATTGTGGCTTGCAGTCTGTTATATTTTTGATTATATATACATATTTTTATAGCTATTGAACTGTATTTCACCTGCAACCGTTTAGGTAGTCTTTTCTGGAACAATGGTCGATATAAGGGAAAAAATTGAGAAATTCTCTCCCCCAAAAACCAATAAAAAAAAAAATTAAGGGAAAAAATTAAAGTATGACCCCAAAATCTAGATTCCGTCAAAAATTTATTGAAGAGGTAAAAAAGCCAAACTCCTCAAAACTTTTGTCATTTCTTCTCCAAAAAAAAAATTATGGTTCGTCACTGTTCATTGAAGTAATTTTCATATAGCCTGTAGGTTTTAGACAGGGATTCAATTTTTCCTATACCATTATCAGTTGAAAATAAGGATGTCTTATTATGGAAAAAGAGAAAGAGGAGAGTAAAAGCCGGAGAAAACGAAGAAAAGAAAATTAAAATACTTACCTAAACATTTTACATGAAACGATTGTATAATTTTTCTTGTTAAATCTGTTGCGGTGTACGCGATGTAACAAATTGTTAATTTATTCCGAAATTAATTTTTTTTCAATGAACCTGTCAAAAAAAAACAAAAAGTGAAAGTAAAACTCGTTTTGCTAGTGTTTTTTCGTAGAATTTAATATTGTTTGGACTGAATTTTGAAAATGTGAGTAAACACAGGAGGGAAAGAAAAATGAAAAACTGGTAACCATAAATAATGCTGTTATTAAAGCGAACAGTCAGTAAATGGGGAAGAAAGAGGATAAAATTGACTCAGAAGAGATTGAGAGGTAAAGAGAAAGAGAGGAAGGAATCGACTATAAGTTTGAAATAAAATTAATTCCGAATGGCAGTTTGGGATTGCAAAAGTTTTACCTACATGGATAACTTTTACAGCATACATAATATAGGCCATAGTAGAATATTTTAACAAAAGCTGGCTGGTTGTAGGCTAATGTATGAATTGGCGTGTTTATTTTTAAGGGGAATAGGATACCGGTTGTTATAATATGTCTAAATGTGCACACTATGCTGATGACGTCGCATCCTTTATCTGTTTTTGAAGAAAGCCTTGCCATTTTAGTTTAGTCTTACGCATGTGCGTTTTGTTAATTTATCATAACGCAATGATCATTACCGTTAAAATAACAAAATTAATTAATGTTTCATTCTCAAATTTGCACGGTAATTTTGAAATTCTTTACTGGTTTGTATGTACATAAATACAGTGTTGTGGGGACAATACTTGTATGATGTAATAGGGGCTTGCACCCCTCAATGACAGTCGCCGCCCAAAGGCTAGCAATAATCATCTTTATGACGTTAAACGAATTTACACTGGTGCGTTTGTATGTTCCTACCTGTACGTACGTACAGGTAAGATACATTGCACGGGCCAAGATCAATTACCAGATAACGATCTCAGTGATGTCACAGCTCAGTACCAAATGCGCTGCGTCGTTTCTTATCACCTCGATTGAGGCAAGAAACGACGTAACGCATGACATAATTACGTACACGTACATATACATGTGTGTCTGTATGCGTGTGCCAAATTCTGTATATAAACTCTCAGAACCGGCTCAAAAATTGCCAGTGTTTGCTGAGGATTTGGCTCTCCCATACTTAACCGTATGAAGTGGCTGAACACGCAAATACTGTTGAAAACCTTCTAGTGTGAATATCTCTCACGACAAGGTATTCCACAAGTGTGTTTCATAAAATGTTTGTCGAACTCACTGGTTCTTGATTGAATAATGAATATAATTACTACATAAAAGAGCTGATATTCCATAGGTACTTCCTTCAAAATAAGAACTACCAGGGCAGTATCATTTATCCATATATTGTTATACGTATGTAAATGTATATAAGGCCTGAAAAGCCGCTTCCTGGCGTTTTGGCTTATGCCGGCCCTGTATTTTCACAGGCGTAGCAGGGTTATAGTCATAAATATTTTGTTACTTGATAATTGGCTCATATGCATAGAATCTAGGGAGCGAATAATTGGAATGTAAACCCTCTACTAGACTAAGCTACTAGCCTGTTGATTTTGGGATAATGAGTTGTTTTTTAACACAAGCGTATGTGATCAGACAAAGAGAATGTTCTTTCGGGTGTTTCCAATTACATAAGAAAACAGAGAGGGTTTGTTTGGTCAGCCATTTTTCTGGTAATTCTAGTAAAATTTCTGCAAAAAATATTACAAAAATGTATTATAGCAGTTTCTGTAATTCTTCTATTTCAAAAATTATTGGAAATTTTTGTTGATTTAACAGTACCTCAAGAGGTACTGTCATTTTACCAGAAACATTTGTTAATGAGGGAAGTGTTTTGATGTAACATTCAGAAATCTGCCCGAACAAACCTAGTATTTATGTATTCATCAATGAATTAGTTTTTATTGAATTCTGCTGACACGCATATTTTGAAGATAATCAAAACATTAATATTAAATTCAATTTTTGAGGGTTTCTTGTTTCAGTTTTTGCAAGTTCTAATCTTCGAAAATTACCATTGTTTAGCTTTTCGAAAAAAATCTACATGTTAAAATTGATCTAGTATTAAGACCCATGGTCGAGGGTAAGTTAGCTTTTCATCTCATGACACCAGAAAACTTTTGGCTCTATTTGCAGAAATTCTGAAATATATTACGTATAGAAACCACTTCTGCAATGCTATCACGTGACCATAGTTACAAATATGTTTAGCTATGCGTATATTTCAGTTTCAGTCTTACTCTGTATCATTTTTAAAATGGTCTTTTTTAGAAAATCTACTTATTACGCTTAGTGCTATATTAGCTCTCAGGATTGTGGGTCGGTATGTTTTTCAATTCATGACCCCAGGAAAATTTTGGCATAAATAACTCAAATAAGTATGTATAAATGGTCATATATGCATATTCCATTTTCTTGTTCCCACGGTACAGCTCGCAATTGTTTTCCAATTATCACGAAATTTGATACGAACATTTTTACTAAGCCCAGGACCAGACCTATTGATTTTGACAAATTTCCTCTCTACGGCCGTGTTCATGCGTAGAAGTGATCTAAAAAAATCTTCAACTGTTGTTAAGAAAAGTAGATTATTCCAAATGAAAAACAAAGCTGTGTGGAAAGCAGGCTTGTTATTATTTTATTTGCTAAACAATCATTTAACAACTTGTACATGTATTTTGTAACCCTGCAGTACAATTCATTATGAATTTCCTTGACACTTCATGAAATGTAAAACTTTTGATGTTTTCATTTTTCAATTGTATTTATTCATTTATTTATTCAGATTTTTTTATTAAAGAAAACCTATATTTTTTAGCGTGGCTTGTATCGCTAAATTTTTTTTTATTTGTTTAAATTGGAGTTCTATAGTATGTTCGTCAATTTAGATTAATTATTTTTTCACTTTGAAAAGTTGTGAGCTAAAAAGCTAACTGTTAAATTGTAGATTTACAGTTACGAAAATGGTTTTTTTTTTTTTTTTTTTTTTGCAAATACCTACTTATAAAACTTGCATGTATTTGATCTTCGGTCGCAATTCGTGAAACTATATATAAATCTGTTCTCTGGAAACACCTTGTATATTACGTTGCTATTTTTTGCAATTATTGACCTTTGTCAGTGATATAATAATAGTTGTTGCTGTATTATAATGGAATAAAAATAAATAAAAATCAGCTCGCGTGATATATTCCAAAAGTTTGAGACGTCTGATAGCTGTAGAAAATACGATATTACTATGATATTTTTCTTTAGTCTGTTATTGATTTTTACTAGTGGCAGAATTTCCGCCCTATTACATTCAGACTAAACATTTATTTCTCAGTGTACCCATCTGTGTATATCGAACTACCAGTCCATTGATTACATTTTCAACTACTGATTTATAAAATATACCTGCAACCATATTGTCAAGAAGATTACGCTCACCCGTTACTATGAAAATGGAAAATTTTTTTGGGAAAATGTAAAAATCGAGAACTTGGAAAATGCTTCTTTCGAAAAATCAAGGAAATCGTCAACTCTTCTTTAATGTCTACCGTAAGCAGCAGTTTCAATTTTTCGCAGTTTGAAAGTGAAATTTAGTCACCCTTTTTTTTACAGTCGTTACTACTGATTGAATCCTCTTAGGAGAGCTTCGTTTTCCTCTCTTTTGTTTTTCATTGCTGTCTTCCATATTACATATTATCCACTCCCTCTAGTCGACGGAAAATTAAATTATGTTATCGCATTGTCGAGGAATATAATCGAACCGACAAAAGAGTCAACCATTCATATTGGATGATGTATACGATTTCATTTTATGATACGAAAAGAAATCAGACTCCCAAAAAAATAAGTACCAGGTCTATCATTTTGGGCTGCCAAAAGAACTCTGGAGACGTGCCACCAAAATGAAAAACGATTTACTCGTTCGGTTGCGAAACGATTTCCATCGACAACCCTATTCTTCCCCTTCATCTCCTTCTCCTTTTCAGCTCTTCTTTCTAAAATAATAAGTTATATATAATCGAATTGACGTTGGAAAACACCTTTTTCAAAATTTCTAATTCGCATAATCTAGTAAAGGCGCCATTTTACCTATCCTCTTTTTTTCTTTTTCTTTTTTTTTTTTTTCAGTTGACGCAAAATATTCTATCAAATAAATGTTCACAGCAGTCTAACCCCATTTTGTCAAAAGCTAAATAAGAAGTAAGAATCTAAGGAAGATTTTATTATTTTTAATATGTCACTCGACCTCATTAATTGAGGAGGATGGGGAAAATACTCATTTGATGGCTTCTCCATGGGTAGGCTAAAAGACATTTTTCTGACAGGTAATTTACTTATAGCCGGATATTTTCATTATTATTGTTATTTAAATTTAGAAGTCTCGTCGTCTGGGACGTAGCGGAGGCTGGTTTTTTTGGGGGGAAGAAAAATGAGAATTGCCAACTAAAATTTTTGAAATTATCAACTGCTAAAAAAAAACCTAATACACTCGTATATTATGTTTTTTTTTTTTATATTAGGCGCAATTTTTCCGACTAATAAACAACTTGTACAATTTTTCAAACTGACCAAAACTTTTGGGGGAGCCTTCCTCACCACCGTTGGCTAAGTCCCTGCTCGTCGGCCTGTGTGTCACATTAATCGATTTCATTCGGCCGATAAAGTTTTTTCGGCTTAACGAGGCGATAAGTTGATGTTGACAAGATGATATGAGACAATTTCAACGAGTTTAAAAATAATCAACTCTCAATTAGGTAAATGAAGTATTATGGTGACCCTCATGTACCTCTGCTGGTATATTAAGCTGAATCTTAATGGCTGCAGTTTCTGTTCGAATTTTCAATTTCAATTTGGCCTTTGATTTAACATAAAATTTTGCTTTAGTTGAAAATTATTTATGTCGTCTAGAATATAGAAAACAGTAATTACGTTTACTGTTACAAATCTATATGACAGGACCCACTATACTCTTTCACGTTTCCCAGTGCTTTTTCGAAAATTATCTTTTTACTGTTTTCAAAATATAAATTTTGAGCTTAAAGACACTCGTACATAATCATGAATTTTGGTTTTTGGTGTCATTGAGTTTCTTGAGACAAGAAATTGTCTAGGTCCCAGCTAAAAGCCCCCTTGATGGCAACTGTAAAAATCGTTTACGAATCTGCTTATGAGCATCTGATAATTATTTTCTAAAATCAACGTTTTCACATTCCAAAACAAATTGTAATGATAGAAAATAAGAAAACAGCTCATAAAGAAAATTCAAAAGTTCAAAGACAAGTTTTGAAGTAAGTTTACTGTCTTGAGAATGTTCCATGCACGGGCGTAGATTACTTAATCGTGAGAAGAGGTACACATCATTTCAACCCGTGATACGATTATTGGTGGTTAGAAAATTTATCGCCAGAAAATTAAGGGACGAAAATTCGTCGAATGAAAGTTTTTCGTCAATGAAAATTCATCTGTGCTGAATATTTAACGTCAGAAAATTGAACACATCAAAATTTATTTCATTATAATTTGAGAATTTACCGTCCATCACACATTTAGCATCAAATATTCAAACTATATAAAATATAATCTTGAATTTTCTGGTAGAGCTTGCTGCGTTCAAATACTATAAAGCTTTTCATTCGACCTTTAAAAGAAGTAATTATAGAAAAGTCTTGCTGGAGAAAATGTACTCTGCAAAAGCAATTGAATGTAATATTAATGAAAAATTTTTGAACTTATGAGCCTTTTAAAAAATGCAGAAAATAAAGTAACAAGTATGTTTTTTATGAGTGTAGACCAAAGAGAAGAAAAACAAAATGTCAGAGACTTATAAAAAATAATTTTAATCATCATAATAAATTTTTATGTAAAACAAAAATTTAAAATAACTTAAAAAAAAAAAGAAAAAAAATTCAATTTGATTTAAAGAATGAGTAGATATCATTTTCAAGTTGAAATGTTCAGAAGTTATAATTATTTAAGGGCTTCCCTCTCTACTATACCAATATCTGAATAAATCTATTACATTAAATAAATATGAGAAATTCAAAATTATACTGACTAAACTTGCCTCATTGTTAAATTCACTGTACGAATTGTGTCATTCGATAAATATGCAGGGAAGATCAAGTTATCTATCGACTAGTTTTTTAAAGTTAAAATTTCTCCATCTATAAATTATTTTATTTTTATTTTCGCTCGATAGATTTTCTGTCGACGAATTTTCATACACTCATTTCAACCACCCAGATTTTTTTTCGAAGCTATGTGGGTCCAGATCTCCTGGTGCTCTTTTCTCTATGCCGTTTGTTCCATACGAAGAACTTTTAATGTGACGCGTTTTTGCATGGTTCATTAAAAGTAAGAATTACCCATCCACCTATTTTGGACCAAATTAAAACTTTGGAACCGTAACAAATGAGGGATAGGAAAAACCTTTCCTCCCCAAATTACGCAAGAACTAAACTTATTGGCAAGGCCAAATTTTAAATTCATATGTTTCACTGCGTGATATACCTATAATGAACTATGATTAAATACCATTAGACGAAATTTTTTTTACAATTATTAGTTTTTGAAATAAATAATGTAAAAAACGGCAAAATTTCCTTAATCAGCTGTTTGTTTACTCCTTAATTATGAAGAAGTCATTGACGATTAAAAAAAATATAGGCGGTAAATTTGAATACATTTCCTTTTCTTTCTAGCAATACCAACTTCAGATTTCTAGCTACAATAGTAGCGGAGAAATCATCAGTGAAAAACAATAGGTTTTTCTCAAAATATAAATATTATTTCAAACAAGATTTTCATCATGTTTCATTAGCAACACTGATTTTTCGGTTCTTGGACCAAAAACTAGTTAACTGTAATCATTTTTTCGAATTTTTCGGTCCTGCCACCAAAAAATAGTCCTCTGATCCAAAAAGATCAGTTTTCAGTCCTAAAATGAGGGTAGAAAACGGACTATTAGGTACGGACCGAAGCTGCATGAAAGCTATAGCCTACAAATGAATAGAACCACTGAAAGACTGTGCTAATTATTGTAAATTTTTCATTTCAAAGAGCAGCCTAATCAAAGGTTTGAAAGAAAAAATTATTTTTCCTCTTCAGTTTTTCCGCGTAATGCGAACCATTCGACCAAAAATTCATTAAAAACACAACTGGATGTGCTAGGCTTTTATTGTATCGAGTGTCAAATGTAGCATTTATTTATTTTTTATTTTGTTAGCCGAGGAGTACGGAATTCTATCGAAATGGCTTCGAAATATAAAACTGATTGATAGGGTATTTCACTGGCTCTAAACGATACGTTTCATTGTGAGGTGGTTGCGGTTGAGTCAACGAAATAAAACGTAAATTGCTCTTTTGTTATAGGGCAACCAATCCAAAAGATGTGAGAAAAATCAGACACTTCTATGTAAGTATGAGTTAGCACTTCGTATAACTCGCCCAAGTTTACAAAATATACTTATTCAGCGTTAGAGGCAGATCTCATGCTCAGTAGTTGAGTTAAATTGCGGTGTTCATTTCAAAGGCCAAATTAGTGAGCGTTGGCTGAAGTGCGTAGATTGAATGGATAATTTTGTTGAAATACCGTTTATAAATAAAATTTATAGGTCGTGTGTTTATTGACAATATGTACAGCCTTGTTTCTACTACCTACTTGGAAGTGATTTGGGTTATTTGTTGGTACAAATCATACAGTGTGTGGTTATAGTTCATCTATGAGAAGGGTTGTGTGGTGTGGTGGCATAACTCTACATTTTACTGCGACGAGTATGATGCTTCATAAATATTTGTTTCACATTAGGGAATTTATTTTTCTGAATTTTCTAATGAATTTTCTACAAGGCTTAACCATCAAACTGACTTTGAATGCAAAAATTCCTACCTTGAAAATTTGCAGGGTTCAAAAAACCTTTAGTTGGCCAACCATTTAATAAGTCATAACATATGTGCTGAACAATTGACAGTTTACGTTGAGTAAACAATAATTTCATGTCGAATTGCTCTTTTAAAAAAGAAAACTGGACTGAAAATTTTTATTTTTTTATTTTTTTTTTTTAGTAACATAGTTACGCAAACTCCGTTAGAAAATTTCTTCAGTTGCTACATATAATTGTGACCCTCTTTCAGAGTTGGGATTTATTGATAATACACCAATATCTAGCCTACCGATAGAAGTTTTTCTTCAATTATAAGATAGTAAATTTGGTGTAAAGGAGTGATAAATACCGTTAGAGACCTATCATATGTTGCCCGACCTAATAGGGTTATATGCTTCGATCATTTACCCCTGAATACTCAGGTAAACATGATAATCCGTGTCAACATTAAAATTTAAAGTCCTAAAATGGACATGAGTTTAATTCGATTTCACTGGATTCACGGCAATTTATTTAAATAGCTCTAAATTCACTGGACCAAGATGCTGAATACAGACGAAAAAAGACATACTGCGCATGCTCAGAAAACCCATGTCCATTTTAGGGCTTTAGAATGATGAGACGTATCGTCAACATTGGTTAGATACGGCTACTGAATATCCAGTACTAAATGATCAAAGGTTCTATGTCAACCCAACCGTATTATGTGCAGAGGAGAAAAATCGATGATATTTGTGGATAATTATAGGTACCTATCACTTTGTTCATTGTGTGGCCAGATATACTGCAATTCTTACATAAGAAAACACGTATTTTGAATTGGAAAAGCCCGAAATTACTGTACATTCTTGCATCTTTGCCGTCCACATTTAAAAATACGTAACGAAATATTTACGTATATTCTAGATTTTTTGAAGTTTTGAGCTCGATAAAATTCATCAGTTTTGAACACTTGCCATTTGTATCCTTGAGGTTTTCCTTTTTTTTTTCATTTATTCATCCAGATTTGTAGTGTTGGATAAATATTAAAAAACAAAACACCTTTTACAAAGGAAGGAAATAAGAGCAGAAAAGAAACCAATTTCGTTTGCCTTTCTGCCGCGAAAATAAATTAATGCGAATGATGTCTAATGAACGGTTCGAAGCGATGGAGTAGCGAGTCTGTTATTTTCAAAGGCTGTAGAATGATATCATTCACTTTTTAATTTTCACAAAATCGTTTGTATACCTATTACCTACCTAGGCTTTTCAGCGTGTTATAATATTCACTGAGTATGAAACGATAAATTGTTTTCCAAGCAGTCGTTTCCTTTAGACTAAGCAGGTTTAAGAGGTTTGCTTTTTTGTTTTTTATAAGGTTACTTTTTGTACTGGCTTACCCTTCTCTTTTTAGTAGACTTTTCCAAAGAAAAAGAAAAACAAACAAAACTACTACCTACTGAAGTTGACGTCGAAGTGGAAGTTTTTGTTCACATAAAATATGTTCGACACAGATGGAGTAATTTCGGTAAATTGGACATTTCAAAATTACACAATTATATTTATGGTTCTGAATACTTCTGTAAAGCAATAATTTCGTAGCCTAATGACAGTAATGACAGGGCGAATCGGGTCGAAAGTAGATACTTTCAGTTTTTCATCTGTACGGCGATGAGAGGAGGTCCGATGTAAAAATTAATCAAGAATTCGAATTCGAAATTGCAAGCTTCCTAATCCTTGTTTTCCGCCACACTCCCTCCAACATAATACTACTAGGGCATCAAAAATTTGTTAAATTGATTTGTTCTATTCTTTTATTCCACGAAAGAGGTATAAGATTTTTTTTTTTTTTTCTAAAGTTTTAACATGTTATAAGCTATTTACTGATGTCATCAAAATCATAAAAATCGGTCCACTGGTTTGGGGAGTTACTTGCACATAAAAATCTGTCGTCTGTTACTTATACCAGATGTCCAATGTTTAATGGGTCAGCGATTTTTAAGTAGGTATCTTTAGAAAATATACATATTATGCTTGATGGGGTATTAGCCCTCAGGGTTGGGGGTGGGTACCTTTTTTGGTTTCATAACCTCAGGAAAATTTTGGCACCAATAACTCAAATTAATATATATATATATATATATATATGTATATAAATAAATAGATAGATAGATAAATAGATATAAGTATATTTCATGTTCCAACGTTACAGGTTGCAGTTTTTGTCCGATAATCACGAAATTTGGTACGAATATTTTTACTGAGCCAAGGACCAGACCTATTGATTTTGGTGCGGATTAGCCGGACAGTGCTTCCAGTACCACCATTTTTGTTTTTATTTTGACTATAAAATGCTCAATTTTGCATCAATAGCCACGAAATTCGGCGTAAATATTGTGACCATCAAAATCTATATAATTCTTTCTCTCTAAACTTAATTTTTCTAGCGAGGCTTGTTGCACTAGAGTTTTTCTTTGTTTAACTGTTTTGACAGTTATGAGATAAAAAAAGTTTGCAACCACGACTCACCTTCTTAAATTTTTTACGTTTTTGAATTCCAAATTTAAAAATTGCGCAGCTACGCGCAGTTGGCAGTAATTTTTTTCTAAAATAGAAACTTAGGCCTATATGTTTTTTGTATCATCCATTGAAAAAAGCAACTGATGCCATCACTTTCTTCAGAGTTTATTTCTACCAACCTAGTTAATTAGTTTTGCATTGATAGTTTCTGATTGATTAATACAGCTAATGCCCAATGGCGTAAGTGCGGTGCCGCTGCGGCCCCCTACCAACTGAAGGGCGCCGTCAAAAGGAGAGAAAAAACAATATTTGTTATTAGGAATAGGAAAGAGCGACCGAGTACTAAATTAAAAGTAACGACACTGAGTTTAGTGATTTTCAGATATTCCAATCCCTGCCCCCTTTCAACCAAAGGTTGAATACTGCGACTTCTTGAATCATTTAGGTGTACGGATACACAGTAGTCTTACCTTACGTGCCATTATTGTAAAACCCTACAACGGACAATGTTTTCTGATCATGCGCTGTTGGTCTTTTTTCGTCTATTTTTAGACTTTTAGTCCTATAAATCTAAAGCTATGTACAGATGTACCTATAAATCCAGTGAAAATTAGTAAAACCTATGTTCATTTTAGGGCTTTAGGTTTTAATGATGGCAAGAATTTTCGTGTTTATGGAGGTATTCATACTACCTTTATATGATCAAAGTCCGACTCCCTCACCTGAAAAATGAAAAATATTGCTTAGTTTTAGCTAAGTAGCTATAAACAATTTATTTTATTTACTAATGAGGTTCGAGGAGGCATATGCCCCCTCTTGAACGCCGTTTGTGGGCACACATAACTTTTCTCGCTCGCTTCGCTTGCTGGTTGAATATAAAACAAGACAATTAAATTTATTAATTTTTCCACTAAAAACCCAGTCTGCAAATTCAATACTAATTCAAAATTTCAAATCATTTTAAGAACCAATTCTCAGAAACATCATCAGTAATCTCCCCTGTTAAACCACACCTATAAACCATTGAAAAATAATTAAATTATTATTCCTTTCTTAATAATTTACAAATTAATGATATTCTTCTCTCTGATGCCTTAATTTTTCGTCAACCTCTTAATGAAGAAATTTTAATTGCAAATGTTAATTCTAATTTACCCAGCAAGGAATTCGGCAAATTAGTCACTTGTGACTTAATAGGTCACAAAGTTACCTTTGGTAATGTTTGGTGTTGTCCACAAATATCTAAAAACTTATTTTCCTTCAGAAAATTTGTTAATGTTGGTTTTATAGTTATTCTTGATAACCAAGCCATATGTGTCACTGACTAAAGTCAGTCAATAACTTATTTTGAAGGGCCATATCACAAGCTCTTCTGGCAATTACAATTCCAGTCTGATCACACTAGTGATCCTAGTAATTATGGCGATGAGTGTCCCAAATTGCTTTCTGCTGTATTTAACACTCAAGCATATGTCAGTTCGATTGTTCCAGCAAACAATTCGGAGGGAGAAGGAGAGCAAGGAGAGTAAGATGCAATTGCAGAGCATGAATTAATAGGTGGAAAGGAGAACTGTTCACCTACACAATGTTCAAGGGAAAAAGGAGAAATTAATGAAGGAGTTGTAAGTGTCAAAGAAACTGAAGAGGAGAATACAAATATTGGAAATACTAATTGATAGAATAGTCATCAGGAGAAAGAAATGGAGGGAGGGAGTTACTGATGAAAACCAAGATGGAGTTGGTAATGAAAATTGGGAGTGTGATCAGAGAGTAGTAAATATTGAGAATATGCCTGTTCCTACCATTTTGAAAGTAACTGGTGTAAAAAAAATTCCGTTGGATTTGTACTGACACAGTAAATTAGGACACATATCAGAGAAGTACCTAAAAAAATTATCACTCACTCATACAGAGTTGAAAAAGTTACATTTACCAGAACAATAAAGGATTGTAAAGTGTGTGCCATTGCCAATCTTTCAAAATTACCTTTTACTCAATCAATATGGAGAGTAGAGTGACCCTTACAAATGATACACTCAGATCTAGTGGAACCCATCTCACCTTCCACATTTCCCACAGCATGGAGATTTATTGTAGTGTTATTAGATGACTACTTAAGGTACAGTCAGACTTATGCAATGACACAGAAGTTGGAAGTTGGAGATTGTTTAGAATTATTGTTACAACACACTCGTAATTCATTGGGGAATGACACTAAGATGTGCTACTTTAGGTTGGACCAAGGTACAGAGTTTACCAGTAGACATACAAAGGAGATACTAGATCGTGAGAATGTTAAATTACAATTAGCATGATCTGATACCCCTCAGCATAATCATGTAGAGGAGAGATTCTATCATACATTGCAAAGTAAAGTTAGAGCCCTTATGTAGGACTCAGGGTTACCTAGAAGCATGTGGAATGTAGCAGTAAAAGCTGCTATATTTATGTGTAATCACACCCCTCATAAATCTATTAGTTATGAAACACCTCTTACTAAGTTTTCACTGAATGCTAAATGCAATTTTGCCTAGATACAGAGAATTGGTTGTCTTGTTTATGCTAAAGTGAAATGTAAATTGGAGACTAAGTTTTCTGGATGAGGTATCTGTATAGTGATGGTTAGATACACTCAGTCCAAATATATATTAATAGCCCAGAGAATGGAAACTACATAGAATTGAGAGACGTATGTTTCAACAAAAAGGTAGTTTATAAGGAGAAATATAAACTACTGGAGAAAATGGAGAATTCTGATGACTGGTTTCATAATTTCAAAACAGAGTCTAATTCTGAAACAGGAGAAGAACAGCGTGTTAACAAAGGAGCTAAATGGAGAAAATCCAAGAAATTGTTTTAAGCAAAAAAGCAAAAAGTTGAAGTTATCAAGATTGAAGATCCTGGATGGATTCAATCGGAGAGTTTAGAGATTGTCATGAATGACTTTGTTTGTATGGCTATGGCTGAAATTAATGATGATTTGCATAGTTATATGGAGGTGGTAAAGTTGTTTGGTAGTCAGGAGTAAAGAAAAGCCATAAAAGAGAAATTAAAGTCACTAGTGGAGCACAAGGTCTGGAGTATAGTAGATTGGCCAGTCACAGATAAAAATGGGAGAAAACCCAATATAATAGATTCCTGGTGGTTGTTCATGGTTAAACCTGAACCACAAGGAAGAGTAAACTATAAAGCGTAACTAGTAGGTAGAGACTTCAAGGAAAATAGTTTGCTGGAGATACATGCACCAGTTACACCATTGGCAACAGTATGTAATATATTTGCCATTGTAAATAAGTACAATTTGGAAATTTGTTAACTGGATGTAAAGACTGCATTTCTACATGAAGAAATAACCAGTCCTATCTATATGGAAATACTCGAGGGAGTAGAGGTAGATCCATTGGAGAGAAAGCATAACGTGTGTAAACTAAATCGTTCAATTTCTGGCTTTGGGACAAGTCCTAAAAACAGGAACATCCTATTTACTGCAGAGATGAGAAAGTTAGGTCTAGAGAATGATGTGAAGAATCCTTGTTTGCTTCATTAGAGAAGCAGAGTAAAATATGTCAGACTATTAGTATATGTTGATGATATTCCAATAACAGGAAATTTTTCTGAATTAATAGAACAATTAAAGACAAATTTTAACAAGATATTTAAGTTTTCTGGAATGGAAACACCAAAAAAATACTTAAGTGTCAAAATTAAGAGAGGTCAGAGTACAAATAAGTTATTTATGAAACAGACAAGTTTCATAAATAAACTTTTAGGGAGATTCAAAATGGAGGACTGCATACCCATGGTTACTCGGCAGGTTAAAAGGAGAAATGAGACTAATTGTGAACAAACCGTGAAGACTGACCAAAATAAAGAAAAATACCTATTTTGTGAGGCTGTGGGTTGCTTGCTTTATCTTACCCGAGGAATTAGACCTGACATTTCTCTAGCTACAAACATTGAGTAGATGCCAGTCCAAACCCATATGTGAGAACATACAAGTTTTTCCAATTTTTACTGGATCAGAACTATAACATATTGAGAATTTTATCAGCAATAACCTTCAATGTACTGTGAATTTGTCTTAAAGTCCAATTCCAGAACCAACTGCATCATTATCAAGGAGGGAATGTTGGAGATTTCATGTTGTTAGAGTATTGGTTGGCTAAACTGCTGCTGCTTACATCTAGTTGTATTTGTGAATGTTCTTCTATTACGTCATTCTATTCTACACGTAATCTTACTGTTGATGCTCACAATGAGATGTATTTATTCAATACATACTTATGAGTTGGTTCTCTCTGTTTTATATGTGTTTACTAGTTTTACTATAAATATTTTTCATTTAATCCTATAAACATTTATAGGTCATCATGCTCCGGACGTCCAATATATATATGTATGTATTTTTGTTTTAAGGAAAAAGTTTTTTAGTAAATCTGTGACCCAGTGGATAAGTTTACATATGAAAAATGGGGAGACCCGTGATTAAATCCCAGCTGAGCCAAAAACTTTTTTATCAATAATATGCAGTGATAGTGCTTGAGGTTTTTAGTGATTGTCCTTTCAGTGCGGTGGAAACTTAGATTTTTCCATATGTTGAAAACCATTAGCTGATTTTTTTTTTCTTATGTCTGTTTCAATTTTCCATTTGTGTAGAACCTTTCTTGTTTGCACCTATGATTCACACACTCAGAAGTAGAAATTATAACTAGGTATTGAATCATCTTGCTATATATCTACTTGTATTTGTATTTTACCGCACTCGGTCGGACCTTACCATAGTGCAAATAAAGTGCATTTAAAAGAAAAATCGGATGTATGTACGTAGATGCATGAAATAAGACCATTCACACCTACATATGCACAAGCCATACATGTATATGTACAATGTACATACAATGTATATGCCTAATATACGTGACATGCATACTCATTTAATGTTTTTCACGCGTATTCTGTCATATATGTACATCTAAAATCCCATAAAATGTAAAATTTGTTATGCATCATACTCATTATATTATGTATCATAACCACAATTTTTGTTTCATATGCACAGTTTTAAGCATTATACAAACAACTTTATGTATCATGCGTACAATTAATTACTGAAAATGCTGAACTTACATTTTGACATTGATTTACAGGAGGGTGCTATTCTTGATACAAGAGTGAAATCTGGAATATATTGTGTTCAGATCCCAAACAAACCAAAAGAAAATTTTTGGTTTTTAGTTTTTTTTATTAACTCATCTAGGGTTGTGCGGCAAAATTTTTTTTTTGTTGTTTTTTGAAGTTTTATTTTTCTGAATAAATCTCTTCAAATAGATGCCAAATTGAAGCATATAGTTCAATAGTTATTTTTAAAAATCTGATAAGTCGCTTTGTGCAATTTTCCTGGAGACAAAAAATAAAGTTTACCTGCAATTGTAAATTCAGGAAATTAACTAAATTAAATTATAAAGAAGTGGAACTGTGTTCTAAGGGTGTATTTTTAGTTTGAAAATATCTATACGTATTGATATTTTACACACCATTAGTGGATCATTTTTTTCTATTATGTTGGGAATTAATATTTGTTGTTAAAAAATATGAAGGTCATCCCTGGAAATTTTTTACTACCATCATTAGTTTTTGAAATGAATAGGAATTGAAAAAATGGAAAATTTCTCAATAATTTTTAATTTTGTTATGTCTTATTTCTGAGATACTAATGACGATAATAAAATAATTTTCGAGTAAATTTTTTCCTCTTTCTGATGGTACCAACGTCAGCTTTGTAGCTAGAATAGTGCCCTATAGATACACAAGTACGACAATACGCAATTTTTAATCCACAGTTTATTTCACATAACCCTTTCAGAATTTCAGCTTCATCTCAAGAACCACTCGTACAATTTCAGCTAAATTTTCAAAGAATCTTTAGCTAACATATGTTAATATTTCACCAAAATTTCAGCTTTCTACAACAATGGTTCTTTCACAATCGCATTCGATAACTTTGATTGTATAGTTTGATTCTATAAAATTATGTATGTTAAGAGACTTAGTCTGTTGGGCGAACGTAGATTTCAAGTAAAACAGTTAAAAAGATCTATAAAGTTGGTAAGAACATCTAAAACCATAAAATTTCTCAAATTTAATACAAATATCAATGAATTCTTTTATGAGCTGTAGGATAGGAAATGGCGTATTGCTGGATTCGTATCCGTAGGACTTTAGCTGGAATCGTGGATTTAATGCTGAACAGTTTTTTTTGTTTAAATTAAAATATTCTGAATGTTGCAAAAATCGAGGATAAATATGCAAAAATTGAAATTGAATTTTATTTTATTTAGTTTTTTATTTTTTTCATTTTCTTACTCCCCTCTAAGATGGCTTGTGCCTCCGCAGGGGTGCGGGCTTCATGGTTTTAAAACCTCTGGTTTAGTGGATAATGACTTGAAAAACGGTAGAAAAACAATAAAAATTAGTTCAACTTGGATCCTTGAAACTTCGCCATGTTATCGCACTCTTTAACTTCATTTTTATTGAATAATTGAATATCAATAGCCTATAAACTGCAATTGGATTATTTTTTTAATAAAATCATTATTGTAAAAATTAGGTAATGGAATGGTGTACTGTGCGCCATTTTTGTCATCTTTCCCGCTTCGTCATCTTGTCCCACTCCCCGACCGAATGGTTTAAAAATAAAAAAGTTCTAAACGAAAAAGTTAATAGGTACCTACAGTCTTTAGGAGCTGTTCCCTAAATTTTATATGGTTTCTGTAAGTTTATTACGATCTTTGATATTATATCATTGCTTTATAATCTCGCATCGTCAAATGTGTCACGAATTCGGAACTACTTTATCTCATTTGCGTGGTGCTGTTATGGACATGTTCTTCGGTGTCAACATGAAACACACGAATTCATCCTTGACATTTCTACTCGCCGCAAGAACACGTTTTTCTTAATTATATACTAGTCTACTATGTATTTGCGAAGGACATCATCTAGCCTATACGTACAAGATAATCAATCGCAAGGATATTAATAATATTTTCTTTTTTTCGGCGCTAATTTTTGATATTGCTGGCTGAAATGATCTTAACCGCGCTCACAGAATAGCTAGTGGAAACAGCAGCTGAAAGCCGACAGCGATAGGGAAGAAAGAGGCGAGAGAGAGAGAGAGAGAGAAAGAGAGTGAGAGAGTGAAAGAAAAAAATAAAAAAAGTGAATACCGAGTTCGAAATCCACAGTCTTCTCTCCCAAATTATACTTACTTTACCCTCATCACCGAAATTATGGCTGATATGCGTCCGCGTCGACATTGATTAATTTATGTCCAAACATCAAAAAACTATTAAGATTTACGATGTGTCTCACTTCGACAATATTTGCGTGTAATTTTTTTCGTAGAGATGACTGAAAAAGGGGTGGGAGGAAGAAAAACGTGAAAAGTGCCGAGGAAACTAGTTTTTTTTTTTTTTTTTCCTTTCCACATCATTTTACCCTTCAAATTCTAATGAGTTTGCATATAATATACAAGGTGTTCTAGAAGGTGCTTATGGACTGTTATTATAATTTGCGCAATATCAACTTGTTCGACACTAAAAATTGATAGTGCCGCGCACAACAGCATGATTTTCTAACTTATTTCTGGACAGTTTACTACTCTAAATTATGCCGAATATATACTTAATACTTAGTGCTGAGCAGTGTATGCTGCCTAGCTTACTATGTACGTGCTATAAAATGTTGAGCAGTTTTTATTACAGCACACTTTGTGCCTTTATTGTGCTAGGTAGTCGAGGTAGTACATGCTGCAATGACCGCTGTTTACCATAAACTGCAGAAAGCTAACTACAGTATGTACCTACCTACCTGATAAGAACTGCGTAGAAGGTAATCAAATCAGATGGACTAAAGTTAAACAAAAAGGTAAATGTTCACTCTTCAACCATAAGGTGTATCCAAAAACAGACTGGTTTTTACACCATTATTTTTACGGTTGATGTAGCCGTGGAATGTGAACGTCTTTTGTTGTTCTTCTTTGGTACAGATTACAGTAAATTGTATCTATATACATTTCTTCCAGATCCAGTCATCCAACACACTTAGTGCCACTCAGTCAAACTCAGATCCTGAACAGAGGTATATAATTAGGAGACAAAGAGGAGTGAGAAAATCAAGGATGAGAAATAGTAACATTTCAAAGTTTACAACACTCTGGAACAAACATAACCTTGGTATCCAAAAAGGGTAGAAATGTTTTTATTTTTATTTTACCCGCAATTTATTTACTAATTTACTTTTTTCTCTCAAAAATTTTGCACTCCAGTAATCCAGAGCCATAATCAGGGGGGAAATGGGAGCATTGCCTGCCCCCTGCTCATTCCATTTTCCCCCTATAAATTTTCAAAAAAAATATATATACTAAAAAAAATTGTGTATTTTGCAAGCGAAGTGATCAAAAATTTTTGATGTGTAAACATCTTAGCACTCAATCTACAGTAGGGGCTAAACGAGAATTATAATTGTCAGATTCGCGTAACTGTAACTGTTATAATTGTAACTCTCATTTGTGTGTGTTATGTGGTGTGTAGGTGTGTGATTGCAACTCATTGCGCATGCACACAACCACACTATTATTATGTTCACACATCAATGCTTCATGAGTATAGCCCATACTCACCCTTTTTTTTTGTAGGTAAATATCTGCATTTAGTTTAGGCTTGCCCCCTCAAAAAATCTGTTTGCCCCTCTTAAAATAATGACCTGGCTACGGGCCTGCGACCGCACTGTTTTTTAAAGATAAGTAAAGGTTTGGTGAAAAGATAATTGGAGTAGATGTTTTAGCCTTGTTTGATTGTTTTGGATTGTTTAAGGGAAGTGAAGGAATCAAAGATAGAATGGGAATGGATGATTGATAATTCATGAAGGATATTTGCGTGTGGTACTGAGAAGTTTCAGACATGGAGAATGGAGCAAACACCGATTGTCTGTAATATTAGACGAAGAGTAGAATGAGACACTTAAATGGCGCTGTAGCGGATGCAGGATCTTCTTGAGGGAGATGCTAAATCCTAATTTATAATTTCGTCCCTTTCGAATCGTCTTTAACGATATCCCTTCCCGCCGTAATGAACGTCTGCTACAATATTAACATAGACGCGTTAATCGCCGTATTCTAAAACATTTTTTACTTAAGTAAAAGCACTTAAGTAATCTTTCTCCTATATTTAAGTCCTGAAACCACGAAAAAAAAAATTATCGATATAGTTTATTTTTACTTTAAGTATCGTGTAAGAATATGGCCCCATGATATCAAAACACCCTGTATATTTCTGACATCTCATCTTTCGCAGAAATTAATTTGATGTATTTTTTATGAACATTAGAATAATTAGATTGAAAGTAAGTTTGAAAACAGAAATAGGGTTGACAAGCGTAAATAAATAATAAGTTATTTTTGGCGAGTAAGTGGTAAGTAAGAAGTATTCGCTAACATAAAATATGAATTAAGTACTTTTTTATGAAATTTTTCCTCCCTCTCGTTATCTCGACAATAACACAAATAATTGTAGTGTAGTTCACATTACTAGCGTGAATAATTTGAAAACTTGTTGAACGATCAGCAAACCAAGAATATCTTTATTTGTTGTTTGCACCCATAAGGTCTTCGTTGTCAAATGTTTTATTATTATTTTTCATTAAGTAATAATCTGATTATTGGATATATTATTTACTGTTTCAGGTACAATGACGTCAGGATTATCGCCTATTTCGTCCATTTGTAAATTTAGCTTGTATTCCAAACATAAGCCGTTGAAAGTTATGGTGATGGGACAAACGGGTGTTGGCAAAACAGGTAATACTAGGCCGATATAAAATGATAGATATTCGTTTAATTTAGGTGGCGATTAAGCATTTCTTTAACTCATACTTACATCAGTGGCGTTTTAGAAATTTAGTGTAATGTTCAAATGTGAAAGGTCAGAGGGATGATAGATTGAAAATTGGGCCTAACTCATCTCTTCGTTCTATTCGATATTGTTTTGAGTTATTTCTAAAATTAACTAAACTATCAGAAAAAATCAAAACCCGTTTTTTGTAGCTCGAAGAAAGACGATCGCGACAATTGATTCAATTGAAAATTGAACCCAAAATTTGAATTGGCGCATAAACAACGTACCCGTCTTAAGATTTATCACTCTATTAGGTATATTTGAAAACATTTTCTCAACCATATTTTTGTCGTCTCAAAGGGGCAAACAATTGATTCAATCGAAAAGTTTGACCTGAAGTTTGAATTCAGCACCTCAAAAAATATGTGTATCATATGATGTATTACTCGATAATATCTAGGAACATTTTCTTTACCCCCTTTTTGTGGTTTCAGTGGGGCGAACAATTGATTCTATCCAAAATTTGAATTCAGCCCCCCAAAAAATATATTCTACGATCGATGTATTATACGATGTATTTCAAAAAAATTCAGTGAACTCATTTTTTGTGATCTAAAAGGTTCAACAATTGCGCCCATAGACACAGATATTTGCATACAGTAAGGAAAATTAACTTTTTGCTGATATTGTTTTTTTTTTTTGGGAAAAAGATTTTTTCTCGATCAAGCTTGAAAAATAGATTTTTCAGAGCTATTAACTGAAGGTAAATAGAGGAAAAATTACGCTTAATAACTTACAATTCGGAAACAAATTGACTATAATAGAAACCAAATAATAAGGGAGGCCTTATGTTGAGTTAATTTTCGTACTAAATTTCATAATTATTGGACAAGAATTTCGACCTTGGAACCCCAACATCTCCAGGGAATGAACTGTGAATCTAATCGCAGCCAAATTTGAAAGTATGTTGAAACAGTTCCAAATCAATATCTTTTTCAAATTTTTTGACTGTTCCTTGAAAATTACTTATTTTTGAGCTACTAAATTGCCGTTAAGTGCAACATAATTGCCTCATCAGACATACCGCAAGACTGATTCACTCCAAAAATGATAGGGTTCTTCCTTGCTCTGATTCAAATGTATGTACCAAATTTTGTGATTGTTGGACAAAAGTTACGACATGTATTATGTTTGATAAAAAAGAGGATATATAAATAAATAAATAAATACTCGGTGTTTTAGGAATGGATGACGAAAAAAATGTGGTTAATTGGCAACACTTCGAATACATATGTATGAGAATAGTTGAATAAGTCTCAAGGTATTTGACAGTGTGAAAAGAAAAAAAATCTAGATTTTCCTTATTTTCAAGCAGATATCAAATTTTATCGATAAAAGTCGATGATATTAGGGTATACGTGTATAACTTCTGTTATTGTGAACAGAATTAGTTAATCATGACTTCAAATTGCGGAGCAAGTCTGAAGAATAGAATGAGAAAGAGAACAAGGGATTACGGGCTGAAATATTGACAGTAGAAGGTTAAAAAAAAATAAAAAAATTTTTTAATCTTCTTGAAAAGTTTCTTCATTTTCACTATAATTAATGATGTGTCATAAAATCAATTTTAATAAGTAGATTTTTTTTGAAAACAAACTTAAAAAGTAGTGATGGGGGAAAAATTGATTTTTCAAAAATTTAAAAATAATTGAATTGATTTTTCAAAAATTTAAAAATAATCGAATTGATTTTTCCGAGGCATAGAAATCGATTGGAAAAATAACCGATTAATTATTTATTAATCGATTACTCTGAAAAATTTGTTCATAGTTTAGGGTAGAGGAGGGAACAGTGATGGGGAAAAATTGATTTTTGCCTGATAAAAAATTTATTAATCGTCCAACATTATTAAAAAAACCTGCTGTGCATTGTAGTAGTCATGTCCATTTTAGGATTTAATGATAATAACACACCCCCATTAACATTGATGAAATACATCTACGGGGTATCCATACATCTATATGATCCAAGGTTGGCACATTCTATGTTTCTAAATTAAATTGTTGCGCTTTCCTCAATCTTCTGCCATACATAAACCAAAAGGAAATCAATTCACTGAAAAATCATTGAAGATGTGCTTGAAGGTTGCATTTTCTCACGGTACTTACTCTTTAATAATACCTATGTTATCAACAGAACTATGAGGATTTGAGGAAAGGGGTTAGTACAACCTTCTTTCTTTGGGTAAAAATATACATTTTCTCATTTAATTATGCTTTGATAAAAGCAGAAATCCAAATTAATTATCCCTCTTATAAAACCTTCAGCCAGAGAAAAAATCTAATTGCATTTGTTTTAATTTTATGTTGTTGAAAATGATAACGTTCTCTGTGAATATTTTTGTTATTGTTTCTTAGGAGAGTTCTCTTTCTTTCTTAATTTCATCACAGAAAAATATATGATCCATTGTAGCCAGAGGGGCTTCACCATCATGATAAGGACAGTTTGGGAAATTTATTACGTTGATTCTTTGAAGATGGAGGGGAAGTTTACATCACATCCTATTCTGAGCTGTTAAATAATATTATTGATTTTCTGAACTGGTAAAGATTGAAAAACCAGGAGATTTTGGTCGTTTAGGTTGAATCTGAAGATACCGTGACTACGGTTGGTAAATGTTTTAGAGTAAGATTTTCCTAATTCTTCATAACCTGTCACTGGGGGGTGCGGAGAGGTTAGTTATTTCCATTATTGAAAAAAAAAAAACAATTTATAGTTCCAATTTTTATAATATTTTCAAGTTGTTGGTCGATGCACGTTCATTATCCTTAATTCCAGCTTGTTTAGGAACCCAAATAAAAGTAAATTTATTGTCCGAGGTGAAATGATATGGTGAAAGAAGAAGCAAGATTATGGTTATCACCGATGATACTTCGTAGAAATGATTCTGATCATTTATTGCATTTCTAATATGCCAAGTGAATCTATTTTAACTATTGTATTCAGTACAATGGTGGGATCTGTGGAAAAGCACCGATCCTGAGTCATACGTAGATCACAAATATATGTCACTCAAATTCTTCCCTACATAATATATATATACACAAGCCCTGAATTGCCACTCCAAGGCACTTTGTCTTGTATCAACCCTGAATTTCTCGTAACACTATAGAATTTGTTGCTTCGAAGGAGACAACGAAATTTTTTTTTCATCTGTGTGTAGTTGTGTGGGTAGTGGTGCATGCGCATCGAAGGAATAATTGGAGAAATAATTTCGTAAAATAATTAACGACTTGTACGTTTATCGTAGTGATAGATAAATATATATATTTCCACTTTTTACCCATTTTGGCACTTTTTGGGAGTCTGTAGACCCTCCGCTGTTTGACCTATGGCAATGGAACCTGGGCTAGTGTTAGAAGCTTTCATAGGCTACACATAAGTGTTAGAATTTTTGAAATTCATCCACTAGTTTCGGAGGAAGGGATTCTCAAAGTTTTGCGAACCTACCATGTTGTCATCACATCCATAAAACCAATGTACTTTTCATGTCAAGATATGACGGTGAAAAAGTAAGCAACCTTAGTGTACCTTCTGCATATTTTCAACGTTTTATTTGAGTTCACCAATTTAGAATACATCTGATAAAGACATCCTTTAAGTTTACAAGGATAGCGTACATATACACAAAGCAAAGTACATCAGAAGGTGAGCTCTGGTTGCCTATTTAGCGCCAGTATGTCTAACCGGAAGTCATCTTTCTTTATGGTCCAGTGCTATATAGTCAAAGCGTTATCACGATAACTCCTGTGAATTAAAAGATTTTGGCTTGAAATTTTTATGGTAGTTGGAGACTATTAGGGACCGTTTTGGTATCGAATTTGAGCAAAATTGGTCTGCTAGTTTTTGAATAGCAGCCGTTACAAAATTTGACAATTTTGGAAAATATACACTTACCGCGGTTGACGCGTGGAAGATATGGTCTATTATAGTTGAGTGCATTAGATTTCATCATTCATTTATTTATTTATTTTTTTTTAAGCGTTGATCGTTCGTTTTATAACCAAACGTTTCATTGGGGAATACGATCCAACTTTGGAAAAATTGTATACATTTCACACGATAATCGGAAACGATTTAGTGAACTTTGAAATCTACGATACAGCTGGACAGACTCAGGTACGAAATCAATGTAATGGTACAGTGCAGTACCGATTTCGATGTGCCTAAGTATATCAACTTATTTGTATGCTACATTTTCACAATTTTCTACAGGAAACGGGTTTCCTGAACCTAGAAACTAATATTAGATGGGCCGAAGTCTTCATACTCGTGTACTCAGTCACCGATAAATGCTCATTCGACGAGTGTAACAGACTTAAATTCCTCATTAATTATAACAAACGAAGACGAAAACTGGGGTCGACGAATTCGAAGGTTAGTGGCCAATTACACGCCAATTTGCTTACAATTTCAAGTAGTTGCTCGAACAACGACAAAAATATAAACATACAAATAAATAAATGAAAATCTGAACTGCTGGAAAACAAGAATAAATAAAAACGTAAAACTAACCTTCGTCTCAAATGCGACTCAAGAATGAATAGGGAAACGTAATAAAAGTTTTTCAAAAATAAGAAATCAATATAAAAATTTGTTCATTTAACTTTAATTTATTTACTTAACATAATAATAAGGCATGGTAACCGAAAAACAATGTAGAAAAAAATATAATAATAATAAAATAGAAAACGAAAAACAAGAAATACTTGTAAAAAAATTCGGGCTTGAAATTTTCACCAACATTCTTCAAATCCGATATGCAAACTGAAACAAAGACAAACATACAGAATTAAACATTCTTATAGTCGTAATGAGAATGTTGCTACAATCAAATTTCAGGATCTTTCACAGGTTGATGTTCCTGTAGCCTTGGTTGGCAACAAGAACGATCAGGTTGCCGATAGAATGGTCTCACTGGAGGAAGGTCAACGAAGAAGTCAAGAAATCGGTTGCGTATTCTTTCATGAAATTTCTGTCAGAGAAAGTATCGAACAGGTAAATCCATAAGTAGGTAAAACGTTTTCAGAAGCGGATCCAGAGAATGACTTGAGGAGTCTTTTGGCATGATTGAAAGAAAAAAAAAAAACAAATCAATCCGGTAACAACGTTCCAGCTATAAGGCGTCAGAAATTCTGCAGTCGCTGAAAAATATGGAAAAAATGAACTTGACTACAAAATAACAGTCGCTTTTTTCAACTGTTTATTGATGCATCTTCCAGATTTTAATGTGATTCATCTGAATTTTCGTGAATTTGTATTCATGTGAAAACAAATTTATTTCAAATTCCTCATGTGGGGAAAAGTGAGGATTTTCATGAAAATTAGAGACCTTCATACGAATTTTTTCTCGAAAAAAGTCTCCTCTCTTCTCACGAAACGTTAAAAATGACGATTGCTTGATTAAAATATTTATTATTTAATTTTCGCATGAATCCATGAAATATCATCAAAGTTTACAGAGTAGATTCATTTTTCAATCGATCATAATTTATTGCATATTTTTCAGCGATTGCTGTATTTTTGACGCTCTTGGAATCAGAAACCTGAGTGAAAATGTTAAAAATTAATTTCTTCAATCATACCAAGGACACCTCTCCATAAAATGTTAATTACGTTAACTGCGTTTCCGCTGCAGGTTTGGGCCGTATTCACCGACTTATGGCATTTTAGAAAAGTGCACATGAAATTTCCGAAACTGAGAAGATCCATCAGCGAAATGCAGAACCCTATAAGTCATTCATTCCATTCGGCTCAAGCGTGCCTTAATCGCAAGTCAATAGCGACAACATCATTAGGTGGGTATTTTGAGTATCTCAGAAAATAATAATTTTTTCCCGACGATTGAATGAAGTTAGTTGATTCGAGCAAAATTAAAAATTCCCAGTAATTAGAACATAAATTTTTGAATTTTGCACCAAGCACCATCAGCAGGTTTACACAGATGTACTAATGCATAACGCAACGTATAGCTTCCGCGTCACCATTTTATAATTCTTGAATTAATATTGAACCTAACTGGGAGCATGTTTTGAAATTCTTTCAAGTAACTCTCACATCTTATTTTGAGAAAACTTTTTAAACTTAGGCGTGTGACAAATTTTGTTTAAGGATCAAAGGAAAGGATGAAAAGGAAAAAAAAAATTCGACTGTAAAGAAATTTTGAATATTCTAATTTTACGCGAATACTGATCTCGAGGGTGAAAGAGACTAATTCGACGATTACTTAAGGTACGAATAATCTTTTAATAAATTTAGGGAGGTTAAGCGCTGCCCTCTCTTTTTCGTACGCTGAGGTTTTTGATGAGTTTCCCAAATTTTTGTCATCTTCTGCTGCCCATCAGCTTTTCTTCAGTGCCGAGTGGTACAAACTCTGTGCATAATTTTTCAAACTGCAATAATAAGTGCTGAAATTTTCAACGATTGCACCTTAATTAGAATTCTTGCGCTAATTATTCTCTGAATTTGAATAGTCCTACGAAATATTTCCTAAACTTGAACGCATCAGTGTTCTGGGTCCTTGAAATGAGTTCTACCTGCTTTGAGAACGTATCGCTCGCTTTGAACGCAAAATATTTATCTATTGACACAGTCTCGCGGCCACAAAGAACTCACAACTATATTTGAGAACGTTTCTTCTTTTAAAATTGATATTCTCTCTGTAGGCCTGTATAATCTGGAAAAATTGGAAGTATTGGCGTGATCGTCCTTGGCATGGAATATACCAATAAAAATATTTTCTTTCGGTGGAGGGACCTATTTTATTTATTTTAAGACCATTAACTACTTTTCACATCATATAACCTCCTAACTGGGTGAATCATTTTTGGACGCACCATACGAAAATTACCTTAAGTTCGTCAAAAATTGATTCGCAAGCTTTTTCCTTAATGTGTCATTTTTTAAAGCACTGTTGAAGCACCGTTGATACAGTGTTCATTTCATAGAGAAATTTGAAAGAAAAAGTCGCTGGTTCATTAAAGGAAAACTTTTTTAATTGCAATAACATAAAAAAATGCGACGCATCTTCACTGGTTGCAAATAGTTGGGGTTAAAATTATAGTTCGATGTGCTCTCCCTCGCGGGCTGGAACACGATAACTATAATTTAGTCAATTATAAAAACCGACGCTTTCTTATCGTGCAATTGAGTGTGAGTTACACGTTTCCCATCAAAGCTGAATTGCTGTAGGTCTTCAAGATCAGCGAAAAGCTGCTGTCGATGGTGATTTGAAGACATGATGGGACTCCAAAGA
Source organism: Ericerus pela (assembly GCA_011428145.1). Classification (NCBI taxonomy): domain Eukaryota; kingdom Metazoa; phylum Arthropoda; class Insecta; order Hemiptera; family Coccidae; genus Ericerus; species Ericerus pela. The sequence continues at coordinate 512,138 of WOFM01000022.1, forward strand.
GAGAAGTCGCGTGCGGTGAGATCAAGTTAACGCGGTGGTTTAGCCAGGCACTTTTCCAGTAGGCATTTAATTTCTCAGAGAAGGAATTTCAGAGGTACTATTTTTTAGGATAGTAAGTATGGGCTAGCACCACCATATTGCTAAATTTCACACCAGTTGGACTTTTATGATGCATCGAGAAATGACTTACTTACTTTAGTGTGTCAATTTTTTATGCACTAAGGACCAGTTTTTCAATGCCCAGTTAAGAAATTTAAATCATATTTAACTCAGAGCGCTATCTGCCAGTTAAACTGGCTGAGATCTTAATTGAGGATTGAAAAACTGGGTCTAAGTTTTTGTATGGTGCCAAAAACTGATTCACCCTTTTGTATACAAGTATACTCGTCACTTGGAAAGCGCGTAGTTTTAAAGTTAAAACTACTTTGGTCAGTCCTCCTATTCCTTCCCCTGTTACCAGTCATAATATAAATGATAAAGAAAATTTGATTAGTCAAGTTAGACATCTTCAAACAGAAGAAACCTCCGAGAGCTTGAAAATTCAAGCTATCTCTGGCGTTTAATATCAGCAAATTCTATTGAACCTTTATTTATTGCATTTTTTGTGGAAGTTCGATATACGCTTAGCAACTAGAAGCCGTTCGGAATTACTGGAATTGGCGAATATGATATATTTTTGAATAGAAAGTTATTCGATCATTTCAGTTCCTTTTTTTGTTCACGAGCAAAGAAAAACAACTTTTCAACTTTTTTATAAATATTAGAAATAAAACGTTGCTTAATTCAACATAAAAATAATGTATTCTTTCCCTTTTCTAACCCTCCTACGACCGTTAAATCTGGCAATCTATGTATAAATACCGACATCAAAATTGAAACGAAGATCTGAAATCAAGTTATCTCATTCGGACGATTAAAATTCAACCGAATAGGAAATAATAATTTATTAGAAATATCTAAAGCAAACAAGCATTTCGCACTGTATACGACTGTACGTTGTGGTGAAAAAAGGAATATCAAAATCGAGTGCTTGACATTAAACTTGTGCCCGATGATAGATTACGATTTATCGATTACTCCACGAATACTCTACAAGGTAGTAAGTGCGGGTAGTAACCAAAATTAATTATGCCAATTCCAGGGAGACGGTGGACAGAAATTGATCTGGATGAAGAGGAAAAAGAGGATAAAGAATATCTCGCCGAATATGATCCCGGTTTACCGCCGTTTCGCGACAGAGCGTCGACGGATAGTCAGATTTCTACGAAAGCGACACCCACGTCACTGTGGCAGATTTCACCCGTCACATCTCCGAATTCGAAACTAGCCGATCGACGAATGTCGTTCTCGATGCGTGGAAATGACTCTTCCTCAACTTAATCGTATCGTACATGTACATCTGTTTCGTTGATTTATAATATTCTTATATTTTAATAAATTTGTTATGTCGCAATTTATTACGGCTGGTCCCTCACCTCATCACGAAAATGTGCTGATATTTTGAGATCGCGATAACAAATCTGACTTTAACATGGTGAGCAAATGCGACATATCCGATACCGCGAACAGAATCGAACGGTCAAAAGATTTGATTTCACTGACGCGTTTCAAGTGCATCGCTGAATGTGATTGGTCGCAGGCGAGAAACTTTATACCGTTGCTGACATTTGTATGCCTTAAGACAAATACGTTAAGGATGAAAATAAGTATCTAAAAGTTAGATTACATTATATGTATACAGAAATCAATAAAAATTGTTCGCAGCAAAGGATACAAGAAATATAACGTCTTCCAGCATTTTTCCGTCCATTCTAGGATTTTATTGAACGCCGAATAGTAAGACTTGTGCTCAGACCAATTCACCTCGAACATTAATCTAGCAATTTTCTCTTGCGACTTCCTCAGTTCCTTAATAATATTGTACAATTTTGCTCTGAAACATTAACAGTCACCGATACCGTGTTAGTAAGAAAAATCAAATCAATGACAAGGGGAAGAACAATCAATATATATGAAAATTTCTGAAAGTTGCATTTATATGAATGACACTGAGCAACAACTTAACATTTTGCCCAACCCAATGAAAAAAATTAGGAGCTGTACTTAGATTTTTGGGTAGATGAAGAAATTTTCTCGCGGTTAGGTAAAAAAAAAGTGTTTCATTTTCGTAATGAAAACATATAAAATAGGACGATACTTCTGTCTTTGTTAAACAAGAAGCAAAAAAGGGAAAAATTTCATCATCAACAAGATTTCGAAAAAATTATTGTCTAAAACAACGCAATAGTTTGCACAAGATGAGAACTTACAATCTTTAAAATTAAACAGAATGTAGGCTATATAAGTTGAAAAAATACTGAATCAATTGGGAAGTAACCGTTTGTAGGATCGATTCCCACACAGAATTAAATAATTCATGAAATAATACAATTTTGATCAAAAAGTTCGTGTCATACTATACGTTATGTTCACAAATAAATTTTACTGGACCAGCGAATATGAGCACCAACTTTATGAAACTATCTTCTCAAAGTTCACATTTTTATTAGATACATTTTAGTAAGTGGCCGTGAATCAATTATTACCATAGGCTATCACAGCTTTTTAATCTCACATCTAACGTCAGTTACGTATAATGAATTTAGAGTCGGAAATTTTACAAATCCAATTTTTAACCTGCAACAAACCTTCCTGTTGGTGAAAACAACGATACGAATTGGGTGAGTTATCTTTTAATAAAAATGTAATGCACAATGAAAGCTTTACAATTTTTCATTTCTGAAATATAAATTACACAGAATTTTGCATGTGTAAATTTTCTGAGAGAGAGTAGTTCTCAGATTCACCCAACCATAGAAACAAAAAATTCTGAACAGATCACTAAAACCTACTGACATAGATTCGCTAATTTTGGAATTTCGATTTACAATTGAGAAATATTGGTAATGACCTGATAGAATCAGAACGACAGTAATCCAGCTTTGGTAAGAATTAGTTGCAAGTTTTCCTCATTTTACTGTTTGAGGAGGGACATCGAAAATATATAGCTGCTAAGAATTCGAACTCGACAACAGAAATTCGAGAAATAAGTCCTTTAAAATGACGGTGACTATGGCTGATGAGGGAGTAAAATATTCGACTTAAAGAGAAAACATATGCACATCAGAGGCACACACTGACATGGTCAATTTATAACTGACAAAAAAGTCTTTTATTATTAGTTCGGAGCATATAGGAATATTGAGATCCTGATTTCTAGTAAATGATACAACACTACTCTTCTTGACCGAAGGCATTAATGTAGGTGATTGAAGTTGAGAAATGATAAGATTTACATAATAACCGACGATAAAAATCATCATAATTATTTATATTTATAATATTGGTACGGTAAGGTCATAGCACCTATTTCTCCCTTTTGCGCCAGATTTTTATGAAAAAATATCAATGGAATGAGCTTAATGCATATAATACGGAATCCTGGCAGTATTTCTTAAAACTGGGTTGGGGGTAGAACAGTGAAGGCGTAACCAGACTGGATGGATGCCGGAGGAATCAACTGTTATATCAGTGTGAATTATTCGCACAGGCATAACTGGTTTAATAATATTTCTTCTTACGTAATATTATCTATGATACGAATTCCTTCATTAATTATGCCGACTAGGTTCACAATGACACGACTTTTCACATCTGGAAAATCCTTCAGGATACGCGCAGGAATAACACACCTAAAAACGAACAAAACAAACTAGTTGCCTTCAAAAATGATCAGCAAATCACTTACACAACATGAACGAAAAATACGAACTGATTAGCAGTGGTAAATACTTTCAGCTGACTAATAATGGAGTTTACTTCGGAGGATAATCGATCAATGATTTCCAACGCAACATTTCTCTTTGTATTGACTAACTTAAAGAAACTCTCCATCTCATTCACAATTTTTGAAAAATCCATGATAAGAGTACAGGTCGACAGAGCTGTAACAAAATGATTAATAATTTATAAGATGAAAATAATACATAATTCGGAGAGTGAACAGCGAGATTTGTACATTTAGATGAAGCCTCATCACAAGATATTTCGACATTAATTGAAAGGCTGAGACCAGAAATTCTACCTTGATGATGCAGCTAAAATTTCGAGCAACTTACGTGTCTACATTTTGTGAGATTTAACACCCTCCATAAGAAGAGAGAAGAAAAATAGTCAGCGTCCCGGTGAATACAAGTTCTTAGCATAGTCTGTACTCATGCACATGATTTAAAAATAAAAGCGTATAATAGGCGGTGATAGTATCGGAGGATTCAATAAAACAGTAATTAATCACGAGAAGAATATATTTTGTATATTCACCATACGAGATACAGAACAGAAGTGAACTCATCTAAACGTGAGTTCCTGACATAGAGTTTACATGATTAAGTGAGGTCACACAGAAATATTATAGTACGTATTATTAACTGTAGAGTGTACCAAGGTGGAGACGAGATAGGACCATTATATATGGCTGGAATTCTAACAGATAGTTTTCTCACTTTATTTAGATATGATATTTTTACACTACGTACAACATATCGTTACAAGCACGCGTTTGCAACTTTGCATACCACCAGACCACCAAAAGCTGAGTTAAAATTGTTGAGATTGTTAAAAATGGCTATTAATAACAATGAGGATCTTTCATTTGAGAGATTAATTTTCTAGTTCAATGAAAAACAAACGTTGTTCTCGTCACAAAGGTTTAATGCCCAGTAAACATATAACGCGGCCATGATGCCAAAGTAGATAGATAAAGCCTGGGTAGAATACCACAGGTGAAACGAATAACCACAGATACGAAAGAATGAATCGAATTACATTTACCATTCATCACTCGTAGGTAGCGCTAATGTATGAGCGTAGTGAAGAGGTGACTGAACAAACAAAAATTTCTCGGTCACTTTCACTTCTCTCATGTCGGTAACACTGACACTGACTAGACTTTACGATGTACATATTATATTTCTCATTTGCAACAACACTTGTTTCCTTCATAGCGGGATGTGAAGTGAGATCATTTATAAAAGAACGTGGTGTGTGCACGTTTGTCGCCATTAGCCGAATGACGTTGTTCGTTATTTCTCCCTTTGACTATATACATACTGGACTGCTAATACTGATAAAAAGCTGTGTTCAAAACAAACAGGCGTATCCCTGTTATAAATGTGATGTGAGGCGCATAGAACGAGGATCGAAAGAACTTGAGACTTGTGTTAATTTAGAGGTTTATTGCACGAATGAATAACACATTACAAACGAAATATGAAATGGCGAAGCAACAGCAATGTACGATCGAAAGTAGTAGGGGGAAAGCACCTCGTGACGAGAGTGTACGCATGACATATATATAGTGATTGTGATGATGATGATGAAGAACGAGTGAAGGTGGGATTTCCGTTACAACACCCCCCTGAAATTTTACCGATTAAGTTCTTTATCATGTTCGACGCTGAAAGTAAACGAATTAAAATTAAAAAAAATATTAAGTACAAAAATGAATATATGCATAATTAAAAAATATTGACATCGTATTATTTTAATATTGATATGGTAACTTTGTGTTTCTAAAAAAATTTTTGCCCTGCTGTGCTTCGAGAGTAATAAAATAAGAATAAATAAATACGTATATAAAAATGGTAAAATACATGCAATAATAGATTAATATGTGATGCACAATAATATATGGTTATCGAAACAAAAGAATAAAAAATTAAAAATTAAAAAATTGGTAACATGCAAAAAATTTTCGTATACATTGATGACTAATACATAATAAATTCGGAAGTGTGCTCAAAAAATATTTTCGAACGTTTACGTCTATACGATATATAAGAAGAAAAGAGAAAAAAAAGAAAGGAAAGAAAGAAAAAAAATAATCACGAATAAATAAATTAACAAAGGTTTTATAAGGCACACGATCGTTTATCAGAAACGTTACGTTTAACAAGTATTATCTGTAGTATATGACATGAAAAAGATTGTAGAATAATATTCATTGCATCGCTTCTTTATCTTTCGAGTATGCTATTGTATTTGAACTGGCGCTTGCGACGTTTTGTATGATAAAGGAATGTTTTCGACTTATCTTAGTTTGTGGTCATGTAATGAGTTTAATCTTTATTGTACTTATTGTAGAAGAATTTCCTTTCATTACTTCGTGTGGGAATATTGCGTGTATTTCTCTCACGGTTGTTCAAAAATGTATAGGATTTTTATTATTCGAATTGCAGGGTTTTTACTTGTTCGATTTTCTTGCTTTTTTCATTGTTAATATTTTTGAGGGTTGAAGCATTTATCTATTGCAAGTATTTTCTGGTAAATGGTATTGTTGAGTACATTTTTGCAGTAAATTGAAGGTTAAATTTTAAGCACTTATTTTCATGTTACGACTTATATTTTGGACTTGGGACGACTTGTACTTTATGATGATGAATTTCGAAATATATTATGACTTTGAAATAAATGAATTATTATTTTTATATTATATTATGCATAGATGTTCGTTTCATTTAGTATTTTGACAACTATATTTTCCAATTTTGAACGATCTAGCGATTTTGTCAAAATATCTGCTAACTGATTTTCGGAACTGACAGTTCTAAAAAATATTATTTTTTCTTCAAATGCCTCTAAAATCGAGTAACACTTGATCATCAGGGCCCTTGACTTTTTCTGACTACCTCCCGAACATATTTTTTGTGTTGAAACATTGTCTTCCATTATATCTACACTTAATTTTTCACCTATAATTTCATAATTCATATGTTGTATAACTTTTATGGTATCTAATGCGTCATAAACCGCAATTATTTCGGCTGCTGTACTTGAGGACGCGTGAATGGTGTATGACGAATGTTTTTATCTACTTGCGAAATATTTTTACAAATATGTCTAATTCTAATTTTTACATAGAAATTTGTAATTAATTCGGTTAAATGCGAATCAGGTAGCTCTATATTTTTAAACAGCAAACCAGTAAACTAACATTTTGAACGGGGATACCGGTGTCTAACTCAACTTCACCGGTTGTTCATTAGACTCTGTGTTATTATTATGTATGTATATAGTCAAAGAATTCTCCTAACGAACTTGTCCGGGTTGTCTGTGGCTCTGTTTGATAGGATTACACTAATTTACACCAACCTACACCGGTAGGGATATTCCACAAATATTCAGGTAAAACTTGGCGCAAAGTCACATAGCATTCCTACATTTGTGTAATCGCCCTCCTGGTGTAGGTTGGTGTAAGTTGGTGTAGTCCTATCAAACAGAGCTTGTGTTTGTATAAGTTGGTAGCGTTTTGATAAGTCTGTTCTACTGACGTCATTGAACCGATCAATGATGTCATTGAGATAACAATGTTATCGTACATTATCGTTATCGAATTGTGTACGACTCCGTCGTTCACGATACTCAGGGGGGAAGTCTAAGTATTTCCCAGATTACCTTACATGTATAAGTTATTGAGGTGAGTTCTGATCACTTGATACGGAAAAGATAAGAACAAACTTCCATCTTAGAAAAAGATTTATTACCGACGTTAGTACAACGACTGACAAGCGGAGAACATTCTCCGTTGAGCAGTGACGGAAAGAATATTGTGTGGACGATCAGTGACGTCACATGTGAAACGAATAAATGTAATAAACATGTTACATACAGTGTTAGTTAGTATAAGGTTATGTGTTCGTGAGGGAGTGAGGGAATCGTATCCCAACACCCCCTGCGATTCAAAACGGACGAACGAACATATAAATAAATAAAAAATTTATCACACAGTGTATGTATTAAAAAAAATAAATAAGCAATAGCAGTCAAAATTATTAAATGTAAATATCATATAAAAAATTGCTAGAAAAAATGGTAAAAATTAAATAAGTCGTTGACTAGTATCACAATGTACAATTAAAATGTGTATAAATTTATGAATCAAATGTTCCGTCTTATATGTTGTGTAATTATTAACATGAGGTATACATTTAACCTTCTGTTATAGTGTCACGTCTTATAAATATTGTGTGATTTTAAATTATTATATATATAAAAGGAAAGGTCGGAGAGATCAATATTTCCTCATCGTCATCTGTGGAAGAAAACATTATTGTCTATGACCTTATAATTAACTGTGTGGGGTTTAAATAAATATACTATTGTTGGAATCAATTGGATTTGTTAGGGGATGCTGATGCCAGTAAGAGTAGCAGAGCAGCGACGGGGAACCTGTTGTAAATGTATGATGTGAATTGTGAAACAAAATATGGACTGCTCGGTTTACTATAGGCGCTAAAAGACCGACGCCCATCCGCAGTCCAAAACCAAATATCAAACATTTTGAGGGTTATGTCAATTAAGACTATTGGCCAAAAAGTTGACTTGCTTGGAGGATTCTCGTAACGATATTTTGGAAGGTTTTCTGATCAAGTGCTTTAGTTAATATATCGGCAACTTGATCAGGTGACCTAATATCATTGAAGTTTATCAATTTTTGTTGAAATGCTTCCAACAGTGCGTAGCATTTGATCGCAAGGACCTGGATCATTTCTGGCCTCCCCCAGATGCAATGCGGGACGCAGATATATTGTCCTCGTATACCTGCACTGGGTTGGTTACAGAGAAAACGCTTTCCATAAGTCTCCAGATCACATATATGTCGTCAAGTGCATCATTTAATGCAATTAACTCGGCTGCAGTTGATGAAGTTGCAACCGAGTGTTGCCAGTGAACGGCCCAATTTAACAAGTCTCCGTTTACAAAAATCATGAAGCCAGTTGTGGAGCAGCTTTTCTCCAAGTTATTTATGTCAATGGGTGAATCGTCTATGTCGGGTGCATACGACGCATCGACAAAAGCTTTGATATGTGTTTGGTTGGAGTGGAAGACCAGAGAGAAGTCTCTTGTAGTTTTTATGTATCTAATGATACGACGAACATAATTTTTTATTTCATTGTTGGAGGATGCCTGAAAACGGGATAGGTAGTTGACAGCGAAAGCAATATCTGGGCGGGTCAGTCCTTCCACATATAGTAGATTCCGAATCATAGCCCTATATTCGGTATTGTCAATTCCATTTGTTGGTTTATTTAGTTTAAGCCCAGTCTCCATGGGTGTGGAAGATGGATTACATTCGGTCATTCCGAACTTCCGGAGAATCTTATCAATATATCTATTCTGTGTAAGTATTATTTGTTTTCTTGGAATATCACGATTTATTTTGAATCCAACGAAAAAGGTTGGGTTGTGTCCTATTTTTAATGTAAAATTTTTATTAAATGTGTTTATTAAGTCTTGTGTCCACTCGTTGTAGTTGCTAGCCAACAACATGTCATCCACATAGACTATCAGGAGTGCTATTGCACCAATATTATCCTGTTTGACGTATAAACATCTATCTATCTTTGACTGGATGAATCCAGCTTGAATTATTGTTGAATTCAACAAATCGTACCAGCTTTTGAAGATGTTTTAAGTCCATATATTGACTTTATAAGTTTTAGGCAATTATTTTCACCTAATTGGCATCCCTTACGATTCGATATGAATATTGGATATTTTATTTGTGAATTAAGAAAGGCTGTTTTTATGTCAAATTGTGTTATGTTTAAACCATATTTATTGGTAATTGACAGTATCCATCTGATTAACCAGTATTGGACTACCAGGGCATATGTTTCGGTTAGAGAATAGTGAGTGAGATCTTTAAAACCCCTCGCAACCAATCTAGCTTTCGGTATATGAACGCCTCGGTTGTCGGGTTTGTGGTGAAGCACCACTTTGTATCTACCAACCTCACATTTCTCTCCTTTGGGACAACTTCCCACACGCCCATATCAGATAATGAATTCAGCTCGTCTGTAATGGCTTGTTGCCACTCTTCCTTAAAGGGGTTGTTTTTGACATCCTCCCATTTTTGAGGGATATGGTCCACAATATAGTTTTTATATCTTGATTTAAATAATTTTAAGATTACAGGAGTATCTATGGTGTTATTACTATCTTGTGTATTTTCATTATTATTATTTATATTATTTATTTGTTTTATGTTTCTCGTTTCATCAAATCTGACATCGCAAGTGACGTGCAATTTGTCCATTAATGGGTCCCTTATGCAGTACCCACTGTTGGTATACCTTACAAAAATCCTTTTGTCGGATCTTTGGGTTAATTTTGGATGTTTACTATTAGAACTTTTTCTTTTATTTTTAGTGGCTTGTTGCTGACGGACCTTTATGGGGATGTGCCTGTGAGCGAGAGACCCAAAAACTCTCGTATTGGCTAAGTCTGGCTTTGTGCCGTAAAACATCTCAAACGGGGCCTTGTTATCTTTATTGGCCCTAGTTGGGCTCCTGTTTATAATATAAACAGCCGTCAGAACAGCCAATGACCAAAAACTGAAATCCAAATCGGAGTCAAACAATCGTTTGATTCTGCCTTTTGGCCATCGTGTTCAACTCTGGTGAATACGGAACGACTGGCTCAATGTTTACGCCATTGTTTTCACAAAATGTCTTCATATTTGAGTCAAGGTTTTCCCTAGCATTGTCACATCTTAAAGTGGCTATTGGGTGATCCAGGAATTTCGACTTTAGTTTCATGTATAATTTTTTAAACTCCTCGAAAACCATTGATTTTTTCTCAATAGTGAAGATAAAAGTGTACTTTGTGGCATGATCTACGAAAATCAAAACATATTTTTCACCATATATGCCTGGTGAGAAGGGGCCCATTGTATCTGATGAAACGAGCTCGAGTTTCCTCTCAGGTCGTGTGCGAGTTCCATTGTGTCCTAATCTTCTAGAGTTAGCTTTCACGCATACCTCACACAGACTGAACTCGTCATCACAAAAAGTAATTCCATTTGAAATGCCTCTTGAGACCTTTGTCAGAAATTTTAAATTTTTTCCTGATAGGTGTCCTAATCTCCTATGCCATATCATTTTTTTGTCTATTTTTGGCATTTTAGTGCTCTCGTTAGATTCCTGCATATCACTTATTATATTATTATTATTTATTGTATTATTATTTGTGTTTATCCTTTCAGCCTTTCCATTTTGCTGAGGACAGCCACCAACTGTAGGTTCGACAATGATTCCCTTCCCAGTACAATATGACTGAAAGGTTATATTCATGTATTCTGTGCCGCGATTGCATCGGAGTCTTTTTACATTATAACCAAATTTATTTGCGACCATTTCATGATATTCCCTGAATTTAGCAAACGCTTCCATCTTACTCGTCAGCAGGTACACACAACAAAAGTTGGAATAATCATCTATAAACGTCATAAAATATTTTGCTCCTTTATATGCAGGAGGATTTATAGGACCACAGAGATCAGTATGCACCAATTCCAGAGGCTTATTAGTTTTTTGTTCATGCCTCAGGAACGGTTTTCGTCTCTGTTTCCTCATAACACAGGGCTCGCATAATAATCTGCAGTTGGAGTCAACATTCGGTATTAAACCTCTGTTTAACAACAACTTAACATCGTTTATATTCAGATGAGCAAGCCGTCCTTGCCACACGGTCGGTGGGCTCGATTCATCCTCCAACGTCAGATTACACGATTGGCTTGACATTTAAAAAAAATCAATCGTGTACAGATCTGAGTCCACGCTAACCCCAGTGGTCACGATTTTTCCACTGCAGCGTTGGATGACATCAACAGATTCCTCTTAGCAGAGTATCGAAACCCGACTTGCTCATTCGTTTCACCGAAAGCAGATTCTGCGGCAGCTCCCGAGCATACCTTACGTTTTTTAATTCAATTATGATTCCATTCAACAATTTCAATTTCACCGAACCTACAGACGTGACAGAAAGCAAGACTCCCTTCTTCGCAACACAAATACTATGAGGCTTAATCAAATCTATGTAGTCACTGAACAAATTTATATCGTTAATTATGTGAATTGTGCATCCACTGTCTACTACGAATGTGGTTCGAGGTATCAAATTTGTATTTTTCTTTGCATTGCAAGAGTCATCAATTTTATTATTATTATTCACTGTGAAGCTGTAACCCACTTCAGAGCTATCGTCATTATTATTAAAATTCTCATTACACATCTGTGCTGAGCTCCTATTACTATTACTACTATTGGAACCATGGTCATTTGAACGATTTCCACTGTTATTATTATTACCATTACAATTATCATTACTATTATTTCGATTTTTGGCATAGCAATTTCGTGCTATATGCCCTATCTTATTACAGTAGTGGCATTTAACATTCGAATGTCCACTATCATTACCAGAACTACGACCATTTCCATTAAAGTTATTGCTATTATTACTTTGTGAGCTCGAATTGTGATTATTATTATTATAGCTACGGCCTTCATTATTGGAAGACGAATTATAAAAATTATTATTGTGATTATTATTTCTACCTCGATTAAAACCACGATTAGTATTATGATTTTGGGACCTACCACGATTAAAACAATTATTATTATTATTATTATTATTACCAGAATTTCGTCCGACATTATTATGGTTTCCAAAAAACACGTTCTCCTCACCAGCGACAGACACTGATGAAAGTTTTTGCGATGCAGGATTCAGAGAGTTCTCAGCAATACCAATATGAATTGTTTTGTGGCTGTCAGGTCTCCCAATTCGGTCAATCGTCTACAACGAGCACGAAAATCAAGCAGATACTTCTACAAATCAGAACCAGAAACATACCATTTTGTGTACAAATCACCTTGTAAATCCATCAGCATCTGGTCGTTGCCGTTGTCAATCAGGTTCGTTAGCACATGGAACATATCCTTCGCGGTGGTGTAAGTCTGAATCATCTCCAAGTACTCATCGATCATGTTGTTCGCAATCAGAAACATCGCCTTGGCATTCTCCTTGGACCAGGCATCTCCCCTATTTCGAACAGTTGACAAAGAATCGATTATTATATTACTCAGCGACTCCTTTGCTAACAGCAGCTCCATCCTAAATTTCCAAGTTCGGCCATTCTGCCCATTGAACGGCTCAATCATATTCTGCTTTCTCACGTCCATCTTGATGACAGGTAACAACGATCAGTTGCACCGCAAAAAAGCAATTTCAGCAACTATCAGATACACCGACCAACGATTCAACTCGAACAAGATCACAGGAACAGCGAGAAGCGAACATATCAAACAATGAAAAATAAATTAGAAGGCATGGTACTACTTGGGAGTGACAATCAGGATTCGACAGCACAACTTTGACGACTTAGAACAATAGCGACCATGTTGACATCCAGGTAACTGGGCCCATAACCTGTGAGAAAATACGAACTGCCAACGGATCGAATTACACGAAAATATTAAGAAAGAACCTAAACTAACAAAGACACTGAGCAATGACTAGACACACACATTACGAACACATAAATAAAACAATAAATATTCACTTTTTCACAAACTTTTATTCCACATAATATTAATGGACATGTTAATGTTACAACGGTTGATGAGCGACGAGAAGGTATACAAAAATATAATCACAGTTGGGTTTCAAACACAAAAATCACAGACTACAAAATAATATTAAAACAGTGTTACCACAACAAATGATATGTGAGAATAACAAGCCAACGTATAATATAATTTGTTATTATTCTCACAATTCCTATATCCTCATTCATTTCATTTCCACCTTCGTTTATTTCATTTTCTTGTGGATTATTATTATTATTTGTGTCGTTAGGATTTATTATCATATTATCAATTTTATTATTATTGACTGGGTTTTCTTGTTTTTTATTATTAGTGTTCTCTCCATCCTCTTCATTTTCCTCCTGACTTTCCTCCACAATTTCCTGCTCTATTTTATATTCCATCCACTTATCCTGGGAATTTACGTTGAGCATACATGCCAATTTATTAGATTCGTTATTATAGGGACATATTTTATTTAATTCGTCTTTATCTTCCACAATATTAACAGCGGACTCTGGTACAATTTCGTACTTTACCATGTACACACCTCTTATTTTTGGGGCTGAGAAGATGACTTCATCCGTACCTCGGACGTATATGTGCGCTGCAGAGAAATTTTGATCTATGCCAAGCGCTCTATTTTCTGTTATTTTAATCCCTGACAACAGATCTACGTTTAGAGATGGTACGTAATGTACGTTTTTTAGTCTTATTACTGTTTGGTTTCTCTCTGAATTTACCACTCTGATAAACATAGTATCTATATGTGTGGCAATGAGTAGTGTATCCTGAATGGCACATTCCAGTTTGATAGGCTTTTCTAACATTATTGGGTTAAACAATTTTGATAAGTCTGATATTACGTGAGCAACAGCTCCACCATCTAACATGATTCTTTTAGTGAGAGGGACATAGTTTGAGTCTGACTCTTTTTTTGTTTCTCTAGATGTAATTAAATTTATTAATTTATTATTATTTGTGTTCATTCTCGAATCATGATTCTTATATCTGATCATCATGGACAATTGAACGTCATTTTCCTTCTTATTTTTATTATTATTGTTATGATTGTTGTTTCATCCGTATCTTGTGTTTTGGGCAGGACCATCTGGTTTATCTTTGGGTTTTGTACCCTCTTTATTTGACGGACATACTTTAGCTATGTGTCCTTTGCCATGACACTTAAAACATACTAAAATGTTCGAACGTGGCAAAGTATTTTGATTTTGATTATTGTTATATTTTTTATTTTCATAAGTATTATTATTATTCTGAGACATTTCTGGTTGTTGTTATTATTATATATAATTTTCCCCTGATCTACATTTTGACTGTGATTTCTATTAGTATTATTATATCTATTGTAATTTCCTCCATATTGAAATTTTTGATTTTTATTATTGTGGTTGAAATTACAAAATTTATTATTATTATATTTTGACTTTTTCTCGTCATACAACCTATCTGACCTTTCAATCAACATTGCGTGGAGTGTTTCAATTGTTTTTTGATCCTGACTTAATGATTAAACTCCAGCCTTGTCATGTCATAGTCCATGTTTAATGATATTAGAAGTTGCTCTATTTCTTCCTGTTTGTCCAGAGGTTTACCACAGTCCCTTATTTTTTGAGCTGATCTTGAGAAAACATTTAAATAGCTCTTCATGTTACCGTCACTATTAAATTTTAACCTTTGAAAAGCCTGCTTCGCATTAATATATGTGACTTGCGTGCAGCTTTTGTATCTTTCATCTAGTACTTTTAATATTTGATTTATTGTTTTTAAGTCTTTGACTCTTTCAATTAATTCGTTATCAAGTCCCGGATAGATTAGGGCTTTTCCCTTTTCTTGGTTACAGAAATATGCCATTCGATTAGCTGGACTAGCATTGCCAGGGTCAGGGTTTAAAAAATTATTCAGCTCAAGTCCCAAAAATAGCACTTCGGTCTCAACATCGTGCATAATTGGATACAATCGTTCTGCATAGAGTGTTGAGACCATCGTGGTTCTCTAGGCATCGTAATTCCTTCCATCAAATACCTTTTTTGTATCAAATCGTGACATTTTATTAGTAAATTTGGAATATTCGGGAATTTAAATCCTACCTCAGAAACACGATAACTTAAATCTAGAGGGTAACACGGTCTCACCTGCACAATAAAGCACAACACGGTCTTAACCGCTCGATAGGGAATGCAAATTAAATAAACTATAATATGACATTCAATAATTAACTAATATTTTAAAATAATTCTCACTAAATATATGTTGCCGACGATGAGGTGATCTCTCCGCCGTTGTTTCTGTTTCTTGAGTGATCAATTTGCTTGGACTTTATCATTAAAAAAGTTCAAAATCGAATTGATTAAAGCTTTAGGTCTTGTTTCAGAATAAAAATAATTCTGTTAAACACGTTAAAACATAAATTAATATTCAATACAAAAATTATTCAACAAAAATATGAAAGAGATTACTGCTGAAAAGGAAATAACCTGTTAACCTTCATCTATTGAAATATGTTTTATTGTAAGTGAACAGGAAAAAATTTGTCACCAATGTTAATGATTATGAATATAAGTTTTCTTTTGTTGGATTCGATGAAGCTCATCCAACAAAGATTTCCTGTTTCTGCAAATTTTTGACCAACAAGATAAAGTTTGAAAGGATATTGAATCCACCTTTCAAGTTTCAACTTTACTTGAAATTTGGTCGAGAATATACACAAAAATATACCAAATTTTAATGTTAAGTTACTGAAATTTTGATTTTTTTTAGTTAATTTTGAGCAAAATCACACGGAACAATAATTAGCTGCTTTCATGCCCAGTGGACACCAAACTTCGATGATTTTACTCAGCAATTTTTCAGATTTTCGATTTTCCTCACTTCCTTTTATTCTCCGGAACACAGCACAAACAATTGCCAACCGTTTTTGATTCTATGAACTGGTTTCCCAAACCACAAGATCCTTTCGTATTCTATCTGCTTTCTCCAAATTCTCGATTTCGACATTTTAACAGGCGCCCAAGAATTTACCGTTGTTTTCATTAATTTTCAATTTAATTATCAATTCACTCGAATTCAAACTTTTAACTTTTTCAGGATATTTACTTTAATCACTGAAACGAACTTTGCGTTCACGAATTTTACACTTTTCCTACTACTTTGCGTGGAGGTATCAAATGGCGCTAAGCCTTTTCACTTTGCGTGAAACACGAACTTTTAACTTTTAATTAATTACACGATTACCACATTTTAATTGCCACACTTCTTTTTCCAATCCGTAGCTCTGCCTACCATATTGAGGTGAGTTCTGATCACTTGATACGGAAAAGATAAGAACGAACTTCCATCTTAGAAAAAGATTTATTACCGACGTTAATACAACGACTGATGAGCGAAGAACATTCTCCGTTGAGCAGTGGTGGTAAAAATATTCTGTCAACGATCAGTGTCGCCACATGTGAAACGAATAAATGTAATAAACATGTTACATACAGTGTTAGTCAGTATAAGGTTATGTGTTCGCGAGGGAGTGAGGTAATCGTATCCCAACATAAGTCATTATGGGAATTTTGTCTGTTTATTTATGTATTATCTGTATATAAATTTTTTTTTTATGTTTGTTATGTATGCATTGAATTGTTTGATTGAAAAGAGGTTTGTGTGTTTGTTAATATAATACAAAATAAAGAGATATTTATGAAATATTATTATTTATTATATGTTAGGAACAATAACATTTAACGATACGTTTATGGGCTAAGAACGATAATGTTTAACAATTAATTGTATGAATTTGTACAATGGTATAGGAACGTTTATTATCACATTGTTTCTCACTTTGTTTTGAGGTAATGCTTATTTGTTAATTATAAAATATTGAGATATGCCATCTTGTGTAGGAAGGTCTGGTATCACAGGTTTGTTACTTATTTGGTGTTGTGGAACACTCTGCTTCCTCGTTTTTTGTTGTGTTGTTCGAGTCTGGATATATTTGTGATTCTGAAAAAATTTAAGAGATGTATTAATTTATTTGTTAATACTAAACACGTCAACTACATCATTTCTCCTTCAGTGAGGATAAGTGATGGTTGGCTAGTGTTTTGCTTCTGTTGGTTTGTGAAGTGTCACCTGCTTCTCCAATCTTTATATTGGTTTCAGAGTAGGTCCTCTGGTTGCAAACTTGATTTGTTTCGTTTGAAAGTTTACCCAGAATAGATTCTCCTAAAGATGGTCTGGACTACGAATTATTTATGATAATTCGTAGGTGTTATGTTTTTTGGGCCACTACTTTTGTGTGTGTATGTTGTAAAGCGTCTGGGGAATTTAACTCTAGTGGTGCTAAATATTTAAGGGGTCTGGTAGTAAGTGTTCCATTTGGGAACATAATAGAGGCTGATCTGACTATTTGGTCTGAAGATTTATGTAATTCTTTGATTACTGCTAGTTGTGGTTTGTTAGGTGTTGATACCGCGTCAATGACGTGTACTAAATCTCCGATTTTTGGTATGTTGTTATTTGTTCGGTAGTTATTTGGTATTGGTTGTGGTTGTTTGTCTCAAAGGTATGTGAGATAATTTTGTTACCATTAAATCCATAAGTTTTTTAAATATGTTTGATCTATTTTCCATATGTGTTGTAAGTGTCTTTCTGTTGTTGTATGATTGATTTCTGGTTTGTCAGAGTTTAATACAGTATGTTGGAAATTGGCGTGAAGGAAGTTGGCTGGTGTGAAGTATGAATAAGTCCTTGTTTCTGTTTCTGGGCATAAGGGTCTTTCGTTTATTATTATTTGTAATTGTTTGATGGTAATATTGAATGTGTGTATGTATATGGGGTGATGTCCTACTGTTTTATAGTACGCTTGTTTGATGATGCCTATTAGGCGTTTGTAAGTGCCTCTGTACCATGGGGCTTTAGCTGGTATGAATTTCCATTGTATGTGATTTTTGTATAGGTAATTTTGTACTTTATTGTCGTTTGTTACGTTGTTCCAGAAGTTTGTTATATTTGTGTTGATGACTCTGAATTGTGCTGCATTATCTGAGAGTATTAGTTTTGGTGTTCCTCTATCTGCAAAAAATGAGTGAAATGCGCACCATATTTCCTCTGTTTGTAAGGATGCAATGGGTATTAGATATACTGCTCGTATAGTAAGGCATGTGAATATGAGAACCCATCTTTTTGATGGTGTTGTTTATGGTGAGATCTGTTGTGGTTGTTTGCTTGTTATTATTTTATTGTATGTATAGAATGGGCCGAATATATTGACGCCCGTATGTGTAAATGGGTGATTATTTTTGTTGAGTCTGAAGTCTGGTATGGTTGTAAAGGGTGGTTGTTTATATGGTTGGTTTGAATGGATTTTACATTTATAACAATTTTTCCTAATTGTAGATATGACTAGTTTGTTGATGGTTGGAATGAAAAAGTTTTTTCTGAATTTTGCGACTGTGTATCTGGTTCCACTATGGTAACCTTTTTCATGTATGTATAGTATAATTAATTTAGTTAAGTATGAGTTTGGGGGTAGGAGGTATGGGGAATAGGTTCGTGTGTGTAATGTATGTAGTGGTAGGTAATTATGTAATCTGAGCATATTGTCGTTATCTAGTTTTATATGGAATTTTTTCAATATTGTGTATGGGGGCGGGTTTGTTTGTTGTAGTTGTTGAAAGATAAGTTTGCAATATTTCTTTTGTTCTGCTTTGATGAAAATGGTTAATATTTGAAAGAATTGGTAGTTTGTGTTGAGATATGATGTTGTATGAGATTTCTGTTGTGCTGTTTTTTGTCAAAATTGTTTTAGTGCTTTTATTATGATTTGAAATGTCTTAATTAATTTTTGTAGTGAAGAGAATTTAGTAATATCTAAATTAAATGGTGTCGAGTTGTTTCCATATATATATGTCATGGGTGTGTTCGTATGTGATGAGGTAGAGTTTGTAATTATTTCTTCATGATCTATTGTTTCTTCTCTGTCTAAATGTGGGTGTATATGTTGTGTTTGTGGTGTACTGTTGATTATTTCTTCATGGTCTATGTCAGGATTTGTATTATTGTTAGTGACTATTTCTAATATTTGTTTGTAATGTGGAATTTTGTATGTTTTGGATTGTGTTTGTCTATATTTACGTGTGTTTGTGTGGTCATTGTATGTGTTGTTTAATATTGTTTCGTTGATGTGAGGTTGAGCGTAGTCATGTAAGGATTCTGCTATTGTGCAAAAGGTTTGTTCGTGTTGTTCCTCTATTTGTATTTCTGACGTTTCATCTTTTAATGTATATAAATCTGTTTGTGGCCATTGTGTTTTTCCTTGTGTTAGCCATTCTGGTTCTGTGAACCATTTTAATTGTATTAGGGAAGATAGGTTTGATCCTCTTGATCCTATGTCTGCTGGGTTTTCTTTTGTTGGTACATACTGAAATGTTATGTTTGGAATTGTTATTATTTCTTTAACTCTGTTCTGTGTAAAGGGGGGTAAGATTTTTCTTTGTGTAAGCCATATATGTACGCATTTGCTGTCAGACCATAAGAAGGATTGTTTGGGTATGCGTAATGTTTCTCTAACAAACTTTATGAGTCGTGCTCCTAGTAATGCAGCTATTAGTTCTAATTTTGGTATTGTGTGTGTTTTTGCTGGTGTTAATCTGCATTTGCCTATTAAGAATCTTAGTGTGTGTATGTTGTTTGCTTTGTATCGTAAGTATGCTACTGCAGAATATGTTAGGGCAGAAGCGTCTACAAATGTGTGAATTTCTGCTTGTTCTGGTAGAAAGGGTTTTTGAAAAAATTTCCTTTGGAAGCATATGTCGTTACATTTACTTATGTCTGTTATAATGTTTTCTGCAATGGTGATTAGAGAGTTTGGTAATGGTGTATCCCAGTCTTGTTTGTGATTCCATAAGGTTTGTACGAAAACTTTTGCAGGAACCATTAATGGTGCGAACCATCCTAATGGGTCAAAGATTGCTGAAAAGTTGCTGACGAAGGTTCTTTTAGTATGTTGATCTGGTATTTTTATTTTTGGTTATAGATAGAGTATGTCTTTTGTGTAATCCCATTGAATTCCTAGTATTTTAACGGGTGGTTTTTGAATTGCATTGTTATCTGTAAAGTATGTTCGTAATTTTGTGTCGTTTGTTGCCCATTGTGCTAGTTCCATGGAAATGTGGTTAAAAGTTTTGTTTGATGCATTATATAATTTGACTGCTTGTTCGTGTATTGAGACTGATGTGATTAAATTGTCTACGTAGAAGTGATTTGTTAGTATGTTGTAAAATTGAGGGTTGGTAGTTTGGAAGTGGTAAAGTAAGGTTGCTGATAATAAGAATGGTGATGCTATAACACCGAAAGGTTCTCTTTTGAATCTGATAATAATAAGGTTGTTTTGCTAGTGGTTTATTTGGGTCTTTTAGCCATAAGAATCTGGTGACATCACAATCTGATGGGTTAAGTTCCAGTTGTAAGAATGCTTTTCTGATGTCTGCGCTTATTCCTATTGGATTGAGTCGAAATGTTATAAATAATTTTACTAAGTCAGCTAGAAGTTTTAGACCTTTGTGTATGCAATCGTTCATTGAGTGGTTTGATTTTTTAGTTTTGGCTGATCCGTCAAAAACTGTTCTGATTGGGTGTGTGAGTTTTGTTGGGTCTATTAGGCCGTGATGTGCTAAGTAATGTATTGGTTCTGTTGAATGTTTATTGTTAACGTATTCTATTATGTCATTTTTAAATAGTTCTTGAAAGTATGCGTTATATTTTTACAAAAATTCTGGTGAAGTACGCATTCTTGGGAGTTGACTTTTGAGTCTGCTAAAGGCTAAAGAATAGTTGTCTGATAGTGGTGGTGGGTATATTTTCCATGGCCATCTAACTTGATATCTACCATTGACTAATTTTATGTTTTTGTAAAATAGCTCGATTGCTTTTTGTTCTTCTTGTTCCACTGTTAAGTCTGGTGTGATTATTCCTATTGTTGCAAGTTTCCATAAGTTTTCTATATCTAGTTCTGATGAGAAGAATGTATGTTCTGGTTCAGTTGATTGTTTCGTATTTGTTGTTTGTCCAGTTATGTGGAATCCAAAGCCTGTTTCTATGAGTTGGATGGATGGAGATAAATGAGTGATTGATTTGATGAATTACCACATGTATTCATTGCCTATTAGTATGTGTATTTTCGATGTTGTCTTTAAAGTTTGTGCAAAATGTAAGTTTTTATATTCCGGGTAAGTTTGTCTAATATCATCTATGTTTTGCGTGTCTAGTTTGTTTGATATATTTGCAACTGTTCTAACTATAAGGTTTGTAAATTTGTGTTTAGTGTGTTCTATTTCAAATTTGACGATGTTTGTGTGGAATGTTTGAGATATCTGATTTTGTATGCCAGTTAGTTTTAAAGAGTGTGTTCTTATTATAGGTAAATTGAGGGTTTGATTAGCTATGTTATCAAATATGTATGTTTTGGTACTACCTGAATCAAAAAACGCGTTAATTGGGTATGTTTGTAATGTTTTTGGATTACGTATGGTTGTTGAAAATGTAAGAAATTTATTGTTTGTTGATAGTATTGTGAATAATTTCAACTTACTTGGTATTGGTGGTTGTAGTATTGTTTCTTCTGTTGGTTCTACTGTATTGATGGTTTGTGCTTCTAGTGTCTCTTCAGTCTCTGTAATATGATGATGTTTGTTTTCTTGGTTCTGGTGGGGCTGTAAAGAAGTTATATTATTAATATTATTTTTTTTTATGTTGATGTTTGTATTTATTTGTTCTTGCTTACGTAATGGGAATTTAGTTTGTAGGTCTGTTACTCTCTCTAAGTATCTGTTTGCCTCTGCTTTTGTCATCGGGTACGTTGTTCTGGGGCATAGTGCCAAATGATGAGTGTTTGTTTGTTGGCAGTGAAACCATCTACACCGCCTCTGTTTTTGATTGCAATGGTCTGCTGATGCTAAAACTCCGCATTTGGGACACAAGTTAAACTGTCTGAAGTAAGATCGTCTGCTCTCAAGTGTATTGTATTTGTTGTTACAGCAAAGGTAACTCCAGTGTGGTCCTTTGCAAAACATTCATCTCTGTTTGTTGGTATGGTTGGAAAATGATAGAGTTGTTTGGGAATGCTACTATCTGTGTCTGTATTGTAGTGATGAGCTGGAACAGAGAAATCATCAATATCATTATCTATGTAGTTTTCTGGCAAAGGTTTACCTTGGTCTATATTTGAGTGGAAGTTAGGACTACTTTTAAGTTGTGTTGAATTTTCTGTTGTGTTATTGTTATTGTTAGTAGGTTTGTTATATTGTGGTCTATTGTATTGTCGTCTATTAAATGTATTGTTTGATTTATCTCTGTAATACGTGTTGTTTTGTTGTTGGTTTTCTTGGGTTTTATGTGTTTCTTTCATTATGTCAGGTTATTCTGTTAAGTCTCTGGTTTTAATTTCTTGGTAGGCTCTTGAGTTTGGTTTGGAATTATTTATTCTATTGGAGTATGAATTTCTAGGAAAGATACGTAATAATGCTGGAAAGGTCAGGTCGTCTGTTAGTTCTGGTACAAAGTCATGTATAGTGTCTAGTAGCATGCATGTTTTATCGTATGCATTACGTAAGCCTTCTTTGGTATTTTGTACTAGGGGTATGTTGTTTAGAGTTTGCCATAATTCTGAGCGTAATCTCGATTCATCTCCAAATTCATCATGTAAGTATTGTAGTCTTCTGAAGTATCCTTGTTCATTGTGTCCTAAAGTTGTTAGTCTTTGTTTGATAGTGTCTGGCATAGCGTCTTCTAGTATTTTGCATTTTTGAGGTGTTATGATGTCTTCTCTTATGTGTATGTATTTGGTAAAGGATGTTATGAAGTCTGGGTATGATATATGTTTTCCATTGAATTTTGGTAGTTTATACTTTGGTGTTTTAAGTAAGCATGATTGAGTTGAAGTGTTTGATCCATTGGGTATTTCCCAGACTTTTGGTATATGGAATGTGTTCTTGTATATTGTTGTGTTTTGTAGGTTATTCTGATGTTCTTGTTTATTTTTGTCATTTGTTGTTTGGTCTGTTGTTATTTCAGTTGGTTGATTTAAAATATTGTTTATAGGTTGTCTGTTTGGCGTTTGTATGTGAGTATTTGCTATTATAGTGCGTCTTTGTATTGTTGTGTTTGTATCTGTGTTAGTGTTTTTTCTCGTGGGTGTTAAGTCAAGTGGTGTTGTTTCATCTGTTATGTTCCTTGTTCTTGTTTTTTTTGTTTCTATAGGTGTTTGTGGTGTTTGATCGTCTTTGTAAGTCCATTTTGATGATCTTTTCCTTTTAGGGGTTTGTTCAAGTATTGTTATGGATGTATCTAAGTTATTACCTGGATGTGTGGTGGGTCTGTGTCGCTCCTCTGAGCCCGATCTGTAATGTCCAGTGGAGCAGGGACTCATCATTTCCTCACTCGATGCTCTGGATACTGTTCTTTGTCGTTTGCTTGGAGAGTTTGTTATGTTTGTGTCGCAATATATTTCTGGTGGTTGTCTGGATTGTATGTATTGTTGAGCGGTCTGTGGTTGTATTTGTCGAGCTGTTTGTAATTGTTCAAATTCGTTATTTATTTTTGTTAGGTAAATGATAAGTTCCTCCTTTATGTTGTAAATTTTCTGGTAAAATTGTGTGTCTGCATCTGTTGGTAAGTTGTCTAAGTCCATTAGTTGAAATTGTAAGATGCTTAGGAATATTCTTACATCTGAGGGTTGGTATAAGGCAACGTTATAATTTTTGGCCTGTTGAATTTTGGTCTCTGCTCGTGCCATTGAGATTTCTATGTATGTTCGTTGTGGGCTTTTGTATGTCTGTTGAGTGGTTGGCATGTTGGTTGTGTAAAGTGTTTATCTTGGTTGTTGTGATGGTATGATGTTTGGAATGGGTAATATTCCTTGTGTTACTGTTTGTTTGTTGGTAGCTGTTAGTAACGCTGTTGTTGTTGGTCTATACCTTGAAGCTTGTAAGTTATCTGTGGCAGTTATTGTGGAGTATGTAGGTTGGATATTAGGGTTTGTGATTGTATGTGTAGTTGTTGTTGGTAAAGTAATCGTAATTGTTTTTGGTAAGTTAAGAGTTTTTGTTTCTTTATTTGTGCTCGTTATGTTTGGAATGTTAGGATTGGTTTGTTGTGTGGAGGTTTGTTGGTCTGTAATATTTCATGTTAACAGTGATGGATGTTGGCACGGATTTTTTGATTCTGCTGTTTCTGCTTGCGGGTTTGTTCCCTCTGCTGTTTTAAGCTTTTTCTTCCCCATATTGAGATCTGTGAAACAATTGTTGAGTTAGATATCTGATTGTAATAATGCTGCGCACGTGGATATTGAAATAGTGTTCGTACTATTTTTATTTTCCAATCTCATTTGTCTATATAAAAGTACATTAACTATGTTTCATGTGTAAGGAATTTAATAATTATGTATTTGTCTTTACTTACATATGTTTTGTTCTTTGGTGTTTGTTGTGGACATGCGTTTTCTGTTTTGTAGAGACACGAGTTCGTATTAAATAAATAATTCACGGTATGCACAAATGAATAATAGACACGAATAATAAAACACAAAAGAAAAACTTTAAATATACTCCGAGGACCGTTTCTTACTTGGCTATCATGTAGTGAGATCATTTATAAAAGAACGTGGTGTGTGCAAGTTCGTCGCCATTAGCCGAATGACGTTGTTCGTTATTTCTCCTAACGAACTTGTCCGGGTTGTCTGTGTTTGTGTAAGTTGGTAGCATTTTGATAGGTCTGTTCTACTGACATCATTGAGCTGATCAAGATGTCATTGAGATAACGATATTGTCGTACATTATCATTATCGAATCGTGTACGACTCTGTCATTCACGATAGGATGTGATATATTCACACAGGTTGAACAACAACCGTGAACGATTCATTGTCAATCATTTACTAACAGAGAATGCTCTATGGAAATGTTGGTTTTTAACCGTCACCTCGGTTGACTAGTTTGTAACTTTACTTTTATTGTCTGTGGTTCCGGGCTTGTCTTTTTTTCTTTCCATATGAAAGATGTATGTATGAATATGACTATATATAGGTGTATGATTAAATTGGTTTTTTTGACCCTTATAACCACATTTTTGTGTTTTTTTTTTGAGGACAGAAATTGAAGAAAACGCAAATAAATATACAATCGAACATTTGTCTGTTTTTCATTTTCATAAATTTGAGAAGAATGCATAATTTTGGATATGAATCCCAACTAAATTCTATACAATCTGAGTTATCGAACTTAATTACGAGACAACCGTTATTCGCAGAGAGCTGAAATTTTTATGATATATTTTAGTATGTTTGTTGAAGATTGTGTGAAAATTTCAGCTCAATTGTATGTTTCAATGTCGAGATATTGCTGAAATTACGTAAATCCCCAACTAGATTGAATCCTTATCATATGAATTACTCAATCTGAACAGAATTTCAGTGATACCTACTTCAAAAAGCAAATGGAAAATCAAGTTGAAATTTTATTGAGACATATTGATGTACATTAGTTGTCAATATTCTGAGAAGATTTGGCTGAAATTTTACATTTTATTTACAAGATATCGCTAAAATTCCAGATTGAGTGATTCATGGAATATTTGTAATTTTCTGCTTTGAAATCATTATACTTTTAAATTATGAACAACTTGCTTTATTATTTTTAAAAATATCCTCATTCACCGCAAAATTTAAATTACACATGTTCTGTGAATAAATTATGTTTAACGTTCGGTATAATAAGAACTTCTTACAATGGTGTGACATTTCTTATCATTTTCACAGATAAAGTATCCGTGTTTGTTTTGATCGTATCGTAGGTTTGAATATTTTTTGAAATTGACAAGTTTGTAGCTGCGATCTTAAGATCTTCTAATTCATGCTTATAGTGGTCCAATTTTTCTTTCATTTCATTCCAATACTCCCAAATTTTTCATGAAAATTTTCTTCAGGCATAACTGGAGCAATGTTTGCCCAGGCAGAGGTTCGTCAGTCTTGTACCTTCGACCTTTGGATGAGCAGGTATGTATCTCTTTTAGTACATACTTGACACCATTTCTCCTTGTTCACGGAGAACGAATATTCTAATTTTCAGATTTCTCGATACAAGTCATCGCTCACGAATAAGATTAAAGAGCGCATTGCTGAAGGACCAGGCTTGAATGATTTTATTCGTGCTGCTGAGGAAGACGATGACATCAACGATGATTGGAGCTCCTACGAAGGTAAATTGCGTCGCGGAAAAAACGAATCAGAGCGTCTAAAATTACCGCCTTGGTTAAAAACTGATATACCAACGGGCAAGAATTTCAGTCACTTGAAAGAGCAATTGAGAGGACTAAATTTACATACGGTCTGCGAAGAAGCACGGTGTCCGAACATCGGAGAATGTTGGGGTGGTGGAAAACACGGAACTTCGACGGCTACCCTCATGGTGAGTGCTTTAAAAATAATTTTCAACTCGTAATTTCATTCTTCTTTTAGGTACGCTAAAATTTTGTAATTTTTAGTTATTAGGGGATACGTGTACCAGAGGATGTAGATTTTGTTCAATTAAGACGTCACGAAACCCTCCGCCTCCGGATCCAGACGAACCTGTAAAGACTGCTGAGGCTATTTCATCGTGGGGGATTGATTATATTGTTCTAACATCTGTAGATCGTGACGGTATTGCTGGAATTCAGATTTTATTTGCTACCTTTAATGAAACTAGTTTATTTTATTTTATTTTATTCATTTATTGTTTTATTTTTCCTTCTTCAGACTTACCCGATGGTGGTTCAAACCATTTTTCTCAAACAGTTCAAGAAATAAAAAAAAGGTAAAAAACTTCTGGGACTACCCGCCGCTGCCGTATGATCATTTAGTTCGGTTCGTTTTTCATGTTTGATTACAGAAATAATAATATCATAGTCGAATGTTTAGTTCCTGATTTTCGTGGAGATTATGCTTGTGTCAAAACTGTGGCGAATTGTGGTTTGGACGTATTTGCTCATAATGTAGAGACAGTGGAGAGTTTGACACCATTCGTGAGAGATCGTAGAGCAAATTACAGGTTAATCAATTAAAAGTGATGTTTGATTTTTTTCCCCAAATTTTGATATTAACTTTTTAACGTTGCTTTTTTCAGACAGACAATTCACGTTTTGAAAATGGCCAAAGGAATAAATCCCAATTTGGTTACAAAGTCATCTATCATGTTGGGCCTGGGTGAAACTGACGAACAAGTAGAACAAACATTGCTTGGTATGTAATCAATATACAATTTAGCAAAACTGTACTAGGTAATTCAGGAGTAATGTGTGAAGTTTTGCTTTATTAATTGATATAACTCAAACCAGTGTGATTAAAAATCTACAAATTTCTTTAATTCATTTTTTCATAATTTTAAATGTATATCCAAACTCTTTCATCCACTTACTGCATTATTAAAACTGATAGAGATTTCAAATCAAGAATGTTAGTGCTGAAAATTGTTTATTGAAAAAAAAAGATCGATGTTCAAATACAGCAATTCAATTATTGTTGAAGAACAATACTTAGCTGTCTTTTAAAACCATTAGCAAATAAGTTTTTCCGATAATATAATTAAGGAATACTTCAAATTTTTTAAAATTACCCTTGATTTCTGAAATGTAGGTTTTGTTTACTTGAAACTTGACAGAATTATACCTTTTCTATTTTGTGAAAGTGATCACCGAATCAAGGATTTGTTACTGGTCTAAATTTTTTTTTTTTTTTCTATTACATGACGAACTTATAATCAGCTGTTGAAAGCCATGAACTTAAATTTCATTCCTTAAGATTTTATAAACTTTCATGAATTTAATTCTAGATTTGCAAGCAGCAGGCGTGGACTGTGTAACATTGGGCCAATACATGCAACCTACTAAAAAACATTTGAAAGTTGTGGAATATGTAACGCCTGAGAAATTCAAACGCTGGGAACAAGTAGGCGAAAATTTAGGATTTTTGTACATCATCAGTGGTCCTCTTGTTCGAAGTTCCTATCGAGCTGGTGAATTTTTCATTCGCGCAATTGTTAAAAATCGAAAATCTCGTCTGCCTAATTAGTTATCTTTGGAATTGTTAGCGAAAATGTTACCATTAGAAAGTTCTGAAAGATGTGCCAGTTTTTTGCATAATTTTGGTCACGAATGAACAAAATATATTTTCATTTTGATTCATTTCCAATATTAAATGTAGTACTTCCGTTATATGATAGTGTTTTAATTTGATATTGAATATGTACATATTTTGTTGGAAATTATTAATAAGTTTTTAAACTATTTTTTCTACGGATGAAAATGAATCTCCCAAAAAGTAGTTTGAATGTTTCTTTTGTCTTATGAAGAAAAAAGCGTTGTTAATTTTATTGATTGATGTTTATTTAAGTTACATCGTATTTCATGGGTAAAAATATATGTGTTTCAGAAATATTTTATTTGATTTTCATTTTATTCTCAATTTTTGTAATTGATGTTGAATATGGCAATAATTTTCCTGTTTCTCCCAACCCGTATCCTTTTTAGAGAAAATAAATATTTAGTCTTGCTTATTATTTTCTCTGTATACTCAAATGTTGCAAAACCATAAGTATGTTTTTTTGTTTCTTTTTTCACACTTTAGTGGTATTAATAAAACGGTGATTGTTACAGTCTTTGCTTTAGGATACTTAGTCAAAATTTAATTTTTAAAAAATATTGTATTTTTTTTAAGTTTATTTTTTCCAACTTACAGTACTAAATTTTTCAATAGTATGGCCGAATAATGCTCTTAACGATCATTCACAGATATCTACACTCTACTTATGCATATAACCTAGATACCTAACTTGTATGTTTTCAGCCACCTTTGCTTCTTATTGCACCGCACCAAAGTAAACAAAAGCTTTTGTCACTTTACACATACAAGTGTACCCATTTATATCACACTTATTCACACACAATGTAATATTTCGATACAAATCTCATTAAAAATTACAGGAAAATTTTTTTTTGCCCTGTAACAATAATTTTTGGTATCCTGGTTTCAATTTTAAAGACTGATAGAACATCCACACCAAATATGATATTAGAACATGCATTTATGAAAATACAGCACTTTTGAAAATAGCTTTTTCTACATAAGGAATGCATTGCCCATGATTTTCTTGTCAACAAGCCAGGGGATCAATTCAACATCTTAACACTTCATTAGGGTGAATTTTCAACATAGTGAAAGTGGCAAGTTGGTTATCTAAGTTATAAATAATGTAGATATCTGAGAGATCATTCTGCTGCTAATGTTGTTTTCAATTCAGTTCCTGAATTTCCATCAGTTATAAAGCTAGCCTTACTCAAAAGTAACTTTATTGTTTCATATCCTAAAAAT
This sequence comes from Ericerus pela, assembly GCA_011428145.1. Taxonomy (NCBI): domain Eukaryota; kingdom Metazoa; phylum Arthropoda; class Insecta; order Hemiptera; family Coccidae; genus Ericerus; species Ericerus pela. Next base: position 542,012 of record WOFM01000022.1, read on the forward strand.
TTTCCCATTTTGTTAAGATCATTTGTTTTGATGATTCTGGAAAAACTCGAATGTTGACAGGACTATACCGATATGAAATTTGTGGGCTTTTACTCCCATATGGGCCAACTTGCAGACCCATGAGGTACAGCAGCAACACTGAAAATTCATTTTCCCAATTCTAAAAATAATTTTTCCATTCTAATTAACAGTTTTCACTCATTTACAAATTACAATTATAAAATTTGGCAACACTGAAAAAATAGTTGAGTTCGCACCTATGGTTACTCCCCATTCCCCCAATGATAATGAAGTATGCAAACTCAAGGCTATGATACCAAGAGCGGAAGCGCTTTTCAGAAACCTCATTAACAGGAACCCAAACAATTTTTTTTAGGAACCAAAAGGGAAAAGAAGTGTGAAGGAAAAATTGTTAGTAGCACTACCAAGAAGGGAACTAAAGCAACACCGAAATTTGGCATTATTTTGGTAGAGGAAGCTAAATCTACTTTTTTTTTAAAGTGGAAGAGGGAGCAAAAGCGAAAGAAAAATAAAATTTATGACTGATCTATTGATAAAAATAATAATATAATATAAATTTTCAAGGTCATAACAGAAAAAACCAATCTTTTTAAATATTTAGAGAACAAAATAGAAAGTGGAAGTGGAAGCAAAAGTAGAAGCAATACCCATAGAAGGATTTCTCTTTTGCATTCCAAAATTTACATCTATGAACAGGACTACACTATATTTGACTGGTCCCTAATTGGATGGAAAACAGAAATTTATGACTTCTACCTTTAACCTCCATATTCAGTCTAAATAAAAAGTTATGTTGGAACAAACATAAAAAAGAAATCAAGTAAATTGTTTGTTTTTCTTGACCTAAGTTTAACGATAATAAATCAAATCAAACAAGTTTCATGAAAATTTATCTAGAAGTCCTTCAGAAATTCGTGGACTAACGTACATATACATACACACACACATACATACATACATACCTGCATACCTACATACTGGTTAAATTGAGAACCTCCATTTTTGTTTGAAGTCGGTTAAAAGCCGCGCATTGAAAACAAATATATACATATATACAGGTAACCTGAACCCAAGATTCGCCAACGATACCAACAGGGCTTTATCCAGAGGGGGTTCAGGTGCCTAACTCTCCCAGAAGATTATATAAAACATAAACACAAAAAACACTTTTGAAAAAATTTTCGCTTTCTTTACTCAAAACTGTTTTTTATAATTTAATAATCCCCAACTCCAAGTAAATCTTGCTTAGGCATGGAATACCAGTGTAAAAAAGTTTATAATTTTCCTAGATATGTGGCCTAACAATTGGGATTTTCATCTGTACCTATTCCTACACAAAAAAAAATTTCTGTACTCTCCTGAATGTTGGCACTTACGTATTGAACCAAAATATATAAATTCGTTGAACAAAAGAATCATAAATATGAAATAATGAAAAATTTTAAATGTGGAGTTCAGTGAATACTGAAGTTTTATAGTAATGTCGCAAGCATAGGGATAAAATGTTTAGAGCCCGTGAATGGCAAGAATTCAAATTAAATTTTCATCTTCCCGTTCGCCGTAGAAACGGAAAGTTATTTAACGTCATTCGAAAGTTTACCAGCCAACTCACTTCTCTTTTTTTAAGTCATATTTTTAGCCCAATGTGATTTAACAAGGATTCCATTGAATTATAACGTACAAATTTAATCAGGAGTTAGTATTTGTTCAAAGTTAAGTATGTTTGAAAAAATTGAAAAGCTAACATTGGTATTCATAAAAATAATGTTTTTTTCCTGGCTGAAAAAAATGACAGCTCGATTTTAGAAGGTTTTTAAAAACATAATTTAATTGCTATTATTTTCATGGGAGTCTGGGACCCTTAACTTAATTTGACGAAAGCTCTTTTGCAGACCACAAATCCCTGTTCATGATAATTTAGTTTTCTATTACTTCGAAACTTTTTTTACACTAATTGTAATATGTTGATATAGGTACCACGAGAGATTTTGTTTCTTTAATGAAGCAATTATAATCCGTTCAAATCAAAATGAAAAGAAAAAATTGTAAGAGTTTCGAAGACTACAAAATTTTCAGCTTGAGCCTTGATAGTCAAAAATCTGAATTCCAATAATTAGATATTTTGGTTCATAAATTTTAGTACCAGTAGATGAGACGTCACATCATCCTCATTCATGGTTGTTCAATAAAGACTGAACATAATTAATTTAAAAAACTTACTACATCGTAATAGCTACTATCTTCTTATAAAAAAATTAGAACCTCACTTCAAAAGTTGACAAAAATTAAAAATTGGAATTCATTTAACTTCAATGGGAAAATGAAAGGCTCAGAAAGGTAATGTACAAACTTAAACGTGCTACTATCGAACCTAGTGGTTGATCATTGTACTAAACGAATCGATTCCATTTTTTGGACCTCTTTGCTTTTTTAGCGTAAAGAAATGATAACGGCACCAATAACAAATACTGATAAATTATTAAATTTTGTAGTTTACGTGTGTTTTTTCATCGGTGCATTCGACTGTAATATTTAATTTCGATTTTATTACCTATCTTTGCGTTTTTGTACTGATTTATGCAATGTAATATCAGTTTATTTAACGCGTGTATCGTTTGTCGTTAGTGTTTGGAGGTACAAACGCGCTTCGGCGATTTTTTTATGTAAATGTTGGTGTGTAGCGGTGTTCGTGAAGTATGAAAAATTCTGAAGATTTGGAGGATACCTCAGTATCCATGTCGGATATTAAACGACCCGAAGAAGTGGTCATGATGGAGACGAAGGATAATCTCAAGTTCGGAGTACTCATCGGATTGCTGGAAGTCGGAGAGGTGTCAAATCGCGAAGTTGTAAATACGGTGCTACATTTGGTAAGTGTTTTTCTTAAAACTGGATAAAATGTCTCAGCAATGAGTGATAATTTCCCTCGGCACTTTTCTCTTCAGCTCAGCGTGTGGTGATGAGTTTCATCAATAAAGTTCTGTATACCTGAGATAGGAAGTAACAGCGACTCTTCATGTTATATTCATTTTGGTTATCCTACTATTGCTGCTTGAATTTTTCAGAAGGAACCATGAGACCCAGTATATGTTGCATTCAACTTCGTGTCCAACTTATATCCAATTTTTTACGAAGTACTTTTTCTGAACGTGTTCCCTTTATGTTCTCTCTCATTTGAAGACTTTCGATACAGTTCAGCTTATCATGTTGTGCAACATTTGATGCTCCCAAACATAAGCACCACCTTGTTGCTAAAAATGTTCCTACGTTGAAACGCACTCGAAAACGATAAATATTTGTCACTAAATGGTGTCTGTGGTTACGCAGATAAGAGAACAAGCCGGTGTAAATTTCTTGTGTCTCGATAAGTACCTTCACTATTGGAGCACGAATGCTTGAAATCGTGTTCTCGCTTGAAATTGTTAATACTATTTTTCGTATCAAGTCTCTGTTAGTATCGTGGTACGCCTAAACTGTTCCGTGAATTGCTGGGTTTATTGCTATTGAAATTTTAGAAAAGTTTCATTACATCACCGTGATTGTAATCCAACTGTTCAAATTTTGGCGGAATTCAAACGGAAAAGTTAATTTTGAGGAAAACTAGTAATTTCAAAAATTTATGAAGCAGTTTTAGTCGTAGAAGTGAAGGAACCAGAGGTTTTGAGCAAATGCTTAGTTGTGGATTTTAAATGGAACGAAAGTGCCCCTTCAGAGTGTAAAATGAAAATGATGAAGTGGCTCTAATATTTTTGAGGTAAAAATGAGGTGTCAAAAATTTATTATTTATCTCACGCCATTGACTAGCTAGTTTTCAAAAAGGCTACAAATTTTTTAATTGGTAAAGTTTTATAAATAGCGTGAAAATCGCTTATTAGGGACACTGGATAAAGGGGACAAGCTTAATTGGTATAAATCTGGAAAGTCCCCATACAAATGATGTAAAATTATAGAAAATCAGAAAGATTTTTGGGGATGATGTATCTGTTTATTAGGACAAAAGAAATCCATAGACAAGGAAAAATTGCCCTTGAACTGTTATTGAAAATGATGATAATCTAATTTCAGTTCATTAGTGATAATATATGTTAGTCTTTGTAATTATTCTTCCTATCTTTGATAATTTCATGTTGTCTTGAATCTATTAGTTTCAGTTTAGGTGATGAAAAAGTACCTCCTACACAGAGACATCAGTTAAGGAGATGTCTAATGTTCCATTTGTGCTGTGGTTTGAAAATATGTGAAAGATAGAAAAGAAGCAATTTAAATTATTCATTCTACGCGTATTTTGTTGTGAAAATAGACATCTCTATATCAATAAACACACACTATCAAGCTACAACTCATACACAGTAACAAATATTAGAATTTAAAATGTTCTATCAATGTTTTATCTTTGACGTGTTTTTGATTGGGCATTGGACATCTCTTTAACTGTATGTCTCTGCTCCTACCATCTTCTATATAAATCTTCAAGTCAACTTTTTTTTTGTAATAAATATATGTAGGTATATATGATGTAATTATTCAATAATTTAACTGTTTTAATGTGGCTGTACTAGAAATCCTGTACTCAAATTTACTTTTTTTTTTTAACTTTTAACATCATTTGATTGGGACACCAATTATTAGGGACAAAACGGATACTGCCCAATATGTCCTTATTAAGAAGTTTCTACTGTATTACAAATCAACTGAATTATATTTCATTAGTGATGCATAATACAATATTTTGCTCTATCGATAGTTTTTTTTCAAAATGGCAAAAGAATGTGCAAAACATCAAAAAACTACTGAAATTATGAAATACTCAAATTCAATCATCATTACAATTTATTTACATATTCCACCCCGATATATTACATTTAATTTGGAAGTCAAAATTAAAAAGTTAAATGTGAATTTTCATTTTTTATTTAAAAATACGGCTTGAAAATGTGTTTTCCAGCCAATTTAAAGTGTAGAAAATATCGATAGCCATCTATAGTCATTTTGAGAAAAAAAAATTATAGATTAACTATCAGAGTATTGATAGTTTATGCATCACTACTTTTCATTCTGATTTGAGAATTTCTACCCCACAATTCTACTTAATGGAGTTAGGATGATGAAATAATAATAAAATAAGGAAAAATAGTTATGAACCTTGCATGATACGGGTATTCTATTTAGAAAAAAATGTGAAACTTTTCACACTTTTTAAAGAGGTCCAGCATATGTAGAGTAGTGTAGAATGAAAGGTATTCAATATGTAAGAAAATGAAAGTATACTTTTATAATCATCCAATGAGAGTTGATCCCTGAAATGAAACGCAACGCGCAACTACTTTACAATTTAAATGGATTATTTATGGATTATTGCCAGTTGGAATGATATTCATGAATACAAATTACAATTACCATTCGTAAAAATGAGAATATTTGGAAATGTTGTTTTACTGCATAGGGATCATCTTTTGTTAGATGTATTAGAGTAAAGTGTTTGTTGGTGCAAGGTAATGAGGATTGGGAGAACCTTACATTTTTTGAAGACAGAGTGTACTGTTTGAAAGTGTGGAATTAGTTCTCTGAACAGGCTGTTTGATTTGTTCAGTTAGAACTTGAAAAGAACAGAAGTTCTCAAAAACAGAATTTTTTGACCTAACTCTGTACGTAAGTTCTGATGAAATGTTCTCTTTGAAGGTAATATTATGATCTTGTTTGTATCAAATGTTCTGTTTTTCTTATAACTTTCTTCTTATTGAAGAAAAAAAAAAGAAAAAAACAAAAAAACAAAAAGGGAGTTCTGCTGTGGCTATACTCATGAAGGATTGATGTGTCAACTTGAAAATATTTAAACAATACTTAATTGGGAAAATTTTCTATTAATTTGGGTTTTTAATTTCGTCTATTTTTAAATTACTAAACATGATAGAAACCATTATATGGATAGTCGATTCATGAAAAGTTTTTCCTCTTTTCAGTGATACCAACCTCAGCTTAATAATTTAAATAGCGGCTGAGAAATCATTAAATGAAGGAGGAGAGGTTTCCAGATTCCAAAAATGAAAAAATTTTCTTTCCATTTTTTTTTTTTTTTGTTAATTTATTTTCAAACTACTAAAGATGATAGAAAAATTACATGGATACTCAATTTATAAAAATTTTCTCATCTTTCCAATGATACCAATCTCATTTGTCTAATTTAAATAGCAACTGAGGAATCAGCGAGTGAAAGATGAGAAGTTTTTGGAATCCAAAAAAAGGCAAATTTTCCATTATTTGCGCTTTTTTCAATTGTTCATTTCAAAATTAGTAAAAATTATTAGAAAAAGTTTGGAAATTTTGTAAATTTTATTTTCTTTCCAACAATACCAACCATATCTCTCTAGTTTAAATAGAGGCTGAGTATTCATTGAATGAAATATAAAAGTATGTTTTAAAATTGAAATGATGCGTTCAACTTCCATTGACGATGGGCACACAAACATACACATACACACACAAAGACGCATTAACGAGTTTTAAGATCTGACACTTGATGTTCATAAGTCTCGCGTAGCCACTATTGAGAGCAAAGCTATTTACATATTAAAAATTCTTTAAATTATTGTTCATTTTGGAGATATTAGTTTATCGAGTTTTTATGACTGCGAAACTCGTGCAGAATTGACCCGTCAGGTGAGAGTTGAACTGATATTTCATTTATGATGAAACTTGCTCAGAAGATAGAGCTTAAGTGGAGCTTTTTTGTCTTGTATATGTTGGGTACTCCCAATTCTCCTTACTTCACACCTATTAATCCTCAACTAATATAATACTTCCACTTTCATACAAATAAAATATCTATGTTGTATCTGTTCATTCAACTATTCTTATAATGCTCCGCACCTTATTCACCTCGTTTGTGATTTCATGCTCTGTGCTTTATTAAGTTTCTGATTGATGTTCATTGCACTTCTTTGACTAGAAACAGTTATGTTGTCGTTTCTTCCATTCCACACCACTTTTCATATGCAGGACCTCTATATGGTAGCATTCACATAACTTTTTTTTTTTTGAAACTTAACAACCATTTTTTCAGTAAACCAAATCGTGTACAATTTTATCACTAATGTGTTTTTGAATCGTTTGTATAAAAATGGAAAATTTTATGCAATTTTTCCATTTTTTATATTTTCATCAGGCACAAGTTTATTTGTGCTATAAAGTTAAAAGTTTTAAATACTTCAATTTCTTGATCAAAGAATTTTGTAACTTAGTTCCAACGTTTTACTGTCAAGATTTTATCATACCATAAGTCTAATTTGATCAAAAATGTTCGAAAATTTTTGTAGTCAAGTAGTCAGTGTCATTGGAACTGCCAGTCAATATCCCTGCTTTCTTGTTAGACATATTTCTAGTCTGTTGAGCCACAGTGTGTCATCGATTACTACTTACTGTTAGACTTCCTGCTTGTGTTCTCTCAAAGGCTATAAATTCATCGGTGACTACCTTGCTTGTGTGGACTAATTTGTCTTAATCATAATAAATTTGGTTTTACAAACATCTCAAAAGAAAATTATTCAATTTGACATTTTACTATCAAAATTTTGATAATTCTTGTGCTTGTCATCGTAAACATACATACTTTTAGTCAAAGCAATAACTTAGTGAAAAACGAAATAATGGTATTGAGAATTAGTCGTCGGTCAAAAGTGTTATAATCGTAGTCATAAAATTTGTTATTAATCTTCACATAAATCTTCGATAGTCATAAAAATTGATCATTTAACATCATTAATTCTCAGGTAAAATCCACTTACGTCAAAAAATCATGTTTGTATAGTCAATAAAGTTATTGCCACTAAACAATGCTGGTATAAATAAAAATCTAAACACAAGATATTAGTAAAATTTGCATTTATTATTTTGTATAATTTTTGTCGTAACAAATTTTTGTTCGAAAAATTGTTTTCTTCAATTCTGAATTTTCAACTTTCAAACAACTTTTTACCATTTTATATTTGTCTTTGCAAAGTGCATTCAACTCACATCTTTTGTTCCATTTTTGACACCTATGCAATTTTGTGCTGTAAGATAATTATCTATAATTTGTTGGCGCCTTTTTGTGTCGCCTGCGTACCATTTTGTATTTCCATGCTTGCCATTTGCTTTTTGTACAAAACTTTCGTCACTCGACTTAGTGTAATTTTTGTGCAGTTTTAAATAAAAATAATCAGTCGAATATTATTGAATTTATATTCATTCAAAATTATTTACACAATTATTTGCAAATTTTTATTCAACAATTATTTAAATTCCGTTTAATTTAAATTTTTATAATTATAAGCTTTTATTCTACTCACTACTGCGATTTTAAAATATACCGATACTGCGGCCAACCTTCCACAACAAAATAATGTTTATTTCGTATGAAGCTAAAGGAAAAAATAAAAAATAAAAGCTTATCTTTTAAAAATTCGTTTTTAAACTAAACTTATTTGTAGGATTGAACTTTGTTTTTTCGAATAGTCCAAATTTAAATTTGATTTTTTCTGATTTAGGGTTTTCGGGGATCAGAGTCGGAATTAGTCCTTTTCCCATTAACAAAAATTTATTTCAGTTTCTTTGGTAGATATTGGTTCTTTTTTGGCGCTTTTCTTAGAGATTGTAGCTTTAAGATTTTATTTTTGGTTTCCGAGTCTCTAATAAATTATTTTGAGCTACACCAATTCCCAGCACCTCGTACCTGTCGATTACTTCATCTGATACCTAGGCAACGCTAAACAACCCTCATTTGTGGGAAACTGTAGATTCAAAGTTTTATTTTCTTTAATACATCATTTACCTCGAAATCAAGCTTCGATCTATTTGTTTTTTGGACTTCTTCCCATTCAGTCCGCCTCGTACCTCCACGTCAAAAATGTAGCATAATATTGTACCTAATGTTTTTTGGGGTGCATGCAAGTCCTCAATTGACTGCTTGTTTCGTATCCACAGGCCTCGTATTCTTGCTAGGTTTTCGGTACGTATTTCCATTTGTTTTTGTCGACAGAATACGACGATATTTGCGAGAGAGTGAATAAAAAACTTGATGCCACCATTTTGGGTGTACTGTTTTTTTTTTCTTCCTGTTTTTTCATATTGCTTGGAAAAATTTCTTACGTCTTTATTCCGAGGGCATCGCCTTCGATTGATTGTATTTTATGTGGTCGGCGTTTGGTTTGCTAAGCACGAAATAAAAACAAATACGAACCTTTCGCGCGGTGCAATGTACCACAATATCTACGTGTACATGGCTAATTTGATGAAGAACAACAAGGGCAACATTGAAGGGGGTGATGTGCCGTCGTTCGAACACGTATATGCGATCGCCGACGTTATGAAATGTGCTGAAGAAAAATTAAAAGTCGAAGTACAACCGACTCGGTTCGACCAAATGGGGCAGATGAGTGATGGTGACGACGATGACGATGGTGGTCGTGGTTGTGGTATGGCGATCAGCAGCAGTCATAATACTCGGCAAATCAATAACAACGAGGTGGAAAAAAGCGACCAGCCCCTGCGGAAGCAGCGGCCACGGCAGCAGCTGATTAATAATGAAAATGTAAAACAGCTTGACGACGACGGTGGTTACGAAGAATTATCTTCGGAGCTCTTATGTAATTTTTCATCGGACGATTGCGACCGTTTTGTTAGCTATTACTGGGATTATAAATCAGGAAAATTGCTTTCACGTCGAAGCAATCGCGAAGACGTTTAAAAATTTAACCGAAGAAATTTATGGCGGCGTATTAGTCTTTTTTTGTTGGGGGGGGGGGGTTTGAGTGATGTGGTAGAGGAGGTTCTCGAATTTGACGGGTTCTATTACTGATATTGTTTTTGCTTCGCGTTTTGTACTAACTTCTAGTGAAGTCAGGTTGGAGTAAATCACAGTTCATGAGAAGAAACGACGAATGTATTAAGAAATAGGTACATATTATCTAATACCTTCGAAAAAAATTTGTTCATGTTGTTCTCGTGCTGAGTTCATCGTAGTATAATTAGCTGATAAGTGAAGAACAAAACTTGAGATGATAAAGTACTTGGAAACATTTTATGTGGAGAAACTTCGAAAGTATTGCAAGTTACGTTGCTAGTGGGATATCGTTTATAGTGTTACTGATAGCCTCATCTTGTTGCACAATGTTGAGTCATCATTTTACCCATACACTTTCTGACATAGGTATGTATAATACTCTTTCTTTTGAGGATGCCTATTGTACTCTGGATTTTTCAATTGTGGCGATATAATGGTTGAAATTAAAACAGTTAACATTGTAGTCAATTAGATATTGTGAAAATATTGCAGCACTCATCAGCAAAGCTAATACTATATTAAAGGAGAATCTTCAGCCTCGACTTACCCTGATCGGTGGCAATTTGATTAGATTATTCTTGTCTAAAAATCGGACAATGATTGATGTTTGGATTTATTTTTCGTCTGGTTTTGAGGCTGTGTTTTGAATCCGTAAATTTGTGGGCGATCTTCTGCTAAATTTCTTCGTTTTTTCATCCGGTGGTTTTAATTATTAATCTTTCGTCATTACTGTTGTTATAATAATACTTCTCATTTATCAATTCGATTTAAATCTTGATTTTATCATAAAATTATTTTATTGAGGGACCGCTTTGAAGTTAATAACCAACAGATTTTCCGGACCGACTAATTTTTATTACCTTTGATTGAGGAAAATTATATTGATGGCAATAAAATCTCGATAAGTGAAATCTAATTAGGGGAAAATCTCTTCAAGTGCTATAGAAATCCTGTTTCCCTCCACCTTCAACCAATTTCAAATTTAAATTCTCTACTACAAGTGAAAATAGGTATCTCGATGAATGAAAATATGTTTGGAGCTGGGATAGCGACGTTTATCTCTACACGTGAAATTTAACTCGACACTTGAATGAAAATTTCTAATCTGTACTAGGACTTGTAACCAAAACGTTTTTATAGTTATTGGTTACTGGGAATCAGTAAAAATCTATATTGGTTACTGGTTACTGATTACTGGTTATTTGTTAAAAAATATGCTTGTTTAGGTTAATAGTTTCAGCATTTTATGGGATTTAGTTATTTGTTATTGATTATGTGAAATTTTTTTGTTTTGGTTATCAGTTTGCAAATTAATGTTGTCAGTTTGTTCAGGTTTTTAGTGGTTATAGTTCTTATTATGGTTGCGGTTTCAAGGCCTAGTCTGTACCTTGCGTGAGTGAAATGTTGTTCTTTAATTGTAGCATTTTTGTCTTTCATCTCTGTTTGGTTAAGTGAAAAATTTTCGTTCTTTCTCTTCTATAAATGGAAAACCTCGTCAAGTGAAAATTTTTATTTCTTGACTATTGTTTGTGAAAATCTTGCTAACTGAAAAACTCGTCAGTGAGGTCATAAACATTTTTTTTTCATTATTTCAATTAAAATACCTGGTTTACCACTGGAATGTGAAAAAAGTGAAAATTTTGTTAATTTTAATCAAGCTGGAGAATTTGAGCAAAATATTTATTAGGTATACTCTTTGGTATTATCGTTTTTGTATATCCTAAGAATTAAGATTGCAATATTTAACTCATACTTCATTAGTCATAAATCATAATAGTCACACGCAATTTAGGCATAGCAAAATTTTCTAATAAAACCTTTCTTGTTCGTTACTTTTAGGGTTAATCAATTTTTCATCGTTTATTGTCATCATTTACTGCTGATGGATGATTGAGATGCTCATATATTTGTTCAACGAATTTTCTCAAACTTGAGACCTATCTAGATCGTTTTTTCATACCCAAATACCTCTAAACTGAAGTTTTCAGACACATTGTTGGTCTAGTTCAGTAGCGGCCCGAGTTAATTGTGCGCCAGTGGCTCCACCATATTTTTGCGCCCCTCATGCATTGAAACCCCCTTAAAATTTTTTTGAACCATCTCAGAAAAAATGTATAATATAATGAATATAAACTTTTTAATCCGGAAGTATCGGGTTCGAACTCCATTAGCAATTGAATTTTTTTATTGTAAAAGCGTATTTTAAAAAATTCATTTCTAACATTAATTATTTCGCCGTTTTGGCGCCCCTTTTTCAATTGAAAGTAGCTCTAGCCACAGAAACACGCTATCGGGCCGCCTCTGGTCTAGTTCTTCATAGCGCATTTACATACACACATACCCACGTACAATTATTGATCGTATTATAGTATAGGATGACCTGTGTCCAACTTGAATAAGACCATTTGATTTTTTTTTATCTGTAATAATGGCTTCACAATGATTTGTCGAAGTTCATTAAAATAAGCAACGCCCGTATTTTTCCTTGCGGAGGAGGCAACAGCCACTACTGTCATTTGCGCTCATCTGCTCGTTGATCAAAAAAGTTTTGAGTTTCATTCACCCTTACACCTTGTTTGCAGCTCGAGTGATTTTATTAATTTCGGCTTTTGTTTTTTTACATATTGTCTGTGGCTAAGAACAAAATTCCATTAGTTCTTACTGTATATTACTTTATTGTACGAGCACTATCATTAAGACTTCTCAAAAATTATTCCTGTTACATGAAAGAAGAACAAAACTATCCCAGCCAGCAACGTTAAAAATATTGATGATTTTTTTTTAAAAAAAACTGGTAGCTGAATATTTGGTGAAACTGAATTACGTGAAACATAATTAATGATTGCTTTGCTTGTTGAATAAAATAATAGCGAGAATGATTTGATGACAGTTTTTTTTTTTCTTCCAGAATATATCTTCTCTTGTCATCGAAAATTTAAGATTTTTTAAATCATTTTTACATGATAAATTTTGAGTTGGTTAAAAACATATTTTGCAATTTGTTGGAATATAATATATACAATTTCTGTACCAAATTTCATTATTATTAGTTAAAAATTATGCATTTTAGAACTATTTAATATTAATCCCCAAAAATGGAACATAATAGGATGTAATAGACGAACCGTAGGGTCGATCTGCACAAAAATGGTGAGGTTCGTCGTTGTGTTAATCCAAATAAGTATACCAAATTTCGAGACTACTGCCTCAATTTTCTACTTGTGCTCTATGTGGGGTTTCACAAAATCTTTAAGATTTTTAAACTTTTTTCGTTTTTTTGGAAATAACTTACTCATTAAATTTCTATGATCCCTAAATTGAAATTCATGAAATTCTACATTGAATGAATATCAAATTGAGAAAAATGGTACAGATAATATGAGAGTTCAAATGATGATAATTTTTCCATCTACAAAAGCTGTTCCAATTTAGGATCCATATAAGAATTAGAAGCAAATAAATCAGGACTTCTCACCGAATTAAGATAAAGAGGTATGACAAATTTGTACATTTTTGTTTGAAAGAAAAGAATATTATTGTTGAGCGAAAAATCTCCCGCGAAATATTATTATAAATAAACTGTATGAAACCCAGAACTAATGAGTTCTACTTCAATCCTTGTGCTACATTTTGATTCGAACTTGCAATAACTAACGAAATGCAAACCACCATCTATCGCTAGCATGTATTATCATTCAATAAGCATACTTACTCAATATTAGTTCTCTATTCTTACATTTTACTTGTTGGATGTTTTCAAACCTGAGTTTCATAGGATAAATTTTTCATTCTGATACAGCATTTGATGCTGTACAATGTCAAAAATGGTGATGTTTTTCATACAATACATTTTGCATTGTAAAAATGAGGTTAAAAATTCAAAATATGCTATTTTTAACAAAAATTAAAAAAAAAGTGTCATTATCAAAACTCTTATATATTATCTCTGTACCACTTTACTTAATTTAAAAAATGAGATACTCATTCAATACAGAATTTTCTAAACTTCAGGTTATATGTAAGTGAAATTTTTTAAGAAATGCGTATGTTCCAACACATTTCCATAGACTTTTGTCCTCTATAGATACATGTCGTAACAAAATATAGACGACTATTATTCCTATTTCCTGGAATAATAGCAGCCTATCCTGTTCTCAGAGACGAATTCCACCAAATATGCTGACTTAGTCAAGTGTGGATGTTCATACTGTCACGCCACCTTTTAAAGAACAATAAAAAGCACCGGTGAATTCGTCCTCTACTATTGAAGACAAATTTATTCCTGCGACTATTTTCATGATGACAAGTTAGGTGTCCACACTAGTGGCTGTGGACTTTGCCAGGTTTCAAATAAAGGTAAGAATAAGAGTAACAAATGATAAAAACGTTAAAACTGATTTTGAATAATAAAAGGAGATATAATTAGAATCTATATTTTGTCAATTTTTCTAAGCAATTGGAAAAACTCAGTACAGCGTCGTTTGTACATTATGTATGAAAAATTGAAAGAAATCCAGAAATTGGTTGATAATATAAAATAAAATACGTCGTTAAAGATGTTTGTAGGGGTCTGATTGGCGCATCGGTTGGGCGCTCGGTCTTGTATTTGAAAGGTATCCGGTTTGAAACTCTGACCACCATTTTCAACAGTAGCATAAGTACCTAAACCATAATGAAATAGTGTTTTCTCAAATACCAGAGTAATATCTGTAATCCACGGTGAAGCTAAAAGATTATTAATTTTTTTCTTTTATACCAAACAAAAAAAAGGTTGAGAACAAATAACGATCATTTTGCTGGGTAATAAAATGATGGTCATTGGCATCCTAAATCGTTAGGAAGAAAAGCACTCGAAAAAATGAAAACTGGACGTTTTGTGTGCTCCATTACAGCCCCATGGAAACGATCACTAGGTATTACTATTGCTCATAATTTTTTAAGTTCGCTTCGCACTTTTGCGCTTTCCATATCGAATTGCGTCAGTTATAATTTTCACGTACGTTATTCGTGGTTTATGAGTAGTTGTGGAGTTAGGTTTGGTGAGTGAGCAAAACCGAAGAAAATCCTCGGTTGTGCAACGAAACTGAAATAAATTTAATGTCTACTTTAGTACCTACTTTGTGAGTATATAATATGAATAGATGTATGATGCACATACACGTTCGAAAATTCTTCCCAATGGCGCCCGTTCACACATGCACACGCAGACATGGTAACGAATGGCCGGAAATAAATTCCTTCTTTTTGTTTCGCCGTTTTTCGTCGGAAATGTTGCAATTTAGAGGCGCTGAAAGTTAACAGAAGGACGCATACGCTGGAGGGAACCACTATCGCATTAAATCACTTTTATTTTAAAATGTCGTCTCCACAATAAGAGAACTTAGAAAGAGAAAGAGTGAGAGGTTGTTGGGCAAAGCTACGTGCGAACGGCGAAAAAGATGAACCGAAACGATTAATTTCTTCATCGTCGTCGTCTGAAATAATCGTACTGGAAAATTTCAATCTTGCACTAAAGCCAAAAAAAGAAAGAAATAAAGAAAAATAAAGAAAATGGGGCGGCTGTGGTTTGAACTGAGGGATTGAGAAAACGGTGCGGTCGAGAGAAAATTAATTTTGCATAATTACTTTACTTCAGACTGCGACTTCGATATCGACGACGACGAAGACGACAGCAAAAACCTTCATCCAATAACGAATAAAACTC
Organism: Ericerus pela; assembly: GCA_011428145.1. NCBI lineage: Eukaryota > Metazoa > Arthropoda > Insecta > Hemiptera > Coccidae > Ericerus > Ericerus pela. Next base: position 557,554 of record WOFM01000022.1, read on the forward strand.
GATTATAATTATTGTAGTTAACTTTTGACGACTACTGAAACTTGACGCAGGTGTAAAACTGATAATATTAAAGCAGAATCAAAGCTCTTAGTTCTACACCGCTCGCAACGAGGAATAGATTTATGAGACGTTAATGCAAAATGTGCGTGTAAAATGAGTAATTATGCGATAGTTAGATAGTTGGTTCGATAATTAGACACAAATTGCAGGGTAGGAGAACTGGGTATCTGCGAGGCTAAGAAAATTCTCGCAGTTGGTAGTACTGTAAGATAGCTTGTGTCGATAATTCACACATTTTTCCAAAGGTTGGCCTAATTGAAAAGAGTATCTAAATCAAGAGTTAAGTGCCAATCATAATGAGTACTTAGGTATCTTTGGAAGGCGGACCTTCTTGCGAATAGTGATTAAATCAAGGGTAATACCAGTTATAATAACTTATTTCATGTCCTTGCTGGATTCTTGGTTACAAAGCAGACATGGAATTAAAAATAAGGTGTGAATGGGGACTCATGAGGGATTGATGTGTAAAAATAATAGTGTGGCTGTGAGTGTGCACATTGCACATGCACACAACCACACACCTACACCACAACAGTTACAATTTGTAAGACATACGAGTTACAATTAGTGATGGAGATAATAAAAAATTTTTACTATTTATTAATCAATGGTAAAAAGTAAAAACTATCGATTCAATAATTTTTAATGAACCGATTTTCTCTTATCAAGCTCAAAAAAGGGTATAAATTTTACCAATTTTTTATTATCAAACTCTAAAAATAGTCGAATTTTATAAAATAACCCCAAAATTAACATTTTAACAAAAACTATCGGCAGCGATATTTCATCGACCTACTATTGAATTATCGATAGTTCAATAGTTCGATAGCACCACCGTCCATCACTAGTTACGATTGTAATTCCAATTTTAGCCCCTACTAAAGTACTAGATCGAGCACTAAGATGTTTACACATCAAAAATTTCGGTTGGGAAAAATTTTAAAAATATTCATTATTGTATGATTTTTGCGTTTTTCCCTCATTTTTTTTCATTTTTCTTCCTCTTTGTGCCGTTTGTCCGTCCTTTTTGTATTTTGAGGGAGACTTAAACCTTAAAAACCCCGCTATATTCGGTCCTGTCTCAAAGGAATAAAATATAATGAAATGGCTGCTCAAGCGGTAAAGAAAGCAGCCACGACTGTATTAACTTACTCTTTAATTCCAGTAATTGATCTACAGCGGAACCTTTTTTATCGAACTTCATGGTTGCTTGACAAAATTCTCTTGACAAAAATTTTGTTATTGGCATCGAAATGACAAAAATTATTCTTTTTGGAGATACCAATTTTCTAAGTTATAGGCTATTCATATGGCAGAATTTAAACAGAATTAAAATCAGGGGGTTCAACTTGAAACTCACTTTCGACAGAACTTCTTGAGAACCTGGAATGTAAATGCAGAACTTTTTTTGCCAAATTCTTCGCGGAAATTGCTTTATTATTTCGTTGAAAAGGAATTTATTTCATCAAATGGAACCTGATTCGAAAGAAAATGTCACAGTTCTCTAAAAAAATTCCCCTGTATAAATAATTTTGTTCGATAGAAGTTCGTTAAGTAAAGGTTCCACTGACCAGCGTGTTCGCAACCTGTAAGAAAAATGGGCTAACTGGCTGGAAAAACTCATAAAGGCAACCGAGACAGTATTGAGAAATATATTTAATCGCAGGTTACCTCCATCTTCGTAATTTATTTCAACTTTTACCATATCTTCGAATTTTAAAAATTCCCAGCTCATACCTCTGCAGACATATTCATCAGTAGTTTATCATATTTTTGAGTATTGACGTATAAAAGTAAACATGTAGTCACGTTTTCAGTAACTATTTACTCTCAAACGAATTACTTACTAACAATTTTGTCAAGTTGAGAAAAATATTTCCATTTATATAATCGAGTGTTTCCCTTGTGGAGGGTTTCGTCCAAGTTATTCAGATACAGGAGAACTCTCTCCACACTAAGATATACCTGACTTCATAATCAACTGTAGACCATGCAGTTGGTTGAGGGGAGTATAGATGCACATAATTGTACAATCACAATGATATAGTTCAGTCAGATGCGTGAAAAAATTATCGCACAAACTTTTACTACATAGGGTTGTTGGGTCGGTTCCCTAGTGTAACTTTAACGATAATATTATGGTGGATATATCGTTCAAATAAAATATTCAACACAAAATATAAGGTTGTATATTATAAAAAATATACTGCATGAAAATATACAAGTTATAAATGTGTGATTACTTTTTAAAGTACAAAATGAGATTGAAGTACAACTACCAAAATATTGTCTTATATTAGGCCAGATTTATGGGTGATTTGTATTGAAGGGAGAGGAAGGAAATCATATTCAAGGAATAAGGATGTGATGAATTTGCAATTATACATAATTTGTGAGAATAGTTTGGAGAGACCTATCATCAAAAAATGTGTATTGAAGGAATTGCTGATATAGGATAAATAAGTATATGTAGGAGTATAGTAATATGTATTCTAAGAATTTAGGAATGGTGAAAACATTGTTTGAAAGTGTTAAAATAAATGATGAGTGTTTGAGAATGTATTTTTTAGGAATGGACAAATATTTGGTTGTACTTCTACTTTTATGTAATATGTTGATTAAGCATAAGTAGGTCATGATACGTATATATCGTAACAGTAATAAACTAGAAGTTTAACCCTCTAAGTCTCGTCACAATTTTAAGGAGAGAGAATGTTTATTCCAAAAAATTTGGTTCTTTGCCTTTTTCTCCGCAAATTTCAGTTTTGTGATAAAAATAGTTCAGTAAAACTTATTCAGCCTAAAATTTCCTATAAAAAGGTTCTATGCATTTTTATGTCCAAGCCCCATTTACCCTCCCTCCAGAAGGTCTTTAAGAAAACCATTTTTCAGTGAATATGTTCAGTAGCATTATGTGTGAAGTGTAATTCCCAATTCTCATACTTTGTAGATAATAAGTAAACCTAATATATGTATATTTGCTACCGTCCACCTCCATTCCATAACCCTTTATCATCCCCTTTGCTTTTCACAGCCCTCCAGTTCTCATGAGCAAAGTTACCCTTCCACTCCCTTCTATAACACATTATCATTCTCTCTACCTTCACTACCCACCTGTTCACATGAGGCAAAACTATGAAAGCGAGAAGTGTGATGAAGGGTTATGAAAGGGGGTGGATGGGTAGCAAATGTATATTGAGTTTACTAATTATCTAAATAATATGATAATTACAAGTTATGTATCACATACGAGTATAATGCTACTGAACATATTCACTGAAGAATGGTTGTTTTCAAGACTCTCTGGAAGGGAAAGGTGTGGACAAAAAATACGAAGAAGGTTTTTTGTAGGTAATTTTATGTTGAACAATTTTACACTGAGCGGTTTTTATCATAAAATGAAATGTGAAGAACCGAATGTTTGAGGATAAACAACCTTTATCTGAAATTGCAAAAAGGCTAGGAAGGCTACTTTTAGTATGTTACTATAGGGAACCCGGCTAACAACCCTATTTAGTTGAAATTAGTGTGGTAATTTTTTATTTTTTTTGTAAGATTGAAGCGAGCTCATAAGCATCAATGTAGGTTATTTTGTGAAGTAAACAAAAAACATGGTTGTGCTGACAAGTGTGGTTATGATTTATGATGTCAGGTACATCTTAGCATGTATTACAGAGTATAAAAACAAAGTGCATTATTTATTGAAAATAGTTAGGTTCGAGGTATAATCGGTACCAAAAATTACTGAAAAATCGGTAAACTGTTGCAGAACAGTGATCAAAGAGTCAAAGTTTCTTGAACATATTTTTTATGAATTGATTATGTTTTTTGACACACTTGTAATAGTTTACCCTCTGTTTGTGTGTATGTCTGTTCTGTTTGTTTGTCTATTCGTCTGTTCAGATCAAATCTTAGAAGCAATTTTTCACCACTTCCCATAATTCAATCAACCTGAAACTTGTTATACTTAAGTATACTTGATGATAATACAAGTATGCAAAGTTTCAAATTGATTAAATCGCGAGAAGTGGGCCAAAATTTGATTAAAATTTTCTATGAAACGGTATATCTGTCTATACATATTTCTCTGATATATAGGCATCGAAATAAGAGAAAGAAAAAGAAATGGCGAAAAAAATAGGTTGATCCGACAAAACCCCAAATGGGGTAGAAATAAACGAAAAAAAAACAAAAAAACAAAAGAAAAGCTGGTAGTCAGTTATATTTTTATCTTTGTGCTGTTGAACTCGTAGCATTTTAGCAGTCTTTTGTTGAACAATTTTGAAAATTTCTATTTTGTTGTTCTTTTTTTTCTAGTTTGTCATTGAGAATTTTGAGGAAGAGGTTAGGGAGACGTACTATCGTGATAACAGAGCCAGAACTATTGATAGTTATCGATGAGAAAATCCTACATCGCTTAAAGAATAGAGGTTTTTAACCATGTGATTTAAAATGACTAGATACAGGGACTATGAATCGTAAAATAAAATGTATAGTAAAAAAATTTTAAAAACCATGCTTTCTTTTAAAATTTACTAAAAAAGAGAAAATAATTTTTAAGGTTTACATGCTGCTGAAATTTGAAAAATTTTGTGAATGATAGAAATGAAAGTGTGGGGCGCTCAAAACAGATAGAAGGTATGTTTTAAGTATTTAATCAATTACTTCTTGACTGCGTACTCATCAGTTCTCACTATTCAAACCTAATAATACTAAGTTAATAAAAAATAAGTCTATATTTCTCTAAGCGCCCCACACCTTTTGTTTTATCATTCACCAAATTTTTCAAATTTCAGTTGCATGTAAACATTATTTTTTCTTTTTTAGTGCATTTTAAATGAAAGCTAGGAGTTTGAAAGTTTTTTATTACCTACATATTTTATTTAAACTAAATATCAAGTGTTATCCTTTGTCAATCCCCGTGAGTTGATATTTCATGATCGTATCATTTGGTAGAACAAGTTGCTGTTGAAAATATGTCATTTTTGCACAATGATAAAGCAATTTTCTGTCGTTTATAATGCAGTGTTATCGCACGTTTGTTTGTTCATGTTCATTCACACACCCAAGAAATCTTTTGACTCGAAAAATTTGTTATTTTCAGCCGATGAAACCTATATGAAAGTAAAATTACTTTGCCTTCATCTTTTGGGTTTCGAAAAATGATAAAATAAATTCCCCTCTTATTGAATGGTTAAGCTAATACTTCACAGCCAAAACTCGGAAGAAAATCGAACGTGGCTAAAAAATTAACGTTTAAAAAAAAGCTTCGGAGATGCGTTGTACTTTGGAGAGGTAGGCACGGTTGGGCCATAAATTTGATGATTTATGTGAAAAAAAGATAATAGATGAAAAAAATGTCAGCTTCTCGTATTGTTTCCGTCCTTGTTAAATCGACTATTAAACAATGAACAGTCAATCTGGATGGGGCATAAACTAATGTATTCACTTTTTAAATATCTAATAATAAATAAGTGGAATTCCATGTTTATTGAAAAGTATGCGAGGAAAATTCTATTTTGTGTATTGTTTACCTCACTTGTACGTTTAAAATGCTGAAGTAGAACCGCATGAGTTGTTTAATTTTTTCTTATCAACTAGCAATTCTTTGTAACCAATTCGAAGGCCAGAAATTCAAGGTAAGGAAATTGAGCATGAAATTATAATTTGAATTCATTTTAAACTCGATTAACGTAATTATTTGTCAATAGGAAAGCTTTAGTAGCTAATTTTTTCTCATTTTACTACAGAAACAGTGAACTCGGATCCGCCATAGACAGACCAGAGTTCGAATATTCGTTTCACATCAATGAGATTCATTTGCTTTGATCAGAATTATTTTATAGAAACCAAACAAAATTACTCTCGATCTGTTCTTAGAGGTTTCAGATTGGAGTATGTGCCTTTTCTTGAAGAATACAAATTCAGGCGTATACTAAATGTTTATTGACTGAAAAATATTTGATAAAGTTTTGGAAGATTTCGTGATATCGAATATAGCATAATATAACAAAATCAAACTTGAAATCCTGTGTAACAGTAATAATGAAACACGTTGATAGTATACGATACGAAGGGATTTTGACTGGACTGTTGATGCTAATTATTGCATTTGAAGCCTTGCGAGCTAACCTAAGTGCACTTATACTCTAACTGGATGGCATAATATACACTTATGTTAGAGAAGAAATAACGTATCTTCACCGGTTAATGCCTCGCAGAAGATCTCTTGGGACTACTTCACAAGATGTACTCGGATCAAGAGTCGCATATCTGCCTAAGCTTGACGGATAGCGGTATACTTTGTTCAATGAAAGAAGGTCCTGAGAGTACAGCGCAACCCCTCAACTTTTGCATGTATACATAATGAATAGATGAACTGGGATTAGTCGATCTAAAAGTGATGCAGACATCCTTCCCTACTTCTTTAATTTTTTAGTTATTAGTCTTCCAGAAGTATAGACCTGGGCATGATTCTAATAAAAGGCTTGTTCGATCATAGTTTATTAAGTCCGAACGTACTTTTATAATCTTCAATGATGTGTGGCTTCGAGGATATATAATATTATAATAGAGATGACATAATAGTTGTTTTGGTATCGCACCTATGGATAGCACTGCCGACGCTACATGTTTGCTTTATAAAAGTCTGATTGGAGGAAAAAATCGCTGCATGCATTGTTTGTAAACACTGCCAGACAAATTACTCTCTTCAGGAGAATCTGATTATTCTGATTGGTCGATGTAGATTGATGTTGATTAATTTGTCCGCCAGTGTACACGTGTTCAGTGTAAATTTTAACGACAGTCGATCCCTTGTAAAACAGCAGCATGTCGTCGCCATTATATATATATATATATGTAAAAAGAACACTCTTCTTTTTCGAATGACTACAATTTCGTATATTATTCTCATTCTTTCATGAATTTGTAATGTTTATTTTTGTTTGACCCACATTAAGAAATCGACACTATTCGACTATCTAATATTTACCATTCAAATCTTGTTATCTTTAAGTTACGTCATTTCATGTATTTTCGACTCGACCATCTTATTGTTAAATGACATCATTTTTGACCATACTCAACATGACTATTTTCCTTTGTAACGAATGTCGATTTCATTTATCAAATTCATTCATTCTTTCATTTGTCCGCTAATCGCCGTTTCAGAAAGACAGATAAAACCTAGTTGTATCTTCATTCGTTTCTTTGTGTATAATAATCTTGAATTTTCTAATTTCACTACCGTATTTTAATCCTGTCAATAAACTCTGCTTTTGATTAAGAGTTCACAAAACTTTATTTACGTGCAAATTAGATCGAATGGAATACCTGGAAATGAACTTACATATATATATATATATATCCTCGAAGGTTTATGGAATTGTGATAACAGAGAGATTGGGGAGGAGATGTTAGCATAGAAAATGCGGTATTCTGGCGGTTCACTAGTGCTTCGAGTATATATGTAATGGAGGGCTGAAATTGTAGTAGTTCCGTTCCCCAATGATAGAGCGTTTATGGGAACAAAATTACTTTAAGATGTATATCTATATGTATATTCGTATATATAGATATAGTAACGTCCAAAACAGAGTAATTTCATTCTCTGAAAAATGTTAAGTCTGATAGTAACTATCTGTAGAAATGTTTTAGGAATCAGCCCTCCATTACATATATGCTCAAAGATTATGTGAATAATGTCGAAACCCCTAACAACTTTACGTTGGTTATATATGTATGGTTCTCACACATCTCAATGTTTACTCGTATACATATTCGTGAAAACGCAAAATACTTACAAATTTCAAAAATAAATAGATACTTGGCAACATTGCTGACTAGGTCAGGGATCTTCTTTCATGTGAATTAGTGATTCTGTTTTGTAGAATCTAAAATAACTTATTCATTTATAATCGTAATTATTTCATGTTTTTTGTGTTTTTTGTGTTTTTTGTGTTTTTTGTATTTTTTGTTTTTTGTTTTTTTTTTCCTATGTAGATAGTTTTTTTCAAAATAATACGTTGAGAAGAGTTTTGATGGATTAAAATTATTTATTTGATTGGTGATAGTAGGTTTACAAAGAAGAAACTTGGAATTTGCTTTTCCTTCCTTAGGTTAAGTTGAAGTATTCGGTGAATGAAAAAAACAATCAATTACTTGAAAAATACAACAAAAATTTCAAATATCCTTTTGAATTTGTTTTTCTCCGTTTCTTTCCATCTCTTTTGTTAATTAAAAAAAAGAATTTAAACGAGCGATTAGGGTTTGGTTGAATCTGCTGTTTGTTGGCCGAGAAAGAATACTTTTCGGAGGGATTACAAAAATAATAATATTGTAATGAAAAAAAAAAGCGAAAATGAAGCAAAATGCGAGGGGAAAAATGAAAAGGAAGAGAGGCCAGTTGAGAAAAGCAAAAGAAATAGGAGCAAGTCCCTTTTTTTCCCTGTTCTATGTGTCTGTGTGTCTGTGTCTGTGTGTCTGTCTGTCTGTCTCTCCTATTCCCTAGTACTGACTGGTATGGCCGCAAAATTATTAAAATTATTCAAAAACGAATTCTTTTTAATTTGTTTTCGAATTTTAAATTTGAATATTTCGTCTTCAAAATTATTCATTTTCGCAACGGTTCTTTAAGCGAGAACGCAGAGATTAGAGAGTTTGTTCGAACGAATATTGTTAATTTGATAAAAACCTTTAATGAGGAGGGAATGTGGGAGGAAACATAAAAAATTCGATGATAATTATAATAAAATAAGGGAAAAAAACAAACATTGTTGCTAGTCGTAAAAAGTTTTTTCGTTTTGTTTCTGTTGAACTTCCACAAATTGAAAATAAAAAATGAAAACTTGGTGGGAAGCAAAAAGTTCAGTTATTTGCATTGATTTTCAGCTGAAGCTTTTTCTCACTCCCTTGTTGTTTATTTAAGGAAAATCCTTTTTTTTTTCCACGAACACTATTGTGCGTATTTGCTTTAAACCCTCAGCCCTGTATACTAACTTTCATTAAGATTCAGATTCGTTGACTGAGCTGAAACTCCGGCGAACTTTTCAAACGTTTTGCTGATATTTTGTCGAACTTTTTTATCCCTTTGTCATGAATACCGAAATTGAACTTAATGTTTTTTTTTGTTTTTTTTTTCGTTCGATTTGAAAACGTCGCGTCGTTATGATTAAAATATTTTTGAAGTGAAGAAAGTAGCGCCTTTTAGCCACCCTAATTGAAAGTTTGTACGAATATTCTGCACGTTTATACGTTTTATTTTATCGACGAATTGAGAAAGCTGTGAATGCGTTTCTCACGAAAGTATTGTTAATATTACGGCGAGTCAATACCTAACTATTGCGAAATGGTCCCTTCTTCCATTTTCGCCCGTCGGCTTCTTCTTGTCTCATGGTTGACGATTTTTGTTTAATCTTGTTTCGGATAGTGTTCACTGTGTCAAATAATGAAGGTATTCAGACGCACGCTTTCACATCTGTGCCGAGTGCTACGCCTACTTGTTTTTGAGAATATTTGAATAATTTGGGTTAAGAGGGTCTTTATACTTTGCATAGATGGAGTAAAACTTATTTGCTCCGAAATTTATGGGCACTCGAGTTTTTAATGCAGATATATGTCAAAAGGAAACGTGGCGTTGAAATTCGCTCAGATATTCAATTTTCACAAATTCAATAAGAAACTTTTCTTCATTTTAAAAAATCTTCGAATATGCGGCACTTTCTCGGCAAATGTGCACTTTAACACGAAAAACATTTCTGAAAAAAAGGGCAGTAATGCGAGTTCAAGTTCAAAACATCAACTTTCGGTGTGTAACGAATTCGTGTTGCTGTAGGCTATCAAAATGGACGTAGGGTATGATTTATCTTATATTTCACATGAAAATTGTCATTTTATGCTTCATAAACTCACACATTTTTTGAAATTTTCTCGTATTTATTTCACTGAAAGATACACGCATATTATCTTCGTAACACTTTTGATAATTCGACTGGGCTTTTAATGTGATTTTCGCGGATATCTAATATTCCTTTTTTCGGTATTTGAACTGCTAAAAAGTCTTCCAAAACGTTAAATACGTAAGTAAATACGTTTTTTCGAAAACATCCTTTTTTTAGTTACCATTATTAGAGTGCTTTTGATCGTTCGCATTTCTTTCGAAAAAGGTTGAATGTGATGCCTTGTTTTTCTCATAATCTAATTTGTCTTTCTTTTTCGAAGAATGTTTAACTCGAAATCAACTTTTTTATTGACGTAGTCCTTTTTCTAAGAGAATATAAAAACAAAACAAAGATGTTTAATAATTTAATTAAGTTATTTCTCCGCGTCTGCATATTTTATAGGGGTACGAACTTCTGACCAAAAACGATTAAAAATCCATCGTATTTTTTTTTACAGTGGTCACTAAATTTTCAGTTTTATTTCATATTTCGGACGAAAATGATTTAGAATCTGTTGAAAATAACGCATCCTGAGTCATTGTAGGCCCTAAATTGCTTTGTGCGTTCAATAGCTGTGTGTCCTTTTTAAAATTCTGTAGATACCTTCAAGTATTGTTTCTTTTCATCAAAGAAGTTTGGATGATCAAAATTTTCATCTTCAAAATGAATGAGGCATTCAAAGTAGTTTCTGACCTCCATCAAATTACGTTGATTTTGGACCTACGACCTTCGGATGGTGAGACAAAAACTTGATCACTGTACCACAAAGATCCCTAAATTTCGATCGTTTGAACTGAATAGTTAATCCGAATTTGAGGAATTACAACATGTGGGTAAAAATAATTAATATCTCATAGTTTTTTAACTATTTAGAAATGACTCTTTGTTGCAATAAACTTGGCCACCGTTCATGCAAGTTATTCTCATTTGCTGTCTTGTACCCTTAAAAAACTTCGAAAAGAAAAAGACAAACAGTATTACCAGTATGTATGTTTGCTAAGAGGCTATTTAGTGTACATATGAGCTCTTTGTTTTCTCCATTATTGTATCTGAATGAGTTTTATTGCATACTCAACGTCATGTTCTCCGATGGTGTGTTATCTTTTTTTTAACCTCTGCAAAAAAGGAGGATCCTCGGAAATTGTATCGTTTTTCCGCTCTTTTGGGACATCAAAATGAATCCGGTGACGAGAAAATCGGAAAGAAAATATGATAAAGACGTCAAACGGGAAGCAACGACAGAATGAAGTTCTTTCTGTGGATGAAACTCGTCTTTATCATTTATCATGCTCTGTGTTTTTTTCCTTCTTTTTTTTCTCTGCAGTGCTTTCCTGGAGAAAGAAAAAAAAGTACATTGACGAAGGGAGATCACCATTTTGTGATGATGAAGATCGTAATATCGAATATTAATGGAAGAGAAGGAAATATTCTTCCGAACAGAAGAAGTATCTGAGTTGGGCGGGCAGGAAAAAAGTGCATATCAAGAAAAACGTAAGCATACTTAGCTTGGTTGCTTTAAAATTCGGTTGCAGTACTTATGAAAGGTCAGGAAAAAAAACTGAGTATCTTTTGAACGAATAGTTTTTCGGAATTTTGGGCCAATCTGGAACTTCGAAAAACGTAAGACAGAAAAATTATTTTCCCCTCTGCCGAACTCGACGAATGGATTATTAGTTTTAACATTGGAAACGTTTAACCTGAGGTACGTAGCAAAGATATGACGTCATGTGCAAAGAAAAGTGAAAAATGTAAACAAAATAAAAAATCATGATCGTTTCGTTAGTGTGTGTGTGTATTTGATTGTATTCATGATTCAACTCACGCACACTGACACAACCGAATTCGTTATTTCCCCTGACTTTACGAATTTAGCAATGTTACCGTAGTATGAAAAATGACGAATTTAGCAGGGTTACCTTAGTATGAAAAATGAAATACTTACGTTTATTCAACAAAATGAAAATTAAACACAAAGAACTCTTGCGCAGCAAGCTTGGCAGGAAAAAGTAGATTTTCTTTTTTTTTTTTAAATTACGTACATCAACAATATTCTTCTAGTGAAGTAATATATAAAATATTTATATATTTTGCAAAAAATTATCAATATCCCACAAATACGACGCATATGATAAAATACACAGATTAAGATATCATGGTTTAAAAATATTTTATGAATGTGTCAAAAATTATTATTTTTTTGTGAAATGAAAAATTATTCTAAGTTCTAATAAGCACAATTTTAAGAAATAATTCTATGGTTTTCTTTCCTGCAGTTATCAGAATTGTGGATTATATGAAAAAAACAACACTTCTATGAGAAAAAAATATCCCCCAATGTAAAACGAAGTATAGTGCAGTTTTCTACGTTCTGGTTAAGAAAATAATAGCGGAGATTTTAATGTCCGTGTTCAAATCTAGTGTATTGCAGCGAGTGGAGAATGGGCGAAAATTGACTTTTTTCTGAGATCTTGGTGGTTTTAGGTTAAGACAAGTCTTTTTCTCGATGAATACTAGAAAATGAATTTTTCAGGACCATTATCAGAAAGGTAAAAGAGAAGTAAAATAAAAAAAAATCACATTGAATAGCTAATAAGTTGGGAACAAATTGACGAATCAAAACCAAAATCGATAGGTCTGATCCTTGTACAAGAGGTACTGTTTGTATCAAATTTCGTAACTATTGAAAGAGAATTGCAACTTTTATTAAGACAGCATGAAAAATTAGCACCTTCAACAGCCTCAGGGAATGAACCATAATGTTAGTTGGAACTAAATTTAGAATCATCTTAGATATACTTCGAATCAATGCCTGTATCAAATTTGATGACTATAACTTGAATATTACTTTTTTTAGAGTCATTAATCTGCCAAACTGCAACAAAATCACCCCTATCAGACGTACCGTAAAGCCTATCCGCACCAGAATTGGTAGATACTGTCCTTGACCTAAAACACATTCGTATACCAAATTTCAGTCCTATCAATTGAAAATTTCGACCTGTACGCTGTTCAATACAAAATGCATGTAAGCTGACCTAACAGACAAACTATAAGCCAAATTCGGACCTAAAACAATAGCGTTCTTCCTTAGGAGGATTCGAATAGTGTTTCAAGTTTCAAAACCATCCGATCAAAATTAAGCCTGGAAATTGACTCAACGCAAAAAGGGGTACAAAAAAATAAAATTTTCAAAAATAGTGTCAAAATTCTCAGAAGATCATGAATTGAAAAATGTATCCACTCCCACCCTTGGGTCCAAATACTCAGGCAATTTTAATAAGCAGATTGTTTTCAAGGATCTACTCAAAAACTCTAACGCAACAGCAGCCCCATTAAAAAAAGTAGGTTTTCAAAAATTATAAAATTAGATATAGTCACTAAAAAGTTATTAATAAATCATAATAAATATTTGTTCCGAATTACGTTCTTATTGGTCCAAAATAAGGCATTTTATAGGCAAAATAAAAACAAAAATTATGTTACCGGATATACTGTAAGACCGATCCACACCAGAACTTATAGAAAGTTATAATAGATTATAATTGATATTTTTTTCAAATTTCGTAGCTATTGGTCGAAAATTGAAAATTTTATAGCTAAAACAAAAACAAAATTAGCCGTACCGGAAGTGCCTTACGCTCGATCCTCATCAAAATTCATTACATATTATAATAAATCGCAGTAAACATTTGTTCCGAATTTCGTAGCTTTTGGTTGAAAATTGAAAATTTTATATCTAAAAGAAAAACGAAAATAGCCATACCGTAAGTACCGTGCGGCCAATCCACACCAAAATTTATAACAAGTTATAATAAGTCATAGTGAATATATGTTTCAAATTTCGTAGCTATTGGTCAAAAATTAAAAATTTTATAGCCAAAACAAAAACGAAAATAGCCATTTCAGAAGTACCGTATGGTCGATCCTCTCAATAAAATCAAAAGGTCTAATTTTCGTTTCAGATTTTGTGACTGTCGTATGAAAATTGTGATCTGTACGTGGTAACGAGAAATTGGCTTTTATGTGTATATATATATACACATATATGAATTTGAGTTAGTGCCAAAATTTTTCTTGAGTTTTGAAACGAAAATCGTACCCACCTCCACCACCAGTAAAAGTGGGCAGGATTCATGAAAAACGGTATTCAAATTTTTTTAAGGGGCTGAAAAGGATATGTGATTCGTGATTCGATTCACATTACTAAACAGAGTATTCGTAATTCGAATCATTTATTTACAAATAACGGAACAGCAAATTACTAATCCTATTCCTTTAATCAGGAAATTCCCGAGAAATTCCCGTTGATTTGGTAATTGTTGGAAAAAAAATTCATCAATTTCATCCTTGTAAAATTAAACAGTTTTTTCAGAAAACTTTTAGTTTTCACTTTCCTAAATAAAATAGTTTTTTATCAAAAAGTACTGAAGGGTTGGGAACTTCTTTCTCAAATCAAGGTTAAACAGAATTATTTAACGTTCGAGACTGAGGATTGGTGATTCGTGGAAAAATGATTCGTGCGAATCACTTTCAATCTATATACTGAAAGTCTTCGTGATTCGAATCACTTTGCTCTAAAGGATTCGTGATTTATGATTCGAATCACTTTGCTATAAAGCATTCATGATTCGTGATTAGAATATATTTTTTTTGAGGATCCGCCTACTCTTGCCCCCACATTGTTCCATGACACCTAGTTTAATAAGTGGATTTTAAATAATTTGCAATGCATCCTCGACGGGGCAAGAAATGCAGATCTTGTAAATTTTTGTCCTCGTTGGAAACGCTAATTTTGTTGTGGTGACACATCGAATAACTGAGGTGATATTTTTCTATACTACGTTGGTTTTTTTCTTTCTTTGTATTGTATGTATCGATGATAAGTGTGCGCTGTTATGAATTATGACCATATTTCCGTTCTATTTCAATGATTTTTCGCCCTTGAAAATCCCAATTATTATTGATTGGTTCGCTTTCATCATTCTCTAATGAAGCTATTGATATTTGGTAGCCGTTAATGCTACTAGAGATACCTCACTTCTGACGTATGCAAACGCAATTTATTATTATTCGTAGATGTTGTTGAGTATCAAGCAGAAAATTTACTATGGAGTATGAAGACTAATTCCTTTTGAATTAGGAATCCTTTTTCATATATTTATCACGACTATTTCTGTTGAAATCGTCAAAAGTTTATTTGCTGTCCCAGCTAGTGCTTTTTGCTGTTGTTGATTGCTATCGGTTATGTGGGAGTACCTTTAGCAGGAGTGGGCACGAATCCACTATAATTGAATTCGAATAAGATTCGATTCATTATCACCTTTTTTTTGGATTTGAATCGGATTCGAATGAAGAGAAAATCGAATTTCATTGATCTAACATTCAGAGTTGAATACACAATGAAAATGTGTATTACACATTTTGTTTTTTCAAACAGTTTTAAAATTTAAACGAGTTGAAATGATTTTCAATTCCGATTCTTTAAAATAAAAACCAGAATGAAACCAAAACGTATCCTTGATCCTTGGAAAATCATTGAAAAATTAATTTCGAATCTGTCAAACGTATTCGAGTAGAGTTCACGCATCGAGTATCTTTGATTTGAATCACTAATAAGAATCCAGTTTGTCAAAGTAGATTCGAATGGATTCGCCGAATCGCAAAAACTGATTCGAATACAATCGAATTCGAATCATGCTCAACTCTGACCCTTTAGCGTGGACTGCAATGTGTGTAACATTTTGAAATGAACTGTACGTTTAGTCGTTTACTACGTGAGGCGACAAAGTTGTCAAATTCTGTCCTGAAAATTCATTTTGTTTAAAACATTCATCATGATATTTTTGAGAAATAATTATTTTATTTTAAAATGTATTTTATGCTCAATTAAAAGTAATATCGGTATAAATATTCAACATACTCAACGTAGTGTATGTTCGAAGGTTACTTCTTCTATTAGTTGAATGAAACTAATAATAAAGTAGGTATACGTAATTTAAAAATGGTTGAATGCTTATTCTTTCTCAGTCGTCTCCTCCCGTCATCACCTCCATGAATTCTGAAAGAAAATAATCACAAATTATAAGTTTCTAAGTTTCTAGTCGTCGCTGTTATTGTTGTTCTTGTTGAAAAATAAAAAAATTTATCGCACTTGTCGGTTCACTAAAATTTACTACCAGTAAAGTCTGATAAGATAATATCTAAAATTTTTTCACTTCAAATCTCGAAATAATTTGGCTTCTTTAAAATAAAATGAATTTTTATTTCTTCTGTACTCACCGTTAAAGTCCACTGTGCCTGAACCGTCGGCGTCAATTTCTTCGATCATCATATCCAGATCTTCGTTGGTGATTTTATCGTCCAGTTCTTTCAATATTTCTCGTAACACTGCAGTGGTTATGTAACCATTTCCTGAAAAACGATGAAAAAAAAAAAAAAAAAATCAATGGTTGGAATAGAATTTTCGTTCACCATTGCGCAGTTCGTCTAATACCTACTAAATAAAAAATACTATGTGAACCAACGTTTTCGCTCTTGTTTCCTGGAGTTCCATTAGTCGAAAATGGAGAAAAAAAAAGAAAAGAAAAAGTAAATAAATATAATCCAGCACCAAAATCTGTCAACGCTAAATGTATGTTTGCAAATTAGGCTTGCGGTCGTACAAATTACGAAAGCTTTCCGTCATCTTGCTACAACGTTTTACCTTAAAATTTCTATTAGGTCAACAAACCCTGTTCTGGATCCGTTGAAATATTAACCACTCTCGTCAAATCGTATTGCATGTCAATGCCTCGTGGCCAAGTGTAAGAGGAGTGAAAATGAAAAAAATGAACAAAAAAAAAAACTGAAAAGACATTTTGCTCAAAAACTTTTCAGCATTTGGATGGCTGCCACGAAATATCGTATTTTTTTTCTTCCTCTTTTTTCATGTAAAAACGCGCCAAAAGAAAAACGATATTCGCGTACCTGCATACATATACGATGTGTTACATAATGTATGTTGTCGATAACGAATACTGAATATTTTATTTTGGCACTATTCGGTGATAAGGGGTTAAACGTGTTGAAGGGTTTCTTTGCAGCTTTTCACAATTTCGGTCCTCTTTTTCTCAGGTTCTCTTTCCAGCAGGCCTTGTACACATTTTCTAACGAGAGATTCTCGCTTTATTTCGTATTGAACAAACATGATCAGTGTTGATTTTGGATGCAAAATGAAGGCAAATAGGTCCCGAAAAATTGATGTCGGCTCCTTTAATGTAATATTGTGTATAATGAGGTATGGAAGCAATTTTCTCCTTAATTCTACTAAACGATAACACTTTTAAGGTAAATCAAATAAATACGATCATATTTCTCGGGACAACCTCCATCATTAGCCCATAAAAAGTGGCCCTTCGAAAATTGTACGGTATATTGGGGACCAGTGAATAAATTAATTGCTGAGAATTATTTATTCGCAACACATTCCGCAAAATACGCGAATACGTCGTTGTTTTTAATGCCCATTGAGAGAATTTTCCAATCTGGGAGCAAAAATTTTAAAACGAGCGCAAAATGAAATATTGAGAGTAAAACACGTATTTTTTTCCGCTATGAAAGTGTTTGGCTCCTCCCGTCAATCCAATCGCACTCGTTTGATTGGTACACATGCGCATGTGATACAAATAATATCGTTTGCTAATGGAACGCAGCGTGAGCAATTCGATTCGTGCGATTACACTATTCACCTGCAGCTTATGCTGCAAACATTGTAATATTGCAATTCCTTAAGGATTGCTTACTTTGTCATCTAGTAGCGAAGTATACTATTTTGTAACACCTACTCGAAACGCACGACTTTCGAGTCAAATTTAGCGTTCACAAATTGGCCAACACTATTCTTCAGAGCAGTGGGCGGAATCAACTTTGACTGTGCGTATAATAGACCAGAAATACCCTATAACTGCAATGGTAGGTTTTCTATGCCAGCATGTCTTCCCCACTCTTTCCATTATCATGGTTCTATGTACCCCCTGGCAATCATATAAATATATGGATACTCAGTTGCTCCACATTACATTATCACCTGTCTTTGTCCGTCAGTCATCGTTTTAAAACGCCAAATGTGTGAGAAAATATCTGCATCAGAAACAGTAGGTTTTTTCCCCTTCGAATTTCAGTTTCTACTTCTTCCATGCTGCGAGTTATTTCCCTCTTTTAATGTATTTTCCCTAACTATTGCATTCAATGCAATGGCGGGATCGGTGGAAAAGCGCCGATCTTGAGTCGTAGATCACGAATATATAGGTCACTCAAATTCTTCTGTACACAATATATACCGGGTGATTCACATTTCGACGCACCATAGGGATTTTCCATTTGGTGCGTCGAAATGTGAATCACTGTGGAAAATACCATTGTCGATTCACATTTCCATGCAATAAAAATGCATTTTTTTAAAATTGAAAAACTTGAATAATCTTCAACAAATTAAATTGTTGAAAAAAATTTTTTAATCATTGTTTTGAGAAAAGTACCAAAGGGATAAGGCTAAAATTTTCACGAAAGGTATTCATTATAAATGGGACCAGATCTAATGGGAGTTTGGCATCTATTGATTCAGCAGTTTCCAAGAAAACTAGAAAACAAAAAAATTCCTGGAAAATTGATTTTCTGCAATAAAACATAGATAAATTGATATTTTTGTTGAAGATATTGATAACAATCGATATCTTTTCGTAATTTGTTCTACCTGAAACTAAAAATTAAATACCAATTTATTGATATGTTCATCAGATATTGTTGGGACTACTGCACTATTTATTTCTATTGTATTCATGCCATTGGAGAATTGTTTGAACCCTTAATCCGATAATATTTGTTTGTTTTTTGCTTTTCCAGTCGTTATTTCATACATTAAAGGTTAATTTGTTGAAGATTATTCAAATTTTTCAATTTTAAAAAAATGCATTTTTGTTGCATGGAAATGTGAATCGACAATGGTATTTTCCACAGTGATTCACATTTCGACGCACCAAATGGAAAATCCCTATGGTGCGTCGAAATGTGATCACTATATATATATATATCCACTTTTTGCTCATTTTGGCATTTTTTGGGAGTCTGTGGAGCCTCCACTGTTTGACCTATGGTAATGAAACTTGCAGTAATGTTAGAAGTTTTCATGAACTACATAATTATTCGTGTTAAAATATTTGAAATTCATTTGCTGGTTTCGGAGGAAGGGATTCTCAAAGTGTTGCAAAGCCACCATATTGTGATCAAGATAACTCCCGTAGATTAGAAGATTTTGACTTGAAATTTTTATAGCAGTTGGAGACTATTAGCGAATGGTTTGGTATTCAATTTAATCAAAATCGGTCCACTGGTTTTCGAATGGCAGCCATTACAAAATTTTACACTTTTGGAAAATACATACTTATCGCCGTTGATGCGCGGAAGAGATCTTTGTTCTTTAAATTATAAGTTTGTTTGTGATGGAAGAATTTTATCACTGAAAAAGACTTACTGCATCTATGCAGATTCCTCCTTACCAATTTAGGGTTTTTAAATGATGACATCGTTTCTCTTGTTCACTACGGTATCCATACACTTGTATGATTGAAGATGCAACTCGAAGATATAAAGGTATGATCAAAGTTGATGGACGAAGCGTTTTACAGCGTTATATTGAAATAAATTTGCTTCTACCTCGTGCGAATTTCACACTTATTGTGTAATTGCCTTCTTTCCACACTTGTCAAACAATGTTCTGTTTCATGTTTTTCCTAAAATCCTGCACCAAGTCGATAATGTAAGCAAGTATTTCGGTGTTGTAGCGATTATTACCTAGCTCAGGTAGATGCCTTTCTGAAATGATACCTGTGCAACAAAATAGCCGATTTTTCAATTAAAATATTTTGGTAGTTTTATTGAAACCTCAGTATTTCTTTTAGTAAAACTGGATAAATCGGGTAACAATATTACTGGAGTCATCTGGTTACCTACATGTATCCAGTGTGTCAAATTATATAGTATCTAGTTTCTGCTTCGAACTAGGTTACCCTGTGTGTATTTACGCAAGTCTCTGTTCTCACCATTATCCAAAAGCGAACTCTTTTAATAAGATACAGACTTGATACTAGATCGAGGGACACCTAACCTATCTATCTAATTAACTGCTAGTTGAATCGATTGATAATGTATCATCTTTTGTGACAGGGATGTACCGTAGGGGAGTATGGGGGAAGACTCCCTTCAAAAATATTTTCAGAGTTGAAAAACTTTATTAGTTGCATGTGTGGTTGGAAAATGATGGAATTTGACGATCTTTTTTTTTTAAGAAAGTTGAAAATTTTACAGAACTTTTGGCAATTTTTGGACTTGGGAAAAATTGTCAGTTGTTGGGAAATTGTGCCAGTTCCCTATTTTTTATTTAGCAGTTGGAAATTTCAGAAATTCCAGTTGGGAATTTTTGTTTTTTCTCCTTCCCCAAAAAACCTTTTCGATACATCCCTGTTTTGGAATAAAAAATGTAAAGAACTGAGCGATGCTTGTATGTGGGCTTCGTACATATTAGCCTAATTAGTGCATACTTAGTTGCGGAAAAAATATAATTTTTTAATGAAACCTCTATTTTACCAACTAACTGGCTCCTTTACACTTGAAAAATACTTCAAAATTAATTTTTTGAATCTTTCGGTTAGTTTCGTAGGCGTTTTCATTTATCTTATCTAATACATTACTGTCGTCTGAGCAACAATAAATTCTTCATTCGAATAAATGTATAAATGTAACTTTGTCCAATGAATCAATATGAGTTGATCCTTTATGAATCTAACGCACCAAATTAATTCGTTTCATGTGTGCATTGTTGGTGGCATATGATACGTAGTAAAATATTATTCCAGGCAGTTTGATTTAGTGGTGGATAGTTGCAATAATTTTTTATTTCCTATTATGGATATACCATCACTTAGCAGAGGCTGTGCCATGCTTTGAACGAAACACTGGGTACCTTGCTCATGAATCAGCTCATCGTTGGAATATTCAGAAGAAAAACTACGAGTACCTACTTTTTCATATACCCGCGTGTTTTATTTTCTTACTAGTTAGCAGGAGTCTCGATAACTTTATATGTCTGAATTATTATATGTCTTCTTCCTGCCATTTAATGTTCCCCTGATTTCGAACATTAGCTTATCACTGCGTTGCAGGAATTTCCGTATCTTCGACATTGTATAAAAATCGTAAAATTTTAAAAACCATTCTATCAAAAACGAGCTCCTCTGTCGTATTTTTCATTTGTCTGTCGAATTATTTTGGTTACTGGCGGCGGAAAATATTCGCCAAGAATGCGTATAATTTCGTAATATTGCTTCGCATCAGTATTCCATATTACATCTCTTTCTGCCTCAATCTTCCTCTCTTTCTGTCTCTATCCGTGCTTTGCGTATTACACTGGATATTGTCGTAAGCTCGTAGACTAAACGTGATGGTTAGAGCTTCAGTACCTACGTATTATTATTTTCGTGGAAATCGAGTAAAATCGTTTATGGTTGTATCCTATCCTGTACTATAATACGAGCAATAATTTTATGTGGATATATGTGTATGTGTGTACGTAAACGAGTTATGAAGAACTAGACCGACGATGTTGCTGAAAATTACAATACAGAGGTATTTGGGTACAAAAAAACGATCTACATAGGTCTCAAGTTTGAGAAAATTCGTTGAACAGATATATGAGCATCTCAATCTATCCATCAGCAGCAAGTGATAATAACGAAGGTTGAAAAATTGATTAACCTTAAAAGTAACGAATAAGAAAGGTTTTATTAGCGAATTTTGCTGGGCCTAAACTGGTATGATTATTATGATTTATAACCAATGAAGTATTAGGCAAATATTGTGATCTTATTTCTGGAGATACACGAATACGATAATACTGAAGGGTATATCCAATATTGTTGTAATTCTTCAGCTTAATTAAAATTAACAAAATTTTTTCTTTTCCCACATCCGAAAAAAAACTCGGTGAACCAGGTACTTCATAGTCATAGCTGACGTCAGTCTGAAAGTTCGCAATTTTAGCATGCGACGACGATAGCTGAAGGTTTTTCCATCTCTTTCTCACCACGTTTTAGAAGTGGCGTGGGTTGGACTTGGACCACATTTTTCAACGCTATTCCAGTTAGTTTATGTACACGGTATGGTTAATTTGATGTACTCACCTTCTTTGTCGTACAATCTGAATGCTTCTTTCAGTTCTTCTTGCATAGCCGCCGAATCTTCGACCTCGTCTTCGACCAAAAAACTCGCCGCTAGAGTAACGAATTCTTCGAATTCTAGTTGACCCGAACCTATTAATGAGAAAAACTGGCATTACTGGAAGGGATTGAGTGACAGAAGGGTAGTCTACGTTCGATTAATAGATTTTTATGCCTTGTGTAAGTCCACATGAACTTAGATGATAATAGTATGCATTCGACATGGTGAAAAAGTGCTTCACATTAAATTATAGTTTTTGACAAGTTCTTTTCAAAGTGATAGTTCTTAGTTCAACCCTACAGTTTTAGTTGAAAAATTAATATAGCAAATATAACAATGAAAATAAAATTTCTGCTGAAATGGGATGTGATACAAATAAAATTGTAGGCACTAGAAGAGAACGTTTTATCAGAACTTGCTTACCGAGTAGGGTGAGCAAGTTCAGCTTTTTTTGAGAAAGAAACTACATATTTGTTTTTCAAAATTGTAATCTTGAAAGTGAAGTAGTCTCATCGGAGAACTAGTATCCCCTGTTATCGAAATATGATTAAATATTTCATAAATGAGTGAACCAACCCTATTCTTCAAGATATGAGGTCTCTTGAATTACTCTGAAAATTATTCCACTCTCTCCAAATTCTAATTCACTGATCACCGTTTAAAGGAGTTTCAATTGATTATAAAGTTCGACTCCAGACGTGTCTGTGGTGTACGTCTGCAATTAACTACTTGAGTATGTTACTTTTTCTTAAAAGAGCTTACCGTATTTAATATCGTTACGATCCTCCATAGATGGTAGTGATTCTACGCTCAGTACAGAAAAATTGTATGAACATAGAATGTTGTGATTTTAAACCATCGGTTCTCAGAATACATTAAAGTAACTCAGTCACAGACTATAAGACGTGTGAAAATAAAAATTGGCAATTTTTTTTGGTCTGGATTCTTAGATTAGTCAATTCTCTCTAATAATTTACTCGTGGTGTAAAAATGATGTGATTTATTATTTGAAGTATCGAAATTTTATTTGCTGGAAGATTAACAATTTTTTTAAATTTAAGTATTGTTTAAAACATTTTACTCATTTATTAACATTAGGTGCTCTAATATGATGATGTAAACTTTCCCTTGCAACTTTAAGGTTCTTTAAAACTGTGTGTGAAGAAATTTTCTGAGAAAAGGAGAAATTGTAAACATATTTGAGTTTCTCATATTTTTTAACGTTATGCTATGCTGAACACTTGGTTTTGAGTTTCACGTGAAAAATTAAATTTTGATATGAGAAGTATTGGCTTGTCTTTTATCCCGGAACCAAAATATAAATGTTGAAATTACGAAGATAAAAAATTCAAATTTATGATATATTTTGTAAAAATTTGAAATATTACGTGCGTTTGATTGGCTTAAACCAACTTACATCGTGTGCAGATCTAGATCTTTGGCTGTACGTATTGCTCTGTACATAATTATAGTTAGTGAATAAAATTTACACCCACTGTAAGCAGTATAGGTGTACGTCAGTCAAACACCCAATGGCACGTCGTCGTTAGAATACTGCAATTTTCGACGATTTATTAGCCGCCGGCGAAGAACTGCGTTAGAATTTAAACTAATTAAATCGAACATGCGAAAATGAATTTTAATTTTTTGTTGAAGTAAGATAAAGACGTGTACTATTTAATTTACGACATTTTACTACAACAAATGCATTCGAATAACGAATGGAGTCATAAATTTGAA
The DNA here is from genome assembly GCA_011428145.1 of Ericerus pela. Classification (NCBI taxonomy): domain Eukaryota; kingdom Metazoa; phylum Arthropoda; class Insecta; order Hemiptera; family Coccidae; genus Ericerus; species Ericerus pela. The sequence goes on from WOFM01000022.1 coordinate 581,544, forward strand.
ATGATATAAAATTGGGACGGTTACCGGCACCAGGTTATTTGGTGGATATTTGCCAAACTTAAATCGGATTAAAATTTGTTAGCACATTTCCGTTACATTCTCCTCCAACGTTTTCCAAGGGGTTGCTAATTTCCTCCACCGCATTCATTCGCTGCGTATATCAATTTTGCGGTCGCATAAATCTATTGTTTGTTTGGTTTTTTATTAAATAATGCGTTGACGAGTTAGTTTGTATGTTGATAATATACGTGCAAAATGTAGTTCTTTTGAAATCGGAACAGACATATTTGTTCGAGGTGGGTAGAAACGAGGACAGACATGTTTGAGTGAAAGATGTTTTGCACGTTGCTATTTTGATTGTTATTGCGGTCTGCCCTCGCCCTATTGAATAATTTTATGATATTCTAAGTGTCGAAAATAATAATCTGCTTCTCTATTCGTAGTACTTTCTATGAAGGTATTTAGACTTACTCTTCGAAAGGTTATTCTTGTTATTTTCTTGAAAAAAAGTTCATATTGACATTTCGTTTAATAAACTTTGAAATTTTTATTCAAAATTTTCCAAAAATTCAATTTTTATTAAGATAGTACATTAATCTACTGTATTTTTCTCATCAAGTTTATTGAAAACTTTAACGCTTATTAAGAGGGCAGTGTTGGGAACAATTCATTTCATACCTATTCAGGAATCATTTTGGAGTTTTCGATAATTTGTAATTTTACTGCAGTATGTGATAGAAAATAGGTACCAACTCTTTACCAATGGAGCCACCTACAAACAAATTAAACTTGTCAAAATTTTTAAACTTTTTTTCGGAAGATCGTCAAGTTTTGTTAGAAAGCGATTAATTTTTAGTGAAATTGAATCATTGGTAATATACAGTAGATTTACGATAGATTTTGAAATTGAGAATTTTGACTTTAAAAACAAAGATATAAATGCTGTGGAAAATCTACTTTCGTCAATTCCTACAGAATCTATGAATCTACATTTTTTGAGAAAAATATAAATGAAAGTATTTGTATCTATTTGAAATCAGGCTAGACCTATGATAGAGGAATTTTCTGTAATTTAGGCCCAATTTTTAACTGAAAAGTGAGTCGTCAAATAATTTCATACAAAAAGTCTTTTTTCACCTTCGGAAATATGTTTCTTTTTTGTTTTTGATTTTTTCAGAAGTTGAACTATTTTTGTCATTGAATGATTGAAAACTGAATCCAACGGGTTGTTAATTTACTCAAGTGTTGAGAGGGTGAGATTTAAAAACTCTAGCGCATCAATACTTTGCTAGAAAACCCAGTTTACCAATTTTCATCTACAATTTAAAAAAAAAAACTTATAACCTAAATTAATGCAATACAGAAAAGATGCTCTGTGGGGTCGTGAACTTTATATAGGCGTACACCTCAGCTTCCTGTCAGAGATGGTGTAGCCTCACAAAAAATAGCATTGTCATTTTTACAATCTTTAGGTTACTGATTCAATTCCTCGCACTGGCAACGTACAGAACTGATGACACCGACGTGAGTGAACACGCAAAAACAGCGCTTGTCCTCTGGTCTAAGCATCCCTTTCCACAGAGTGGCATCGAGCCATGATGGCATAAGTCTGCATTGCTGGTTTGGGTGTTTACTATGTGGCTGCAGCCTAGACTTTATATATGCCAACATCTCCACTTTCTATTGGCAGTGACGTAGTCATGTGGATAGTGTTGTCATTTTTTGAATCTGTAGGTTGCTGGTTTGATTCCCCATGCATGCAACTTACATGCTCGTAACCTCTTCTACCATAAATACAAATAAGATACCTCAAGCAACGCCGGTGACTTGCTTTTCTCTATATTTTTTTTTGTTTTACATTTTTATTGGAAACTCCTGAATCAATATGCACCAAATTCCTATCAACCTAGTCTTATATGAGGACTACCTTTTGTGAAAATTTCAGGCGGAGTGTACATAATAAATTCAGTCATAAATACGTATAATAAACGTAAAGGCAATGGAAATTTGTTTGCCAAAAATTCCCTCAAATTCAATGTGCATGCGCCAACTAACAAGCAACGAAAGAAACCAAACGTAGACAAAAGAACAAAGAAAGAGAAGGATGAGAAAGTTTTTTTTTTACTTATTTTATTTATTCATTGTGCCGGCAGAAGTTGTGGGCTGACACAAGCCATGTACATACATACATTTATGCATACGGTAATATCTATAGGTAAATTTACAGGTAATGTGGCATATTTTTTACAATTTGGTTGGCTTTTTGGTTCGTCACATTACCGCCCCCTTTTTCTCAGGAAAAAATTAAGATAATATTTTCCTCATAATAGTTAATTTCATTAGGGGGCCAACTACATAAAATCGAATATGTATTACGTTTCAAATTGTTACTCTCTCTATCTCCTAAAAATGTTTTAAACCATATTTCACGGTTTTTTTCTTGATTTTTTTGCCTCAGAGTTAATTCTACAGAAAATATTATTCCTGGTGAAAAATTTTCGCATAAAATTGTCTCATAAAATTTTCTACATTTTTCATAAGCACCATAGTTTTAGAATTGAAAGCTGTCAAATATTTTATTGCCCAAAGTTTTGTTTTTAGGGAGCTGTAAAAGGAGGTACCATAAACTTGAGGGATGGGAAGGTTATGTTTTATGATGTTTACTACCAAATACACAAACTCTGTATAACACTTCTTTAAAATTTTCTGAAAAATATTTTTTATTTCAAGAAATTAAAAAAAATAAACTGCTCTTAATGAAAAACTATCAACGTTAAGAAAGAAAGGAGTAAGATATACTCCCATTCTGACATAGCTGAATGAATATATACTAAGTACAACAGCTGTTATTTTTTGTGTATGCATAATTATATGTACTATATTATACATATATGTATAAAAGAAAATAGAGTCAAAATTAGAAAAATGGTATTAATAGTTTTATTTTTTCAGAAACTGAAAATTTTTACTATTCCCACTCCAAATCCTCTTATGAGGTCAATTTGAATACCCCGTTTGCAAACAGACTGGGTAAAAAAATACTATTTCATATCAAACCAGCGCAAGATCGGGAAAATTTTGGAAATTTATTGCAAAAATTACCAAAAGTTAACGTTCAGGAAGAATTATGGGAAAAATTATCCGAAATTCGTCGTGAATCATTTGAAATCCAGTCAAACAATTGTTTTGCTCGAACATTAAAAGAAGTTTTCTCTTGTCATGTGCAGTCATTGAAATGAAATGTCATGAGTTTTTCTCGCTGAAAACTTTTTAAAAAATCGTACATGGAAATTGAAAATGTTTACCTTGACAAATAGGTATATTTTAAAAACTTTGTTCTGAAAAACGGTTCTGAACGCAGATGCGAATTTTGCTTTAGAGAATACATCAGAATTGTTGTAAAACATTTTCGTAAAAAAATTGTTTTTGCTGTAGGTAGCGAAGTAATCTAATTTATAAATTTTCGAGGTGTATTTTATGAACGACTCTTTGAAGAAGATTTGGAGAAAATTTCGTTATTGCCTGGAAATTGCTGCAGTCAAAAACATGTTTTAGTTTTGGAAAATGTTTCTAATTTTTTACTGAACGAATGAGGACGTGGGTGGATCAAAGAAAATTTTTTTACTGAGGAGTCGAGTTTAATCCTTATGCTAAAATCCACTCTTTGATAATTTTTACAGGAATTACATTTAACCATGTAAAGTGTGCACATTCAATTATCGGAGAAAGCAATGCGTAATTTATAATGCGACAGGTTTTTTTCAAGTATGTGATAGTGGAGAAATGGCTCTCATCTTCACCCCTTCTTTTAAAAAATTTTTTGTTGTTCGTGTTTACGGTTTTATGAAAAACATAATACCTGTGTTAATGTGAAATTAATTAGTAGCAGTCAATATAAAAAAAAAAACCTTCCGACCACAAATTGGTTGATGAAACGTGCTGAAATTCGCACGAAATTTTTCTTCAAAAATGATTAATCCCTTCCTTAAATTTCGGGAAAATCGAACACAAGAAGGTTTTTCTGGTCTTATGCGATATGAAAAACAAAAAAAAAAAGTAGAATTGGCTAAAATGGTAAAGCACTAATTGCTTTTTTCATCGAATTTTAATCAAAACCTGTTCCGTAATTTTGTTCTGAGCCTGCCCTCGAATTTAAAGGGTCGCCGGTTCTTCATGTCTCTTCTTAATCCTTTTGTATTCTTGAGGTGACAGTCAATACTTTCATTCCCGGTACTATAATAGGGGTCTGACGTAGTAATAGTGAGCTATCCTCGAACACACCAATTTCTCCAATTTCTCCAATTTCTTACCTAAAGTATGAAATCGCTTTTAAATGTTCACGACAATTGTTAAGTAAGGCCATTAATAATTCTTTTTCTCACTTCACGTGGAAATTTGTTTCGAATTTTCGCGTTTATTAATAAGATCGCTCGGCTGAGGCCAGAAAGGGACGCGGAAATTATAAATAAAGCTGACAACGTACGATTCCGAATGACTGCGTACAGAATACTTACAAATTATTATTATAAATAGTAATCGATGAGAAAAAATTATTACAACTTACCATCTGCGTCTACCTCGGCTATTATTTCTTGTAATCTTTGTTCAGAAAGTTCATGACCGAGCATTTGCAGGATGGTGCCGACCATGTGCTGCTCGATGTAACCCTTATCCTGGGCGAAAGCATCGAAAGCTCGTTTCAAAACTGGACAAACGTGCACCAAATCACTATTTAATTTTAATTTTATAGGGTCGTTTTTTGAAGACGCATCCATTTTCGGTTTATAGAAGGCAAAGTGAAGGATCGAATAAGGAAGAGGGTTTTTAAAAATCCTGTACAAAGTTATGGGTGGCATCAAAAAATGGTAATTCTTAGTGCAGTTCTTCTCCCCTTTGAAGAAAGACGGGATACAGAGCTAAAAATATGTCTTAACGATTACTGTCTTATAGGAGATACGTTTTTTTTATAAATAATTTGGTCTTGCTATTAAAAGTCATGTTCGAAATTCTAGAGAATGGCTAAAGAGGTTTTCGAAATTTATTTTTTGTCCAAAAAATTTTTTTTTATTTCTTAATCGTTGAAATTTTATTATTTTACAGCGATATTTACGAGACCTTTTATTTTGATGGTAACCTGGTTAAAATAAATTCATTGCTGCATTCTACTTTAGGTTAACATCAACCCTGATTATTTCATTGCTTCAAATTTCGAGTGTAAAACGTGACTGAAATATACGAATTCAGAATTTCAGTTTTGTCAGTCTCTAGTTTGAAGCAGTTGTGAATGATGATGCAAGATAAAATCTTATGAATAAGGTATCAATGGAAAGAGCTTAATGTGCATAATTCCAGAATATAATTAAAATTCTGCAAATTTGGGTAGAGAGAATCGGAGAAAAAGAGTAAAGGTGAGCCCAAACAGTTTCACACGTACAGTTAGTATATTCAAAACCTTGTTAACACGATACAGGAACCAATTTTTATTGAATTAGTAAGAAAGGTACACGTATTGATAATTTTATTGAGATGAATTCATTGATTTTTTGGGTAGCCAAGTCATTGTTTCTTGACTTATTCGAAATTTTCTTTCGAGAACTCTGTCCGTATTCCACCCCCCCCCCCTTATAGATCAGTCAATTGTCAGTGTCACTAAAGTTTGGATAAATTATAAACGTAATATAAATAAAAACCTGAGTAATTTCGAGTACGACCAGGGTGTTATTTACCGAGTTTCAACATTATTCAAGCTATAGAACACTTCTTCATAATTTTCCCTGTACAGTTATGTCTTTGTATATACTTTTATTAAATTCAAAGACAACAAAAAAAAGGTGAAAAATATTTCTCAAAAAGTATACTTCTCAGTGTCATTCTATTTATAGTGGTAAGATATTGGTAAACAAGTATAAACGATGTAAAAAACTAATTTATATAAAACGATGTAGTTGTTATCATATTTTATTCTGGGGTCACCATTCATGTGCATTACCATGTTCAACCTTTTGAATCGAAAACGCAAAATTGTCCTATTAATTGGCCAGTTTAAATTCTTAATCATGTATTGAGCCTTGTCATAATGTAGCGGATGGATGGGGGAAGGAGTGGACGAATTTAGTCTTGTCTAGATGAAGAAACAAGACGTTACATTATTTTATATAATTATGTGGAAACGTGAATATTTCTCGTAAAATCTCTTCCAGTCGAAAGAGGTGAATTAAAAAAGGAAGAAAGATCTCCACCTTTTCTTCACGAAAATTATTAGGTAGTTCCATTTAGTTTTAAAACAAAAATCGAAAAGAAAATCATATCGCCAGAAATTTGAAAGAGAAAAATGGCCCGATTGGCGGTTAATCTACTAACCAATCTCGATTTGAGCTGATAGATAAGCCCTAAAGGCCGCGTATATGTACTAAAGATTGAACTACTTCGAATATCTTCGTTTTTTTTTTTTTTTTCTTTGGAATGAATAAGTCCTCGCCCTTGGATGCGCCTTTGATTTGAAAAAAAATATATGAGTACTTACTAGCTACTTGTTCTTTGTCTAAGTCTTCCTATTTCGCATATTGAAAAAAAAAAGATATTGGAAAAAAATAAATGGAAAAAAATTTATAAATTGTAACATGGCAATAAATTGCATGCTTTTGAAAATTGATTGCACTCACCAGCGCTCCCATTTTATACAATAATTCGAATTCGCGTGTTTCGTGAAAAGAAGAAAGAGAGAGGAAAAGACGCACCAAAAACAACACTTATTTTCACTGGTGAAACTAGGCTCTTCTGAGCGCAATGATGATAACGTCGAATTGAGATGATAACTGTGTCGTTGTAGGCGAGAAAAAACAACGTATGTTTTGAGCTAAGCCAAATTATTAAAGCTGCTAAATTAGTCGATTCCCAGGATTTGAAAATGCGCCGGCGACAATTGTTTGCGACATTTTACCGAAATGCATTTCGTATTATTTTGGCCATTTTTGATCGTCGTCATCGGTTATTCCGATTTTTGACCTCGTGTTGTTTGTATGCAATGAGCATGTCTGAATGGTGTGGACAGTTTTTTTCATTCGGGATAACCGATGGGAAACTTTAGAATCTATAAACGCGCTTCTTTGGGTGTGGAAGAGTAGATGGACTTACATTATTTTGCAGCAGGATGACGTAAATCATGTTGGTTCAGTACGGATGAGTGCACAATTTTAAAACACGAGAAAAACCTAAAAATCTACATATCTGCAGTTCTCAACTCCGTTTTCTATTTCGATTGATTCAACTAAACTTAATGATTTTAAATGGAGTTAATAGATACGGAAAGTTTTATTTCTGAAATATGTTGAGAGTGCGCTCCTCAACAAATGATAAAAATACTTCACAATATACCCTGTGCTTCCATTGGGAGAGGAGGGTTGGTTGCAACGTTTGACTATTTTCAGTTTTTTTAAAATTTTTCTCGATTGCTAAGCGATCCACAATAAAAACAGTGGTTCTAAAATTTGAAACAAAACAGTTTCTTTTCATTTTTTTCATAAATACAATACAGGATGAGATAAAGTGTGGTAAAGAAGGTTCTTTTTTTTTCGCTTTTTTTTTTGTCTTCAAAATCCTAATAATATGCATTATTCTTCTTCTGGGAATCTGAAAATGAATATAAGCGTAAAGATGGCCAAAGAAATTAGCAAATTGAAATCGTCCATCCTTATTCAGTCTGTTCACTCTATTTCAGGTCTGTATATACTAATAGAGTCACAAATAATGGAAAAGAACCCTCAGAAAATAATTAAAATAATTAAAATTTTAGCATGATATTTCTGACAGTTTGTTTTCGTTATTGAGGACATCGTGCATGTAAGGCATAAAATTTGATTTATAGATAACACACTGACGGAAAATGTCAGTAAGCCATTATGCCAAATTCCTTGACTATCTTTATGTGTACATTCATTTTCTGCTTCTCAGTATGAATATAATGTTGATTATTATGATTTTTAAGAAATATCCATCTTTACCTACCTGTATCTCAGCCCCTGCCGTAGATAGGAAAAAAATGAATATAAACTTTTTTTTTTAATTTTATGAACATTAACTTTATGCTGAAGTACTTTTATTGAACTGTATCACGTCTCTATTGAAGAAAATTGAGAAGAAAGTTATAATAGTCGCACGTTGCAGCTCCCTTCCCTGGTGGAAGCACATCGTATGGAGTCGTGAATTTTTGTCACTTATTTAGGAGATACCACGAATATATTACAGACGTAAAACCTTTTGTAACTCTTAGCTCAATTTCAACCATATTTTTAACCTTATTTCACTGGGCTATCGTCAGTATACACATTTTTAACTCGTGTTTTGACATCACTTATTGGTGGTGGCGTCTCTGAACGCCTCTTTCATTCACATATTTTCGGCTGACTTTGTAATCTTACGATTTATGGGAATAATTTACTCAGTTTTTATAAATTGTGCTCTTTATGAGGTTACACGACTGTGGCTTGTGGAGGGTATGTGTCGTTCAGAATACAGTTTAATTACCCCTATTTTGGTGGCGGCAGATGTCGATAAATTACTGTTTCGGATACCCAGCCCTTCCTTTTGTAATGCTGGCGTCTGCGTGTATATATCAAGAGAAAAAAAAGCTAGGGCTCCGTCGAACGTTTTCAGCAAACGATATTGTCCATATTTCCTTGCGGTGATAAAATAGCGCATTTTTTTTTTGTTTTTTGCCTGCCCCATCGTTAACCCCGGAAGGTGTCGTAAATTTTGTTCATTCGCAAACTAAACGCGCCACCAGTGTTCGAATTTGTGTTCCATATCTGTTCCGGGTTTTTGGGTAACAATGTTTTTGTATTCTCATTTTCTACGTAAACAGTTCTGTTGGTGATCGAGAGTTGCGCTATTATAGCTTGGTGAACGTTGGAGAAAAAGGGAAGAAACAACTTACTATGTGTCCTGTGTTTTGTTGATGAGAAACGTCTTAGTCTTTGGTAGGAGCTAAATGAGAATTACAGTCGTCAGATTCGCATTTCTGTAACCCTTATTTGTGTGCGTCACTTGACGTGTGAGTATGCAACTCATTGCGCACGTACACAACCATGCTACTATTATTTTTACACATCAGTCGTTCATGAGTAAACTCCCAGTGGAACTCATACATTTTTTCCCCCTTAAGTCTCACTTGGAATTCATAAAACTATACTACAATTTGCTGGTTATACTTCGATTTCATCATGTAGTCTTCTTTTTGTTGAAAACAGAGATGTTTAACTAGATATCGAAGTCAGCGAGAAAGGTGAAGCCAACTCCCACCATCGTTGAACTGGGCATAAGCACCATATGAATACATGAGTGGACTAAAATTTTCAAAGCAAATTCTATTTTATATGGGGTAAATTGCATTTATTTTGGTTTTAGGAATATTGTATGTTAAAAATAGACCTAATAAAGTAATACCACATGTTTTATTACCTATGCTTATTTTTAATATATAATATACCTAAGACTAAAATAAATACGATTTCCCCCATTACTGTAATAAACATACAAGCTCGAAATTATTTCCCGATATTATTTTGCCAGTTATTCTCTCGATGCACATGTGCCACTACCCACACAGCCACACACAGACGCGAAAATAAAAATGTTCGTTGTCTGCTCCAAAACAGCAAATTCTACAGTTTTATCCCTTACCATAAAAAAATCTTTGGCTGGCACAATCCAAAGCACCGCGGAGTGGCGCTTCAGGGCTTGTATGTAATACAATTTAACTTGAAAATCCTATTTCATTTATGTATTTAATAGTGATTGTATCCAATTCAAAAATGGTGGTGGTTGGCTTAACTATTTGTGTTCATAAAATGTTAAGAGTTAGACATCTAGTAGTTATAGTATAAACATCTCTGGTTGAAAAGGAACTGCATATTTTGTCCCCTCTCCCACTTTATAATTTTGATTTTTGTTTGCCTATCATTTTATTCATACACCCCTTTATTCTTTCTCGATTTTAAATACAATACCTACCATTTTTAAACGCTTTATTCTAATCCAATTGGAAACAGAATTTAGACTTTGTTTATCGCTCGTATGCGGATGGAGTATAAAATAGTTATCAAATTTGCCGCTGGAGTGTTTAAGTTGCGCGTTTTTACTTATCTTATCCCTTTTTCTCCGACTTAAAGCTGTAATTATATTATTTCAGCTCCTAAATTTTTTTCTTTATTTTATGTCAGGGTCTCTCTATACTGTCGATAATACAACAGTAATTATTTTCACTCTTTCATATGTATATCACTGACATGGTATATAATAAAATCAAAAATTCCCTTAAACTAAAAAATTAAAAATAGAAAAGTAAAAAATAATTTTTAGGTAAACGCTTTTATTCAAGTTAAGCGCCCTAAAAAGGAGAAAATAAAATAATTTTATTTTGTTTGTATCATCTAAAAATGGCATCAAATAAAAGCATGGAGTGGACATAACGACAAATTAGTACAGGAATTTAATGTCAGTAGTGTGATGATATTGTTTCAATATAGCTTATATTGATGGTAGTGAAGAGAGATGACTGATATAGGGCCATACTCTTGGTTAGTTTTTTACCTCAGAGAAATAATTTAAGTAACCTTTCCCTTATAGGTACTGAAACCACAGATCAAATATCACTGAAGTGGTATTTTATTTGAAAGCTGGGGATTGTTTAGGAATATGGCCCATTCTGATACGCATCAAAATTATATCGATCCCTCAGAGGCTTGTAATTATTATGTCCTCCTCCCAGGTTGAATTGAGTTGGTATGGAATGGCACGGATAAATTTGAATTCATTAAATTTGGGTATTGTTGTCCGCCCCACGCTTTTATTTGATGTCATTTCTAGATGATACAAACAAAATAAAATTATTTTATTTTCTCCTTTTTAGGGCGCTTAACTTGAATAAAAGAGTTTACCTAAAAATTATTTTTTACTTTTTTATTTTTTATTTTTTCTTAATTCTAGTTAAAATTCGTGCAATCCAGAAAATAGTATTTGCTATCCTTACAAAAATGATCAACATCAATCTGTGATCTGCATATATTAACTACATTCATCTTTTTCAAAATTCTCAAAATTCGCCTTTGTCGATATCTTGAAACTCCTGAAAATCAAAAACTCTTTTAAAGATGTAATGGTTTATTGGAATCTGTGTGGGTTAGTAGTTAGGTGCTCGGCTCTGCAGTCGATGAGTTCGAGATCGGCCGCCGTCACATTCCCAAACCAAAATGGTGGTGTATTTGATTCGGTTCTATTGGTGCTCCTAAATGTTATCAAAAAATGCACGTTTGGTAGACTGTTGGCCACCGAATCACAACTATCCCCTTCCCGCCACTTAAAACAACAAGACATATCTTCCAGCAATAGGGTAAATGCCTATGTAGCTGAAGCCTGTTCCTGTTATTCTAAAAATGCAGATGCAACCTTTGTAGAAGATCATTTTCTCTAGAGAACGGTGCAACTTAACTAAAAGTTTGTATTATATATTGGTCTGGCAGTCATATATTACCGTATGTAGGTATGAGTCCTTTTCTACATAATACATGTTGCATACCATCATGATTTTCAAATTAGTAATACATAAAAAATTACGTGTAACCTAAAAACTTGTTAGGTGTGATACTGTGCCGGTTTTATTTTCTAATGGAAATCAATTTCATTCCCGTTTATCTTCCATTGGAAAATTCATCTTATCTGTTTGCTTTATGAAATTACATCCTCAGCGAAGAGCAAAAGAAACAATTGGAATTAGAGCATTTTGTTAGTGATGAAATTACGAGAACGAGGAAGAAAAGAATTCGAAAGGAGTTTTGAATCTTAAATTCTAGTTCATTTTGATACGAAGGAGAACAATGGTTCGTTGAGATGCATCAGACCCTATTTGCGGCTTAACAACTACTGTATTGCGGTACCTTTTTACATGTATAATGGAAGAGGAAAAATATTTCAATATCGAACGGACAAAAAAAAAAATTAATTAAAAAGAGACCGTAGCTTTGATTATAAACTGGCGGTTTAGAAATTGCTTTCATTAGGATCTACACAATGTGTCATTCAAATTTAAACTTTTTTCTTACTAATGTTAATTGAAGATATGGTATCCTTGTAATCATTAATTTTATGTTGTTAATTGTAGGCTAAGGGTGAATAAGTGATTTCATCTTGGGTTTTTTCTGATTTAACAAAATAAACAGTAAAAAAGAAAATAAACATCATTCAAGCGAAGTCCGAAGAATTACAGAAATTTAGTTGAGAATGGATTGAAATATGAAATTTGAAATCATTCAGACTTTGAGTTATAATAAATCCTAAATATTCTCTTCAATAAAAATTTTCAACTGAACTAAAAAAAATTAATACCTACCTGAAACATGAATTTGTTTATCGGAAATCAAATATCTGAAAAATTCAGAATATTGAAAGTTTTATATTTCCATTTTTTATCAGTGCAAAAATGTTGACCTACCATTATCAATCGCAGATAATTGCCTTGACGTTGAAGCCCAAACGATCATCCGTCACTTTCTTCTGTTTAGTGTAAAACTGCCACCTCTTCTTCCCTCACAAGACTCGAGAATGATCGGCTTTGAAGATATTAAAACAAAATGTTGCAATTATTGCTATCTTTGATTTGTGAATCTCAGTTGTCAGAATTATGATGAGAATTACAATTTTTATTACATTAATTATTATTTTTGCAGAAATAGTCAATGATTTTTCCGTGAGTAATTACTGCTACATTTTTTTTTCGTACATTAACAAACTTACAAAGAAAAAATAAGGCTCAAAATCATTATTGCAGAATATTTCACCTCTCCAAACCCACATCCACATACCAGAGATGTTTATACTTTGACTAGATATCAAACACTTACTATTTTATATGGACAAAATGTGAATCCAAGTGCTGTCATCTTTGAATTCGGCATGGGTATCATATTAATTCATTGGTGGAATAGGATTTTCAGGTCCAGTTCTGTTTTACATGAGTTAAATTTCATTTATTTTGGTTTTATAGGTACATTACAGTTATATTAAAAATAGATGCAGTGAAGTAAGTTCAGACAGAAAAAATTTTTTTCTACAAAATACTAAAAATATGATATTATTACTTCATTACATCTATTTATAATCATTGTAATAAACGTACTAGGCAGCCAAAATTATTCCGCCAAATTAATTTTTTAAAATTATTTCGCTAATATTGTTCTCTCATATTCAGCGCACATGCGCCACTTCCCACATGCCCATATACATGCAAGAAAAAAAAAAAGAAAAAAAAAATTTCCGTTACTTCCTCCAAAACAAAAAATTCTATAATGTTATCTAACTATGCTAGCAAAAATCCAGGGCTGGCATTTGTCAAAGCACTGCAAAGTGGCGCCTCAGTGTTTTTATGTTATATACCTACTTGAAACAAAAATTAAGGCAATTTACCCCGTCACTATAATAAAGGTAGAGGTCAGAAATCCGTTCACTGAAATTAATTCGACAAAATTATTCCCCTAAATTGGATGACTATGTACCCAGTACTCAGCAACAAAATAAACCAAATGTAGACAAACGGACAACGAAATAGAAAGACGAGATTTTATTTTTTCTTTATTCATTGTGCCCGCACAAGTCCTGGAATGGCATAAGCTAAAGCACAGAGAAGTGGTGCTTCATGGCTTATATAAAATACAAGTAGACATGAAAATCCCATTCCACCTATGTATTGTACTTATGCCTAATTCAAGAATGGCGAGAGTTGGCTTCACTTTTCTCTCAGACTTAGATGTTTATTGTCTCATAATGAAGAACTGATTCCCCTCAACCAGAATATATCCACATCATCACGAATAATAAAACAGGCATGTTATAAATGAAATTAACACTTGTAAGAGAATATCGACTTGTTTTATTAAATAAATATATTAACTTGTATTAATTAATATACCATGAAAAAATACAATTTAATGTGAAATAATATTGTTAATGGAAAACATTACTTTTCGCAGACAAAATTTAGCAATACATTATTTAGGCAGACAGGATGCGAACCAAATTTTAGTGGAAGTACTGATGTTCTGGGTGGAATCAGAAACAAAAGTAAGAACTTCCATCGACCAAAACTCTGAAGCCAGCCCCGAAATCTTAATCAGTGGGAGAGTTTATTTTATTTGACCTTTAGGATTGGCTGCCATTGTTACCCAAGTTACAATAGATAGTCAGTTCTAAAGGTCTTTAGAAAACCTGTGAAATCAGAAAAACCCCAAAGCCAAATATTATCGATTTACGTGCTGGAACCTGAAATATACGTCATCTGTATGAGAATGCACTTTTTTCTATACTTAGCTTATTAAGTAGATTTTACTAAAATTGTCCGAGTATTTGGACCCAAGAGTAGGAATGGGTACGTTTTTCGTTTCATGACCTCCTGAGCATTTTAGCACTATTTTTGTGAATTTTTTTTTTATATAAATGTAGCCCTTTTGCGTTGAATCCATTTCTAGGCGTAATTTGTATCGGAGAGTTTCGAAATTTGAAACATATTCGGATCCACCTGAGAAAGAACGTCGTTTTTTTTATCCGGATCGGTCGCATGATCCGTCCTGTAGGTCAGTTTACATGCATTTTTTATCGATCAGCGTACAGGTCACAATTTTTAATCGATAGGTCTGAAATTTAATATACACATCTGTTTTAGTTCAAGGACAATACCTACCAATTTTGATACGGATAAGCCTTACGGTATGTCTGGTAGTGGCGATAGTTGCATTTTTGGCAGGTTAATGGCTCTAAAAAGAGTAATTTTGAAACTATAGTCACAAAATTTGGTACAGGTATTAATTCGAAGTATATCTAACATGCTTCCAAATTTGGTTCCTATTAGTATTATGGTTCATTACCTGGAGCTGTTGAAGGGGCATAGAGAATTACAATTTTATTCGATAATCTGAAAATTATTTTTCGTTTAAGATAAATTGCAGTTGAAACCATTTCCCAAACCCAACCCAATATTTTAAAATTTTCCCAGAAACTTCGATTATTTGAAATTTTGCTGCGTAGATAGAACTTGAAATAATTTTTCATTTCACAAAAAAATAATGATTTTTGACACAAAAATTAAAAATTAATTCATAAAATATTTTAAAAGTATAATACGGAATCGCTATATAAATTTTATCGCATGCCTCGTATTTGTGTGATATTGGTAATTTTTTGCAAAAAATATAAATATTATATACAGTATCCTATCATATTCTATTCTATAATACAAGCAATAATTGTATATTTGTATGTATGTATGTAACCGTGTTCTGAAGAACTAGACCAACAATATTACTGAAATTCATAGGAACGTGGATTTTGAGTATGAAAAAACAATCTTACACGAGCATCAATCACCTACTATACAGAATGTGTCACACACTATTTTTGGCAACAGCCTTCCCTTAAAAACAAAAAAGAAAAGAATTAAGAAAAATAATGTTTTTCCAAATGGGGAACATATAAGAGAAAACTATCACCCTTTTTTCAATTAGATCTTGTGGGATAATAGCTATATCTCTGCCTTTTACCACAGAAGTCAGAGGTTCAAATTCTCATAGTGGCAAAACTTTTACAAAAAAAAAATTAAAAAATTAAGAAAATAAAATAAATAATGATGTAGGCTATGTGCAGTAGTAAGACCAGTGTATAAAATGATACATTTGCCCAAGGCATTGTATGAAGTAAAGACTGATGTATGAAATACATACTTTATACATCGTTTTGGCAACACCTGTGTATAAACTCCATTTTTATACCTACCTTGATGATGTATAAATCAGGCAATTTGAGAACCACTTAAACCGGATGTAATGTACGTACTTTATATACTGGTCTTTATATATCGCCTTGGGCGCATGTGTCATTTTATACACTGGTCTTACTACTGCACATAGTCTAAATCGCATTTTTTTTCCCGCAAGGTGTACCAGATGATATTACTTTATCAAAAGAATTTTGGTGATGGAGGTGATTTTTAAATAAAGAAAATCTACTTTTTCTTGCAAAGCGTGCTCCGCAAGAATTTTTTTTAAATTTTATTTCAGTCAGACGTTCATGACAATGCATGTTAAAATAAGCCATTTATGAGAAAATAACTGAAAAATCATGTCTCCTTGAACCTTTATTGCATCATATTCGTAAACCAACCACTGTGATAATGCAAATTAATTTTAATTAGAGCTTTTTCACATCATCGTATCGTATTGTTTCTCCATTTTCGGCAACAAACTTCATTTTCAATGCTTTGCGTGGCTCATTTGTTGTTCGTAAAACAATAGTAAATTAATAACCATATTCTTCGAAGTTAGTGCAAAAATTTTAACGTTGAACGTAAATGGACGTCTTCCTCCTAAAATTTATTGGATTATTCGTTTATTCGTATGAATGTTTTCTAATGAGAAATTGAATGGACCTCCGATTACTGTTTTTTTTTTCACTCTCTTACATGCCCTCAGGGGGGATAGAACAGGAAGGAGAGAAAAATTAGAATGAAAATTGTACAAAATGAAACGAGTTTTAATAGTCTACCTTTAAAAGTAAAATTAATAAGTACAAAAGGAAATACTTACCTGAGGAAAAAAAGGTAAAAAATGTGTACAATTATCTCGCTTAATTTTCTGTTACGTGTTAACTTCTATTTATCGTTACTCGTTTAAGGTTGCAAAACAAAAATTGCAACTCGGTTCAATTTGAAAAAAATAACAAAAAAACGAAAGATTTACAATTCATTTTACAGAGCAGTGGGAAGAGAAAAAGTAAATGATTTTTCACTTCTTTTTTCTACAACACATTTAGAATTACTGGAAATATTTGCAAACGTTTCTTAAGTTGATGTTCTTTTTTTATTTTTTATTTTTTAATTCAGCAGTTGTATTTGAAAGCGAAAACATTTTATAAAGAATAATTCATTAAAAATCTAGGCGAAACGTAATTTATTCAATTTCTTAACAACCTTCTACAGCTTAATAATACGGCTTATTCATATTCAGTAGGCATTTTCGTATTTCTATATAATTGCAAATATAAAATGACTTTTTGTGGGAAATTCTTATTGCATTGAAGAGAATTTTTGAAAGTTTGTGATTCGTTACCTACTTATTTTTCAGGGGATCATTGAATTAAATTTAATAGGCCTAGAGCAGTTTCTTAATAGGTAGCTGAGACTGAATATAATAATGTGGGGTACATTTCACTGAATAAAAGCACCGAACTTTTTCTCTAAATCTAGCTTCAGGGTCTCTTGACCAGTAATCGAAGATTAAAAACTCGAAAGTATTCTTGTCACAGAGTACCCAATATCATGTTTTTTTCGCTTTTTACGACGAAATGAAGTCTCTTAATCTGATTTTAGATTTGAATTCGTCAATTGCTAGAGATTTTAGGATTTATTTCTTTAGAGAAAACCTCTGATTTTTATATGCTTTTAATCTACTCACTCAATTTGTTGAAGTACACCGGATGACCAACTTCAGCGCTGCTTTCACGTGTTGCAACACACGCACACATACACTTATATCCGTTTATATTAGTTGTTTTTTCAATTTTTGTTTGTTTCTGTCTCGAAAAAAAAGTGAGAAATTTTATTTTCTCTTTCGCCTTTATTTTCTTCTTAAAATTATAAAAGCTTATTTTTTTAAAACTCGTTTTTAACCTAACTTATTATGAATTCTGTTTCTTCTGAAAGTTTTGGCCTGAAATTCAGTAATCTTACTGTACATCTTGAGTAGCTCCTTAATTTTTTCTCAACGGATAGCAAATTTTTCCGGTGGTTTTAGAGCACATTGTAAATATTTACCTTCTATTCATCGACTCCATTGAAAAAGGATTTAAAAATGAAAATATTTTCATACAAATTTTTGTTTTTTTCATTTTTCTTTTATCAAGAGTAGATTTCATTAGATTGACTTTTTGCCAGCTAAGTTAACTGAATACCCCTTGAAACAATTTCCAAAATACCCTGTATATTCTTGAGCTCTGAATACGATATGATTGTCTGAATTTTGTTTCCTCAACTGTGAATTTTATTTTTTTGTCATTCTTTGGTGTACTTAAATATTATATTTTTCGCCAACTTTAATTTATTTTAACGAAATCGTCAGCGAGTTGCTGTTCGATTGTAGGAATTATTTCGTGAAATTGCGATTTTGAAATTCTTTTTGAATAATGGAACAATGCTAAATGCATTCAAAGTATTTTTAGGTTTGAGCTAAGTGTTTATGCTCATGTACAAATAAATTCTCGACTGTGTTGCAAAATCATTGGCAACTTACACTCGCAGTCAAATCATCGCTGGTCTAGGTAATTGGCAATGAAGTGCCGACAAAACTTCATAATTTACTGTTCAATTTTCTATTTATTTTGAAATCATGTGACAAATCCACCGTCGACAATCGATTTAAAAAAGAAAAAACTAGCGTAGCAAGCCTCGCTAGAAAAAGTAGGTTTTCAAGAAAAAAAGTTATGCATTTTGATAGTCACATTAATTGTATGTAAGTTCGTATGCGTAAAGGGTATATTATGATTGTATGAAATTTGTTAGCTGCTGACAAAATATAAGACAACGTGAAATTTAAAAGCATTATTTCTGGAAATGAAAAATTGATTCCGATGATAAAGTATGGTAAATAATCATATAATTTAAAATAAAATCAAAAAAATACAATAAATTTAAATGAAAAAAAAAGAAAAAAAGAACGTGTTAATTTAAAGAAAGGAAAGTTCGTGCAAATTAAAAAAAAAAAAGGAAAAAAAAGCTTTACCTTAAGTACCCTCCGTTTTATCCGCACCAAAATTGGTGGTGCAATAAAAAATATTAAATATTTGTTTCAAATTTCGTAGATATTGTTCCAAAATTCCGCATTTTATGACTAATATGAAAACAAAGATAGCAGTACCAAAAGTACCGGCCGGCCGATCCGCGCTAAAATTGGTAGCGTACTACAGTAAATTATAATAAATATTTATTTAGAATTTCGTGGCTGTTGGTGTAAAGTTGAGCATTTTATAGCCAAAATAAAAATAATAATTGGGCTACAGGAAGTACCGTCCGGCCGATTCGCACCAAAATCAGTAGGTCTGGTTCTTGATTTAGTACAAATGTTCGTACCAAATTGTGTGTTTATCGGACAAAAATTTCGACCTCTACCGTGGGAAAGAGAAAACAGAATTTATATGATAATCATCTAGATATCTATCTGTATCTATATATATATATATGTAAGCTCATTAGAAAATAATGAAGAATCATGTAGACACATCTTTCATCTTTCCATACTTAAAATCCATCAATAGATGAATACAATACAAATCTAATATATATATAGAGAGATCTCTGTAACTCACTATATCAGCGAGTGCGAAACACAGACAGAAACTGTGGTTATTTTAAGAATGTGAATACATATTCTTACATATATATATATATATATATATATGAATTTGAGTTCTTGAAACAAAAAACGTACCCACCTCAACCCTGGGGGCTAATACCGCACCAATCGTAATAATTAGATTTTCCAATGAAAACCTACTTAAAAATCATTCATTCATTCATTCATGCCAAAAATATATGCGTTTACGCACGCGTAAATTTTAAATTGTAAAAGAAAGTAAAAAAAAAAAAAAGTTAAAAAATGGTAGAAACAAAAACAAAAATAATCGTAAATTAAGTTGTCAAGAGTGCAAAGTCACTAGAGCTGGGGGAAGCAGTGCGGATGTGGGATAGGGTTTAAAAAAAGAGGAAAACGATGGAAACAGCAGAAAAAAAAATCGATTTCACATGTGATATTTACATTACACTTCAATCAAAAAATTAAATACTTTTAGCTGAAGGGGAAAAGTATTATGTTCGTTTGGTTTGATTTTAATAACAGACTGAAAGAGTCACTTTTTTTATTTTTTTTTATTTTGCATAATCGAGAGTATTCATTTTCTGAGTTTTTTTTAGTTTTCTCTTTTTTTTCTTTTTGTTTTTCACTCTCATTGTAACAAATCGTCCACATACTCCTATCTTGATTATCAACGCTTTCATGGGAGCAGTTAAGTGGAGGAAAACTTTTTTTTCACCCATCGAAAGAAAGGAAATTTTTTTGTAATTATTTTGCTGCTGCTAAACGAACATATGATGACTGAAATGTAATAAACGCGAATGAACGGTAAATATTTGAAACTAGTGAGTCTCGAGTGAGCTTTGCTAACTCTCTCCTCGTCCCCTCCTTCGCCGACGATTAGAAAGTTTACAAAATGAGGAAAAAAACTTCTCACAGCGAATATGGTGCCGGGTAAATACTAGTATAATTTTTTGTAGTCTTCTTTTTAGCACTTGAAATGTTCGCTTTTTTGCTGGTTCATCGCGCAAAAAAGAATAATTTTAACGAATGCAGAAGTTAGCGAGCCCTTCGTTTTTCATTTCTAAGGGCTGGAATAGATGCGACCCATAATGACAGAAAAGGAAAATGAATAAATAAAGTGAAAAAGAGGAGGTTAGTGTCTACAACGAATGTGATCGCTTTTTCGTTTTACCCAATCCCATCTATAGCAGCTCTTTTTAGCTTTGCTCAGAAATATTCGGATAACAGAACTTTGTTTGATTGAGTTCAACCCAGGGAACACTTATAGGGTGTCATCATTGTCAAGTTACCTTATTTCTGTGCTTGGTGGTTTAAAACCGACCTCTGTAATGTTGAGTTGTCAGTCAAATAAAGTTTTAGAAGGGTTACGACGACTAACGTGAAGAAAAATTTGTAATTTTTCTCCCAAATACAGGACATCAACAAGATAGTTGTTCGCACGAACTATGTTTTTTCAATCCATTTTAATATAATCACATTAGCCCCGAATGAATATTCTTCAAAATTGATTATCTAATAAAATCATATGAGTAGGTACTCTTAAATTCTACATTTTTGACGTAAAAATTCCATTTACATATATTCTTTGTAATAATGAATAAAGAACGAAGGAAAAATTTCGAGCATAGAGAAAATTGAGTGCACCTATATGCAGTAGTGAGTTGATCAGTTAAGATACAGTTGAATTATTCATTTCAGTTAGAGCTTCAATACTCATATTTCAATGATATTGAATAATTGGAGGTATTTTTAATTTATTTGTCTGAGTACCAAAACAATTCCTGGTTGCATTCCAAATAAATTTTGATGTGTCCCTATGTTTGATTCCCCCAAAAAAGTGACACGTTATTGTTATTCATAAAAATTCGGGTCTCTCAGTGTCTTGGTTAATGAGTGGTTTCAAACTGCCTTTGATGTTTGCATTTTACATTCCCTGGATGTGTCCCAGTTTTATGTAATTGTGCAGTACGTAGGTGCTGCTAGGCTCGATTTAGTAAAAAATTCAATCTTCAAAAATCCTTTCAGCTTCTGCTCAGTCAATTCGGTAATGATAGGTTTCAACGTATTAAAACGCCCTTACCTCATCACGTGATCCGAGTTATTACATTATCTTTGCCATATTAATCGTCTACTCCAAACGAACCTGTCAACCATTATAATATTTCGATTTTGTGTATAGTAATTGGATACTGTTTAGATTTAAGTTGATTGGTGCTCGCGTATTTTTTTTTTATGTGCTTTTCAAAAATGTGTGTATGTATGTTTGGTGAAGTGAAGTAGTTCCGACATGTCGTCTTGTCTACGTTCTGTTTTCACTAATTTATGCGTGTAAGCTTACCCACTTTAGCTACTTCAATGGTTAAGTGGTGGAGAGAAGCGGGAGACAAATAAGGGACTGTTTGTGTCGATATACTGACGCCGCCGGTTCACTTTTTCAAATTTGTCACTCGTCGGGCAGGTCATGAGTAAATGTTCGGGGTTTTGTAGTGATTCTTGAAAGGGTAAACGTCCGTACGAATTTTTACCATTATTTTCGTAGAGCCCTTTTTTTTGTCCTCGCCCTTTGCGCAGACGGAACTTGTAGATGATAGAAAGTTTTTGAACAGTTCCGAGTGAAAGAAAACTAATCGGAAAGTAATTTGCAGAAAGAGTGTGGGAAGTGTTGAGCATGTCGCACATCTTGTAGAACTTTTTTGAGACACACTTCGGAAAAGTATCGCTTCACTGCTGCTTTCAAATTAGGCGAATCGTGTCTCGAGCTTATGTAACGACCACGTCGCTTCAAACAAATGTTTTTAATTACCGAATCCAACGTGAAATTTAATTAATTACGCTTACAAACGAACGGCGAGTGCGGCTGAAGAGTCTATTGATAAATTTACGACGTCATTTACCACCACATTTATTGGCTCCGTGTTGGAAATTTTGCATAATTCGTTCGATGTAGGCGTTACGTTTTTAGCTAGTGGTCTCTACGTGTGTAGAAAAATATCACTGTGACATCGTGATGATCGAAGTTTTGTGATTTGTGATAAACAGTCATCGCATGATTTGTAACACAAGTAAGCCTAATAAATTGGACATTTATTAGATTACATTTAATGTATTTTCAAGTGTATCTGCCTCTCGATTTTTAAGCTTTTTAACTACCGACTTTCTTATTTTATTTGAAAAAGCTTGTGAAACGTGAATCGGAGTGCAATAGGTGAGATTGTTTTTGTATACAAGGGACTAGCATACGCGGTGGGGGCTTCGCCGCCTATCAGTTCTCCTAGAAATTTCCCGTGAAAAGGATGACTTACTATGTATGTAAAAATTTTTGAGTTTTCTGAGTTCGTATTGAGGGTCCCACGAAAATCGTATAATTCTACCTATGGCGACTCCTCTCAAACAGTACTGGACTAATTTTGATAATTTTGGTGCGATTTAAAAAAGCTAGAAATGTAGATATGTCGAAACATATCAAGTTTTGAAAGAATTTATTTACTTCTCAGTGGCTCAATAGAATGGGGAATATTAATTTATTTCCGAAAATACATGTCGATTTGGGGATGATGAGGAAGTTTGAGGCGTCAATTTTGAATTTCGTATTACTTTTTACCTTGGCTTAGCTCGCAGTTCTTGAGTGGATCATCTGTAATTTTAAAAAGCCAGTAATTTTTCCAGTTCCACCAAACTACTGAAGCGATTTTGAAAATTGAATAATTGATTATGTTTGATTGAATACGTGAATGTTGTCTGTAAAAAAAGTTGATAAAATTTATCCGTTTTCGAGCAAGATTTTCATTTATTTATTGGACTTTGGCTACTAGGCCATTTTATCCAGCGTGTAGTGTTTGGAGGATATATGTGTTGTCGGGGTGAGGGAGAGGGATGGTTGGTATCCGGACGTCAGTGGTCTGCCTGTACGAATTTTTCAATCTCATACTGGAGCACCAATAGCGAACCGAACGTAGTGCCATTTTTGTCGGGAATGTTGCTGTAATCGGTCTCAAACTCGTAATTTTCGATTGGAAAGGCGAGCACTGATCAACTTCCCATTATTTGGTTTTCTTTCAAGTTGAAATTATTATTTTTTTTCCTCAAGACCCGAGTTAACAAAATTAACCTTGTCTGTTCAAAAAAAGTATTGGTTTTCAAACGTTTCCTTTAACATCTCATGTATTTCTTAAACTATGCTGCATCTGGAATGTTGTTCAACTTTTCGTCAAAATAATAGTCTCGAAAAATAGGAAAACTCGAGGGGAAAAATATCCATCGAAATCAGTGAAAATTAGGCGTTCTCTAGGCCATATTGTGAAAGCTCTCGTGTACAAATTCTGCTGCCTTTGTTATACCCAGCATGAAGATAATATCTTGAAAGGTATCCTTTTTTTTTTTTTCATTGACCCATTTTGGTTTCCATCGATTTAATTATTTACTCATCTTGACGAGTTAGAAGAAACACCCCTTTTCCTTTCTTACCACCCTTTTGTTTTATCTCCTCAGTCAGCAGGAAAATGCTGAAAATAAAAAAACATCGTTAAAAATTATATCCTACATTTTGAGTTATTTCAAAATCTTTATTCTTCACCCTCGCAAAATGGTGGAAAAAAAAAGGTGTAAAACAGGAAGGAAAGTTGGAAAATCCGCGTGCCCGCCCATAAAAAGTACATTTTCATTAATTTTTCAAAAATACTCGTATTTTATGTATTTTAAGAAAAGGCACCCGTAAAAATTTCATCGCCTCCCGATTCTGACGTCTCTATCTTTCCGGCCATCTCTCCGGTCTCCTCTTTTCCGGCTTTTCCTTTTCATGAAAGTAATAATTAATGAAATTACCCTGGCGCTGTAGCCATCTCCATCAACGATGCCTCTTCGTTATAAGTAATTAAAACGTACGTCAAAAGTGTGGCCCGATATTTTTGGGGCGGGTGGTGTGAAAAAGATATTTTAATTACAACAGGTGTTTTTTCCCTACTCCCCGCTCCTAACCCACTTTCTCTTCATCCCCGCGTTTTTCGAAGAAAATGAAAATATTATTAAACGAACTTTGCGGACGTCGAATGCGGCGCCGGATTACTCGCCATATATCCTGATCTGTGCAGGTTAGATGGACTTTTGTTTTTGTTGTTGAATTTAAAAAAAAAAACAAAAAAAAAACGAACGAATGCAGCAGCGGTGGCGCCGTTGACGGTAGCATCAGCCGCTGCAGCCACAGCAGTAATAGCGGTAGCAGTGTTGATGGTGGTTTTCGCTTATTTTCCAGGATTATGAATTTAATATTTTGCCAGTCTACAAATTTCACGAGGATTATATGAACATGCATAAATGTAAGAGCGAGAGTGGGGGGTGAAGGGAATAGGAGAGGAGGATGAAAACGAAATTTAAAAAAAGAAGATTTGAGCCCTTCTCATCCATCCTATGGGCGCGGCTGTCGTGTAAAGTTTTATTAAAATTTGAACAAATTCTCATCTCGAGCATCTAAAATACCGTTCCCGTTTTGAATTGAATTTTCATTCGAATTTATTTTTGGCTTAAAACGTCGAGAAGAGAGACGCGTGCCTCATTAAATCTGAATTGGAGCTTTGTGGTAGTGTAGCTATAGCGAATTTGAATTGAATGAAAATGTTTGTGGCTTTATTAATCGCGTTCCATTTTTTTTCTCCCATTTTTCTTTTCCATACATGATTTAAAAAAGAGTGATATAAAAGCGCGCCTTGAGATTTTTTCGAGGAAAATTAAATGAAACGCTAATTTTGTTTCGAAAAAGCTGTCTTGAGCTATAAAATATGGCTAATGCGATGAGTGATTTCTGGCGATTTCGACAAAGGCGATGGGATGTGTTGAGAAGTCAGTTAAAAATTATACAAACTGGTGTTAGTATTGAATGGGAAAACTTTATTGGCACGTTAAAATAGATGGTAGGAACGATAATGTGGTCACAGTAAAAGAATGATTATAAACGATGATAAATTTAAGACGCACGTTATTTACTGACCCAATAAAATATATGATTAGAACGATATAAAAATAAATATACACGATAAACTTCTCTGGTAAAAATGGAAAAATAATTTCTTGAGCATAAGTTTTCAAATCAGTTTTATTGTCAGTTTGTCCATGCATGACAGCTATGTGCTACGTTTACAATTTCAATATTTTTTCAATTATTTTTGGTTCTTCATAAAAATTATTTTAATTATTTGTGTACTTAGTGCTTAACCATGCAAGAAATGTCATATTCTTATGTGAATGATTTTTCTGATGATGAATCTAGTGACGAAGTTCAGCCCCTAAAATGTAAATGGAGGAAAGTAACCCTTTCTTGGGTGAAAATTCAAGAATTTGATTCTGCAGTAGATGCTGAAGAAGCTGTTTCACTTTGAGGTCAATGGAAAAGAACATCCCTACAGCGTACTTATGATGGAGAAAAATTTATATTTAGATGTGGAGGTGGCAAATATAGGATGGCTGAATGCCCAGCCCAACTCTATTTGTTATATCATGCTGACAGTGGAAAGTGTCTTTATTCAAAACAGATACTGAGCATTGCAATCACGTTGAGAATCCGAGTCGAGGTTTACCCCATGACCTGAAGCTGATAATTGAGAAGCTGTTTAATGATGGCATTTGTAAACCAAATGAAATTTTGCATGCTATTTGTGCCAGAAATTTGTCGAAGCCAGCGAAGTCTAAAGTTGTGTATTACCTCCAACTGCTTCGTTATGGAAAGTACAGGCAGCACACTGTATCTGGCAATGACATCACAGAATTGTGCAGAGCAAGAAGTTCTGTACCATCTGGTAGAGATACGCCGTTTGTATTGAATCATCGTGTGCAGGCTGAAACTTTGAATGTTGCTGAACAAGACCTGAAAATTGTTATCTCGACAGTTCAACTGCTGGAAAATTTGCAAAAGTTGCGTCTCCTCCAGACAGATGCCACCTATAAACTTAACTGGCAAGGGTATCCTGTAATACTATTAGGCACCAGTGATCTTGATAAGATTTTCCACCCCTTTGCAGTGGCAGTGTGTAGCAGTGAAGCTGCTGACGATTTTAAATTTATCTTTCAGGCATTGCGCATGTACAGTGTGAAGTAGGCACCTGATATACTCTTTACAGATGTGAGTCCAGCCATCACTAAAGGTTTTTGACAAGTGTTTGGCGAACCAAAGAAGCGGATCATGTGCTTCTTTCACATACTAAAGAATTTGGAAAAATTTTTGAACCCTTTGCCAAAAAGTGTGTACAGAGTCTTGAAATCAGACATATGTAGTCTGCAGCTGTGTAATGACGAGACAACATTCCTGAAAGCACCCTCACTGTTTTTGGAAAAATGGAGGGCGGAGAATGACCACCGTGTTAAAGACTGCATTGACTACTTCGAATTACAGTGGCTGATAAAAGACAGTGGTTGGTACAAAGGTTACGCGATAGGCTTTCCTTCTACTAACAACGCAATTGAAGTAACTAATAGCGTAATAAAACGAGAACATACCATTCGGGAGCGAGCTCCAGTTGGCCAATTTTTTAAATTGTCGGCTCGAATTGGTTACCAAATGTTCGACAGTTAGAGATCCAGAGTGTGTGAATCGCGTGCTATTTCACAAAGTACCAATTACTTCTTTGTCTCTCTGGACTATGGTATATCAATGGGCTATGCTGAAGAAGATTTTTCTGACCCCGACACTTCTGCAAGTCGAGTATTCTACACCGATTCCAATTCTAGCGGAGAGTCCATCACTCACAGAATCATAGCTGACCACCAGCAGGAATACGTGGAGTACATTCTCTGACTTTCAATATCGTCGATACGAGGTCCACAGGATTGTCATAAATGAAGATGGTTCAACCTGCACGTGTCCCTATTTTGTCAAAGCCGTCCAATGTAAACATACTTTAGGTATTAAAATCCGCCTGAAAATGGTGAATGTGCCTGCAGAAGCGAAGATCACATCCCTTGGGCAGAAAAAGAAAAGTGGGAGACCTGCGAAAGCTGTGAAAGCACTTATTATTCAGTAACCAATTTATTATCATTCAATTTTATTAATGCCTGTTTCGAACCTATCGTTTGTATTAATTTTTCAACTGCTATTAATTTTTTTTATCGTGTAACAAATTTTTAAAAGTTTGAATATAATTTCTGTGTCATATATTTCTATTTTATATCGTGCATTCCCTTTTATTATCGTTATATTATTATTCTATCATGCAACCTATTTTCTCTATCGTTCCCAGCAGCTATTTCAACGTGCTGATAAATGCCAGCCGTATTGAATTGCAGCGTTTTAAAAAGTAAAATAGCTGAATAATATTCTACTTTGTAAAAACGCTTGTGATCACTGGTTCGTTATTCTTTGTTAAAGGCAAGTATTTTTTTAATTGGTCCTCTGTTACTCGACCATTGTACTCAGCATCTGGAGGATATATTTCATGTCTGGGGTAGCTATTCCACCAGTATTTTGCATAGTTTAGTTGGTTCAGCAAGTTCAAAAAACTTAATAGACGTAAATAATGTAAACAAATATTTGCAACATATTCTGAAAGCCAAAACAACATTGTTTAGTTAAGTTGAGAAAAACATATACATCAGAAAAAACATTCGCAATACATCATAAAATATACCAAACACATCATTTTACCCGTTACACCGTTTGTGACCCCTAAAACTTGAAGCTCAATCGACGTAAAGCTTATACCCATTTCACCTGTTAGAGAGTACGTTGATTCCTTTACGCCTTGCTTAATGGGCATAACGTACGTAAAACAAGGTAAATAAAAACTCTAGCGCAGCAATGCTTCGCTAGAAAACCCAGTTTGCTGATGGTGATGAGAGAGAGAGAGAGAAGGGGAGAGAGAGAGAAGAGAGTTTCTAGTAATTTTTCTTTTTCAGTTTTATCTAAAACTACTGAACTATTAGGCAAATAGACACCAAACTTCTAAGAGATTTGCGCCAACATAAGGAAAGTCTATTGCGAAAATTTAAGCCTGATCTCCTCTGTCATTTTCTCATAATCCCGGAAAAACGACTTTTCCAAGAATTGTTTGTTTTCCAGTTTTCTCAGAAACTAATCAACTAATAGACAAAAAACTGCTTTCAGACCTGCTCCAATATTAGAACTATCTTTCGTAAAAATTGCAGCTCTATCTATCTAGTAGTTTTTCCCAAAACCGTGAACACAAAATTTTTTCAGGAATTTTGCTTTTCCAGTTTTCTCGAAAACTACTGAAATATTAAGCGCTAAATTTCTAAGAGACTTGTTCCATCATAAGGAAAATCTATCGTGAAAATTTCAGCCCGATCTCTTTTGTCATTTTCTCAGAATCCCGGAAAAAAGACTTTTCAAGAAATTTTTTGTTTTTCTGTTTTCTCAGAAATAAATCAACCGATAAGCAAAAAATTTCTTTCAAACCTCCTCGAGTATAAGTACTATCTCTCGTGAAAATTTCAGTCATATCCACCCGGTAGTTTTGTCAAAACCGTAGACTCAAAATTTTCGGCGATACATACATACATATGTACATACACATACGCGCACATATACACACATACATGCATACATAAAATAGAATTAAGTTAAAATGAGAAAATGGTACCAATCGTTTTCTTTTTTCATGAAACGGATAATTTTCATGACCCCCACCCTTGATCCCACAATGATGTTAATTTTAATACCCTGTTTGCAAGCAAACTGAGTAAAAATTATTGGAATAGTTCTCCTGGTGAGAGAGAGGGATTGTTGGAAACTGATGATCAATGGTTTACTAGCATTTTACAGTCACATACCAGAGTACTAATAGAACCGAACCGAATGTACCAAATGTGACGAAAGCCTGGAAGCCTGGTAGGCAGCATTAAAGTAGGATAATGTATGTATTACTGCTGATATCTGAAAATAGATTTACTTCGTTGGTCTCTGATCGAAGTCTGGATTTTACCGAAATTGTTTGGTCGATTTATATTTTGAGATTTTCTTACGGTTGATCGAGTTTTGAGACTTTGTTGGATCAAATTCTCCTCTTCTCTTCAAACCGTATCTAGGAAGACTTCAAAACTCTCATCTTATTCTTTGAAAAATCTTGACAATTTGAAATAGGAAATATTTTCAAGAAATAATGTATGGTAAACTCCAAGTATCTTTATATCACAAATTAATAGTCTAATGCTAAAGCCGAATGTTTTTTTAGTTTATCTTTCCGCATGTTAAATACCGAAACAGTTGACTGTAGTATATTTCAATTCCAAATAATGACAAAACGTGATGATGGCAGTCTAAAAATTCTTCAGCGCCGCATAACAGAACATCTGCTCATTCCTGCTTTACTTGTGCTTTTGTGGGAATAATTACGAGTTCATTTCCTCACATATCACCATACTTGCGTCATGTTTTGTAATTCTTCTTGAAAAATTTTTTTAGCTATATGTAAAATCAATAGAAGTGCGCGCTCGTGACTGAAGTGAAATGGCCCGAGTTGTTGTTGCTACAGTCGATCACCCCGCATTATGTCAACAAATTCATAGGTTTATCTTTGATGGTATTTTGGGCATAAGCTCTAAGCTGTAAACCTAAGTTTCAAGCACCCAGTGTAAATTAACTCGTAAAAAAGGTTATTAATCAATTTTGTTTTTGTGCCTGCCAAAAAATTTTGCCCTCCAACTTGAAATTTTATTAATGCATGTAAGGCAAGTTTCTGCATTGAAAGACTTGTTTTTTGGACGAAAACAGTTTTTCAGGCGAAAATTTCTTCAGCGAAATAGCCAAAGGCCTTGGTATCTCGTTTTCTCATTATTCTTGAATAAATATCATATAAGTTTTTTTTTCTTCAATTTTATTCCATTTTGTTTTTAGAATTGCAATGTAAATTAATTTTCTTTGGAAAAAAGTTTTTTCTTTCTAACTTGGCGCGGTGCGCTGGCGAGAAACTCGCTTGCTCGGCAAATACAAAAATTTTTTGCAGACTAAGACACCTTTTAGGTCGTCGAAGTAGAGTCTGCTGAAGTGAACCGGCTCTAAAATCACCAGTGTTTGCCTTGGTTTTGGCTTACTTGTACTTATGTACGAAGTGGTTGAACACGCTTAAATTCTGTTGAATTTCCTTCTGGTGAGAATATCTCTCACGACAAGGTATTCCACCCATATCTTGTCTTTTTCTTTCTGTCCTTTCTTCCACATTTGGTTTTTTTTGTTAAATATCGAATTTTGGGGAATTTTTGACGAACAAATTTCAGTCGCCCTTATGTTTATTATAGTGTTATAATTATACATGTATGTATGTATCACTTGAATTTTGGGTTTACGGGTTGGAAAAAACTACGGGAGGGATAGGGCTTGCATTTTCACAAAAGGTATTCCTCATATAGGACCAGGTCTGAAGGAAGTTTGATGCTTATTGGTTCAGTAGTTTCCGAGAAAATTGGAAAAGAATAAATTGTTAGAGAAAATTTTTGGTTTATGATTTTGAGAAAACTACAAAAAAGATAGGGCTGAAATTTTCACATCACGTAGTTTTTTTAAAGGACCGGGTGTGTTAAAATTTGGTGCATATTAGTTCTGTAGTTTCCGAGAAAAATTATTTGAAAAGTGGTTTTTCCAGAATTTTTATAAAACTACGAAGGGGATAGTGTTGAAGTTTTCGCAGTAGTTTCTTCTTCATGTTTGTATAAGTCTGGTGGAAGTTTATTGCTTATTTGTTTGGTAATTTCCGAGATAACTGGAGAAAAAACATTGCTAGAAAAGTAGTTTTTCCTGGGTTTTTAGGAAATTACAAAAAGAATCGGGTGTAAATTTTCACGATTGATTTGCTTTACATATATGCAAGTTTGATTGAAGTTTGGTGCCTTTAACTATATAGTACTGAACCGGTAAAGCTCCATAAGACCAATGTACTTTTTAATGTCGAAGATATGCCAGCGAGAAAGTAGGCAACCCTTGCGTACCTTCTGCGTATTTTCGACGTTTTACTTAAATTCACAAGGATATTTTACCTAAACACAAAGCAAAATACGTCAAAAGGTACGCTCTGATCGCCCGTTTAACGCCACCATGTCTAACCAGAAATCATCCTTCTTTACTAGTCCAGTACTATACATTTCCTAGAAAACTGAAAAATAATTTTGCTTCCCGGTTTTTAGAAAACTTCCAAAGTGATCGGGCTGAAATATTTACGACAGATTGTCATTGTGTAGTTGAAAGTTTGGTAGAAGTTTGGTACTTATTGGTTTAGTAGTTTCAGATAAAAATGTAAAACAGAAATGAAAAATTGTTGGAGAAAAGCAAGTCGACTGTTTTGCTAGAAATATCTTCTTTTTTTTTTTCATTATTTCTGGCGCAAGTGGTTACGAGTATCTTTTTTGTAGTGCATTTATTTATGTTTTATTTTTATTTATGTATTCATCTATTTTTTAATATTTTCAATGAAAATTGGCCTACCGTGTTTTCTAGCGACGTCACTAGATTTTTCTTTATGTTAGTTCCAGCTAACTTCTCAACCTGGTCATCTATTTTAATTAACTTTTTTATAAATTACAAAGGATGATCCGATGGTGATCCCATTTTTCTGGAGTAAATTTTCTATTTTAGTGTGTTTTGGACCGGAGAAAAATAATGTTTCATGAAATGTTTCGCCCGAACACTGACTTTCGAAATATTATAGTTTTTAACGGTATCTAGACGTTCCAGATAGGTCCGCGTTGTCGCGAAGAAAACAAAAAAAAACAAAAAACCCTGCGGTGGTTTACTTTACACAATATTTACTGTTTGTCGAACCCTCAAATTAAAGTAAATGTTTTCTGACCCACCCAACCGAAACGCGTAACGCCTCCCCGTAATTGTCGAAGGCATTTCGACTTTTCTCCTTTTGTCTCTCGCATTTTCTCGTCGCCCCTGTTGCCCTCTCTCAGCCAGACCAACGTCCCAAATATAAACATAATGCCGCAGTGATTATACGAATCGCGTAAGTCGGGAAACCTTCGCATTCAATAACGGTATGTACGAAAAATGAATGTGGAAAACGGGGCCAGCCAGCCCAAATGTGCGCAAAAAATAACGCTTCCAGGTCAAAAGAATAGCATTAACGAATTCTTAAAACGTATTCGAAGATGAAATATTATTATCGTACGGTCTCTCTGAAGAAGAGACTGAAAGGAGGCAGGCTATATACCTACGTATAAGTATGAGGGCTCGTGGAGAAGGAATGTTGGTTGGAGCGAGGGGGACAAACGATTGCGTCAGCTGCGAAATGAACTTCGTGTTGTGTCCAGATTTTCTCATGATTTTCCGCCGCCGACGATTTCTCTTTTTCCTCATTATTATTATTTTTTCCATTTTTTATTTCCCAACTGCCTGCGTTTCCTCAGACTCCCTCTTAATTTTTTCTGCCATCAGCCAAGCACGTTCGACCGACGGTTTTCATTAATTAAAGCGCAGCGCGCAAAAAATAGAAAAAAGAAATTATCGAATTTCATCGACAGCGTTGGCGAAAAATGCGAAAAGGAAAAACTCGCAGGACGTGATCCTTTCTGTTTCCTTTACCCGGTGGCGTAACCCTGTTTGAAAGATATATGCGAATGTATCGAGTTATCAAATACTTAATTACGATTTTCTTCGGAGGCATTGTTCTATTTCATCGGATTCGCTGAAATAGTAGCTAACTTTTCCAAACAATAGTTTCGTCGGCTGCGTATGGGCGTCGAATTTTCAATACGATTATTTCATTACTGCCCAACGGTTTTTGTTGTTATTTCCGCTCAGAAGGATGATAGATTTATCTTGCTTTATTAACGTCGACTGAGAAAAGATGGTGCGTGCTTCGAAAAAATCAATTGGCCCACGCCACGTGTAAAACTGAAGAAAAACTCTAAAAAAATATGGATAGTGGATTATTCATGAGGAGTGTGATCAAAAAGTGAAACTTGATAATTTTTCTCCATTGTTCTCGATATTCCTCTGTCTGCATTCCCACCTACACATAGTTGCGATAGCATGTGAATTGAATTCGACACTTTAAACGAATTGAGTTCAATTATGTACCTACTTCTATAGTAATATGCTAGTTGAGTCTGACAAAAGCTCATTTTTACGTAGTACATTTTTTCCATTGCAAAGATAAGGGAGAAGAACCGGCATGCTGTGACAATGCTTCCTATATTTGAATATTTTATTGGTGTACTCGTAGTATGTATTTTGGCAAGCTTAATCAGTTAAATGATCAGTGATGGGCTAGGTAATTTTCGGGAATTACACCTGAAGCGAATTGTTATTTTTAGAGAAAATTTCCCAGCTTAATAATTCGCTATTGATTTGAAACTTCGGAAACTGACCTCAATGCACTACGAGTGTATCACATTAGTTTGACACCACTTTTTTTTGCACAATTCAAATAACGTACTACCGCAGGATCACTGCACTCACAACTCAAAAATGATGAAAAATACGTCGAAATGCGGATTTTAGAAAACTTTAATTTTAATTTCCTTAGCATGTTCATTTTATTCATATCAAGTAAAACTAAACACCTTCTGAATAGATGAATAATTGTAACACATCATACGATAATAATTCTTTCTTTCTTTGTTTTTTATTTTTTGGTTAAATAGTAATATTGGAGTTTAATTCAAGTTATTCACTGGTGTGACAAGGGCACATGAACAATCTGTGTTAAAATAAACGTTGGCAGAGTATGTATTACAGTTATTTCCGCACAATGTTCTAGAATTAACCACTTTGTGTGCACTACTTCTTGATCAAAAATTGTGTATTCCATGCAAGTGCTGAAAAGTAGTCCCCACTCGTGTGAATTCTGTATCTCTTGTACCTCATAGTTGTACAAATTTCACATTCTTTGCCAAACTACCTACTTTCTTCACTTATTACGCAGTATACTATATCGAATTTAACTTACGATGGGACTCAAGCCACCTAGTAGGTGGAATTTGGAAATTATCTTTGAGACTTTAATTCAGCAGCTTTTTCCTGTTTCCCTATCACAACCAGAATGTTCAAATGGAGGGATAGTAACTGTACCATTGAATAATAATAATCCAGAATATTTGGTATTGCCACCACACATCTTAAATTTCAATTGTTTTTTGACTCTAATTCTCTACTAATGAATCCCCTTATACCCTTTAATAGCCAGTTATTTTCAGTTTTTTATTTATTGTCAGCGTTACACGGTATTTTTCTCTCGAAACTTGAGGTAAATGGAAATGAAAATGGCGTAGAAAAGAGCGGGAAAAGGTTTGAAATAATTTATTCGAATTTCTTTTGTTCAGCATTTTGGGTATTTGGTCGATACCACGCTTAAACGAGCATTGATTTTTTTTTCTTGTTTTTTATTTTACATTCACCAAATTCCCATCATACGAAGTTAATTAAACGTTTTGAAATTCAAATGAATATTCTAAATGCTTATACATTTGGTATACATTGTGGGTATTTACTGGATGAGTAGGTAAATTGAATTAGGTGCGCTTCGATGCGTAACAGAAACCCATGCTGTTTTACTAAATATTTTTTACTCGTTTGGAGAAGGAATGAAAAGAGGTACTACGTAATGAAGTAGTTAAATCACAATCAGTATGTGGAAATGATGATTGATGGTGAAAAATTTTCAAAATGAAGGTACCTACCACTTAGGTTGATTGTGGAGGCATTTTCTGCCGGTTAGCTGATTGTTTTCTGCTTTGAGCATTTTTAGAATTTACTCAAGTTGGATTTGTCGCTCAATTCTGAAGAATAAATTAATTGTTCTGCTTATCGATGTCTTAATCCGAATGATCAGTGGAAGAGTTGCTGAAGATAGTGTTTTTGCTGAGTTGTCGATCCTCAATCTGTATAATAAACTATCAAAATTAGTTTCATCTGTATTACCACGGTTTCACTGAACTTGATTTTTAGTTTCCGTTTTTTTTGTTCTTCATTGATAATTGTGGAGAAAGAGAGGTTGATGAAAATATTTCTCTGTATTCTAACGAGTTTACCATTACAGTATTGGATGGTTGAATATTAGTTTGTCTTTTGCAGTAAATAAATAAAAAACAGGAACCGAAATGACTCTATGCGGGTACTTGATTATTTGAAATTTTCGTTAGACGCCTTATTTGTTATTGGTTTGCTTCTCTCGAAATGAGGACATCGGTCAACCTTGAGGGAATGGAATTATAACAATTCATGAGTTATTTTTTTATTTCTCGGGACTGTCTGGTATTCAAAAAGAGAATATTTCTCCCTCGTATCTTTTTCTCAGCTCATTATACCAATGTCTTTGTTTTGTTGAGTTCTGAGTTCTAATTATGTGCTTCTTTTTCGTTAGGACACCCTGTAGTGTCTCAAAAAACAAGGGTTTTCCCCATATTAACATTCTTTTCTTTATCTTTCGAAAATATAAAGTGTATTTTAGTTCGTCCCGAAAGCCTTTCTTAGTTTCGGTTCTTAGTTTTCAGCTGTCTTCGAAGTGGGATTCATATTTCAGTATCGATATTTTCCATACCCTACCCTGTCCTCTCGATTCGGAAGCTCAAAAAAGTAATTCACTATTCAAAAACATCCTTTCTTTTTCGCATCCCCAATTTTTAGAATTTCAAACTTTCATCGATTATAATCTTTGGCTAGATCAAGGTGAAAAAAATTTTCTTTGAATGTTTTAATCGCTTCGAAATTGAAAGATACTATTTCGCGTTACCTTAGTACTTTTTTTTTGATGTACAGTCGAGTTGGTCAAAAATGACGGTGAACATTTTTCCTGCTTTGGAGACAGTTGTGCGAGAAAATCGGGCTAATTTTTTGTATTTTGAACTTCATTTCTTATCAGTTTATTTTTTAGCAGATAGAAAAAAAAATCCTAATAGATATCTCTAAAAATGAGTTTTGTATGTTCATTTCACCCAACAAAACACAATGCCCGAACGTTGGAAAGGTTAATGGTGCCAAAAAATTTGAGTCTTGTAAGTATTCTCATAGCAAATTAAAGAAACGAAAAAATAAAAAAAATAAAAATAAATTGAAAAGCGTCAAAGGAACGACGAACATTTCCGTCTTTATCAGGCGATGAAAATCTTTTATTTCGCTTTCGTATAAAACGTCGTTTGTAAAATGACTTTTCTTTCTGGATGCTCTTTTAACTCTGAACTATTCATTCATATAGTACTTAATTTGTTACATAGTTTTGTTGCTCGTTAGCCTTTTATAAATATGAGGAAATATTTGATGAAAGTTATCGTCTGCGAACTACTTAACGTTTAGTTTTTCCGGAATGTAAACATCCACAGAGATTCATTTTCAATTTGCGAAATGAAATATGTAACTTTTACAAAGCTCTGGTGCATAGTCTCGTCGCCTGTATTCACGTTTAGTTTATTTGTTGTCTGTTTTGTTTCAAAAATTATAATTAGAGTTAAAAGCTTTTTCGAATGAATCGACCCTTCCGTACATTGGTTCCATCGTCATAACTGAAAAATTGAAGTGAAAAAAAGTGGAAAATACTCACACGCACACGCGCGCGCGCAAGCACGCACGGACGCACGTTCGCACCTACTTTCACAAAATAAAATGAGAGAAGAAAGATTTGAATATCAAGTTTAATAAAGAATTTTTTTTATGTTAGAAAACAAACTGAAAAGCGAAGATAGAAAAAAAAAACAGTTCTCTTGTTGCGGCAAATCGGCGCTCTTTTAAAATGCGATGAAAATCATTTGCGTGTTCGAGTAAACTTTTGACGAAACTAAAAACTTTTTTTCTTTTCTCTTCACTTGGTAACTTCTCTTATCCGTACACAATTTGAGATTTTTAGAATGAAGAAAATAAAATGAAAAAGTAAAACTGTTTCTGTCTCTTGAGAGTTGAGCCATTTTGCTGTAGACGCAGAATTTTACTGTTCTTTGAACGTACTCTGCTCATGAACCAAGTTATGGACGTTGTTTTGAAAGTTTATTTTCTATACGTTTTGCTGCACTGTTTGTAGACCATTGAATTAATTCCAAGATTATTTTCAAGGTGGGTAAGTTTTTGGACCCCTCATCTCGTGTATTCGAATTTCCATAATTTTTATTTTGTCTAAGAAAAAAAATCGTTTATTTCTTCTTTTATTTCGATTCTTTTGGTGGCAGGTTTTGAATATTTTAAGAACTGATGACTAAAAAAATACTATTTAGCTGCAGATATTCAGCATAGATGTGTTTTTTTATAAATATTTTCAAGGGTTGAAAATAATGATCTTGTAATTTGGATCGTAAACTGTGCAGAGCCTAAACTTCGAATAAGAAGTCCACTAACTTAAAACTGAGTTATTTTATTTATGGCAATGAACAAACGTCGAGTAGCTACTTGCTATTTTGTTTGTCTCAGACGTAAAATTTCATTGATTCTTTGAGTTCTTCTATGAATCGGTCGGTTGGTCACTAGGGCGTAGATTGATCTGCCTTTAGGTGGTGCGGGGGATCCGGGGTCCAAAAAAAAAACACATCTCTGCCGTGTCTTCTGATAGCTCCCGTAAAGACACTCTATTGTAAGATGTTGAGATTTTATTTTATTTTTTTC
Organism: Ericerus pela; assembly: GCA_011428145.1. Lineage (NCBI taxonomy): Eukaryota > Metazoa > Arthropoda > Insecta > Hemiptera > Coccidae > Ericerus > Ericerus pela. Next base: position 619,467 of record WOFM01000022.1, read on the forward strand.
AAATGGGTCTGGACCTCAGAAATGCCCTTTCTTATCTACACTTTTGGTTAGTTAGCTGTAACTCGTAATTGAAAGAGGAAATCTCCTCCGATTTTTTTTTGATTTTTTTACCCATTTCTATCCATTTGTTGATGAAGGAGTCTTCAGTTTATTTCCATTTCGCTTTTTCTTTTCCTAATTTCTACTTGCTATATTATTCCATTCAGCTAACGACTTAGAAGATAGTCAACTCGGTTATATGGTAGGAACAAAAATAATTATTGGTTGTTTTGTGATGTAATTTTAGTCTATCAATGTATAACTTGCATTGAGTATCCTTTTTTTTCTCGATGTGGAGAATAGAAAGAGGAGTATTGATGCCTAACATCACTGACGGTTGATAATTTTGACCTTTTAATCTTGCCATCTATTGATTTTCTGTAGTAATTTTTGTTGATTTGACGACTTGTAATAAAATCACAAACAAAAAATGCATCATTTCAATGAAAGGCGTTATCTTTATTAGTACAAATAAAATTAATATTCTTTGAGATGTTTAATTTTTATACTTCGATAAAATCATAAAAAAGTGTGAAGGAATTCATTATTTATTTTAATTTATATTTTGTAGGTATTATTCATCTTCAGTATTCGAAGACTACAGCGATATGCATCTGTTCATATGGATTTGAGTTGCCAGAATGATTTTGCCTGTCATGGTTGCCGCTGTTATTATTTAAAAAGTATATTTACAATTAATTGCTGCTCTGTGAAATGAGCTCAAGAAATATGAACTGCGTGTAGAATTTGAGGAGTTGTAAAATGAACGACATATTTTTTTTAATTCTTGAGCAGTCAGCCCGAATGTACGGATCACGAAAATAATTGAGCAATACATACGTTGGATTCTGCGAAAGCAGGGACTTCCCTTCCATCAAGCATCATTACATTTTTATAAGCTTTTATTCTACTCATAACCGCAATTTTAAAATACACAATACTGCAGCTAACCTTCCGCAACAAAATAATGGTATTTATTTTGCATGAAGCTAAAACCAAAAAAATAAAAAATAAAAGCTTATTTTTACTTTTTTTTGCGGAATGGTTTGGAAGGATGATGGCGAATGTAAAGGTTTTTATTGAAGATTGTACTCGTAAATTAATCTCATGTTCCTAAAACTTTCTCCGAGTATGTCTTATGTAGTTATGTATGATATCTACTTAATGTGTTAGTGTGGTGTATAACACCTTTTGCGCTAATTTTTTTCTACTTTTTTCAATACATTTTAAAAATTTTAAAAGTTTTATATCAATTCTGTCTATTTCATCTTTTGAAATCCGAAGAAAGTTTTCTGATATAAAATAGCATCATAAATTTAGAACATTAATATCACAACTGAAATTTATTTATTTTCTTGTGTTGATAAATTTTGTTTTCTTTTTTTGTTTTAGGTAAGTCCTGTACAAAACTACTTTGGTAAACTGATTTAAGAGATTAGTTGTTCGTGAAGTGCCGGTAGGTTTTTCTTTTCAATCATTTGTAATTGAAAATATATTCTTCAGCATATTACACTGGTTGGTTAGTATTTTTTCATAATAAGTGTCCTTGTCTCGTACTCAAAAACCAAAACTAATTTTTCCATTCCAGTAATTGTATTTTCTTCCTTGAATTTTTAAAACTTTATGTTATCTGTTGTCCTCTTAATTTCTTATTTCGTGTATTTTTTCGTATGGCTTTCATTTTGTTGTGCATTTTGGTCAGCACAAGGTATTTTATTTTATTTTATTTAAATGTCTCCTCTGACAGCCGAAGCTAATTTAATACAGCAGTACGTTGAATTACATGTGCTAATTTTTTATAAGATAGAAAGATCAGTGACAGTGAAGTTACGTCGGTTGTGTTTTATTTATTAGAAACATTACTTGAAGCATCGAGAAATCAAATCCAATGAATCCCAAGCTCCCTATCTATGCGTCATTATTGAAGTTCTATTGTTTCATTGCAGCTTGAGAGTTGAACTATGGAACCATAGATTATTACTTGACTTAAGGTTGCATGTTCACTCAGATTTGGAAGGGTAAGCCTAAAACTGTTAGAAGGACAACGAACCATTCTAAAAACGCAAACGGCTAAAATAAACGCGGCTTTTCATACGCTGGAATTCTTCACAATATTTTTGTGTATACGATCACTGGTGTACGGCTTTGCTAACTGCAAATCACGTTATGTCAGGCGTGATTGCTGCCAGAGTGATTCAAATTAAATGATCGAAATTAGTCGTGACGTACTTATGTAGTTATTATCAATGAATTATCATTAATCGTTGGTCATGGTGAAGTTCAGTTGATGACTGATTGGTCAATAGACTATAATTAATAATTAATTTTTAATTTGTGTTAATTGTGACAACTGTGATTAATTTAAGTGTTCAATTTCAGTCAACGTTGATTCATCGATTAAGTGATACTTGTCTTTAATCATAGATTGTCTCATGTAAGTGAAACATTCCATTCGATCAGAATTCTTAATGTTTTTGATCGAGCACGATGTTATCTGTGTTGGCTGAAATATACCGGACTGTTTACCGTGTATTTTCCCCTGCCGTAAAATTCAGAAGTTTGGCAGTGGACCACTGCTAGCCAGAAAAATTGGGGTGTGGAACGCGAAAGAAATGTTCGCTCACATTTTGTGTTTGAACGAAGCTGTGCGTGAAGTTTTGCCCACCTTGATTGGTTGGTTGAAAATTTATTTTCTTTTTCTTATTACTTCTGAATTTTTTATCGAATTTGTAGTGCCAAGCAGATTCCTGCCAAGATGGAGTATCGTTATAGAAGCAAACCTACAACTTTGGTATTAATTTTTCATCTTGTCTCGTAGTTCAGTCAATTTTTTTACTATTCAGTTCCCCCCCACTATCTACGATATCGTTTAATCATTAAATAGAGTTGTGGCGACGGGTGGTCGATGACGAACGAGTGTGTATTACACACTCGTCGACCACCTAGCGGGCCAGTGGGGTAAAACCCAAACTATCTTTTGGTGCTCACGGCTGTATATTTCGTCTATGCAGATAAACTTGTTTACTGGGCTCGGCCCACACACACTCCTCGCTGTACACGCAACCGACCGCTATTGGTATTTGTGTGGTGTCGTGTACACTTATACACACACCCACAAGTGGTGACCTCCGACGTAAGTATTATATTTTTGTTGTTGACATTTCACCGTCAACAGGGGAAGGAACTGTCACCTCCTTCCCCACCACTTCCAACTAGCTTGGAAACAACAACCAATCGGCTTTCATCAGCTGATTTCCCAAAACCACGCCCCTTCTTCAAACGTTGGCATACCCGCCAACAACCAAAGAAGTAACTCAGTCGGCTCTTGTCAGCCGACAGAGAAGGTTCTCCTTCTCCTTCCCCTTTCCCTCGTTGCTTGTCGGTACTTAAGTATCGACCAACATCTATAAAAATCAGTCGGCAATCGACTGCCAACGGAGAAGGTTCTTCTTCTCCCTCCCTTTCCATCTCCCTATTTTTTCATTTTTCCCTCTCCTCTTCACAGGCTCGACTTTGGTACGCAGGTACCAACCAGCCACCCCAAAGAGAAACAAACAGTCGGCAATCAGCTGCTGACGAGGAAAGTGAAAACTTAGCCTCTTTTTTCAATTACCACCATGGCCTCCAAACTAACCCCATCATCCCTCGATGACCTGGTTCTCCCGCTGATGCCTGCGAAGGCCACAGTCAGCAATCCTCCCAGGAGGATGGAGAACCAGCCCAACCCCACGACTGCTGTCTACTCAATGCCACATACCACTATGCGTTCGTCGAATGTACCGACAAACTCGGCGATCCCGCAGTCCTCCACACTTGTAAACTTTGGCCCATTCCTCGACAGTTACCTCCTGGGTAAGGAGCTTCCGGTCAACAAGAACCAGCTGGTTGAGAGCTCAGCACTGAGGTTATCCCCTATCCTCAATCATCAATCGCACCAGCAGGAAGCAAATTCCGCTGCAGTTGGCGGTACCACCTTGCCTCCTTTACAAGCCCATTCCCCCCGGTTACTCACAGGCCAACCACCTTTCAACGCTGAGAATGTGCGTCTCTGGCTGCAGCAGATTGAGAATCTCGCTTGTGCCAGCGGCAATACCAGCGAGACTCAGTTCTACCTGGCAATCTCCGGCCACTTGCCAACCCAGGTAGCTAATGCTGTGTCGGAATTACTTTACAGTTCCAACGACTCGCTGCACACTTGGTCGAACCTCCGCAACCAAATCCAGCAGGAATTTTCCCCTTCCTCCTACACCCGAATAAGAACTCTGCTGGAGAATACCCATCGTCAACCTTCCGAGCGGCCTTCGGCGTACCATCGCCGCCTCGTCACCCTAAACGAAGGAAGAGTCAATGACGATGTCCTGCGCAACCTTCTCTTCCAATCCCTCCCACTCAATATCCGCCAGACATTGGCCATGACTAAGCCCGCAACCTCTCAACAGGCAGTGCTCGAAGCTGACAAGGCAATAGCTCTCGAGCAAACCTTTCCGTCGACATCCCCTGGGACCAGCACTATCTCCACTATCGCAACTCCCACGGCATCCCTGTTGGCAGCACCAACGGCTAATTCCTCGGAGTTAGCTACCATTACCCAGCTGCTTCAACAGCTCTTGGCTGGAAAACAGGTGAGTTTTGTCAACCCCCCAAAATTCCCCGCCCTGTTCCCCGAACATAGGCATTCACACTCACGCGACGCCAGCTCTAGAGATAGATCGAGCTCTCGTGACTCTAGCACCGGTCGTTCTAAACCACGGACGATGCTACGAGTCATCGATGGTAAGAGACCGGTAAATACCCGCTCTCCCTCCCGTTCACACGATGGCTATTGTTGGTATCACCAACAGTTTGGGAGTAAATCGCGTAACTGCTCTGATCCCTCATGTTTGTGGTGGGACAAACCCCAAAATTGCGATCGCCGCGATTCCAAATCCCTTACTTGTTTGAGAAACGAGTAAACGAGTCAGTCAAGACGGCACTCCCACTCGTTTTCACCTCAGTCCGTCTATTTGTGGAAGATCTGCTTAGCGAGCATCACTTCCTGGTTGACACTGGCGCGGAGATAGTGTTTTCTCCATCTATATGGACCACAAGCCCCTCTTGACTGCCCTGTTTCAGACGTGCGAGAAAGCTTCACCACGCCAGCAAAATCAACTTGAGTATATCTAGCAATTCACGACAGATATCCACTACATCAAAGGAGAGGACAACATAGCCGCTGATTGTTTGTTGCGTATATCAATCTCCGCCATTACCTCTCCCTGTGTTGTGCCCTACAATGAAATGGCTCTTTGCCAACAACACGACCCTCAACTAGCCCAATACCTCGCAGACCCCAACTCTGCCCTCATCCTTGAATTGTTCAGAGTACCCAGACACACGTTACTCTTAACATGCAACACGTCCACGGGGAAAAAACGACCCTTCGTACCCGCCAAATATCGGAGAACCATCTTCGATTTGATTCACAGGCTCTCACACCCGAGTGGTCGGACAACTGCCTGTCTGATCGCTAATCGATTCATTTGGCCTGGCCTACAATCTGACTACCTACGTTGGTCGAAAGAGTGCACCACATGCCAACAAGCTAAAATTGGTAGACACACCAATGCCCCTCTCCAAGCTTTCCACCTTACTGATTGCTTAAAGCATGTGCACATCGATATCGTGGGTCCGTTGCCAACAGTTAGCAGTCCTCGTCATTGTCTGACAATGATTGACCGCACCACACGATGGCCTCCTGCCATCATGACAACAGATATTTCCACGGATCGAGTGGCAACACTCTTCGTCCAACACTGAGTGTCCTCCTTCGGCATCCCCGAAACTATAACAACGGACCAGGGATGCCAGTTCAAAAGCTCTCTATTCAACTCGGTTGCGCGCCAGTTGGAAATACACAAAATCTCAACTACGGCATATCTCCTCCAATCAAACGGAAAAATAGAGCGCTGGCATCGAACTCTCAAAGCAACCATCATGGCCCGTGAGAACTCCAAAGACTCTTGTGGAGAATGGGCAGCCGATTTGCCTCTCATTCTTCTTGGCCTATGCTCGATGGTCATCTCCAACCTCGGCATATCCCCAGCCCAACTCCTTTATGGTGAAGAGCCTCGTCTCCCGGCTGACTTCTTTGAAGATAGCCCACCAAGTGTCATCACTCCCATCAACGGCACCAACCTTCCACAACGCATTCGTGAAAGTGCGAACGTGTTCACCCAAATCACCCGCAACCACAGCGACTCTCCCTCATACATCCCAGCTGATCTGAAATCAGCTCAAAGCTTATAGCTACGCGTTGATACACCTTGTAAGGCACTCGACCCACCGTACGCCGGCCCGTACAAAGTCCTCAATTGTACGGATAAATGGTTCGAGATTGATCGATCGCCTAAAGTCGGCCTATGTCTACACGGATATAGAAGCCGACCCAGATGACTCAACTTCCATCGATGATCCTTTGGGACCGACAGTTGACTTGTCATCTGAGGTCGTTTTACTTAAAAACAACGACTAACCCCCAAATGCCTCACCCCCGGGCCTCTGTACAATTAGGCAATGTGCGGATTGACACCCGCACATTTGCCAAAGTCATACAGCTCGTTCAATCTAAGGGACCTTTGCCCGGTCCTCAACCATCTTCCTTGGCAGGCCTCCCCTCTGGGGAATTCCCGCCACTCTAGACGCCTAAGCAGATTGAACCACTTCCTCTTTGGAAGTGCTTAGTGAAAGCAACTGCCACGTTGCGTACCAGCGGTACTCGTCCATCTGCAGCAACAAAGTGGTACCCCCAACCATCGACTTCCAAAGTTGTGGAGGCACCAGTAGCCACGCAAAAGGCATCGTCGGTCACAAAAGGCAAGTTGCCTCTACTTCGTCCTTCGGTCGCACCAACTGCCCAGGAAGAGACAACAATGGACGTCGACCCAACTCTGGCCCTAGCTGTCCGTCTCCCTCCAACCCCCACATAGGTCCCTCAATGCGTACTCTCACCAGTATGTGAAGAGGTTGAACTGACAGAAAGTGCTGCCGTCGATAACCCATCCGTTATTGACTTAACGGCAACACCTTTGCCGGAAAATGTCCCTGAGCCTCAGCCATCCACCTCTCGTGCTAAAAGTCCCCTGGCTGATGGCAAACTGGCGAAGCATCCCCGTTTAAACCATAAGGCAAGTGGCCATGCCTGGCGTGAAGCTCTCGCTTGCGGTCTCCTATATGGAGCTTAAACGGGACAAGAGACGCGGCAAATCCCAGACCCAAACGCCCGCTCCACCTCTAGCTTCCACACAGGAGCCTACCCTGTCTGTGGTACAGCCCCCTGTACTGTAACCGGTGGTTCCTCCTGTGTCGCAGAATCAAACACTGCAGCCGTGGGAGCAATTAACCGCCGCCATGCTTGCAGCACATAATGCCCTGTCCCTCGCCCTAGCGACAAGACCGATGCCACTTCCCCAAGTTGTGATGCCTCCACCTGGAATTCCCATTCCCCCGCATCTACTACTCTCAGCACCGGTTTACCCTCAGGCTCTGGTTATGCCGCCTTTAATGATGCCACCAATAACCTACCCTCGCCCCTCATGAGCATTCCCACGTCTTGTCCCCAGACTCCGCTCATGAGATCACAAACTCGAGTGCGTCCTACTCCCCAGCCTCGAGCACCCTGTACACGTCCTTCCTGTCCCACTCTCCCAGCCAACTTTGGTAAGCCCAAACGAAAGAGACCTAGCGATCCTACTACGTAAATGACATCCGTGAGCATAGTAGTGAACGCCACACCACACGACTGGCGTCACAGGTCACCGTAAGTTTCCTCGGAAACTTACTAGGAGGAGAGTGGTGTGGTGATGGGTGGTCGACGACAAACGAGTGTGTATTACACACTCGTCGACCACCTAGCAGGCCAGTGGGGTAAAACCCACGAACTATCTTTTGGTGCTCACGGCTGTATATTTTGTCTATGCAGCTAAACTTGTTTACTGGGCTCGGCCAGCACACACTCCTCGCTGTACACGCAACCGACTGCTATTGGTATTTGTGTGGTGTCGTGTACACTTATACACACACCCACAAGAGTATTTTACAAAGACGAAAACAAAGGGTAAAAAAAAATTGGGCGCAAACACATAGCCTGCATACATCCATAAACAAGTAGCGTGGGGAAAATAATAAAAAAATTAAAAAAAAAAAGGTGAAAAAAAAGGTCGTTTAGTTTGATTTTTGAACCCAACAATCGGTTGATTGGTTGCTTTCTGTTGTTGTACTTGGACCTTGGTGCCAAAGTGAGTATGTTTGTAAAAGAAAAAAAAAGGCAGGGTGTTTGGCGGGAAAAATGAAGGGAGAAAAACGAATTCCTAAAAAAAAAGGAAAATATCAAAACTAAAAATAAAAAAAAAGAAGGGATAAACTGCGTCTAAAAGTTTTAACGTGTGTGTAGGAGAAAAGAGAGGACAAAATAGCTGTGCGTGGTGGCTGTGCTGCGTTGATGGACTATGCAAGCAGCAAGCGGGCTAAACAGTTAGCTGGCGCTGCGCTGGCTGTATGTTGGACGCGAGTTGCTGATAATTTGGGTTGCGGCGAGGGGGAAGGTGAGACTAGTAAGAGAGAGATGAAGAAAAATTTACGTGTTTTTTGTATACATCTACATGTACGTATATGAATGTACACGTAGGTTTGTTTGTAGGTATTGCAGAATGGAAGAAGGACGTATAGTACGGTACAGTGTAGGTGTATTGCACATATATTGTACGTAAGCACAATTGCATATGCGTTACCGCGAACGGCGCTCTGTCGTTGTTTCGTGGCAGAAACGGCGCCAGAGCTTTTTCGTCCCTCGCGCTCACAGCATCCAATGTGCGTTTTTTTTTTTTTTTTAACTCTCCCCCATCCTGTCATTATATCGTCCTCTCCCCATCAGTTCTTTTTCTCCGTCCCCTTCTTTCTTTCCTTTCCTTTCCCAATTGTTTACTTGCTTGTTTGGTGCCGCGCTTTTTTTTAGCTGGTTTCAAGGAAAATTTAGGTGGGTAGGTACATCAATTAAATTAACCTCGTGGGTGAAATCTAAGTTGGGACATACATATTTTTAAATTCGTACAACTTAATGTATATAGGCTAATATTTGCGTTTGTGTGCATGTGTGTATGCTTATATGTAATGAAAAATAATTTTGTTAACAAGATACAGGGTGCAATTTTCATCGATCGAGTTTATATTCACGACATCTGATCTCCGTAACGAACAAACCGTTCAAACGAACGACTAACTGTTGTGCCAACCTCCGAACATACTCGAAGTCGTCACATGAATGACTTTTTATTTGAAAAAAACATCCACTTCACTTAACCTCTCATCTGATTTGCGAATGCGCGAGATAAATGCCCGTTTTCTTGAAACCAAAAAAAATATTCATCTCCCAAGAAACATTGAAAGCATAAATAAAACAAGTACTTTTTTATTTGAAAAAAAAAAAAAAATCGTATCTGTATATTGTACCACACAGCGTCAGATATTATGTAACAAAAAATATTTTCATGAAAATTATTCTCCATTATGACGGTTAAAGAAGAACCCATTTAGAAAACGAAATTTGCCTCATCAAAATACTTGTGAAGTTCGGATGAAGTGAGTATAATTTTAACCAGTTAAATTCGGTCGTAATGAAATTTGGTTCACATATTGATAATAATCTGGAAATGGAACCTATTGATTTTGGCCTTAGTTGAAGCCATAGTGGTTCTTCAGTTACCTGAACCTTATTTTTGAAAACATTCTGAATTATTTCCGTTTTCGTTTATCAATTTCCATAATGAGTATAAAAATTAATTATAACATTGGTAGAAATTCTGATGATTTTCAGTTCGATTAAAAGATTATTTCTGACCTTTTAATTAAATTTCCTTTTCAAGATTCAACCTTCATTACTTTTCCCCCCTTAAGCCAGTTTGCATGAAATAGTTATATTTCTGTTCAACAAGTTTTCTCAAACTTGAGACCTATATAGATCGTTTTTTCATACCAAAAAGTTTCTAAACTGAAAATTTCAGCTTCATTGTCAGTCTAGTTCTCCAAAATGCATTTACATACGTACATTCATACATTCACCCATTCATACACACATACATATGTACTATATAGTACAAACCCTGAAGTGCTACAGAGCAGTACTTTGGCTTGTGCCGATTTAAGAATTTTGCTGGCATTTAGGTGGTAACACTGTTTGATACGTTATTCAGTGGAAACAAAAAATTTTTATAGTTGGCGCATGGGCATTTAATTTATAAAATAATATAGAGTAATTTTAGGAGAAAATTTCTCGGCTTTGTTTATTATATTGATAGAATAGTAAAAGACGCATGCCCATCTAAACCCTGTTACGAGAAACAGTTCCACTTTTGAAGCTTAGTCTCTACTGGTACGGTACTGAATTCAAATTCGCTTGCCCCAAAGTCAGCCCTATTGACAATCAGTAATTTTGTTTTCTTTAAATAATTGTATTAATTGAATAAATAAATAAAATTATTAATTCAAAAACCACAAAAAACATGAATTTTGGAAATAAAAATGAGATTGAAAACCGTAGGTTTCGTAGGAGTGGGGATATTTCGCCTTAAAAGTGGTACGACTTTTCGTTTCGCGTGAGTCCTCTATTATGATCAATACTCTGTGTTCACCACCATTCGTACTTATCTCACCATGGCAGTCAACATTACCCATGTAATTTATTCATTAATTTTGTGCATTATACGTCTGTGACCCTAACCAATATTATCATGTTTATATTTTTTAAGAAAAAAATTTTTTTCTCCAGTTTTACGCTGGAAAATCAAACTGCTTCTTCACAGAGTTAAGTACCGCGCTTGTCCAAATCAAACAGTATGTTTTTGAAAATTTTTAAAAGTTCCGCATTTTTTGCCATATTAAACAAAGCTACTTTTTAAAAAACAAAAAAAAAAAAAAAAACGATCAAATTGCTTTTTTTTTTTTTTACGTAGCCTATTATCTTGAAAATTTTAATTTCTAGTCCGAATTTCTTATGATTTTGAAAAACCTGCTTTTCTAGCGCGAAGCTTGCTGCTGCGCTAGTCTCTTTTTTATTTTATTTTTACTCTCTGCCTTCTTTTCGCGAGCTTTTTCTGTGTTCATCTTTTACTTCTCTCTGTGTTGAATCCGTCTCTCTCGCTCTTGTTGGTCCTCGTACTCATTTTTTCTTCGGTGCTCTCTTTTTACTCCCGTTTCGTCGGTGGGAAACGTGGAGATACGGCGACGATTTTTCGTCAGTATACGACTGGAAAATTTTCCACGTCGTCGTGCGTGATCTTCGTTCGCCGAATTTAGCGGCAGCGTGACGTGTGCGTTACACGACGACAACGTTTTCGTATTTTTTTAAATTGTATGTAAATTTTTCTGCCCGAACATTAAAATCGAATCGAATCGAATCAATTAATTTTTCGTGTGGAAATTTTTTTTGATTTATAGAAATTTATGCCTTTTTTGTAATTTGCTTTTGCGCGTTTTGTTTGTGTCCTTTCGTGTGTACAAAATATATTGTGGTGTGACGTGATCCGGTGGTCTTCAGTACACGTTTTACTCGTAGAAAGTAAATAAATGAAAAAATTGCGTGTGTTTCGAGACGTGGTCTGTCGAAGGGGACAGTAACTGTGTTTTATCCCTCGCACCCGTTTCCCCGTTTACACCCCATCTTTTGCGTCAAATATAATATTACAGAGAACGTGCGGTATTGTTGGTCTCCTGAGTGTGCGGTCTCTAAATATACATACACAGACACTACATTTGCGTACGTAGTGTGCTGACGTTGCACATGCAACCGAAATATCGATAATTTTCATTCATATTTAACGACATTCGGCCGGGACCATCGGTGGTTTGTGTTTGGTCTCGGTAATTGTTGGTCGCATTTCGGTCTGAATCTTAATCGTTAAATTCTGTTCCGATTGATTAGTATCGATGGGCTTGGCGGAAACCAACGATGCTCGTCCATATTTGTGAAGAGTATACGGTACGGTGGCTGCGTAAATTTAACCGTGCGTACCTGAGATAATTGCGATAAGTTCAGCTCCTCCGTCTGGTCTAATAAGCTTTTCGTTGTAATTTTAAGGGGTTATATATTCAATGACGTAAAGATTATTTCTTTCTCCACTATTCGGCATGGCCAAAAGAAGTTGCAGTGTGCATCGTGTGCGAGTTTATTGGTGGGTTTCAGACTATCGGTATCAAAATTTTCTTCAAGGGCTAATTTTGAAATAAATTTTTACCGAAAAGAATTGAAGAGTGTGTAAAACTTATTCGATAAAACTCAATAAAGTGCGAATTAGATTGCAATGGTTTGCTCTTGACCCATAGTATGGCTTCATAAAATAAATAGCAAGTCTACGATAATCATTCAGTTATGACTAATCAAATATACATTGAAAGGAACGTGAAAATAACGTAAAATCTATTTCAGTTTCTGCAACTGAATCGTAATTTTGAATAATTTCAGCTGTACGTATCTACTCTGCATTTAGTTTAAAAAATTTTATTACAGTTTGAATTTCCAATCAGTGCTTTATTTCGGATTTTGTTCATGAAATTTGATCGCATTCTGTCCGTAACAATTATTGCGTAACAATTATTGTTATCTGATGAGAATGAGATCTAATTGAAATGAAATGAAAAGCAGTTTATCACTTTTTACTAGTCTACACGACAGTAGCTTTTCAAAAACACGCAAACAACATTTTGCGTTATTCGACCACTTGTGGCTATAATTAAAACGATTTTCGACTTACTGTCATCAAAATTGTAAAATTTTCTTTTAAATTTCAATTTTATACTTTATGTTGAAAGAAATTTTATTTCATTGTTTCTTGTTCTGCAAAACCTCCGAACTCGAGTCTAATCACCTGAAATTATCCCATTCATTCTTTTCCCAAAAAATACAGAATTACAAATTGTGTATTGCGGGTTTCGTTCATTACAGATTTTAATAATTTATTTTAAGTATAATGAAAACTGCAAACAGTCGCCATTCGGAAACGAAGGGGTAGATTTAGCCAATCCTCGAACTTGATGGAGATTAGACTCCAAAGTATGCACATGCTAAATTTCGTCCCGATCCACGAAGAATTACGCTCTCCAATTTGTCTACAAAGCTCGTTATATTCCATATTAGTATATTATGTAGATATTATATGTATTAAATTTTGGGGTCTGGGGATCACGATCGAAAAAACAATTTTGATGTTTTTTCAAAGTCGTGACATGCTGATCTTCTTAATGGGTAGATTATACGAAGTTTACATAAAATCGTTTTGAGGTCAGGTCACCATGGATAAGAGCAAGACCAAAACGTTTTTTGTAAAACGAGTGCGAAAAACTTTTTTGACATCAATTGAAACACAGGAAAGTCATTGGTCTTACTCAAAGTTTTGTAAATCCTTGGCTGTAGAGCTGTCTCCATATTTTATTGTTTTTTTTTTTTATTTTCTGGAATAAAGATTCACCATTTTCGTTTTATATCAGTGGTTCTGTTAGACTCTCTAATCTTAAAACATGAAAAATAAAAAATAAACTGTGAGTCCATCTAGACATTAATAGATCAGCATCTTAAGAAATTATTGTGATTCCTTTGTTTTAAAAAAAAAAGAAACCGTAAACTTTTTAGTTTTAATTTAATTTTCGTTTTAATGCCAGCTACATGCATATGTTATAAAACATTACAATATTATTTTAGAAAAAGGTTTTGTTATTGCTTTTGAAACGTGCAAATAACTGCGGGCGTTGATGTACTATAAAAAAGTGAAGTGCAGCATAAAATGGGCAGCTTAAATCGTAAAAAGGGCGCAAAATAAACCATAACCGTGGAATATTAGCCAAAACAAAATGAAAAAAAGACAATATACTGCGTCGAGTTTCCATAAAGAACGAAATGTGTGAATCTAAAACATTCTCTGAGAAAAATGAGGAAGTTACAGCATTTCTACCTTTTTTTTTCATTCTTTTTTTTTCTCTTGATTCTTTCTGGGATCAGAGTTTTCTTTATTTTAACGATCATTTTTATCTGCTTCAGTCGTTGTTTCTTCAGCTTTGTTGATATTAAAAAAATTTTTTCGCAAAAGTTATTGTTTCAAGAACATATCCTAATATTAATTGGTTTGCTTGGTTACTCGTTCACAGTTGAGTTATCGTATGGAATTGTTTTATTTCGGACAGGATTATCAAGAGAGAAGAAAAAACTGGGTAGCTCTGCCCCTTTGGACGTGAATTTGATGATGCTATGCTGACGAATAATAATATACGTGGAAAACTTAATTACTTCCAAACGAAAGAAGGAAAAAACAAAATGAAATCTCTTATCGGTGTTCAGTTTTTGTTGGTATTCGATATCGCCAAAATAGCGTCGAGTATAATCAGTCAATAGAATTGACGGCAACTTTTGGACAAAGTGTAGCCATTTTTTGGTTGCGAATACCCCCTTCGGGATATGGCATGATTGATTATGGTACATTTATTTCAGTACCAGGCGTATCATTTTAATGGGGACTAGAGAAAATTGAAGTTGAATAACCGATGAATTATCGAAACTTATAAATGTGAATTATAAGCACATGACAATATAATCGTACATGTCACGACTTGGGGTATTGATAGCTGAAAAAAACAGTTTATTTTGCTGCGCATGTGACCGTTAATTTATCCACAAATTCGTCTTAATTGGGGGAAATTAACGCCTCGTAATACGTATAACCAATTTTATTTTACTACAGTCGGTAAAAAGAACTGTTCTGAGAAAAAATTGTACCTACGCAATTATTATAAATTTACTAAAAATGGTCTCACTCCTGCTGTAAAGTGGTGCTAGATTTTTCAAACTTTTAAGACGTATTTTAAAAGTTTACGAATGATTTGCAATGCTCTATAGCTTGTAATTGTAATTATATTTAGGATATCACTCTTGCTGGAGTTTTAAGAAATGGTTTTTAATGTAAGTGTAATTTTTAACTGGTATTAGTAGCTTTTAATTTCTCATTTTCTGTTGCGAAATTTCTCATTATTAGTTCAAGTTATTAATTTATGTTCATCATCCTTTCTCCGTGTTAGGACTTAGGGAAACTTTGTTAATGTATAAAAATTATTTCCATCGTCAATCTCTTGTTGTCTCAGTCCTTTGGATGTTGAATCGCACTAGTCGTTGCTTGTCTGATTAAACTTATTTTCTTTTTTTTTTAATCTCAGTTTACTGAATTATAGCTACACGAGAGAGTGTTTAGTCGAAGGTATTCAGATTTAGAGTTGTTGAATATGTGCCTAGAAATGAGTTGTGGTGATTTTTCAGCTGCCTAGTCTGCCTAAACATCCAAATATTTCGATTATTATATCTTTCTGTTATACCTCGACGGTTCACAGCTGCAGTATACGATAACTAACATTCTTCAGTTTGACAGTATAACTTCTCTGGATAGTTCTTACTTAATCTTCCAACTAGTTGTTGAACGAAAAGAGGCCCCGCCAATGTGTAGATTAGTTTATGATGAAAAAGAGAAGTTAATTGATTTACGATTATCATGAGTCACCCATCGTAATCCAAATGAAACTCAATTTATATTCTATAGTTAGCACAAGCGTAATAGGCGCCAGGTTTTCAAATTTATGTGAGCGGAAAAAAAATTTTATTCGTCCACCTTCTTTTTATGGGCCATTTTTCTTACCAAATTTTTTTTCCTGATTATGTCTGAAAGTGAGACAAACTAATTCAGTACATTATCATTATTTTAGGACTATGTCTTAAGCAAAATTGAAAATTAGAAGGCACCAAAATTTAATGCGTAGGCTGCAATTAATCTCTAAGTAGCCACTAAATGGTAAGTGAAAGTAGATGAATTCATTTCACATACTTAGTTGTACTAATATGAGAACTAAATCTTCTGCCTTTAAAATCTCATCTATATGATAAAACGGGCCTGGAATATGCAAATTTTCAAAATTTGATGTGATTAAAAACCTGTATTTCTGGAATCATCAGAAGTTGTCCAGGGTTACCCTTCGAATATTATATTTATCTCATGAGTATGTAACATCATACATGGAACAAATGAAGTATTACCCAACTCTGTTAAAACAAGTACAAAAATCTGAAAATAACTTGAAAATCCATTTTTTTTTTACCTAATCCATCCAAATTGTACAAAATTCATTTCTAAACTTTGTTCCATACCATCAGAAAAAGTAATCATAATAGAACACACCTATAGATTGGATTCAGGATACAGATGTTCCTGAGCCCGGAATAAAAAACTTGATAAGAACTTTTACAGAACTGGATTTGAGAAAAGTTTCATTTTTTGTAATTTGTAATTTCCGGATATACATTTATCCTGATTGAGAAGATTATGGAAGGTCTTAATTTTTCCACTATACTTATCTGATTAATTATGTAGAACTAATTATTCGAATGTAATCAGAATCTCAAAAACACTGGTATTTTCATCTAGAATTCAGGTGTGAAATTTGGCATTGATTTTTAGTAATAGACTGTAGTTTTTTTAGATTTTATTTCACACTACATTCGTGGTTTTCTTGTTTTATAATACTTGGGGATAACGAAATTGGATACTTTCCAATCGTGTACTCGGAATAGTTCTATAATCATGCCTATATACGTATGTTATGAAACTGCATTCAGGGGTGTAGATGTTTCACAATTATTTCCAGTTTGATAAATAATTATAATTAAGTTGCACATTGTTTTATTGTTTCCAAACTTTATATACTACTCACTGGTATGAAAAAAATCCATAGTCCTCGTTGAGTTTCCCTATGTGGTAATATGGATTTTTCAAACTGGGCATTTCCAGGGCCAAAATTTCCTGAATCCAAAAGATATTGGTTTCTCTTCATTCAACAGGTCCTATATATGATGATGTGAAACAAAGTTAATGTTCCTTTTTTCTTTCTCACCTCTGAGAATAATTTTATTCTGATGACAAAATGAAGAAATTAGATTTTTCATGATTCTGGTTTTTAATTCGAGTCCTATTGTGATAATTTTTGTCATAATAGTTCAACATTGTATGTGATATGACAATTGAAGACTGACAATTTTGTTGAAAGTTGCATTGTAATTCCTGGTATGGTCCCGTTCGGATATCTCGTGGTGTACAGCTTGTGATTCTATTCAGTACAGCAAAACAAGATTGTCATGATGAGTGACTTCATAATTTAATTTACTCGGGCCAGGATTCATAATCGACGTTAACCCTGAACTAAGTGTTCACTAACCGAAGGGTCAATTTCAAACCTGCAGCTCTCGCAGTATATCACACAGAAAAACTAGTTTTTTCGTACCTTTGTTGTAGTTTATCGCATTAAAGCTACGTTTCTCAGCTAAACTATTTTTTTCGTTGCTTCATTGTAGTTTAAAAAAAAATAGGCCCTTATGTTATTAAACCCTTAGCTCAGGGTTTATTTTGACTATAAATACTGGCCGCAAATATTCTAACCTCGCTCACAGTAAAATTCCGTACTTTTTTGACTTCTCCACAAAATTCCTTCTTAATTGAAACCCCCTACTTCTTTGATATTCTGGTTTATTTTTACTAACTTTTCTTTGTTCAAAATTAACTTCACTCCTTATTCAGGCATCTGAGGCAATACCACTCGTTTCTGGGGATGTTTTTATGTAGTCATATGTTTAGCGATTTTTACTTGCACCCCAATATTGTAGTTCTATTGTGGACCAGACGAATTTAGAGGCACATCTTTGCGGTTATTTCGACGTGGCGAACGTAAAACGCCTTATTCGTAATAACTCAATTTTATAATGGAGTTTGGTTCGTAAAATTTTCACTCTGCTAGTGACATTAATTACCTTTTCATTTTAAGTAACTAATTTCGTCGCTGATTGTGAGAAAATCGTTTTCCATTCTCTTTGTTTGCGTCCTTAGAATTTTTAAACTTTGAATGCCTGAAATATGGTGCAAGCAAAAGAGAGCACCTATTATCTCTCTGCCACCGTCAACAAATCGAATTTTTATTTTCTTCATTATAATTTTTTTATTTTCGCGTTGAAAAATTAAGTTTATCGTCGCGATTATATCATTTTTTACAATCAAGGACCACTAAATGAGGAAATTCTTAATACTTTTTGGAAAAAAATATTTTTTGTTTTGGTTGCTTGTCGAGTTGTCAACGTAAAAAGTTAAATTCAAATTTTCAATTCCCTACGCCTTTGTTGGAAAATGTCCTTGAAAATTTGATAACCACCCTTTTCTTCATTTTCTCTCCCATTTTTTACTTCTTCTCAGCTGCGGAGTTTCTTCGAAGAAAATTCATTTGTTTCGATCTTCCTCGTAAGTCTGATGTCGAATAAAATATTATAAAGTCTGACTTTTTTTTGTACATAAAATTGTATTTGCTTGACGCTCGTTCGGTGTGTAGGTACCTACACCTTCGTTAACGATACCTGTCGGAGTAATTTGTGTCGAATCATGAGAAATTTTCTTCTTTTTTGAACATAAATTTTTGAGTGGGTACCAAATTTTAAGCAATTAAGTAGGTAAGTTGATCATCAGAATTCATAATTTCGTTTATATTTTCTCATAGCCGTACAAATATGAACAAAAACGAACGAAAACGAATAAAAGAGAATAAAAATAATTATCTCTCACTCCCCCTTCTTTGCATGTATTCGATGTATCAGCACTTTTTTTAAACCAACTTAAAAAAAAAAGGAGGAGGTTATTTACATTGTTATTCCTGAGATCTCTTATTAAGGCCACCACACATGATTCCCTATTATACGGTTTGACAGTTTCGCGATTTTGTTGGAGAAGAGAAAATGTGAGAAGTCTTATGTACTACTACCCAACAAAGTATTCATATCTTTTTTGCGTTTTGTCCGAATCTGATCCAAATCATTTCTAATGGCGAAGAATGACTTATTCGACCACTTCCTTTATTGGGCATCATTTGACTGTCTTCAGATTTTCGGTCGCCTATCAAATGAGTTACTTTTCTGATTGACGGATTGTATCTTCAGCAAATTCTTGTAGTTATTGAAAAGTGAGCTTACATTCATTCATATTCACAATTCGCTCTTGTAATTTCATTTCGTGTAATCTTTTTTATGTTACATTTATCTTTCGGTGTCGTCGTCGTTTTTCATCCATCAGATCTGGTTATAATTTCATTTATTTACTTTTGTTTATTTTGTTTATTTTTTTTTTTCCTTCGTCATCTTCTGACACCTTTGCCCGGCGCCTACGAATTTAATTTATTTTCGGTTTCGCGGTTCACGTAACCGTAGAAAATGAGGATTTCGCTGTCGCCGTAAGGGCTTATCAACTTCGTCGTCGTTTCATATTTTCGTGAACGTCAATAACAATACGTTTTTTCCTCGCCATCTTTTACGCTTTGAGCAGTGTTAAATCCCGACACGTCGAGCCATCCTCATTTCTTCTTAGGTACGGTACCTTTTTATTTTCTCTTCTTCATTCTTGTTTTCTGTGTGTACTTCTCGACTCATCCCCTATTCACTCACTCACTCGCTCGCTCGCTCATTCACCCTCAACCCTCGTCTGCCCCTCATTCTCTCACGACTTTCTCTCATGCTCGAATTATTTTTCGCATTTGCTACGCACACACACACACACATACACACACCGGAGTTGACATTCCTTCATGCAGTATATGCGCGGGCGGGGGGTGCTATGCTTTTGATTAAAATGTGTTACGGATACGTCGCGTCGGTGGTTGAGGTCGACGTAGAAATGCTGATGGATGTGTGACGATGTGACAGTGCGCTAGTGGTGGAAGGGTCGTTTTCCATCGACGCGTTGACTTGCGAAAGGGCCGAATGGGTTTGATCGGAGGAGGGGGAGAGATGGGAAGAAGGATGCGTATGTGTCGAGGGTTGGTGAAATGATTACCGAAATTATCGTGGTCTGGACGCCGGATACCGATTAACTCGGTAACAATTCGAGGTAAATTAGTGCGCGTGGAAAGCCACATGGGGTCATTCAAGGTCGTCCCATTTCTCGGCCGAAGATAATGCTGGCTGTTGAGAAAACTAATATTTTCATCGAACGCGTATGGTTTTTACTCATAATTTGAGCCCCTGGAAAGTTCGGCCTGTGAATAATTAACCATTTTTGTATGCAAATTTTGGCCAGGAATTTTCGTCGTAGTGATATTTCGTTGGAAGCGGCGAATAATGCATAGAAATGTTCGCAAATTCTGTCCTATCCATTACCAGTCTGATGCAGCAAAAGTAACTCAGAATTTGTATATAGGGAATGTGGGCCTAAGAGTACGCGTCGTACTTTTCTCAAAATTGAATTGATGGAAAAACTTGATTCCCATGTGACAATTTAGCCAAGACCAATCAAAATATTTTCATTTTCTATAAATTTTGTAATTGATGATAGTTATCTTATCAGTCATCATCATTATCATCATCATCATCGTTATCATTACTGATTATTTTTATTATAGTTTTTTAACTTAAACAATTAAAAATTAAGCCCAAAGTATTGCACGTAGACCTCTCTCTGCGGTATACATTCACGTCCATCTTAGTCTTCCCTGTGGTACCATTTTGTTTCTTGAAAATTTTCAAAGCTATCTGTCCACCTCATCGTTTGACTTCCCTTTAAGAAAGGAAGGATAGATCGGTAAGACTGAAAATGTTATGTTTTTCAATCCTTTCTTTATTTGTTTATTTGTGACGTTGATCCAGAAATTATGAGTATCACTTCGAAAAAAGAATAATTTTGAGACGTATGGTATATTAAATTTTGAGAACTTTTTCTAATGTTATTAAATGTAGACAGAAATATACTACAAAGAGTTACTTAGCTACACCCATGTTGCAGCATTTTTGAAATTTATTTTGATCCATTAGTGAAGCCCTGAGAAAGTTATTTCAATTACTGTCCAATGTCTGTCGTATTTTTATAGATTGAGTACTAGTTTCAGTGCGAAACATCTTTGCATTTTTTTACTTATGTGAAAATTATTCTGAGGTAATTTAAAATTTTCATTATCGCATGCATGATATTCTTCCTACTCTGAAAATGTTTTCTCTGTAAAATGTAGCCGAAATTGTGTGGCACATTTCCTTCGTATCACTATGTCCTAAGAGAAAGTATACTTAATACTGATTAGTTTATTACGTTTTCTTCTTAAAAGAGAATGAAACTTTAATAGATTCATAATCTGACTTCTATAATTATTAAACTGTAGAGAGATTTTCTTAATAACATGAAATTTGATTTTTTTACTGTCTGTGACAAAGTAGACTGGATTAAGACAGATTTGAATGAGGTTAAATTAGAAATTAAACTTTATGGACAAATGAATAGACTAAGAGTGGTTTAATAGAAAGGTGCTGTTTCATAGCAAAACAAATAAACGACCTGTACATTTTCTGCAACAAATGTCAACTTTGTAGGTAATTTGTTCCAAAATTAATTTTTGTCACTCGCTTCGTTTGGTTTCTGAACCTTTTCATTCGGTTTAATTTTGTATTTTTTCTCTTCTCAAATTTTTCATAGTTTACGAATTTCGACTCAAAAAATGAGAAACGTCCAATTTCTTTCGGCTTCAAATGACACAATATCTGAATGTTTATGATGATAATGAAGAAATTTTTGGCAAGTTTCTCTTCTTGCTTTTTAATTATTTTTTCGACAATTTACTGATTGCGCTAGTGATTCTGGTATAATTATTGAGTCATCCATTAAAGCTCAGAAAAATCAACGTACATATTAAAAAACTCTGGCGCAGCAAAAGCTCCGTTAAAGGAAGTATTTTTTCAATAATTACCCAATTTCAATCTAAATTGGTATCAAATTAGTATGAATTATGGAAATGATGATTGAGCTAAATTTCGTGGTTATTGATTAAAAATTTACCTATTTTAAAGACCAAAATCAGAATGAAATCGGACCGATCGGAAGTATCGTTGGGTTAGGTGACTTGATAAAATAGATTATAGTTAATATCTTCCAAATTTTGTAGAGATTGATTAAAAATTGAAAATTTTAAAGCTATAAAACCCCTAAAATAGGAACAAAAATAGACATACTGAAAGTACTGTTCTGTGGATGCGCATTAAAATCCGTAGATCTGCTCCTTGGCTTAGCACTGATGTTCGTAACCAAATTCGTCACTATCGGGCATAAACTGCAACCTGTAGCATAGTATAAGGAAATGGAATATACACTCGAATAATTATGTAGCCTATCCTACATAGGTATGAATTTGCGCTTTTAGTGCCATAAGTTTCCTCAGGTCTTAAAACGAAAAACTTACTCACGCTCATCCGTAGGTCGTTTATTGAGATCAAGACTAATTCGTAGATTTTCATTGAAAACCTGCATAATTAATAAGTGTAGAAGTTGTACAATTTATGTAGGTAGTAGGTATCTACGTTTTTTTCTAGGAGAAATGAGAACGTTATTAAGTTTCCCGTCGATTAACCTGTGGAATATGGAATTGATGAGTCAAGGTAATACGAAAAAATTTATAAGTCCACAATCATGACGTCATCATCCTATTGGATCAGAAAAATCGCGTAACGAAAATCAGATGAAAAAAATTTTAGGTAAACCCCCCAGCCTGAACACATAGGCATATGTCAAAATAGCAGTTAGAATTAGTATCGTTTCGTACTAGTGCCCATTGTCCACCACCTTATTTCTAGCGGTTCATTTCAGAGGATGTACGTTTCTTTGTGGCACAGTTTAAAGGTGTGCAGTGTTCGCCGGTGCCCTGCTACTCCTTCGACTTTGGTTAGCATTTTCACGAAAAGCTCGGGACGTGTCCCCGCGCACCCTTTTTCATCCGCGTCTTCATTTACGAAGACGCCCGCTTCGGCAGCATCCGCGTAAAAAAATAGCTGGTTCTAATCGACGCCGCCGACAAAGCACTCGGTAGGATATCGTTTGAATTTATTCGATCGCGAAGTTTGGTCGTCTTTTTAAGCGGAACAACGTCTGCTTTTTCCTTCTTATCGTTCTCCGCCTCTGCCTCGCTAACGGAGGTTTGCGTAGTGGTGTGGTAGCCTGGTTTGAAAGTGACCGGGCAAAGGCGCCAAATTGGAGTCAAATACCGAACGTAAATCGCAATAAAAGTAGGCCTAGATGAGAAAGGAAAAATAAATAGCTGGCGAATGACGAGGACGCGGGAGGAGAAGGGTCATTTTTGAAGCGGCGGCGGCGTCGCGTCGCCCAGCCGGAAATATAATTTCGACAGATGCCGACCAAAATTGTCGTTCGTCGTTACCGAATGAACGTTCTTTGTGCGCCACCCTTTTGTCGTCGAATTTTCGTACCAGTCGGTATGATATACATAGTCTATATACGCCTTTGGCCTTCACATTTTTTTATTTTCCTCGCCGTGATATGGAATTGGAAAAAATTGTTTTACTGTTTCACCACTCCGAAAGTGTTCGTCGAATTTGGTGTTTCGCCGCCGACCTTCATTTGTCGACGACAATTTTTGGCAAGAAATTTCATTTATTGTTAAACGAAATGATGAGGAATCTATTTACGGGCTTACTCTATAGTCTGAAGGAGCGTGAAAAGAAAAACAATCCCTGCGTCTATTCAAATGAGGTTGAAAACATGTTTTGTTACGTTTTGCTGCGGCTTTGTTTTTCCATCGCATCTACATTTTTAAAAAGTTGTCACGAAGAACTTGCTATTTAAAATTAACCTTATGCGGTGTAAATTTGAGCTGAAACTTGAGTGTTGTGGTTCGTTTCATGTCAACCAATCCTGTTGACATCAAAAAGTCGAGTTTTTGTGTATTTACTTAGTTAAGTGTGAAAAAAACGTGATCTGAATCTCATCTGTGCTAGTATCTACGTATTTAATAAAATTAAATTTTTTACCCGAAATATGTTGGCTTATTTACGTTGAGAGAGCCGAAAAAAATGCAAGAACAGAGTTATGCATATACGCCGACTTCCGGATGCAGGAGTTAAAGCGGCAATACCGAAGTGATGCAACACTGAAAATTCATTCTCCTAACCCTAAAAATAATTATTTTTCCAGTCCAATTGACAGTTTTCACTCATATTTTACAAATTACAATTACCTACGTACCTTTGTCGATTGCATTTTGGAAAATAAAGTTGGTAGATTTAACGACTAAGTTTTTGTGTTATGCAAATAAATTATAAAAAATTTTGAGTTTTTTTTTTATTTACCTTTGTTTTGGTTACGAAATTTGGCCACACGGAAAAAAACCTAAAGTCGACGCCTTTGGAGTTATGGAATGCAGTTTAAAAACTTCCCTCTAGAGGAGCTCGTGCCTGAAAAATTAAGCATTGAAAACACAATCAATCCGTCAAATGTCATTATCTCTTTTGTAGAATGTAGGCTATATGTAGAATGAATCTTCTATGGTCCATTTACCACAATTATATGCAGTTCCTATTTATTTATTTATTTATTTATGTAGGTATGTAGTATTTATGGCACTGAACACAATTTTTATTTAATTGCGATAAAATTTGGTGCACATGTTGATGGTAATCTGTAGATGAACTCTGTTGATTTTTATCTCAATAAACGCTGTGGTTCTCTTGTTATTCAAAATTTCATTTTGAAAACACAATTCCTTTTTCTTTTTTCTTTATTGATCAACTAAAATAAAATAAGTAGTAATATGAACTAAAATTATTGTGATTTTGAATTGTTTTGAAGATTATTTCTAGGGTTACAAGTGACTTTCTTTACAAAAATTCAATCATCATTATTTACTTCACTTTCCTAAAGTCAGTTTTCTTGTAATTTTGTTTGTTTGCTGAGTATTATGTAGGAAAATAAATTTGAAATTTTTCTTTGAATCGAATCATTGGTTTTTGAACTATATTTGATTTTTCTTTTGAGCACTGTTCTCTGAAAAACTTACTATTTAAAATTGACTTCAAAGTGGAAATTTCGAGCTAGTGCCTAAATAGTCAGTCGTTTCATGTAAATCGATATTTGTTGGCGGTAAAGTGTGAAATTTTGCTCCCTCTCCTTCCCTGCACCGTCAAAATGTGAAATTCCGCCTTCGCTTGTCGCCCAGTTAATCTTCATGTTCAGGATTCGAACCCGGAATCATCAAAAAGTCTCTTATACTATGGACTGCGTCGTGGTGTTCAGTTGCAATCTACAATACTAAGGTTGTGAAGTTGATGCACATGATATGAAATGAAATGAATGATTGACTTGACAGAACAGTTTTGTACCCTCATACCAAAAAAATATTCATTGTGTAATCTTTATTCGCTGAGTTTTCTGTTTTTTTAAATATTTACGATGATTTTCTAAAACCTGCTTTTCTAGCAGTTTGCTGCTGCGCTAAATTTATAAAAAAAAAAAGAAACGTCTTGATTTTCGTGTTTGCTCTATTTCGTGTGAATTTTTTTCAAGGATTCCGTCGTACTCGTCTCCCGTTTTAGAGCTTTCTATCTCATTTCGCCCCGATTTCTCGATAGCCTATCTTGTCTGCTTCTCGCACCCATTGTGTTTGAAGTTTGCGATATGGTGAGATAATTAAGAGCTTGATGAGAAGAGGCTGGTCAGTGGTGTTCCGCTTTCGTTTTGTTTTTCCTTTTTCATTATTTTTTTCGAACGGAAATAAAGAGTTGTATGGTGAAAAGGCTAGGTGAAAAGTACACCGTAAACTTGCGGTGTGTATGCTGGAGCACGAAGTTCAATTCTCGTGTGCCGAGTGTATGATTCCTTACATAAATCTTACTCGTAATTCTTCGTTTTCTTTTTTTTTTGTCGGAAAAATGGGAAATAAAAAAAAACCTCTTCGTGGCCACCAAGCAGATATAGTAGGCAGAAGGGGCTGTATAAAATGCTAGAACGTGGAGACGTCGCGTTAAATTTTATAATTCAACCCTTAATGAAGATGAAGAAGGACGAAGAAAGGAGAAAGAATGAAAAAAAAAAGAAGAGAAGAGGATAGTTTGCAATTTACGTCTCATTAAAAGCTTGCTGAAATACGTAGTCGTTTTCTTATAATAATATGCTCGTAAGTATTGTGTTTGCAAAAAGTTTCTGTTGTATTTATTATTTTTTATTTTTTGCCCCCTCGTAAATTAAGTGAACGTGAGATTTTCTAGGTGGGGCAAAGTTTTACCGAATTATAATTAGTATGAAATGGGAGCACAGACTCGAAGAGTTCTCGAGGTTTTTAGGCTTTTTGTGTTCCGCCTCGTTTTTCGTTTTGGTTTGGTGCTGTTGTTTGTTCAAGTTAAGTGTTTTATGCTCTTCGAATTATTCACAAAATCATTCGAACTTTGGAAACCATTAAAATACCCTGAAAAATAATTGATTGGATAGGTCGTATTTATGTGTCTGGAGTTGTGGTATGGAGGCCGGGAGGGGTGTGTTTTATCTCACGCAATTTACATTGGGCATTTCTGAAAAACAGTCGGAAAAATGAAAACGTTTTATGCGTGATCAAGTTTTTTCTTTTGTTGAGATTTTTGCATTAAGTATCCATAATTCAAGATTTTTGTATTCAACTGCGCATGCTTCGGCAGTTAACAGTTTTAGTCTTAATCTTGAAATACCCTTTATTATTCATGATATTACAGAATCCGCAGACTTTTGTCGCTCTGTTTAGACCAAAAACATCAATAGATATCGATGATTTTAATAATTTTTGGGCTTTGATAAATTTTGTTTTATGTCTTTTTGTCTTTGCCCATTTTTAATATTTTAAACTGAGAAATCTTATGTAATAGTATTATTTTTTGGCAACACCCACCATTTGCCTAATAAATGTCGTTTGATCTCGCCTTATTCTTCTTTTATTGATCTGTTTTGCTTCCCAGACTTGGTTAAGTACTTTGAGACTATAGTTGGTCGCCGTATTTTGTTAACTCTAAACATACTGTTATAAGATTCGGGTACTTCAAGGAATTTACTCAGTTTATTGGCTATATTGACTCGATAAGGTGTACATATCTGCACCAAATGTCGTGCTGTGTTAATTTGATACACTATATTTTCATTGATCGCGATGTTTTTCCTTTCAAATTGAACCTTAGCTTTCACAGCAAAAGTTTCAAACTGATTTTATTTTGTTTTGTCCAAAATATGCTATTCCATGCATACAGCGTAAATTGTCCTCTTTTTTAGCTTGAAGTTGAAACTACCGAGTAATCTACAAAATAACGTCATTTTCAATTTTTTTTCAGCCTAAGTTAATGCTGTTGATACCTCTCAGGTCAAAAATAACAGGTCAGATTCACAGTGACCTATATAAAATTACCAGAAGAATAACTTGAATATGATATCATCATGTGCATGTTAATAGGTTAATACATGGAAAATAAAAATTGCAGCAACCGTGCTTTCATTTAGGATGCTTTAGTTTATGTGGAATATGTGTTTTCCTTCAAATGCTGATTGCGAACAGACATCCATAGGATAGTAATAATTTGTCAAGCTAAAATTTACGTCGTGCAAATTTCGAACAAATCACTTTATGTTTATCCAAAAAACGACATCCATTGGATCGTTGAAATTTGGTCCACTAATGTCGCATGAAATGCTTGTATCAGCGTAAAAATGAAGGACTGATGATGTATTATATTTTGTGTTCGTACGTGTGGACCCGGCCTCACAAGTAACATTCGCTGAAAAAATTTTTGGTGATCGGATGGATGTCGGTTTTTTGGACAAACAAAAAAGGATGTTCGAAATTCGCTTCTACATTAATTTGGCCATAGACTTTAAACTGACAAATTTTCACTCTCCTCTGTTTGACATATTCACCAATCAGTGGATGGATAATTCTATTTTTTGGTAAACTGCATTTGTTGCATGTTCGCCTAAATATCAACCAAGTTTGTCTGTTATATTCTTGTCTTGGTAGATTACACGTTAGATAATAAGTATTATAAATATTATAGTAATAATAAGAATATTAAGCAAAAAAAATATTGAATATCCTATGGAATACCTTGTCATGAGAAAGTATTCTTACCAGAAGATAAATTCAACAGAATTTAAGCGTGTTCAGCCACTTCATATATTACGTATGGGTAAGCCAAAACCAAAGCAAACACTGGAAATTTTAGAGTTGGTTTGGACGGTTTTATACTGGCTTATTTACACGCACACAAACACACGTATGTAAGAAATATGTACGTTAGTGAGAACAGCCCGGTTACATCATCCCATATTGTGATAAAAGATGTTGGCAGGTTCGTTTACGGATCGTTACATCATTCTATTGTTGAGATATGTCAGGATTTGGTACTTGTACATTACCTGCATGTACTTGCAGGTAATTACGATCGAACGTAATTTGTGTGTGTTTTACATCACAAGGACGAATATTTGCCAGCCCTTTGGGGTGGTGACTGTTGTTGAGGGGTCCGAGCCCCTATCCCTCATACAGGTGAGTCCCCACATATCCATTTAAAGAAATAAATATTATATTAATTTATACATATTTCTTAAATATTTATATCAATATATTACATAAATAAAACCATTAGGTACAAGTGACCCAGATTTAAGAAATTTCAATAGTAGGACATCGTTAAATATTTTTATTCATTCCCCCCATTAAAAAGTTTACATCAATCAGCCCATTCAACTTGGATTTTGGGTGAGGTTAAAAAATATAAATTATTTGAATCATCCTTTGCCTCATCTTACTTTTCCAAAATTTCCAACCATTGATCTCCCTTACCCTTCCTGAATCGATGAAGGTCATATGCGTTTTTAAATTTTTTTTTTTTCAGCTTCGGCTTTACTTTATATTTGCTGCATCCTTCATATTTGGTTTTTCTTGTTGTTCTGAATAGGTGTCAATGGAAATTGCTTTGTTACTTTCACCTTATCTTTTTGAATGCATTTTTTTTCTGTTTTGTTCTTTTAAGGTGCCGTATGTTTAGAGTGTCAGTTGTGAATTTTTTTTCCCCACACGTTTACCATTTGGTTCAGTCACGTTTTCCATGCCATGTTCAATTTCGGCAATGTATACTCGTCGAGAGAAAGAAATAACAAAAATGGAAACTGAAGTTGATAAATTTCCAGGGAGGAAACAAATTCCTGGAATCTAAACTAATATACGAACACCATTACCTAACGTTTGTTGGTGAATGGAACGCGCATTTGCTGTAATTATGTTTACTCTGATGAAATCCCTCGTGGAAGACTTTTGCATTATCTGTACGGTTGAAGGGCACACTGGCGATGCCGAGCCAAGTGCTGAATGCCCGACTGTAATGGTACTGGCGAGTTTTCGTCTCGGCTTAAATAACGTTTAAATTAAACCCGCAGATTCCTTATCATTTGTCTCTTCAATTTGAAAAGTCTGCTTCGAACGCTTTTCACTTGTTATTATTTTTTACTGGAAATTTTTCAGAAGCGAAATTCGTACAAGAAATGGTCCGTGCCCAAACGTTCGCCCTGTTCGCAAATCACGTCGCATCTGCGTTATTTGTCGGCGTACATTTGATAACTTATTTTTATGGAATATGTGGCCGATAGAAAAAATAGCAAGTTTTACACTGTAAAAATGTGCTAAAAAAATGGAATTTCCGAAATACGCTAAAAATGGGGAATTTTTATTTTATTTTTACGATTATAAGAAACTGCTTTACGAACAGTGGAGAGAAATGGAAAATGAAAATAATCCGTAAGTACGAAGGTATATCCTCAAATATTTTGTTTTCTAAAAGAGGAACAGCTAAATGATTTTTTTTTTCTTATTTTCAAATTTCTTTTTCTTTTTTTTCTTTTTTTTTTTCATCATTTATTTTATTCTTCAAATTTTTTATATTCAATGTACTTTCGTTTTTGTTTGTTGGAATATTTTCGAACTTTTAACGCAAAATAAGTTACAGCTTTTTGAGTTTTTTAGGCGTTTTCGTTTGTTGAATTGTGAAAATGAAATGAACTGAAAAGAATGCCTCTGATTTTAAATAAGTTGTTATATTTTCGGTTTTGAAAAATTCATTTTAAAGGAAATTTTTTTGTAACATTATTTGTCAAAATGTCTTATATATCTACGAATTTGTTCATTCTGCGTTTTCATTTACACGTGGTCCCCCAACTTTCAATCTTTCAGTTTAACTATTGGAGATGGGATATAAAATTTTCGAACTTTGTATGTGAACTGAGGTTCAGAAGCGGCGATGTGAAGCACCATTACTTTTTAATAAAAGATTAATAAAATAATTGAATTGAAAGAAACATTTTGGTTTGGAAATATACCTGTAGGAGGCTCACAGATTCATCGAGGGATCAGTTTGGGTGCGTGTACTGAGTTATGCAGTTTAACTCACACCGGAAAAAGTTCTCTTTGATGCTTTTACTTACCTTATTTTTTTTTTTACAATAAGAAACTTTGATCCATTCGCAGTTTCAGGTTTAGAAAAACCTTTATCCTGAATCCAATCTGTACGTGTGTTCTGCTGTGATTACTGTCTATGATGGTTTAAAACAAAGTTTAAAAATGGATCTTGTCCAATCTGGACGGATTATGTCAAGCAAAAGTGTATTTTCAAGTTGTTTTTAGATTTTCTTACATTTTTTTAACGCAGTTCGGTAATACTTCATTTGTTCCATGTATGATGTTACATACTTATGAGATAAACATAATATTCGACGGGTAACCGTGGACAACTGATGATTCCGGAAACGAAGGTTTTTGATCACATCAAATTTTGAAAATTTGCATATTTCCGGGCCCATTTCCTCATATAGATGGGATTTTAAAGGCAGAAGATTTAGTTCTTATATTAGTACAACTAAGTATGTGAAATGAAATCATTTACTTTCATTTTCCATTTTATAGTTACTTAGAGGATAAGGACATGCTGAAACAGCAATATAACATCATTAAACAGTGTAGAATAGAAACATACAAAAATATATGTTTTTTTAACTTAAATTGTTAACTGAGGAATATATTAGTGTTGTAAAGTAAGAACATGGAGTTATGAAAAAAAATTTTGAAGTGATACTTCCTTACTAAAAAGTAGTAAACTCATATGACCTTGATATGATGACTCGAACAACAAAAAGCGTTACTGGCTAAAAAAATCAGATGTAATGGAAGGAGCGAATAAGGCCCAATACTGGCTAAAAATATTTGAGGTCAGTGGACTGAACCATGAAGCACTGGTATTTTTAATACAGAAAAAAAGGAAAAATATAGTTTTTGTTTGTCCCAATTGTAATAAGATATAAAAAATTGGGGTTTGGAATGCAAAGCTCCTACTAAAAATAAGGGGTTTTGGTTTGTTATCTATTCTCCTTTTGTGGTTTATTTTGCGATACATCAGCTGATATGTTTTTTGGGGCTCTGATTTCGAATTTTTGTTCAACCCATTTCTCGATCTTCAGGCCTTCAAAAGGAAACCAGATTTTTAATTCTTATATTTTGTTATGTGATACATCAGCTAGTATGTTTTATAGGCCGTTGATTTTCTATTTGACGTTAGTTTTTTCCATTCAACCCATTCCTCAACCACCAGGAGCTTCAAAAATCGGCAAAATCTTGACTTCTTATATTTTGTTGTTGTGATAAATCAGCTGATATGTTTTTTGGGGCGCTATTTCATATTTGACGTTAATTTTTTCGTTCAATCCATCAAACCCAGGGACTTCAAAAGGGGATCAAATTTGGATTTGCCATATTTTGTTGTGTGCATTAGTTTGTATGTTTTTTGGAGCGTAGATGAAGAAATTGATATTAATTTAAAAAATTAAATGAGTTCTGCATATCTCATTGTGGGTGTGTGTATGTGTAGATACACGACACCACACAAACACCAATGAAGGTCGGTTACGTGTATACGGAGTAGTATGTGCAGGCCGAGCCCAGTAAACAAGTTTAGCTGCACAGACAAAATGTACAGCCGTGAGCACAAAAACAGAGTTTGTGGGTTTTACCCCACTGGCCCGCTAGGTGGTCGACGAGTGTGTAGTACATACTCGTTCATCAATGACCACCCGTCGCCACACCACTCTCCACCTAGTAAGTTTCCAGGGAAACTTACGGTGACCTGTGATGGCAGTCCATGTAGTAGGATTGCCAGGTCTCTTTGGTTTGGGCTTAACAAAGTTTTCTGGGACAGTAGGATAGGAAGGGCGTGTATGGGGCACTTGAGGCTGGGGAGTGGGATGCACTCGAGTTTGTGATCTCATGAGCGGAGTCTGGGGTCAAGACGTGGGAATGCTCATGAGGGGCAGCGGGTAGGTTATAGGTGACTCCATTAAAGGCGGTATAACCAGGGCCTGCAGGTATACCAGTGCCGAGAGTTGTAGATGTGGGGGAATGGGAATTCTGGGGGGAGGCATCACAACTTGGGGAAGTGGCATCGTTGTTGTTGCTAGGGCGAGCGACAGGGTGTTATGTGCTGCAAGCACGGCAGTGGTAAATTGCTCCCACGGCTGCAGTGTTTGATTCTGCAACACAGGAGGAACCACTGGTTACAGTACAGGGGGCTGTACCACAGACCAGGCAGGCTCCTGTGTGGAAGCCTGAGATGGAGTGGGAGTTTGGGTCCGGGATTTGCCGCGTCTTTTGTCCCGTTTAAGCTCCATGTAGGAGAGGCTGCAAGTGTGAGCTTCACGCCGTGCGCGGCCACCTGCCTTACGGTTTAAACGGGGACGCTTTGCCAGTTTGCTATCAGCCAGGGGACTCTTAGCACAAGGGGTGGATTGCTGAGGCTCGGGGACATTTTCCGGCGAAGGTGTTGCTGTAAAGATGATAACAGACGAGTTATCGACGGCAGCACTTTCTGTCAGTTTGACCTCTTCACGTACTGGTGAGAGTACGCATTGAGGGACCAACATTGAGGTTGGGGGAAATGGACAGGGGATGAAGTAGGGTCAACGTCCATCGTTGTCTCTTCCTGGGCAGTTGGTTTGACCGAAGGGCAAAGTAGAGGCGACTTGCCTTTCAGGACCGACGATGCCTTTTGTGTGGCTACTGGTGCCTCTGCGACTTTGGAAGTTGATGGTTGGAGGGACCTATTTGTTGCTGCAGACGGATGTTTAAAACCGCTGGTACGCAATGTGGCAGTCGCTTTCACTCGGAGCTTCTGAAGAGGAAGCGGTTCAATCTGCTTGACCCTCTTGAGCAGTGGGAATTCCCCAGTGGGGAGGCCCGCCAAAGAAGATGGTTGAGGACTGGGCAAAGGTCCCTTAGATTGAACGCACTGTACGACTTTGGCAAATGTGCGGGTGTCAATCCGCGCATTGCCCAATTGTACAGCAGCCCGAACGTGAGGCGGCGTCTCCAACAAGTATGCAGTCTTCCTGGACAGGGGCACAAACACCCGAGAACAAGAGCTACAAACAAGGCCACGCTGTACGATCTCAGAGCCCCGAGATGCCACTCTAGGAGCAGGCTGGTACTGTCAGAGGGGCACACTTTGACCCCTGGCAGCAGACTCCACCCTCTGCCTCAGCGTCAATCACCATTGCAGTACTCACAAAGGAGTACGGCTTGCACCCTCTTGTGCAGGTCCGACAGATGTAGGCGTCACAGATGACGCCAATATTTGATCGGATGTAGAGGATACAGGCGATGTCTGCTTCACTGGTGGAGAGGTGGTAGTAGCCTTGGAGGAGGGAGACGGGACAACGTCAGCAGGTGACATTGTGAGCAAGAAGGAGCGAGAGGGGGAGCGATGGTTGTCTACACGAGGAGACAACGGAGCATCGCTGTTACCGCCATCTGTTGGGGGGGTGTAGCCCTTAAAAGGGCTGTTTCTTCATCTTCCAAAATCTCGGACATGCTGGGGGAAAGACCTCTTGGGACATTTCACCAGTCTATTACGCTACGTGAAATATAGTTTAAAGTGCCTGATGAACAGCATTTGATGAAGAGTATATAACTGCTGAATGCGTCAAGAGAAGAGTGAATTTCTAAAACACGAATTTTATTCGTTTTCTTGAATGTAACTGTCATTTATTTTTGTCTCATAAACACGAACAAAGGTGCGGTTGCGTCAGCTGTTGTTACACATTAATATTACGAGTTTGTTTGGTAGGTGGGGCCAGTTTGTCCTCCGAGGAAGAAGATGCGTCGTATTTATGCGACTGGGTGGTGCCACAAAACAATTTTCGTAATACATCTTTGTCTACAACGCTTGATTTGTCGTCAGTTGCGTGAGCCGACTCTGACAAGTGTGGGAGGGGAAGGGAAATCGCAATTGGTTCGTCGTCGAGCGTAGCATCAGCTATTTGACTAGAAGACTGGCCGATGGGGTGCGATTGTGTTATTTCCTTCGATAACACTTCGGGATGCGATTCTTTATTTTGATTGTGTGTAATTTCAATCGGGGAAGAATCAAGCGTGTCGTCTGTGTTTGGAGACGACATAGAAGGTTGGGCTGAGGCATTCGGGGGTGAGTTTTTGTTTTTAGGTAAAACGACATCAGATGACAAGTCAACTGTCAGTCCCGAAGGATCATCGACAGAAGTTGAGTCATCTGAGTTGACTTCTATATCTGTGTAGGCGTAGGATGACTTTAGTTGATCAATTGATACGCATGTATGTCGTCCTTGTATGTCGATCTTGAACCATTTATCCGTACGATTGAGGACTTTGTATGGGAGGGAGTACGATGGGTCGAGTGCCTTAAAAGGTGTATCAACGTGTAGCCATACATTTTGAGCTGTTTTCAGATTAGCTGGGACGTATGAGGAGGAGTCGCCGTGGTTGCGGGTGATTTGGGTGAACGCATTTGCACTTTCACAAATGCGTTGTGGAAGGATGGTGCCGTTGATGGGAGTGACGACACTTGGTGGGCTATCTTCAAAGAAGTCAGCTGGGAGAGGGAGCTCTTCACCATAAAGTAGTTAGGCTGGGGATACGCCGAAGTTGGAGATGACTGTCAAGCGTAGGCTAAGAAGAATGAGAGGCAAATTGGCTGCCCATTCTCCACAAGAGTCTTTGGAATTCTTGCAGACCATGATGGTGGCTTTGAGAGTTCGATGCCAGCGCTCTATTTTGCCGTTTGATTGGGGGTGATACGCCGTAATTGAGATTTTGTGTATTCCCAACTGGCGCTCAACCGAGTTGAATAAAGCGCTTTTGAACTGGCGTCCCTGGTCCGTTGTTATGGTTTCGGGTATGTTGATGGAGGACACCCAGTGTTGGACAAAAAGTGATGCCACTCGATCTGCGGAAATATCTGTTGTCATGATGGCATGAGGCCATTGTGTGGCGCGGTCAATCATTGTCAGACAATGACGAGGACTGCTAACTGTTGGCAACGGACCCACGATATCGATGTGCACATGCTTTAAGCAATTGGTAGGGCGGAAAGCTTAGAGAGGCGCTTTGGTGTGTCTACCAATTTTAGCTTGTTGGCATGTGGTGCACTCTTTCGACCAACGTAGGCAGTCAGATCGTAAGCCAGGCCAAATGAATCGATCAGACGGGCAGTTGTCCGACCACTTGGTTGCAAGAGCCTGTGAATCAAATCGAAGATTGTTCTCCAATATTTGGCGGGTATGAAGGGTCGTTTTTTCCCCTTGGATGTTTCGCATGTTAAGAGTAACGTGTGTCTGGGTACTCTGAATGATTCAAGGATGAGGGCAGAGTTGGGGTCTGCGAGGTATTGGGCGAATTGCGGGTCGTGTTGTTGGCAAAAGGTCATCTGGCGTGAAAATCCATAATATTCGGGACAGGGTATAGAGTTGCATTTCCGGTCTTCAGCGGTTGGAGGTATAGCCGATATCTCCATGCCAGTGTCAACCAGGAAGTGATGCTTGCTAAGCAGATCTTCTACAAATAGACGGATTGAGGTGAAAACGAGTGGGAGTGCCGTCTTGACTGACTTGTTTAATCATTTCGCAAACGAGTAAGGGATTTGGAATGGCAGTGGTTGCGATTTTGTGGTTTGTCCCACCACAAACATGGGGGGTCAGAACAGTTGCACAATTTCCTCCCAAACTGTTGGTGATACCAACAGTAGCCATCGCGTGAATGGGAGGGAGAGTGGAGGTTTACCAGACTCTTTCCATCGATGACTCATAGCGTCGTCCGTGGTTTTGAACGACCGGAGCTAGAGTCACGAGAGCGCAATCTGTCTGTTTACCTAGCATCGTGTGAACGCGAACGCCTATGTTCGGGGAATGGGGTGGGATCTTTTGGGGGGTCAACAGAACTCACCTGTTTTCCAGCCAAGAGTTTTTGAAGCAGCTTGGTAATGGTAGCTAACACGGAGGAATTAGCCGTTGGTGCTGTTGGCTGGGATGTCGCGGGAGTTGCAATAGCGGAGATGGTGCTAGTGGCAGGGGATGTCGACGGAAAGGTTTGCTCGAGAGCTATTGGCTTGTCAGCTTTGAGCGCTGCCTGTCAAGAGGTTGCGGGCCTGGTCATGGCCAATGTCTGTCAGATATTGACCACGAGGGATTGGAAAAGAAGGTTGTGGAGGACATCGTTGTTGACTCTTCCTTCATTTAGGGTGATGAGGCGGCGCCTCTTGGAAGGTAGACGATGGGTATTCTCCAGCAGAGTTCTAATTCGGATGTAGGAGGGAGGGGGAAATTCCTGCAGGATTTGGTTACGGAGGTTGGACCAAGTGTGCAGCAAGTCGTTGGAACTGTAAATTAATTCCGACACAGCATTGGCTACCTAGGTCGGCAAGTGGCCAGAGATCACCAGGTAGAGCTGAGACTCGCTGGTATTGCCTCTGGTGCGAGCAAGATTCTTGATATACTGCAGCCAGAGGCGCACATTCTAGGCGTTGAAAGGTGGAAGGCCTGTGAGTAACCGGGGAGGATGGGCTTGTAAGGGAGGTGAGGTGGTACAGCCAATTGCGGCGGAATTTGCTTCCTGCTGGTGCGATTGCCGATTGAGGATGGGTGACAACCTCAGCGTGGAGCTGTCAACCTGCTGGTGCTGGTTGACCAGAAGCTCCTCTCCTGGAAGGTAATTGTCGAGGAATGGGCCAAAGTTTACAAGCGTGGAGGACTGTGGGATCGCCAAGTTCGTTGGTACATTTGACAAACGCATACTGGTATGCGGCGTTGAGTGGACAGCAGTTGAGTGGTTGGGCTGGTTCTCCATCCTCCTGGAAGGATTGCTGACTGTGGCCTTTGCAGGTGAACAGTGGGAGAACCAGGTTGTCGAGGGACAACGGGGTTAGTTTGGAGGCCATGGTGGTAGTTGAAAAAAGAGGTTTTCACTTTCCTCGTCGGCAGCTGATTGCTGACTGTTTGAATCTTTTTGGGATGGCTGGTGGGTACTTGCGTACCGATGTCAAGCCTGGGAAGAGAGGGAAAAATTAAAAAATAGGGAAATGGAAAGGGAAGGAGAAAGAGAACCTTCTCCGCCTTCACCGTCAGCTGTCGAGTGCCGACTGATTTTTTAAGTACCAACGAGCAACGAGGGGAAGGGGAGGAGAAGGAGAACCTTCTCCGTTGGCTGACGAGAGCCGACTGACTTACTTCTTCGGTTGTTGGCGGGTATACCAACGTTTGAAGAAGGGGTGTGGTTTTGGAAAATCAGCTGTTGAAAGCTGATTGGTTGTTTGTTTCCAAGCCAGTTGGAAGTGGTAAGGAAGGAGGTGACAGTTCCTTCCCCTGTTGACGGTGAAACGTCAACAACAAAAATAAAATACTTACGTCGGAGGTCACCACTTGTGGGTGTTTGTATGTGTAGATACACGACACCACACAAACACCAATGCAGGTTGGTTGCATGTATACGGAGTAGTATGTGCGGGCCAAGCCCAGTAAACAAGTTTAGCTGCACAGACAAAATGTACAGCAGTGAGCGCAAAAACAGAGTTTGTGGGTTTTACCCCACTGCCCTGCTAGGTTCGTTTGTCAACAACCACCCGTTGCCACACTTATAAAAAGTTTCAATTCTATTACGTGTCCCATGACACCCTCATTTTTTCTCACTCCTCAAGTTGACTAGTAAAAATTCTAAAATAACAGTTTCATCAAGGATCTTTGACATTTGAAAACTAAGTAGACTGTAGAACACAACTTTTTAAACATTTTCATTCATTAGGTTTTTTTTTTCTTTCTTTTAAATTTCCTATAATGACAGGTGGTACAAACTACCCCGCAAAGTGTTAAATATTACAGAGGATCCATGCTCATCTGAATGCTGTTACTAGAAAGGGCATCACTTTTGTAACAATATTGTTCACCCTGCAGTACCAAATTGAAATTTGCTTGCCCTGCATTTGGGCTCTTGGTAATAATTAAAAATTTGTTTTTCAAATAATTAAATTAAATGAATAAATTAGTATAATTACCAATCCTGAAATCACAGCAAACACGAATTGTGTGTAGATAAAAAATGACATGGAAATTGTAAGGTACCAAACCAAAGGAGGTATTTTGTCTTGAAAATGGTGTCACTTTAAATTTTACGTACGTCCTTTAAGTATTTAATACACTGTGACACTACTACGGATGATGCATGACTTAATTTCAGTTGAAATGTTTTTCTTCGATAGTCTTTTTCATATTGAGGCTCTGAAATTCAAAATAAAAATTCACATACATGTGGTTTTTCTGCCTCTGTTCTTGAACGTGTTTGGCTTCAAATTATGAAAATTCCGTGGTTTATAATAAAATTAATCAGAAATTGTGGATAGGGCTGCACGAATTAATTCTTTGTTGCTCTACTCCAGCAACCCTTTTTGCCACTGAAGTCAGAAAAATTCATCGAAAAAATCGTGTAAAATGTACTACAATTCTTGACTATTCTTATATAAAATTTTAGTTATTGCAGTTTTTCTTGTAAGTGTTATATTTTCTAACATTTGTTGAAAAATTATTGGAAAAATCGATAAATTGATTATTTCCAATCCCTTTTTAATATGACATAATTAAAACATTTTTCTTTTGAAAATCTTTTATTTTCTTGTCTTTAAATTTGAAATATCAAGCAAATTTTGAAGTCAGTGAGAGATCTAGGTAAGGTTTCCTTTCCTTAAACTGTTTTTTGAGGAATTACTGAGCTATTAAAAGAGTTGCGCTGTTAATTCATTCCTAACAATAAAAAGCTTCACAGTATTTCTTCTCAGTTTTCTTCAACCGTACGGTAATTTTTGAAATTCGTTCTTTAAATTTCACTAATTTTTCCCACGTTGCATTTGAACTTTTTTATATTCTTCAGTTTGCATATTTTTACCTCCCTCCAAGGTATAATTTTAATCCATAGTCACACCAATTTTTTTTTCTTTACCCTAGAATGCATTTTGACGTTAAAACTATCTCTTTTTGAATTTATATCATCGTCGCAGATATTATATCTACCAATTATAATTTTTTTTTCGTTTTTTTTTTCACCTTGTCGAAGATTTTTTTTTTGTCACAAATTTTTCTCTTATTTCACGGTTTACCGTATTTTATTGTCATCTTTCTCTCTTCTAAATTAAAATGCACCCGGTGGACGCATATTGTGAGCGAAACATTTTTACGGTTTAACGTTAAAAACTTTCTTATTTTTTGTGTTCTATTTTTATTTTTTTCTCATCTCTCTTTATCGATTTACTCATTGATGAGGATTTTATTTAAAAAGTCTGGGAGAAAAATGGGAGTAGGAACAGTTGGAGCTATAATATGAAGTTCTGGTGCTAAGTACGTAATAATCATCTTTTTCCGCAAAGATGTACGTGATTTGTGTCGAATTTTCATAAAAATCTCTTCGGGCATTGTTTTGTGAGAAGTTCTTTTTCATCCACGACACTTTTTATACTTTAAGTAATGTATATAGGGTTTAAAAAAAAATGTGAAAAAAGGAAGTGCAATAACTCATTATTTGTTCTGGAGACAGCGTTTTATTTCATTGCTTGATTGAGTTGAAAACTTTTTCTTGAAGTAGACATGACTTGGAAACTGTCTTTTTTCTGGAAAAAGTTTACATTAAAACTTTTGAATTTTACCCTATTTAATACCCATCACTTTGGATGGGACAGTTTGAAAAATTTTTTGCATAATCAAAAACATTTTTTTTCTTAATAATAGATTTTAAATTATCACATGTATCTGAGCAATATTACGAAGCGGTAAAGTCAAATAAAAATATATAAGAAATAAGAAGTAATTTTGATCCCTATCAGACATGAATCTGTCATCGAAAGCATTTGCTATGAAGTTAGCATAATTATTTGTGAACGAAAGAAAAATAAGACGTAATTCACAATTTGTGAACTATAGACTCGGTAGAGAATAATTATTTGTGATACAAGTGCGAAAAGTAGCAATCACCTACTTCGAACGAGTATAACACATTCTTTTTGCAACACTACACCCCCCTCAGAAAATTAAATTACAAAAAATATATTTTATTATTACTGAATAATAAAAAAATTTATATATATTTTTTTTAACCAAAAAATTACCCAACCTCTCTCCTCCACACTCCCAAAAAATTTGATAACTCTATTTTTCTAGAATTACCTATATTATGACTTTACTTTTTCGCCCCTTCTTCCTAACTTTTCCGTGGGGTAAAAGCACTAGGTTACCATCTTCACTACGCCAATGAAACACTCACAAAAAAAGCTAATTACAAGTAATTTGGTACTTTATAGCAAAAATAAATAAATCATAGTAACGAGTAGAATAAAAGCTTTTAAAAATAAAAAAGGTCAGCAGTTGTTAAATTTGGCTAAATTTTCAAGTAAACTACTTATGGAGAAAAAACTATTGAAAAAAAAAATCGATAAGAATAGTTTTCGATATTGTGTCACCTCTGGCCCTTCGATCATTCAGTACTGGTATGGATACCAAGTCGCCCAGTCTCACTAATGTTAATGAAATGTGTCATCATTCTAAACTGAACAATGGACATTAGCTTACTGCAGTTAATCTTTTGTCGTCTATTTTCGTCTGTTTTCGTCCAATTTCCGAAACCATCACAGATACACAATAACAACGAAATCAAAACTGACGCAAAAGAAGCTACTGCACATGTGCAGTAAACTGATGTACACTAAGATGTTGGCACGGATTTTCGTGTTTACCTGGGTATCCATTTCTAAAATGATCGAAGCTCTGGCCAGTTGTTGAAAATATCTCTGCCGCGCTTTAATCGCGGTAAGTGTATTTTCCAAAAGTGTCAAATTTTTTAATGGCTGCCATTCGAAAGCAGTTGACCGATTTCGCTCAAATTCAATACCAAACCGGTTCCTAATAGTCTTCAACTGCCATAAAAATTTCAAGCTAAAATGTTGAAATTTACGAGAGTTATCGTGATGACAACATGGTGGGTTTGCAACACTTTGAGAACCTCTTTCTCCGAAATTAGCTGATGAATTTCAAAAATTTTAACACGAATTTGTAGCCCATGAATGCTTTTAACACTACCCGAAGTTTCATTGCCATAGGTCAAACGCTCCATAGACTTCCAAAAAATGCCAAAATTAGTAAAAAAGTGTTAAATTTTGTAATGGCTGCCATTCAAAAACCAGTGGACTGATTTCGCTCAAATTCAATCCCAAACCAGTTCCTAATAGTCTCCAATTCCCATAAAAATTTAAAGCCAAAATCTTTTAATTTACCGGAGTTATCACGATGACAACATGGTTGATATGCAACATTTTGA
Organism: Ericerus pela; assembly: GCA_011428145.1. Classification (NCBI taxonomy): domain Eukaryota; kingdom Metazoa; phylum Arthropoda; class Insecta; order Hemiptera; family Coccidae; genus Ericerus; species Ericerus pela. The sequence continues at coordinate 661,062 of WOFM01000022.1, forward strand.
GAACCCCTTCCTCCGAAACTAACGGATAAATTTAAAAAATTTTAACAGGAATGTGTAGTCCATGAATTTTTCGTATAATACACCAGTTTCATTGCCATAGGTCGAACAGCGGAGGCTCCACAGACTCCCAAAATGAGAAAAAAGTGGAGATACATATATAGTGTACAGAAGAATTTGAGGGACCTATATGTTTGTGATCTACGACCCATGATCGGCGCTTGTCCACAGGTCCCGACATTGAACTAATGCAATAGTTGTATTTTCGTTTGGAAAATACAATAAAATTAAAAACATTTTTGTTCGAAGTTTTCTCATCTAGAGATAAAAATTCTAATCGCGCTTGTTCTCCAACATTATCTTCAACATTTCTGGAAGAAAACCAAAAATCACAAGAAAACACGAGAAAATATACAATTTAATAGAAATGACCACGATAAGAAAAATGTACACAAATCACAATAATTTTTCACGATAATTTAGCACATTAACCTCTTCTTTCTCCATTCCTCGCCCCCTTAAGCCACAGAAAAACATTAAATTCACGTCGGCTGTCACGACTGCGTGTAATTTACGCCGGGTGATGTTGAAGCCGCAGATAAAGCCGCAGCTCCGGCCACCATTGTTGTTGTTGCTGGCATGCCAGTCATCGAGGTAAGACTCGCGCCTCCCATTTCTCCAGCAGACCCGGCCTCAGACTCACCGTCGCCTTCGCCTTCGTCGCCGCGTTGGTGGACGCGTTCGCATTCCTCATAGTCTTTCTCCAGCGCGGCCAGGTTTTCGCGCGCGTCGATGAACTCCTGCTCATCCATGCCTTCGCTCAAGTACCAGTGGGCGTACGCCCGTTTGGAGAACATCAGATCAAACTTATAGTTGAGGCGCGACCACGCCTCGACGATGGCGGTCGTGTTCATGACAGAGCACAGTGCCACCCGCATCGGCGACATGCCGGATCCGGGTACCACTGTCGGCGGTTGATAGTTCATACCGACCTTGAAGCCGGTCGGACACCAGTCGACGAACTGCAGTCGGCTCATTTTCAGCGAGCGGATGGCGTCATTGATCGGGCGGTTGGGCAACAGGCCCCTGTAGAGGAGGCAACAGGCCATGTATTTGCCGCGCTGCGGATCGACGCGCAGCATCTGGCAGGACTTGCTGAAGCACATGCGCGTCAGCGTTTCGACGTTGATTTTTTCGTGACTTGCCTTTGAGATGGAGGCGAAGGGTGCGTAGCTGACGAGTGGGTAGTGGATGCGTGGATAGGGTACGAGGTTGGTCTGGAAGACGGACAGGTCGACGTTGAGCGATCCGTCGAAGCGCATGGAGGCAGTCAGTGCGGAGACGACCTGCGAGAAGATGCGATTCAACGTGATGTAGGTGGGGTTCTCCATGTCGAGGGCCACGGAGCAAATGTCGTAGAGCGCTTCGTTGTCCACCAAGAAGCCGCAGTCGCAAAGATCCATGGTGCCATTGGCCACGAGTACCGCGTTGTATGGTTCGACTACAGCTGTAGTCAGCTGCAAGATACGCGATTGATAAAAGTCAGAAAGGCTATGTTAGTTGGTGGTAGCGATGTTAAGCGAGTCAGTAAGACAGAAATTAGCGACTTTTGTTGGCGATTTTATTGTAGTATGACTTGAGGGTTTGGCAGTCGATGTATCAGCAAAATCTAAATGTGTCTTTTATTTGAGTAAGGCCATTTAACGAAGATTGTTTCTTCGCTGCAGATAAATTAGGTTGGTGGATGTGGACAATTTTGACCAATTTCTGGGTTGATGCGTGTTTTTTTTTTTTTTTTTGTGTCAGTTTTATAGACCTAATAATAAAACAGCAGAAATAATGTAACGGAACCTGTTCATTCTACTTAGGAAAAAAAAATTAAAGAACTTTGTGATAAGAAAACATTGAAGTATCGCGAAAAATAAAATGCCTATCTAATGATTAAACATTAATAGTAATAAAATAAGTAGGTAGGTATTTATTTGAGATTTACAGGTATATTCCAACGACACGTGTCACTGAATACCTTTTTGTAAATTCCTTAATTATTTATTTCACCCAAAATAGACCCACTGGACCGAAATCAATTAATATTCATGATTATAATGATTATGTGAGCTTAATGATTGAATAACTGCCTGCGTGAAAATTACGAAATTTTTTTTTACCAGTCATTTGGATGCAGTATTCTTTGTTACATTCAAATCTGTGCTCAAAATTCTTCTTCCTCTCCAAAGTTTTGAATAGTCTTCGTCAAGTGTATGAACATTTTTCTTACTCTGAGTACTAGGTAAATTATTAGAAATTCTTCACGAGTAGGTAAAGTTCGTGAATCATGGCAACTGGAAAAATCTACGTAACTTTCAAAACCAAAATGTTTTTCAACTTAAACTTCACCGTCACATACATGGCGGCCGGAATGAATGTTGGTCAAAAACTGGAAATTCATTGAGCACGTTTTAACTGTACTAACTTTCTCAGCAATATTTACCTCCAACGAAACAACTGGGTCTAGTTTGTTCTCCTTAAAAATTCATCTTAATAGTTGAGCTAGCAGATACGAAAAAGTATCTAGGTAGTTATTTTATTACAATTTTTTTTTCGTGTAGCTTTTGAGTTTTATCTAGAACATAAGTTGAAGAAAAAAAAACTTCTACAGAATCTCATAATGGTGATCAACGTTCCTAGATTTTCATTAATAAAGTTCCCATGAGAAGTGATCTAACTACTTATATTTTCATTCACATTTATAAATGGTAACTTGAATTAAGTCCTAATGAATATAATTCGTGGAAAAACCGTGTTAAATTATTAAGTATTTGATTATTTTCTGCATTAAAAAAAAAAAAATTAATGTTGCTGTTAATTGATATGCGCAGTCCTTATATTTCAAATTTTGACTTTTGCCCAAAATTTCGTCAATTAGTCACACTGTGCATCACACTGAAAAACTTGACTGCATAAAATGAAAAATGTCTGTATCTTTATAACGTTGTATTTTTATGGAGAAGAGCCCACGGCATTGAATTTTGGTTCCAATCTATGAAAAATTGATTTTCTCAGCTTATGGCCATTCGGAAAAACTTTTAGTCTTTTTGACTTTCCGTCTCCCTTCTTTTGAGGAGAAAATTCTTGTGGTTGAAAAAGAGTGAAAAAATTATGCGAAGGCTGATTTTGCGTTCTTAATTTGTTGTTGTCATACTACTATGCGCCAAATATTTTATCATATCATTGAATTACGTTTACATATTCATAAAAATAATAATCGGTGATATTATCGATTTATTCGTAGTTATAGTAATAGTAGCCTTGTTCTTTAAGACTGAAAGTTCTACATTTGAGGTTATAGGTTCTCAGAAGCTCCATTTTGTTCCAAGTTGAACAGCCAGATATCAAAAAGTGTTGAAAGGTTACTCATTCTTTTTCTATTTCCATAAAAGACGAAAAGTCATCGATATACATATATTAACTTACTTAGACAACTCAACGGTTTAATCTATCTTGTCGATTCTAAAAAAAATAATATAATGTTTAGAAACAAAGTTCATCAACATCAGTTAGATAGTTATCCAGAAATTTGCTGACAAACATTCATACATGCGTACAAAGAAACAGTTTTTTGTAGATGACTCAGAAACTATCGTATCGATTTTAAAACAAATAATATGGGACCTTAATGGGATTGTCTTCTATCATTTGAAAAAAACAGTTCATAAAATTTGATCTGGTGGTTCTCCTAAAATTCGTGGAAAACATATATACACATCAATACGGTTGGTAACTTGGTAAAGGGATAATAGACAGTCACCTATACCTTCAAAAACACGAACGTATTCTATGCACTTTCTATAAAGAGTATAGTTTAGATCAGTTAAAGCACATAGCTAATAGTAAAACCCCACTAATACGTTCTCGCTTAAAACGTTTTACTGCATATTACGCTGTTTTTTTGGAATCCCTTGATTTGCCATTCTAAAGTTATGTAAAATTTCCGGAGTAAGATGTTGTTGCGTATAACATTTTCCTGTGTAATACGTTTTTCAGGCAGGTCTGGCCAGGTTTACTTTTAGAAATTTAAAACTTTTTGATGAAAAAAGTTTTTTGAGTTCTGTCCTTGAAGTTGAAAATCGAAGCCCCTTTAGAAAATTATTGTCACCCTATTCAAATTTCAACATCAAGTTTTTGAAAAGTCTTGAAAGTTCCACTTTTTTTGGTCATACAGAACAAATCTTATCACAGCCTAATTTTTGACTTCTTCAATTTTTTTCAAGTAAAACATCGAAAAATTTTTTTTGAATTTTCTAAATTAAATTTTGAGTTTTTACTGTGGTCCCTTGAAAAAAGTATTAACTCAGTTCTACTGCAGTAAGTTACCGATCAATGGAAAGTAAATTCGCAAAAATTACGTTGAAAATTGGAGAAAGGAAAAAAATTATTGAAGTTTTAGAATTTTGCCTTGGAAATTTTATATTGGTCAAAAATTTGGTTTAAGAGTGCTAGTTATAGATCTACGTTTTGCATTCCACCACCAGATTTGTCCTATGTGGACGAAGAAAGCTAAAAAAAAAGAGACGAATTTTACGCTTTCTCTCTAGGTTTACGAAAAATGTTTCCTTTTTGTAACCAAGATGTGCCGCTTTTGTAAAAAAAAAAAAAAAAAAAAAGGTCATAAAGTGAGTCAGATTTATTTATGGAATTAATGGAATTGAATCTTTTGATTCTTTATACTATTATCAATTCAGTAGTTGTTAACAGTAGACTGCATTGAGCGAGTATTTTAGAGTGAGTTCATTACATTGCGATATCTACCTACCATATATTATGTTTTGCAACTATTACTGATAAACAACATTTTTATACACACCTTGGCGATGTATAAAGCAAGCGATTTTAGAACCACTTAGGATCAATGTATACATATGTCTTTACTTTATACATCGGTCTTCATACATGGTCTTGGGCGCATGCGTTACTTTATACACTGGTCCTACTCACTGCACATAGGTAGCCTTCTTTTATTTTTTTCGTAAAAGTTTTTCCGCTGTGGGGATTCGAAAAATATTTGTTATCTTATTTTTTTGTAGAGTGAGGGTGCTGCAAAAAATAGTGTGTGACTCAAATGTATATAGTAGGTTATTGATACTCGTCTCATTCTGCAATAATCACAATCGGATCGAAGTCACCTACATTATACACTTGTATCACAAATAACTATAAAGATTCAAAAGAAATCTACGTTATATTCATAATCACTGGGTTGATTACTCAAATAAATACGTAAAGGTTTTTGATGAACGATGGTAAAATAGAATGCAAACAGCTATCTTAATATTTTATTAAAATCTTGACCTTACCGTTGTATCTATCAATAATTCCTTGAAAATGGATTTATTATTCATTGAGAATATTACTAATTTCCTTTTTATATCTTCTAATTGCTTCAAGTAGTTCTGTTTCGGTCGAATGTCTTTTTTTTTTTCGTTAACATAAATATTTTTATTACAAAATTTCCTAATTTTTTGTATTATTTCTTCAAAAACTCGGACTTATTAGATAGAAAAAGTCTATTTTATTATTATCTTCTAAGAATAATTGTATGCTAATAATAAATCCATATTCAAGTAATGGTTGATGGATATAATGATAACCGTATTATGGCGAGCAGGAAGGTAGGCAAGTTACTGATAAAATAGCACGAAGAATTGAAAGATTCAATTGGATAGAAAAATTGGCGCATTGTTAAGCATTATAAAAATCGTTTGACCAATAACTTTTGGTCTTTACTCGGGTGAATTTTGGTCGGCTTAACATTCTACGTAGGTTTTACTTTTTATTTTTTTTATTTTTTTTTATGATAAGGTGATGTTTGACAAGCTCACATCATACACTGAATATCTAATCGTACTATCTATTATAAATATACGTGAGTTTAACTCACTCGTGGGCATGGATAAACAACGAATTCGAGTTTGTGCTTTTTTGGGTGCTCGGCGGCCAGATTTTCGGCAATTAATGCGGTTAGGCCGGATCCGGTACCTCCGCCCATCGAGTGGAACAAGAAAAAGCCGGCGATTCCTTCGCACGTGTCCACCTCTCTGCGAATGGCGTTCGCCACCGAGGATATCATTTCACGGCCGACCGTATAGTGTCCGCGACCGAAATTGTTGGCCGCATCCTCTTTGCCGGTGAGTAGCGAATCCGGCCGGAAGAGGCGCGCATATTGGTTGTTGCGTATTTCGTCTGAAAAGGGGCCACAAAATTAGTCGATCGGAGACGGTTGAGGCGAAATACTATAAATCCATATTATTTGAATGATCTAAAAAAAGTCCGACCATATTTTCATCGATTTTTATTTTTTTGATAATTTTTCACTTTGTACTTTTGATAGTGAAAGTTCTCTTTTTTTAATTAGTTTGTTAATTCTTTTATTAATTTTTCTTATGGGGTGACTCAAATGCCAAACATGGAAACTAGAAAATAAGAAATGTTTTCAGTCTAATTTTCAGTTTAGGCTTCATGTATAAAAGAGTTAACGTACAGTATTTTTAACTTTAATTAATTCATAATTCTTCTTCTTTCATCAGCAAAATTCAAACCATATAATCTGAATAAATTTAACCTATTTTACCTATTAATATTTTACTATTCACATTATTAATAACCTAAGTTTGGTTATTTTTTATTTGAAATGAAATTGTGTACCTTCTTGGTTCCTAAGTAAAATAACATTGGGTGCTATCAGTTGTAACAGCTGACGAATTTTTTATTTTACTCATAAAGAACAATGGCTTCCCTTATAATCTGACCTGAAATCTACTCGATTCGTATTATTCGGTCAAAATACGACTTTTTTATTTGGCCATGTAGTTAGAATTCATTTTTCTGGTGGGTCCTGTCTTGGTACCTTAAAGTCCACTTGTACAATCTCGAATTAAGCTCAAATTATTCAATCCTGGTTTTGTGTCGTCAAAGTTAGATGCAAGTTTGGCGCCATGTGCGGAATGGATAAATTCCAGAATTAAGAACCCCATTTTCCTTCTGTCTTATTATTATTCTCGTCGTTTAATATCATACACATTTTTCGAAATGCTCAATTTATTCCGTGTTTATACTCATGGTTTGTATTTCCTTATCTCGAACGATAATGTACTGGCTGAATTATTTTCAGCTCTAAATCAGTCAGTTTTTGTAAATCATATCGTACCAATATTAGCGAGCCTCTAGTTTTGGTAATATGAAAAATATTGTTCAGAGTATCATATAATTTAACGAGGTTTACTGAACAAGATATTGCAAATTGTCATGAATACTGAATGGCGACCCGCAACCAAAATAAATAAAATTACAATCAAAATAATTATGGCTATCGGTTCTTTAGTTAATTCGAAATTTTCGTTACCAATTACATTGGGCTCCAAATCTACGAAAATCGAACGCGGTACAAATTTTCCTCTGCTCGTTTCGTGATAGATTGAGCTTAAAAAGTCTATTCCATTACATTCTGCTTCATGTGGGGTTAGCATACCATCTGGAGCAATACCATGCTCTAAATTATATAGTTCCCAACAAGCGCTTCCTAATTGTACGCCGGCCTGGCCGATAAATATAGACACCACTTCCCGCTGGAAAAAAGTCAAAAAGGAGTTAATTTTAAGATCGAATATCTCCAGTGTCAGACTTTGTTCAGAAATGGACAGATTATCTTGAAGACATAATTTTACGCAAGATAATTTTCTTCATCGACTAAGACAATTCTGTTCTGCAAATTTAATAAAAAGCACTGGTTTTCAAAATAAATTTTCAGTAAATTTTGCTGTTCGTGAGGCATTACTTGATTTTGCAGGGCTTTTGCTTGCCATTTGAATGTTTTAATCGATTCCAAGTGTTTATCCTGAAGATCTTTTACTTGGTTTCATTATCTGATTATATTTTGATTAATAGCTATATTTCGATGCTTAGTCAACGTAAAAATTTCTGAATTAGGCTGGACATTTATGAGTGTTGTGTAATTTTTCGAACGAAAAGTTTATTATTTTAGAAGTTGTTGTCATTGTGGAAGAATTAAAGCTGAAATATAATATAGGTACTATGTGCTATGTTTCTCTCATACATTGAAATATTATAAATTAACTTTGTAACATTATTTTTCTAGTAGAAAATTTATAATACTTAGTAGGCCTATACTGATCATCTTAAATCTGGCCTAATTTGTCGTTTGAAATTGTGAAGGTACGTGAGCACTACTGTCCACTTTTCATTTGATGCACTCGAAATGATCACAATTTTTCTCGATGCGTCAGCCGAACTGATTATGAAGATGTTTTGAAATTCGTAAAATTAATTTTTTTGGTATAAATAAAATACATTCTTACCATGTTCTGAATATTAAATGCTTCGAGAATTTTAAATTATTTTGAATTTTGATTAAATTTCTTCGAAAAAACTACGGTAATTTAACTGATTTTCTAGATTTTATGTGAAAAAAAAAATTGTTTTTTCATTTTGTTTTCAAACAGTGTAATCATTCTTATCTGTAGAATATTGAACATATTGCGAATCAGATTTTTTCTTTTGGTCTTGGTGGCCAGTTATTTTTCGCTTCTAAGATATGAATAGAAAATAAATTCTTGATAAATTATTTTTCCTGACATGCTCCATTCTATTTTTTTAGTTTTTTCTGAGAAATTTCAATTTCTGTAGGAATTTTGTAATTTCTGCTGCTGTAAAGTAAAAGCAAGTTCTCGTTTCTGTGATCTTGAGACATGGCCATGAATCCAAAATTTAAGTTTTAACCTTCTAAAATTGGAATTATTTGCTTAGCTTTGTATTAATTTACCTGTCTAATTCCATTTTCATGGACACGTCATCTCATCTCTGTTGTAGCTTTATTAGCATTTTTTCATGATAATCCAAGCTCTGTTGAAAGTTTACTTTATTTGGGGACGCCATGTCGTTGTACATGGTTTTTATTGTGTTGAATTCAAGTTTTAGGCTCAACTACGTATAATTTTCCTGACTCTTCCTATTGAAAAATATTGCTATTCATTGGAAAAACGGGAACGTGATTTGAATTCTTGGTACCTTCCTATACTCGAATTTTCTTTCTTTTTAGCTGGAAATGGAGAAACAAATCTCTTTTTATGTAAAAAAGAAGATGTCCGATACTTTCACTCACTCATCACTGCCCAGCCAAAACTACTGCATTGATCGGGCTTGAAATGTTGAAGGTATATACGTTCTTGGTGTTCACTAAGAGAAAATTTTTCGAATTCCTTCACATAGGGAATGAAAAAGGGTAAAATTTGTTTTTATGTAATACTTGATCAGAAAGGCAGTGTTTATGCTGGTATTTTGCGGGTGAAAAGTAGCTCATATCATTGATGAATGTAACCTCGATGCAAAGTGAATGCGCCTCCATGTAAAAACATGAAGCATCTTTTTACCTTAAAACACGTTCACTTTACATCGAAGTTAAGATTACATTTTCTGAATGAAACGTTAAATCTGGCACCATGAGGAAGTTGATTTTTGCTCAGTTTTTTATAATTTTTGTGTAAGACTCATCATTTGATAGAATTTTAACATTTTATCACTTTCTGATCTTTAATTATGTAAAATATCGTTCTTAACAACGTTCAAAAGTGAGTTTATATGACTCGGGAATTGTTCACTCTCTGTGCTCATTTTGCAAACTCTCTCACATGTAAACACTCACTTTTGAACCGTGATGTGTAATATACTACTTCAATATTTCTTTAACGCTATGAAATGTCAAAGAAATTTTTGCTCTATACATTTTTTTTGTGCATTCCATAAAAATCAATTTCTGGATTTTTCGAAACTCATCACGTAATCTCTTGTTGGAAATCTGTGCATATCATTTTTAAATACTTGAACCCTAAGACTAAAACGCATTTCTCTTTCTACATCAGATTCAAGTTAAAGAGGTTCTATCAATTGCATGATGTCAATAGCATCTCACTTTGTTTACCCTGACTTGATGCCTTTCAGATTTAAAAATATTCGAACTAGCCTATCTTTCCTTACAAATTTTCTGTTCAGAAAAATTATAATTATTAATATTGTCAACAGTAAGTTTTAAAAAAAATTCTGGTATTGAAACACAGTGTCAGGGGCAGGGTTTGATTTTTGTCTCATGACCCCAGGAAACTTTTGACACTCTTGGTTGAAATTTGTGTATATATGTATATGTTATGTACAAAGTCCAAAATTGTACCATCCTAGGATGGTACAGTCATTTTTTTACGATCTTAAGATGGTACAAGGCATTTTGTACTTTTTGGACTTGTTAAAAATTTTCTTGTACCATCCTAAGACAGCATTGACGTTTTTTACGCAGTTTTATTTTGTTGTACAAGATTAGTTTTACCAAGTCCAAAATGCTCTTTTCATAATATTTCCTGCAGAAGATAGTCTTTATCTTTTTAGATTCATTTTGTTATTGAATAGAGAGGGCAGTTAGGTAGGTAATGAAAAAAATTTTTCTCCGCTTTTGATTCTTTATGTAGGTTTTGCTTTTTTTTCAACTACTCATTCGATTTGGTAAAGTGCCGGAGTTAAACTTTAAAGTTTTGAATTTTCACTTTTCATAACTTGCTATAAAACTAAAAAGTAGAATTGAAAACTAACTTTCATTCAGAGCAGTTTCGCAACTAAAACTCTTGAAGAAAACTTTCGAACCTAATTAAAGCTTTCAGTTGTTTTAGTTTTCGTTTCTCGTAATTTACACTTATCCAAAAATCATTAAATAAAACAGAAAACTAACTTTGAAAAGAATTGGTTCAGAACTAAAACTTTCGAATAATTCAATTACAGCTTTCAAAATAGAGCTTTCCAACAGATACTTAGCAGAAACCATTTAAAGATAGACATTCACATAAGGCTAAAATTTTGTGAAAATTTTCATTCGAAAATTTTGAAATTTAGAACACCTCTTCGGATCTAAACAAGGATGAATTTTGTTGTTTCTGATCCAGATCGACTAGATGGTGCGTTAGGTACATCCTGATTGTTGAATTTTTGAAGCTTAAATGGTTCTAAAATGGTTAAATTTTAAAACCATTAGTCACAAAATTTGGTACAGACATTGAATATATTGTACTCCATGATTCTGCATAATTTTTGTTCAGACTGCTTCATGATTCATGTATAGAGGTGATTTGAAAAAATCTTAAACTATTGCTTAATTGTTTTGAAACTTTGTAATTCTTTCACTTCATTATGAATTTTCTTGATACTTCATTTTAAATTTAATATTTACAAACCATTCTTCCAAATAGTTTTTATTTTTCTATTTTTTTTATTGTATTTAATTTCATCAAATTATATTATATTCCAACAAATTACAAAATATGATTTAAACCAAATTAAAATTTCTCCTGCGAAAATGATTTTAAAAATCCTAAATATTGTTAACATGAGAAGATATATTCTAAAAAGGAAAAAAAAGTTGTTAACAAAGCACTCTTGCTGCTATTTTTATCGTACGCTTCGATCATTTAACACTGGATACCCAGTAGCCGTATATGACTAATATTAATCAAACATGTCATGATTACAAAACCCATAAATGGGCATAAATTTTCTACACATGTGCTGTAGGTCTGTTTTCATCTTCTTTCAATACATTGGTCATGTGAATCTAAAGCTATCTGACATCTCGCTGTGAATCCAGTGAAATCAAGTCAAATCTGTGCCTGTTTTCCAGGTTTCAGAACAATAAATAATGTTGGCACAGATAGTTGTGTTGAGAATCAGTACTTAAGTGAAAAGTTGTGCAATCAACTGCTCAGAATCGACAAGTTATTCACCTGGTTGTAGCAAAGATATACAGCTAAAGAGATCAACATCCTCTTAAAAACATGTTAAAGATAGAACATTTGGAATTCGAATATTTGTTACTGTGCATGTGTTGTAGCTTGATACTGTGTATGCATTGGTATGGAGATGTCTATTTTCAGAATGAAGTATGTGCAGCTTTGGATGCGCAGAACATACAACTTAAACTGCTTCTTTTCTGTCTTTTAGGTGTTTTTAAACCAAAGCGTATATGGTGCATTGGACATCTCTCCAGTTTTATGTCTTTGGTTGCAGCACTGGAGTCATTTGTTTTCATTCAGTTACTTGGTGAGCGTGGTTAACTTTTTGCCCTATTCGCGAGTAGAGTAAATAGTTGTGAAAAGTGAACCGAAATTTGTTCGTGACTTGGACGCGTTTTATCAAAAATGATAAAAGATAACTTCACAAATGGGTAAAAGTTCACTCCAACCATTCAGAATCAGACGGTATGGTGGGTTCTAATCAATATCACATGATATTTTTTCTCTATTAAAAAGTTGTTTGATTCTGAACGTGCACTTGTTTGTAACCAGAATTAACTCATGTTGTCTTACAAACCAAGCTTACTTTAATGCTCATATATGTTTAGATTATTACAACGAACTTCGAGTGTGATATCTTTAATGATGTGTTGTCAGTCGCACTTGAACTGTTTTAGTTTACCATCGTCAGTAATGTCGTCTCGTTTTATTTAAAGTTTTAAATCTTCAACACTGCTCACTACCGCAATAAAATATCTCTTAGTTCATGTTCTAGCCCCTGTAATGGCTAAAATGATGTTTAATTTTTATCAGTTATCACCTATCACTGATTTATTCTCTTTCACAAAAGCGTATTTAAAAAAAATTATTTTTTACCATAATTTATCCGACAAGCAATCATTTATTAAGTTTCACATAATTCAATGTCATCAAATATTCAATTATTTTCTCTGTTTTTTTTGTTTTTTTTGTTTTTTTTGGCTTATAAAAACCTGCATTTTTTCTAGGGTGTTTGGCTGCGCTAGATTTTTGTGTACTAATTCCGGCCGGATTAACTTCGTGGTCGCAGATTTGATCCCATTGTAAATTCGCATTTCGATTCCACTGTTTATCATCGGCGGCCGTCCTGCCGCTCGCGTCAGTACATGTTTTCGTTTTTTCGCCTTCGCAAAAGTTGACATTATAATTATTTGCTCCATTTGATGTGGAATTAAATTTTCATTTGTCGCCTTATTGTCAACGTCGAGTCGAGTCGCGTCGTCGTTGCGTGTCCTCGACAATATCGTACTATCGGCACTCGAAGCGAGCAGTTAGGCGCGAAATTTTGTATTCTTCGCAGCCAAAACGTGTGCGCGCTAATTAAAATTGTCGGTTTCGACAGAAATTTGCAATCTGTGCTGCGCTGTTTGCGTGTGCCTGTCTCTGTGTCTTACTCCCCACCAACGGTCTTTCCTCAGCTTGTGCATACACATAGCTACCGTTTTCGCTAGCCCATTGGCAGTTGAAATTAGGTTGGCATTCGTTGGAAACCGAAATCCACATTTTACTTTTGGGTCGGAACTCGGAAACGATTTATTCGGCGCGGGTGCGCCGCACACCCCCTCGCTCCACCCGCTTCTTTCGCCTTCGGTTTCCGTCGCCGAATTCGCGATAATCGAATGACAGCTTCTTAAAATTTTCGCCAGATTCTCGTCTCGTATATTTTCGTTTATTACCTCCGGTATTTTCGTATTCAGCTTACGATGCGTTCGTGCACAAAACTTTAGCGAATGAATGGCAACGGCAGCAGCAGCAGCAGCGAAAATGAGTGAAAGAAAAAATTCAATGTCGTTTACCACTTTTGCGGATGAAAGGGTTCGATTTTAAGAGCTGGATGGAGAGTAAAAAAAAATGACATCGCGTTTATTCCGATTTATTTGTTACGCGCGCACAATCTAACGATGTGTTTATTTATGCGCTGGTAATCCATAATGTACTAACTTATTATTCTTTTGGAAAGCTGTTTTCAGTTTCAATCGAATATGAACAGTATTGGATGACTTAAGTTTGTTGAGAAAGAATGAAAAGAGCTATCGTTGGTGTAATGTGAAAAGATATCGGATTCCGCATCCTCTATGATTGAATCAAAATGTGCTTTTTTTTTCCCTTTTTTTTTAGCGAGTATGTGTGTTTACTCGGGTAAATACTGCAACGAGCTCAATTTTTCGAGTCACAGGAAATTACGTTTTCTCATCCTCCTCCTCATTTGCGAATTTCATTTTCTTCGCCAGGATTATAATCGAGTAAAAGCTGTACTTTGAGTGCATGCAGATATATGTATTCTGTGCATTGTAGGTCATACCAAGAAAGATATTGTTTTTTAACCTGTGACCTGAATAGAAAATTTCGGAATAATAAGCATTGAAAAATTCGAAAAGAAATTTGGCGCTGCAATACTTCGCTAGAAAACCCAGTTTCCCAATTTTCATTTATAATATTAAAAAAATGAAAATAATAAAAATTAAACCTAAATTAATAGAATGCAGAAAAGACCGTGTGCTTTTCCAGGAATTTTTTATTTTTCTTTTACATTTCTCCCGAAAACTACTAAACAAATTGGGAACAATACTAGAAGCCTTTTTCATTCGCCTTATATGAATAACACTGCATCCCGATTTGTTGGTAAAACAAATCGATATACAACATTGTCGATAGTCAATCCATTTTTCTGTAATTCTATCACCTCGGTGACAAATTCCTTCAAATAGTCATTCGGGCATATTGGTTTTTTTTTGCCTTCATACAAACCAATCAGAAAAACAGGAAATTGCTCTATGCTGCCCAGCATTGGATGAAATTCTTGCCCATTGGCATGTCTGCAGAGTGGCAAGCCATCAATATTCAGGGAAAAGCGTATTTCATTGACATTCTTATCAAAAAGGGTAACACCTTGCATGCATAAAACGTTTGCAATGCCGAAATATGTTAGAATGCCAGGAGGAATAAGACGAGTAGTGTGATTGATTGTGGGGGGTCGTAGACTGCGACAATCAATTGGAAATTTAGCAGCAACATTCGATGGAAGGAATTTCTTCATAAACCGCAAAATATCGTTTTGTAGTTGAAAGGTAGCAGAGTTGACAGTGAAAATAGTGTGTAGTTCATGAAGATGCCTTTGAAAAGTAGTCATTTCTTGGGATGATCCTGATGGTTGCACAGCACGATACTCCTGAGGGGCCTGGTGACAAGCACTTGAAAACATTAAAGATAAATTATTGCCAGCAACTGTGGGATTGTCTTCTGATTGATCATCGTTGACAATTTCAGAAAATGAATTATCCATTATTGACAAATTGTCAGCATTTAATTGTGGCTCTGGTGAAGGATTGAGAGGCAAATCACAAATATTAGTGTTATCACTACTATTTATATTGGATGTTGCAGTAGACTGCGTATCAACCAACCACGAGTTTACTATTTCTTTCAACAGATCAAGTGAAACTCTTTGATTTGCCCACTAGGGAAAAGAAACAAGACAGAAATAGTGTAAAAATTTGGTTTTAAATGTAGAATTTGCCTACAAGGACCACAACCACAGTGAATATTAATGGGAATAAAGTAATTGGAACAAGGGCTTAAATGAGGGGCATAAAGAGGGTTGATTTTCTACATATAACTTGTTTTTGCAGTTCTCATTTTACAACTAATTTTGAAAAAGAAATTTGAATAAATTTTTCATTTGAAATTAAAAGGCAGTTTTCTGTCTCAAGCAAATTTGTTTTCCCCTGACACCTTCTCAACAATTTCCAGTTACACCTATACGATATTAACCTGGTAGTTATTCAAAAAGCAAACTACAAAAAATACCCTCAACCCAATCAAACCCGAAACAATTAAAAACTGTTTTAAGAATGTTGAAAATTGGTTGAAACTCACATGTGATATATATGGTGTTTTTAGAGAATTCTGTAAAGTCATAGTGGCGCGTTTATTTTATAGTGATCAGTTGTAATTATTGTTTTTTAATTGTTTTATGTGCTGTATTTTGTTTGTGTTTCATTATTATAAAATTTTGTAGTGTTTTTATTGGAAATGTACTTCTATACTGCTATACAATGGCTGACCGAAGACCGTAAGTATTATGATATTATTCATATATTAATTCACAGCAGGTATTTAGTTATATTTATTTTTAATTAATTTTCAATAAGGTGGAGTCCTTACGAGCTTCCCCCATATACGCCAGGCGACTGGATGGAGGAAAGAATGGAGTACAAACAGCTAACCAACGAATTCTACGAAAACCAGAGATTGGTATGTTGATTGTTTCCATAAATTTACAAGCACACATATTTCTAGTTAATGCTGTAATTTAACTATTGATGAGTTTAGGACATGGAACAACAAGAACAACTGCTCGAATATCAAAGACAACAAGACCAAATAGAAGAACAAAGACAACAACAACAACAACAACAACAATGACAAGAAGAGAGAGAACGACGACGTGAACAACAAGAACAACAACAAGACCAACTACAAGACCAACAACAAGACCAACAAGCTGGACCTTCAACCGCTCCCACACCAAATTTTCATCACAATTTAATTTTCCCCCGAAGACAGCCGCCGAACCCACATCCCAATGCTGATAACCCGTACTTTTGGCCAGAGTTGGGGCATATCACCTGCCACTAATGTGGCCTTAATGGACATTACAACGGTGATTGCCCCTACGGACGTAAAAAATGTTACAGGTGCAAGCAGCTGGGACATATTGCGAGAAATTGTCAGGTGGTGAGTGCAGAGGAGTCCCAGCGAAAAAAGTAATTATTTTTATCTTAATCCAAAATTTTTTTTGAAATTAGCTACACGAGAATTTCCGCAATAATGGGAGTAATTTTGAAACAGTACAAAATTGAAATTATGTAGATAGGAATTGGATACTATATTGTGGGATTATAACCGCAATTAACAAGAATAACAGCAAGATCAAATTTGAAACGGCCTTATTATCGTTCGTATACTTAATTAGGATTATAATTCAAATTCATTTCTGTTAGGTACTTTTTTTTGTAATTATAAATGTTTATTTAGGTTCGTATAACGAGTTTATAGTATCAATTGGGAATATGTAAGGTTGATTCTCATGGGTTTGCATCTAAGGTTTTATGAAATTGAAATTTTACAATATAGATAATAAGTCGATACTGTATTGGGGAATTATAATGGAAACAAGAATAACAGTAAGATCAATTTTGAAACAGCTTCATCTCTCGCACTTCGTTGGGAGTAATTCAAACCATTTCATATACTGTTTTTTGCCTTATATATGTTTGTTTTTATTGTAATGAATTTGTACGTATCATTTGAAGCTGCGTAAAGTTGATCTTAAGTTTTTGATGGTTTCATGAATGGACTGCAGATTCGTGTATTTTCAAATACTATACAATATTTTACATTTAATGTCATATGTAATATCTTGCTGTTTTTCTTGCAGAGAATTGAATGCAGCGGCCATATGTGCAGTTTGCCTCATTAATCAGAAAACAAAGCTGTACAGACCTTGTGGCCACATTGCAACATGCGATAGTTGCCATGAGACGCTATTAAGAGATCATCCGCCACTCATGTGTCCCATGTGTCGCACACGTGTGCGAAGAGTTACGAGTGTGTTTTTATAGAAACGGCTGACATAAAGTAAGTCCTATACTATATTATTTTATGACACATTACTTAAAATGTGTAATTATCATTTATTTTTTTATTATATTCTGTTTAACAGCACAAGAATAGTAACAAGAATAATTTCAAGGATCCTGTATAATCCTAACTTCTTATATTTTGGCCTTGTCATTCGTCATTGTATTTCATGATTCAACATCAAAGTTAAATGGTTTTTAATTCTTAAAATCACGATGAATTGTTCCTTATATATAAATATTTTGTAGTTTTATTGTATTATAATTCGTCTTCTTCTTGTCTTATATTTTTTGCACATATTATTTTGAAATCCTAATTATTGCTTTTCTGCAGTATAATGATCGAGAGTAATATGATTTGAGGATGTATAGTAAATATAGTACAGGTTTGTGAAACTGAAATTGTAATTGTAGTATATAGCTGATTTGGTGTTTGGTGTATAAGAGCAACAAGAATAACAGTTGATAAATTTTTAAACAATTTTATCAATCATATTTCCATAATGAGAGTAAGTGAAAATGCCATATTATCTATATACCTGGTTCTGTTTTGTTTTTGGCAGAAAGAGGGAAGTAAAATGGAAGTAAGTTGGTAGCAAGAAGGAAGTAAGAGGGAAGTAAGTTGGTAGCAAGATGGAATTAAGAGGGAAGTAACATGGAAGTAAGTTGGTAGCAAGATGGAAGTAAAAATGAAGTAATATGGAAGTAAGTTGGTAGCAAGATGGAAGTAAGAGGGAAGTAACATGGAAGTAAGTTGGTAGCAAGAAGGAAGTAACGTGGAAGTAAGTAAGTTGGTAGCAAGATGGAAGTAAAATGGAAGTAACATGGAAGTAAGTTGGTAGCAAGATGGAAGTAAAAGGGAAGTAACATGGAAGTAAGTTGGTAGCAAGAAGGAAGTAACATGGAAGTAAGTTGGTAGCAAGATGGAAGTAAAAGGGAAGTAACGTGGAAGTAAGTTGGTAGCAAGATGGAAGTAAAAGGGAAGTAACATGGACGTAAGTTGGTAGCAAGATGAAAGTAAGTTGATAGCAAGATGGAAGTAAAAGAGAAGTAACATGAAAGTAAGTTGGTAGCAAGATGGAAGTAAAAGGGAAGTAACTTGGAAGTAAGTTGGTAGCAAGAAGGAAGTAACGTGGAAGTAAGTAAGTTGGTAGCAAGATGGAAGTAAAAGGGAAGTAACATGGAAGTAAGTTGGTAGCAAGAAGGAAGTAACGTGGAAGTAAGTAAGTTGGTAGCAAGATGGAAGTAAAAGGGAAGTAACATGGAAGTAAGTTGGTAGCAAGAAGGAAGTAACGTGGAAGTAAGTAAGTTGGTAGCAAGATGGAAGTAACTTGGAAGTAAGTTGGTAGCAAGATGGAAGTAAGAAGGAAGTAACATGGAAATAAGTTGGTAGCAAGTAGGTGGCAAGTGAGAAGTAACTAGGAAGTATAAATGGTTAAAAATTGGGCTGGAAATTGGAAGTAAACTGGAAGCATAATTGGGTAACAAGTTGGCAACAAATGGGATGCAAGAAGGCTGCAAAAATTGGGAATAACCCAGCAGCAAATGAGCAGTAAGTGGGAAGTAACTAAGTGGTAAATGGGAAGTAACTAGGAAGCAAAAATGGGAAGCAAATAGGCTGCAAATGAAAAGCAATGAGGAAGTTTAGTGGGTAACAAGTAGGGAGAAATTGGGAAGTAAGAAGGTAATAAAATTGGCAGTGACTAGGGAACAAATGAGCAGTAACCAGGCAGTCAATGGGTAGTAACTAAGCAGTAAATGGGAAGTAGCCAGGAAGAAAAAATGGTTAGCAAGAGAGCTGAAAATGGGAAGTAACTAAGCAGCACAAATGAGAAGCTGGTTGGCTGCAAATGGGAAGCAACCAGGATGAAATGTGTGTAATTTTACATACCAATTTCTGCCTGTTTGCTTCCAATTTGCTGCCCTGGCACATCAAGGCAGTAACAAGGCTGCAAACAGGAAGCAAAAAAATGTAATTTTAAAACCCACTTACTGCCTATTTACTTACCAGTTACTTCCAGTCACAAGTGGGCAGTAAATGGTAAGCAACTGAGATCACCAGAAAAAGGGGCGTGGCCTAGTCTGATTCCCAGTTACTGCCTACTTGTGACGGGAAGTAACTGGGTTCTGTGCCAGATTTTGCACAACGGGTTGACGAATAGAAATCTCACTTTTTTCAGACCACGTCCTATATGAGGACTTCTAATCATGAAGATTTCAGCTCTATTCCTTTTGTAGTTTTCTCAGAACTGTGAACTAAAAATTTGGGCGATACATAAAATATGTAATTATATGTATATAAATATTATATATATCATCATCAGTATCAATATAATAAACGTACAACCCAGTTTTTTAAGTCAAAACTAAAATAAAACATACGAAAATTATTGAACAATTCGTATGCATACGCTAACTATATCAAACAACAACAAATATTTCGTTGTTCCACCGAAATAACGAATTGATTTCAAGGTTACCACGTTTACTAGCAAACTGGGTAAAAACAGAAGAAATTCTGCCAAATTCTGGCCTATTAATTTAAGTACGAATGTTTTTTATTTGTAATTCCAAAAACCAATTTATTGAGATGTACAGTGAGAAATTCTCTATTGAAAAAGATGCCAGAATTTCGCAATTATTATGTGTCCATATTTTGTCTGAGGAAAAATGGCTCCTTAAAGTACACCTGACTATGTGCGACAATTACAGATTTGACATTTTTTTATTATCGACGAATAATCTCTAGGGGTGAAACCTAGGGATACGTGGAGGGGCTATACCCTCAGAAAAAATCATAAATAGCCTATTGCTGTTGAGGGAAACAAAAGAATGCCTCTATTTTCACTTTTTTTGAATGTCGTACATAGTGACTAAAAGTATTTCCACATTTTCAAATTCCTTGTTCTTAATGATTGTTTATACTCGTCATAGATTTTATGGCCTCTGTTGATGTTTGACGCATCCGCCTAATTGTTTTTTTTTTTTGAAAATTGAAAGGAATTTTGTGGGTTCCTTGGTCTAAATTGTGACTTTTCGAATCTTTTTGGGTGCTACTTAAAATTACTAACACGGACAGTTTTGATTCTGAAACAGTTCAACTCTAAAGAGCGGCAATGGGGAAGGTGAAGAAATGAAAAAATATTTGTTTCATTAAAGGAAGTTGGACCTACTGATGTGTAGAAGTAACCTACAGCAGTGTCGTTGTTTAAGTGGGAAGTTCCAACCCACCCCTCCCAAGAGACCCGAAAAATTGTATTTTTGTGCAGAGTCCACTCATTAAATTGATAAATTATTTTTTGCAACTCCCTTACCAAAAGTATGTTTTTTTTCGCACCTTTATGGAACAAAAAGTGGCGAATTTCGGTAGGAGTCAAAAATTATCTTCTGCACATGCGCACTTGCAACTTGAATTTCTGATGAATTTCTCGTACAGGTTGATTAATTTCTCCCATGGGTTGGCTACTTTCTCAGTTTTTATTATTTCTCGCTAGGAACTAAATACCATATTTTTTAAAAACATTCTGAAAACATGCAAACTGAAAAATTTAAAGAAAAATTTTTTGGTTTAAAAAAAAATTGTTGATTATTATTTGGATCAGAAGAAAAAAAAAATCATTCTCATTTTGTAGGGAACAGTGGGAGGTAGTTGCAAAAAATAGTGTGTGATACAAGTGCAAAAAGTAGGCGATTTTGATACGAGTTTGAATTTTTCAGCACGAGCCGGGGCCAGTGCGGCAAATCACACGATTATCAATAACCTACTTTGCCTAGGCCTTTTTTTTGGGTCTGATTACTTGTAGAAAACCCCTTCCAGAATCTTAAGTTATCTACGCTACTAAAATACTCTCAGATTTAGATATCGAGGACAAAGGATTTATAACAAATGAATGGTTTGTTGTTGTCTTAACGAAATAAATTAAATCTTATTTTGAAAGAAATAAACCGTATTCAACTTTTCACGAATAGAAGAAAACTTACATTTAAAAAATGTGAAGCATCATAAACATTTATTCACTATCATATCAGTATTCTCACTACCTGCGTATCCAGTTACCTTGTGAATTTGTGACCACTTCCGTATGAAAATAAAAACTACAAATCACATTCGTTCTGGCCCAATAAAAATACGTATTTATGTAAGTTTTCGAACATCCCTCATTTTTCGATGTTGATTTCAAGCAAAGGTATGCGATGTTGCGATATTAAAATTTTTTTCACTCTAAAAACGTGTTTCTACTATACTTTGAAGACGTGTGGAGAAATTGAAATTGAAAATATGTCTTCGCTGTGCTGTTCAGATTGCTAATTACACGCAGCTGTTTTTTTTTCTTAAACGCTACACTTGGTTGTTGAATTTGTTATGCTAATTCCTGTCATACTTAATTTTTCTTTTTTCTTCCTATGCTATAATTAGAATTTTAGAAAATCGTTTTTCGCATTACTTAAGTACTACGTTTATTTTTACGACGACGATCTTCCTTTTCTTCCGTTTTTTTTTTCCTCGAAAAAACAAAAGTTTTACAATCGCAATTTCTGTTCACTTTTCTTTCCCTCTATCTTCACAGTGTTTCCATCTCTCTTGCACACTCTGTCTGTACTTCTGCCTTTTTGGTGCCATGCCGTTTTGCCAGTCGTTATCTTCCGCATTCGTTTTGGAAAATTTACGAAAGCACAAGCCCCATTAGCGGATAACATATAATTATTTTACGACCTACTGAAAAAATTCGAACTGTATATTATTCGTGGGGAAACAGGAAGAAATGTAACCAGAAGGGGTTGCGAGGGGATTAAAATTTCAGAGTCGTAAAATTCATTTATTTTTGCGTTTTCGCGATTCTAGTGTCACCGTAGAAAATGACAAATGCGAATCTAACACATTTATGCGACTGGCTTTTTCATTTTTTAACTTTTTTTTTTATATTTTTCCTTTCGGCTTTTTTTTTTTTTTAATACTTTCCCTTAGGCTTTTATTTCGTTTGTAATGCCGTAAGTCGTTTTTTTTCAGAACTGTTGTTTTTTTTGCCTTGTTTTTGTTTTATTTTTTTGAAAAACGAAAGGTAAAAAGTTTTTGTTTTATTTTGCCTATTTACTAGCAAAACGACGGAAATAAGCGTATAGGCTATACGAAGGAGAAAGTGTAGTGGAGAAGAAAGAGAAAGTTTTGCGGGTAGTATTTTAATATTTTGAAGGCGAAAACGTGCAACGTATTTCATCCTATTAGGGTGATTATTTCGATTTTTCGCGCTAAATTCTCTTTTGTTGTTAGAGGTAAAATTGAATTTATTGGTTTTTGTATAGATATCAGAAGGAAGGTTTTAACCACTGATGCGATTTAAGAGCTGTTTGTTTATCGTTTGGAGTCGTTTGCTGAAATATACTCTACTGTGACAATGGCTGATAATGTATTTGTGGAAAGTGAAATGGCCTTTTTTTTATTAAGTTTGCTTGCAAACGGGGTATTAGAATTCACCTCGCTAGAGGATTAGGGAATGAAGATGATGAAAATCATCCGTTTCATGAGAATAGAAAACGATCGGTACCATTTTCTCATTTTCTAATAATTTTTTTTATTTAAGTGTGTGTATGTTACCGTCGAAACTAGAATTTGGTCATTTATATTAGTCTAAACTAGAATTGGAATATGCGTTGGGCGGTTCTAGTTCTGACTGGTTAAAACAAGAAAACAAATTTTTAGTTGAAGCTAATAGTTCTTAGTCAAAAACCAGTTACCGAGTGTAAATACAGCATTTTTTTGTAAAAAAAAAAAAAAAAAGCTTCTTCGCTTAGGTTTAATATATTTATCAAGAATTATTTTTTTTTTTGCGGGGCTGACCCTCAATAAGGAGCAGCCAAAAAAACCTAAAATGGTGTAGTTAACTAAGACCGAATACAGATAACAGTTTTGACTAAATTTTCAGACAAAATTAGTTTTAACTTATTTTTGGATTTTGACATTCGTATGTTGGTCAGAACTAGAACCGCCCAACACATTTTCTAATTCTAGTTTTTATTGGTCAGTACTAGAAGAGTCAAACGTCATTTTCCAATTTTAGTTTAGACTTGTTAAAACTACAAATAACCAAATTATAGTTTAGACAGTAACATATATATATATATATCGCACAAAATTCGTATTCACAGTTTTGAGAAAACTGCAAAAGAAATAGGGCTGAAATTTTTAATAAAAATGGTCATTATATAACACAGGTCTGATAGGAGTTTTTTACCTATTGGTTTTGTAATTTCCGAAAAAACTTGAAAACACAAAATTCTATGAAAAATGATTTTTCGATGATTTTGAAAAAACTACAAAAAAAATCAGGGGTGGAATTTACCTACACAATACATTCCTATTACAAGTGTACAAGATTCATAGAAGTTTAGTGCCTATTCGTACAGTTGACTTTGAGAAAATTGGAAAAGAAAAAATTACTAAAAAAAAGTTTATGTTCCCAGTTTTGAAAAAATTACGAAAATGATGGGGCTGAAATTTTAACGAATAGTAAACCTTATAAAGGTCCAAGTCTGATAAGAGTTCGATATCTATTGGTTCAGTAGTTTCCGTGAAAACTGGAGAACAAAAAAATTCTTGGAAAAGTGGTTTTTCAAAGATTTTGAGGTAATTACAAAAGGGATTTGGCAGAAATTTTCACCATAGATTTTCCTTAGATTGTGGGAAATCTGATATTAGTTTGGTGAATATTAGTTCAGTAGTTTTCGAGAAAATTGGAGAAGAAAAAAATTGCTGGGGAAAACTTTGTTTACGATTTTGAAAAAACTATTAAAGGGACAGTGCTAAAATTTTATTGAAAAGTAGTCCTTGTATAGTAACAGGTTTGGTACTAGTTTGTTGTTTATTGGTTCAGTAGTTTCCGAGAAAACTGGAGAATAAAAAATTCTTGGAAGAGTGGTTTTTCTAGGTTTTTGAAGAAACTAAAAAAGGGATCGGGCTAAAATTTTTGCAATAGATTTTTTTCAAGTATGTGCAAATCTGTTTCGTGCCTATTAATTCAGTAGTTTCTGAGAAAACTGAAGAAAAGAAAATTGTTGGAAAAATGGTTTTTCCTGGATTTTGAGGAAACTACTAAAGGGATAAGGATGAAATTTTCACCAGATGTATTCTTTGTGTCGCATCAAGTGTGATAGAAGTTTTGTATTTATTGATTCAGTAGTTTCCGAGAAAAATGTAAATCAAAGAAAATTATTGGGGAAAAGCAAGTTGCCTGTGTTGTTTGAAGCATCTTTTTCATATATGCGGCATGAGGGGTTACGAGCTTCTTTTTTGCATTGTATTAATTTAGGTTACCAATACTTTTTTTTTGAATTGTTAATGAATATTGCCAAATTTAGTTTCTTAGCGAAGTATTATTGCTCTAGAATTTTTTTTTTTTTTTCTGAGATGGATGGATGTGAAATGGTTTTTTTTGCAATAGTTAAACCAGCATGTTATTTGATTTAGGTTGTGAACGTTTTTCAACCTTTCGTATTTTTGGGAAATTGGAGAGATGAAAAAGTAAACCCAAATTGTAATCCTTGCGATTGATTATATGTGCAGAAAATAGTTTTCTAGAAAAATATGATTGACAGTATAGTTTTAGTATGTCTGCGACTGAAAATATATGTGTTTGATGAATGCTGACCGTCTACATAGCAGAAATAAATCAACTATATCATTTTAAAAATTGTTCTGGTTCACAATAGTTATTTGTGATTCAAGTGGCACGAGTGTCACATGCTATTTTTTTCAATGCCCCCTTTCCCAAAAAACAAAATAAATGGAGAAAAATAAATATTTTGGTAACTGACAAACATATAAGCGCAGAGTATCACAACCCCTTCAGTCAGAAGTTGTGGAGCGGTGGTTAAGCTGCTAGCTTTTGAGCGAGAGATTAGAGGTTTGATCCCAGGAGTAGAGAAAATTTTATTAATAAAAAAAAATAAAAACAAAAAAATACTGTATTAAAAAAAAGGGTAATATTAAAGTATATTGTAATGTTTGATGAGACTTAGTACGCATGTGTATGAAAAAACGAAAGTTATAGTATTTAATAATGTGGAAAAGATCAAAGTGCGCATGCTTGAAAAATTATGTTAAAAACAGTGTTGAATTGAAATCTCCTTCTTCACATACAGTTGCCAGGCATGAAAACGTCTGTTTTTAAGGTAGATGTAGAAAAAAATGTTTTTCGTTTCGTATATTATGCTGTCGAGAAATATATCTTAATGTAAATAGAATGATATTTTACCGGGTTACATTCTGTAATAGTTGGAAAAAGTGTTTTAGTTTGAATTCTCGTGACAAAGTCTAGGCGTTTTTTATCCCTCCTGAAAAACTGTAAAATGTAAACTAAGACTTATGTCAAGGTTAGGTCAGAAATGGTAAAATTTACTGAAAATACTTTAAATACTACCGTAGGTTCTGTGGTTCGATTGACAGAATTTTCAGTTTTCGCAACAATTTCCTTGGTTAAATTGTATTTAATTGGTTTAGGAATACGCATCGTAATTATTATTCAATGATTCTTTCTGAAACCTATTGACTGCTGGTGGACTAAAACGCGATCCAAAATAAACCTATCAATAAGTGAACGTTAAAAAGATGAATGGTTATTAAATATTCGGCTTTTACTAAATGTGTATTTTAACTCGTCACTTCTCATTTTTTTTACACTTCACCATTCAATAATTATTGATTTTTATGAGTAGGTACTTTCGCTTGTTGTTCTCATTTAAGCTTGGTTATTTGATAACGCTCTAAAAACATACTGTCAGTTCTAGATACTAGCTGTGGAAAAAGTGAAAATTACAACCACTTTTTTATGACTTTTATTTCAAGTAAATATTGAATATTTTTAGAAATTAATGATTATGATTCGATCTCTGCGGTTCTTTATCTTCATTTTTTTTAAGTGAATGAAAATTATCGATACTCCTAATTAACTTGAAGTTGTGTATTTTATTTTATTGATTTCATTGGTGCAACTATCTTCGTATATATGTCAACAGAGATAACAGATTTGTCAATTATGAGTCAAATTAAATGATAAATCGAGTAACAGGACTATTATATTTTTGAAATTTAGTTCATCCAAAAACAATTACTGTGCATGCATTTCTCTGGCCTTCAAACTCTTTCAAAATTTACTGCGCATAATTTTTAAACGCCCACGTAGAAGTTGAGTATTTCCTATTGACAAATTATTTGCTAAATATAATTTGATGCTCATCTAAACCCCTAACGGCGTTACTGATTTATAAAAAGGAAACGATTCTTGAAAAAGTGATTCTGTAATATTGGCGCTCATTAGCAAAAAGTGCAAAAAGTGCAAAAAGTGCAAAAAAAAAGAAGTTTATTTAAACACAGGGAACAAGTGCTGGATAGATATCATTTGTAGTTAATTCGCCATTTCTAGGAGAAACACGGTAAATTATTTGGGATAAACCACTGCTCTCTTAAAATTTTTTTGTTTTTTGTTTTAAGAATATACGAGTATTGAATGGTCCGCGAGTTCCCTATGTTCTCAGGAGAACAAAGGTCCTCGCCCTCTGGATTCTACATATTTTATTTTGGGAAGAGTGTTATGACTTTTTGAAAGATGTTCGCATTTCCTTGAATTTAAACCTGAGTTATTTTATAAATTTTCAGATGGTTAATTTTATTGCCGATTTGTTTCTGAAAACTCGTTAAAAATTTTATTATGAACTTTAGAAGAAAAAAGAAAGTTTACGTTCCATTTTATCTGAGAATTATAATCTAACACTTCAAAACGTCTACGGCAATTGAACAGTTGTTCGTTTTGGATCACACTGACTCATTGAAACGTTATAGCGAATACAGACTGGAGGGGACAGTAGTTCCCAACCACCACTGAATTTCTCTCATTAGAATTATAAATTGGTATATTTTTCTCTTATACGGGTTGTAGTCTATTTCTTTTTATTTGGTCCGCCTTTCCCTTTAAATTTTTGCCTTGAAAATCAAAAAATGTGAATTGTGCATGTACGAGCTGTGTTTTCTTTCTTTAATAGACTTTCAAAAAAAAACCAGAAAGTTCAATGTTCGTCGGGTATATATTTTTATTTTATATAGGTATACTGATTCCTCAGTAATGATTGAACTGATTGTAATTATTCAGGATTCATTTCAAAGGGGATAATTCAGTGCTGGTCCCATTAAATTTTAGTTAAGATCGGATCCATACCAGATCCGAAATTATGAGCCTAAAATTACAATTCAACCAGCTACTGCGAAAATTGGTATCATTGAGTTTTTTGGTTGCTGATTATGAATCCGCTGTCAGATTTTCGAAATTTAAAATTTCAGATCCAGTATTGTCGATTTAAAATTCTGAATTATACTAATCTGAGTAAAAGTTATCAGGTACTTGAGCAGAATGGCAAATTTTATATTTGGTTCCTTTTTTGTTATATTTTGAAAATTGAAACTAAAAATTGAAAAATGAAACTTTTTTTCAAAGAAATAAAACCGTCTTACGAAAAGATAAGTGAATCCTACATTTAAATAATAAACTATAAAAAGCACAAAAAAGAAAAAAAAATTTCCGAGGATGTTACCTCTCGATATTATAACGCCATCTTCTCCACTTTTGAAAAAAACTTTTTTAGTCGGTAAGTGAAGCGGGTGAATTGATTCTTGGTTGGAAATTTGGCGCCGACTTGAAAAGTTTAGTTCAAAAAAGGAGAAGATGGTGGTGTTATAACATCTTCGATCAAAAAGAGATGGTATTGTAACATTATTCTCGGAAATTATATTTTTCTTTTTAGTGCTTTTTTTAGTCGATTATTTTAATGTACACCTATATTTTTTTATGCCTGTTTTTTATCGTTCGTATTGTACGAAAGCCCTAGTATCTCCGTTCCGGAAACTGAAAAATTTTTGGTTTAGAATACATTCTTGCTTTATAGTTTTTTGTGGTTTGAGGTTCTACCTTGTTCTGTCTGTTACTATCGAGTATCGACGCTTTTTCTGTACGCGTCCAACTATATGTTCGAATCGCTTAGCTAATTTCCGTTGTATTCTTCTGCAGGTGGAGAAAATTACCAGACAACCCCCCTGAATGTGCACCCTGTTTACCAGCCTTCGGCACTGTGTAAACCCTTTTTTGTTTTCTCTCGCCCGGCCATGACTTTCGTCGCCATTCAAATCGACTTTCGACGCGTTGAAGCCGTTTATTGGATTCGTGTGTGTACTTGTGTTGTTGTTGGCGGAGTTGTTCGTCGTCGAGCGTGAAATGTAATGGTGTCTCGTTTGCTGCGAATTCGCGTACTTGTTATTCGGAAAACGTGCGACTTTTCGCCCAGCGCCACCCCCTCGAACCCATTTATGGTGCCCGAAAAGGCGGTGCCGCCAAAAAGAAGGCTCGTTTGTGTCGGTGCGTCAGCCTCGCGTTAAAAAGAACGCCACCATGGACGGATGTTTGCGTTCGACGTCGGCGACGTCCGTCCATCGGACGGTCGCGGATCAGGCATTCGGCGCCAAAACGACTTGCAGCACCAGCGCCTCGCTGCCCGACATTTCGAGGGAACAGCCGGCGGCGCCGACCGTCTTGCCGCCGAGCGCCACCTCGCCGAGCGCCGATAGCTGCTCCTTTTTGGAGGACGACGTGACGAAAACGCTGCTAAACGTGACCTCGTCGTACGGTCGAAAGGGTCGCAGACTGAACGGCACTTTCTGCTTGAGAGGCGACACCATGGAAGGAATTATCCAGTGTCTAGTTTTTTTAAAAGCATTCGCGGTATGATTTGTTAATGGTCTTTTTCTTTTTCTTTTTCTTTTTTTTTTTTTCCATTCTTTCCTATAAAAGCTTCTCATTTTCGCTTAGTTTCTTTTTTTTAATTTTTTACTCCTTTTTATGCCGAGAGTGTTTTTCGAGCTTGCTTATCCGACTTACGTTATTGAAACTGACATTAGAGGAAGTGCGAGTTAATTGTTAGAATAAGTGTACGGAAGAAAGAAAAAAAAACAACGAAGAAACTTATTTGTATTATAGTTACTTTTTCAGAGAATTGATGGATGCACAATGACGGTTGGATCCAATGATTCTTTCAACGAACTAATTACCTACTACGCTGTTGGCAAAATTGCTGAATCTATTTTCTGCCCGATTCGTGTAAGCTTTAAGCTGTGATGACGGCTCATTGAAGAGCGCATAAGAACAAACTACTTGTTAAAATTTGGGTCAGTCGCGCGAAATTAATTTCAAAAACTTGGTTGAGTTTTTTTAACTTAGTAGGGCACATTCATAAGTATATATGAGATATAAAAATATTTGTTAACAATCTGGAGGGCGTATTTCGTTATGAATCGAGACGAAATTTGGCATGTGTGTACTCTCGGTTTATATCTCAGTCAAGTTCGAAGATGAGTGGAATTTACTAGTTAGTTTAAAGTGGCAACTGTTTGAAATTAAAATTTGTGGAAAAGGTGGGAAGGCGTAATTCTCTACGAATAGGGACAAAAATTTGGCATCTACATACTTTAGGTTAATATCTTGGCCAAGTTTGAGGATGAGCCAAATCCACCCATAGGTTCGGGAGTAAGAACAGCTTTTTGAAGTTTTTAGTGTTTTCATGTATAACCAACATTAACATGCCTCCAGCCGCCGCTCATCTACGGCGCTGAAGTAAATTTTTATTCGAACCTTTTTCGTTGAAAATGTTATGAAAATCATTTATTTATCTACTGAAATATTTTTCTTATAAAACCTGTCAATTACGAGTAAGCATCAGTTAATGTGAAACAAAAACAAAGCAGGGAAATTTTACCGAAGAAAATGGTATTCGTAGAAGAATGAACTATTCTTCACACAAATGAATGAAATTTACGAAAATTTACTCGTATATTCTCATTCTCAGTACTGGTAAAAAATTTTATAATCTTTAAAAAACCCATGTTTGAACCATTACATAATTCAATTAGGCTTTTTCTGGCTGTGTAATAGTTGACCGTCCATTTGACTACCCAATTTTTGAGTGAATTGTCATTTTGAGAAGAATACTGTTCGCAGTTTAAAAATTAGAATTTCAGTGACATTTTAGTGTAGCCTATTCACTTTTGACCCTAAATCACTCCGTTATTGTGCAAGTAATTTGATAGCTTGCTGCTAGCGGTGCGTTGCAAATCGAGATGAGCTTTGCTATAAATGCTTTTAATCCCGAATGGAGTTTCTGCGAACCTTCTTTTTAATACACTACGTATACGACTGCTTTGTATAAGGTTATTACCTCGGAGCTCCATTTTATGACGACAACAGCGTATCTACATAAACTAATGACGGGGTACAAATCCATTATTACACCAGCTGTGTGACATACGCGAAAAATCTTATTACTCGACGTGGGTAAAGATGTGCGCGTAATACGAAATTCCGTTAACAGTCAGTGGTGTTAAACTGCTGCTGAGAAACTATAACATAGACTTGTGCCTCTTCACTCTTTATGTGAGCCCCAGAAATGGGAAGGCTAAAAAGCTGGTGATGTGCTCGTCATTTATGCACATTTATTACATATATAGGTATAAAAGGCGCACGCCTTCATATAAACGAATATGATGATATTTCGCCGATAGAATACGTTATATATGTAATTAAATGAAACCACGTACAGGTTACATGATGGGGTTAACAATGGAAACCGCATCTCATCGATAAAATATTCAAAAGCAGCGCCAATCAACCGACGAAAACGTAATTTACATACGGTAATGCCGACGCGGCAATAAAAAAAATAAAATGAAAAATCGACTAAAAAAAAACAAACTTTTTAGTTTTGACTAGCGCTTTATCGAACGTTATGTTAAATAGTTTGGGTAAAAAAAAATAAAAATAAAAGAAAAAGAGTTTGTCGTTATCACTAATTGAAAAAGTCGATTTTTACCTTTTCTCTCTCGATCTTCATTGCATGAAGAGATTTTTCTCTTCGTCGTTAAACACAAATACAACAATCTCTTGTTTCTCTCTCCTCCCAGAACTCATCATGAAAAAAGAAAAAAGAAAAAAAAGACTAAAGAAAAAAAGACTTTCGTCTGTTGAAAATATTTTTCTCGAGACTGATTTCAAACAAGCTACTTGTACCGAGAGCTTCAGTAAAAGTTTTTTTTTTTGCATTTGTTGAAAAGTTCAAAACACTGGAAAAAAGTTTTTTGCGCCAATTACCACCTATTGTTTTGCAGCACTCCAGAAACTCAAATCATGCTTCTCTTCGTTTCTATTTTTTACCAACGAATTCAGCATACAGGGTGTTCCGTAGTCGAAGGTGAATGTTGCATCGATGACGATGTTCGTCAAGAAAAATATGGGACGGGTTGTCTACAGCTGTGAATATGCTTGGCGATTTCAGTGCTTTCAAATTGTTCATTTGTATTTGGTGCCTATACTGTCTTCTTCACTTCTCTTTCAAATATCGAGATTAGTGTTCAAATTTTATGCATGCAAGTTCAATGCTCACTGGTTTAAACCGTTGTTTTTCCTCCCATCTTAAATCTACGTTTGTTTGTTTTTTTCTAAATTTCTTCCCCATTTTGTTAAGGCGGATTCAAATTAAAGTCAACTAAGTATCTACATTGAAGTTACTAAAAAAAAATAAAAAATATAAAAATATATGTATATATACTCCCCTTATGCGCATACAAAGTTCATTCTTGGAAAAAATATCACTGTGCAGGTTGTCAGCTCCTTTCGATAGAAATCCCAAGGTTGAGGAAAACCAACATCCCAAAATGCTGCCAAAAATTTATTGATGATTCTAAAAGTAGGTACATGTACCTACAGGGTTAGTAACAATGGAAAAAACACAAAAAACCGTTCCTTTCTGGCTTCCTCTTTTCTTGATGCTAAATAAAGTATGTAATATTCAGCCCATTTTCATTACTAGTTCCCTAATTATGGAAGTAGTTTGTTCTAAAACCCTAAGAGTTTAATTAAATTCTCATTCTTGACAGAACTTCTTAAGAACGTGGAACTCGGTTGCAGCATTTTTTTCCTACAAAGAATACACCTATTAAATTGTATTTATTTTTCGAATATGTATTATTCAAAGTCGAGAAAAATTTTAAAAAATTAGATACTTCAGTCTACAAGAATTAAAAAAAAAAAAACTCTAAGAAAAGAAAAATCCCTTGAAAAATTTTTTAGCACTTTCAAAGCCATCGAAAATCCTTAAATCTGAGAATAAATCCCTCGAGTGGGCAACTCTGTTGCTTTCATTAAGTGACATATTTTTCTATGTTTATATTATTTTATTTATATACTGTATGTATTCCGAATGTCCACTTTAAAATAGATTAAATGACTGTAACTTCAAAACGACTTCAGATACCTCAAAAATTGTGAGGACCATTTTGTTTAGCGTTCTTCCTTTTGTTTACAATGGTATAGTTGGTTTATAAGTTTGTCTTTCTGGAAAGCTGTATAATTTAAAAAATTAATTAGATATTTGAATGTTTTGATTACTCTATATAAGCTTGTATAAATTGATAAACAGTTAATTGTATTCAAAGAGAGAAACGTGTAAGTTTTCTTGTAGATGTTTGTAATCGTCACGTGCACTTATTAGGATAATGTAAAATTAATTTTTATAAAAATATCACTTTCTCGTGGAAAATTTAAAAACTAATTACACTAATAAAAACTTGGAGGAGAACTCCAATCAGAAAATTTTTTTGATATGTTGATTCGGTAGCCCTTTGATCCGTTTTGAAAAAGACGTCCTGTATAATATGTGTGGGTAAAATCTGTCATTAGAAAACCTACAGTAATAAAAAGTTGAGAGCAAAAAAAATTTAATTAGAATCCTAGCCCTGCCATTCATCTGTAGATTTTCATTATTCTCCTTCCTTTTTTTATTATAAATTTTTATTCTACTCACTACAGCGATTTTAAAATATACCAATACTGCAACCAACCTTCCGCAACAAAATAATGTTTATTTCGCATGAAGCTAAAGCAAAAAAAAAATAGAAGCTTATCTTTTAAAAATTCGTTTTTAATCTAAACTTATTTATTTTGAATACATTAGAATTGCTTCCGTATTTTTTTGCAGTCAGCCTTGACTTAGTCATCGAACTAATTGTTGTCATAAAAGCTGAATGTGAACATGCCGAGGCATCGTTGATTTAGAAAGTCTTATTTTTTTCTTGCTGGAGATAAATAATATAAATAATTCTGCTAAATAGCTTATCAGTTTAAACCTGTTTAACTTACCGTGACTTATTTTTGGTATTGAAAATTGAAGAGAAAGGTAAACTTCAACATTTGATTTGTAAAATTGTAGTGAAAATTAAGTGTCTACTTCGGATTGGAAATGGTTTTGTACATAAGTATTGAAAATAAACAATGCAGATGCATGTGAGGTTGTCTTGCCTCAATTATTGTAGCGTTTTTAGAAAGCGGTGGGGGATTAAATTTTTGATATCAGTTCGTCGGTCTGAAATTCTGCTATTCATGCTGATTTCAGTTAAATTTTTAAAACCTAACAAGTTCGCATTAAAATGAAAAAAAAAATGCCATTTTATTGCTGTATAGTCTTCACATTCCAAATGTTTTCTGCTGTTGCTTTATGATTCGAAAA
Source organism: Ericerus pela (assembly GCA_011428145.1). Taxonomy (NCBI): domain Eukaryota; kingdom Metazoa; phylum Arthropoda; class Insecta; order Hemiptera; family Coccidae; genus Ericerus; species Ericerus pela. The sequence continues at coordinate 695,170 of WOFM01000022.1, forward strand.
CCTTATATTAATTTCTTTTTAATCTTTCTACGTGTTTGTCAGTTTGGCCTCTGACTTAGTTAATTATTTTCTGAAGAATTGTTTTTGATTTGCCACGAATCACCCTGTATAAACCTGTGCACTAACGTTTAAAAATAAATAAATAAACGGTTGTATTCTGATAACGCTTCGTAAGCAAAAAGAAAAGAGAATATGTGGAAAGCAGTTGTACGTCGATAGTCGTCCGAACCATCAAAAGCGTAATCTACTCTATATTTACTTTTTTTCCAGCATTTTTTCCTGGATTTCTCGTTAGTCTGTGCCGCATGGAGATGAAAAAAGTAAAAGAAAATTGTTATACGTATTTTCAACACCTTATCAAAACTTATGTGCGAATCTCTTGCAAAATTTTTGAATGAACTGATTTACTCGAAAAAGGAATTTTGAGTGAGTGAAGTTTTCATTTGATTGCGGAAACGTTAATGCTGAACGAAAAAAAAATGAAGAAAAAAGGGGGGCTTAAAAAAGAGGTTGAATTGCGATTATTTACGCTTTTTTGTGATTGTGACTAAAAAATGAATGTTGAAAAGAATTCCATCGTGTAAATAAAGCTGCTTTCTTAAACAAGGTTTATTTTTCGGGAATTTTTCGGAAAAGTTACTCCATTGAAAACGCTCTTAAATAAGTGGCGTAAATCCTTTGAATTATAAAATCTTTCCAGATTTTTTGATGGTAAAGTATTCATTTCTGATGAAATTTTTTCCATCCATCACGAAGTATTAAATTAAATTTTTTACTTTTTCGAAGATTAGTGTTCATTTTTGGTATTAATTGAAACGAATTTAATGTAAAATGTTACAGAAAATATTTATTATAGGGTTGTGGCTGAAAAACTATATTCACTAATTCTCCAAAGAAAGCTAATTGTTGAAATTAGCGTCAACGGTCGATGTTTTGAGCATCAACTATTCTTCAAATATTAATAGAATTAAATGAATTCTTAAAACTAATGAATCAGTGAGCTTCGAATGAGATGTAAAGCTGTGAACTGTAATTTCCTGGTTCGTTCGTAAAGACTATTGATATTTTTTTGATTATTGTTCGATGAAATATTTAGGATTTTTTCTTAATATGTGCTAGCTTTCAAATAAAGCCCGAAATAAAGCATCCATCTCTTTTACTTCTTCAGTTGTGTTCAAAATTTCTTTAGTTAGCGTTAACATAAAAAATGAGGGAAGACTTCTGTCTATCTTACAAAAATGTCTTAATAAAATTATAAAAAAATAAATAAAAAAAATACCCGATGGATATTATAAAAGCTTGTCTTTTCAAGTCGGTTAATAAAAAAATTAAAACAACTACTCGATTTCAAGAGATTTGTACTCAAATTAGGGATTGAAATTGTATTAAAATATTTAAAACAAAATTTAGGGATACCTACCTACGTATTGTTTCAAGAAATCGAAAATTATTGTTGTGATGAATGAAAACTCGACAGTAAGCTGAATTTTTTTTAAATTTTGTTTTTTGAGTATTTTACCACAATTTTTATTCTCTTTTCAAATGTACCTGCAAGTCTTAAAATTAAGTAACTGAGGCGGTTTTTTTTTTTGGTTTTTTTTTTCCAAATATTGTTTATTTTGAAATTTTAGTAACAGCTGAGTCATAATGTATTGACAAGTTAAATTTTGATTTAATTTTTTAGTACGGTTTACAGTTTACTAGTTTTATGGACCTGTTATGCGCTGGTCAAAAACTGATTCAATGAGGAGAATATTTTAAAATTTAAATTTCGCATCGCCACCAAAATGTAGATTATTAGGAATAAGTGCTTAAATGAATCCTCGGAAGTGACAAGTTATAAATTTATTATTACATAAAAAAAATTAACTGTCTTTTAGCGAAAATTTCAAAAATAAAATAAGGCGTATCCACCATCTACTGTATTCAGCCAAAGAGCATTACATTTTTATCGACTACCTTGATGTTCACGATTTGAAATAGGTTTAGGTTAAAAATGAGTTTTTAAAAGATAGGTAAGCTTTTATTTCATTTTTTTTGGCTTCGGCTTCATGACAAATAAACATTATTTCGTTGAGTAAGGTTGGCGGCAATATTAGTATATTTTATAAATCACAGTATAGTCCGGACCAAGTAAGTTGAGCTTTCGACGTTTACGGTGCATTAATGCAACGTTGTTTCTCATTGGCCATTCAACATTTTTACATCATCATCATTGGCCATTGAACGTTTGTATGCCATATTGCTTATCTCTTTCAGAGCTTACTTTTTTGGTCCGGAATTTAGTGAGTACAATAAAAGCTTATAAAAAGGGGTTTTATGTTGCGAGAATATGATTTAGGTAGGTCAAGTTCAAGAAAATTTGTTCAACGAGCAAATAATCGCCTGAATCCATCCACCAATCGCCAATAATTATATTAATGTATTTCGACTATTAAGATTTAATAACTATTTCATTTGGTGTAAGTTAATTTTATCGTTAATAAAAAAATTCACTGGCGTATTCATGATTCCAATCATAAAAATTCCAAAGAAATTGATATCTATACAAACGGAAAGTTTATATGTGCGTTCAAAGAAAATTTTTCATAATTTTGATATCATTATTCCTTTGTGTTCTGACACAGTCACGAAAGGGTGATCCTCAGCATGAGGTGCGGTGTTAGGGGTCACTTGTGGCCTGCGTACATCGCCCTACGTCTCACCGTCATTGAATTCTGATATCATTAAGTATTTTACAGATAGATGGGTACCTACCTACCTATATTGAGATGCTTATTTTATTTTTTAAATGCATTTTCTCGACTTTGGGACCTAGTTGGATCGTTTTCGCATACCTAAAAACACATTTCATTAAAATTTTAATAACATTATTTGTCCAATTTTCAACAACCAGTTTACGTGCGTACATGCATAGCCTACATATGTGCACCCATAAATTATAAGAAATTTCTAGTTTTCAAGGGCCTGGAAAAATGATTTAACCCAAAAATCGATGCCTAACTCTAACTTGGCAACCTGAAAAAGTGGGTGGTATAGACCCACATCAACTTTTAATGTCTAATAAAAATAATGTACGATGTAGCCCAGTAGCAGCTAATTCAATACTTACATGAAAATGTAATGCCTACCTATCTGCCGTGATAGTAAATAAGGTTGGATTTAGTACAGTACAGGTATTTCCGAACCAGTTGCGGGCACTTATTAAAAACTGATTCTCATCGGTGAAAATGTCAGTTATTAAAAATTTTCGATCATTAATGAATTTTGAAAATTTAATATCCTATGTATTTCTCGGGGTAACGACAAATATTTTTATTCAAATTTCATGTCAATCTACTTTCTAAAACTGGAGCTATAAGCAGTCCGAGATTTGATTGATCCAGCGATACGATATTATATTCAACATATTATTACACCTCCCATGTACGACGTCATATGCTGTATTGTACAGCTAAAAAAAGTAAATTCAGTTCGCAATAGTTGAACATAAACTTACTTTACATCACAACTCAGTTGTATTAGGACACGTTTATTCTGTTATTTACCTCGAGATACCTAATGTATTTATCATTTTGATGCACTAAAATTTTCTAACTTTGATATTTTTGTTCTGTTTTAGGTGAGTTCTATGAATATATTCAGTGCACAAGGTGTGTGAAACAAGATGTCTAAGAAAAATCTGGTAATTAGTGCATTGTAGATATTTTGATTTTTGAAAGAAAATCTCATTAATGGGTAAGAATTAATTTTTAAAATGTTTTAATGTCCGATATTGCTGATTATTTAATACAAAGTGCGACATCTGACGTAATTCAATTTTAAATTGTTGGTTCATCACATGAGTGTGGTTAGTGTAGATTGCCTAGACTAGACATTGACCCACTACCCACATATTTAGGCTTTATTTTGTTTTTCTTAGTCCAATATTTTGATTATTTTTTTGATGTACACGCTCGTAACACAAGGATTGAAAAATTTGTAAAACATTTATTATTGATGCATTATTTCATTCGAAATTTGTTAATTTTTCCATTGAACATTTATTTTTATGCAACTTCATTCTCTTATTAGAAAAGTCTACAATTTTGCCTTTATAAACAACATGAGTTTTATCGCTTATCAGTCAGAAATTGAAAATAATTTCTGTAGATTTTAATTTCGTTACCATTTCTTTATTCAGTGAACGATTCATTTAACTCGAGCGATCTTTGTGGGTGTGTAAGTTTTGGACTATCATCAATTCGTTAACATTCCTAATAACACTGTTTTTTACCCATTTTGTTTGCAAACGGGGTATTAAAATTGACCTCATGGAAGGGTTAGGGGTGGGGATAATGAAAATTATCCGTTTCATGAGAAAAGAAAAGATTGGTAACGTTTTTTCATTTTCACCTAATTTTTACCGGCTGCTCAGAAAGAGGAGGTATTGTGTTTGACCCATTTTCTGGCAATCTAATGAAATTTTTTGGAAAGTTGTAATTCCACCTTGTATAAAAATTAATATTATAAAACCTGGAAAACTTGTTTTCACCATTTTAGTTCTATTCTGTTTTATGTCCCTACATGCAATCGGTTTCATTTTTTTTCAAGAATTCAATTATTTCATGTATATATCTTACGTATGTATCGCCCAAAATTTTGTGTTCACGGTTCTGAGAAAATTACTAGGTGGATAGGGCTGAAATATTTGCGAGAGATAATTCTCATATGGGAGCAAGTCTGAAAGAAGTTTTTTACCTATCGGTTTATTAGTTTCCGAGGAAACTGAAAAACAAAAATTTCCTTGAAAAATCATTTTTCCGGAATTCTGAGAAAATGACAAAACGGATCGGGCTGAAATTTTTACGATAGACTTTCTTTATGTTGATGCAAGTTTCTTCGAAGTTTAGTGCCTATTAATTCAATAGTTTCCGAGAAAATTGGAGAAGTAAAATTTCCAGAAAAAATTTTGTATTCGCAGTTTTGGGAAAACTACCAAGCAGATAGGACTGAAATTTTTACAAAAGATAGCTATTGTATGGGAGCAGATCTGAAAGAAGTTCGGTGCTCATGGGTTTATAGTTTAGTAGTTCTCAAGAAAATTGGAAACAAAAAATCTCTGGAAAAGCTGTTTTTAGCGATAAAACATCTATAGATCGATATTTTTGTTAAAAATATAGATAATTATTGATAGTTTTTTCGTAATTTCGTAACCTGAAAATAGCAATGAAATATCGATATGTCGTTAACTATCGATATAAATATCGAGCAAACTGGGTTTTCTAGCAAAGCATTGCCAGGCTAGAGTTTTTTCATCTTAACTTTCAGAATATTCTTCCCTTTCACCGGATCAAGGTTGACTGAAATCACAAATTTTGAAAAATGCATCCTCAGTTGTCTGCGAATTGTTATTTCAAAAATATGAATGAAAAAGTACATTTCACTGTGATCCATTCACACATAAGCTATACAGTGATAAATAAATATTGAAAATAAAACTATACTCCTGACTGAGTGCCTGGGCCAATCCACATTACCCTCATTTTTCCGATAGATAAGTTATTTGAAATCGAAATGTGATAGATTTTTATACTATTCCCTGTATTTTCCAAGGCTACATCAATTTCTGTGTAAATTGAGGTTCAAAGAGAGTTTGTGTTCCAAAAATCGGTTAATTGCTCTACAGTTTAATTTTGTTGCTATCAAAATGGAGTTGCCTTCCATCATACTGGAACTTTCGGAGGACAGTATGTGTGTGAAGACAGTTTCTTGTATAATCATTAAATTATTTTTGTGCAGTACTAAAGCTGAGTGGTAGTCCTAGTTATGACAGCTTTTATTCGCTGTTTTTCGTCTGTGAATGCAGAATTTTGTTGATTGATGTTTAAGAGCTCTTTCAACGTTTCTGTGCTGTTTTTGTTTTATTGACTCCCCAATTTGAACTTGAGTATACACTAAATAATAAATTCCGGAAATACGAATGAAAAATAAATAAAAACATGATTATTACAAATCTGTATTATACAAGCCCTGTATTCCGACAGTTTGTATGTTGATCACTACTCAATAGATTTTAATGTTTGAGCAGTCAGATGATCGTTAAATTTCATTCAATTTTGAAATCTGCAAAAAAAAAAAGTAGTTGTTTTCACTCAAAAAAACATAGTATTGTCCAGTCTTTTTCTTATTTATAGTGGTCGAAAATAATTCTGAATAATAAATTCAAAATCAACGCTAGAAATTGTACTGATTCACCTTAGACGACTTCTTTCTATCTTCAAAAACATATGGAAAAGGGGAATGTGTGTAATGAATGGACCACCCTGTACACAATATTGCTGTTTCGATGTTTTCAAGATATTTACCTGTATGAGTACAACATCCTTGGAAATTCGGGTACAGTGTCTTATTGAGTAATGCTTCAAATAATTTTGAAATACCAAAAATGTCTACGAAACATTTCCAGTTCCACCGTATAATATCTACACGCGTAAGTGATCATCTATAACGGAAAAATTCCAGTCAAGAGGGAGCAAGTTAGGTAGGTGTACCTGCACATATGAAAAATATTAAGTTCATCTTTTTTGGTTAAATGTTGAGAGTTTGACATTCGAAACTGAGCGAATGATTTGTGAATGCTTCGTTCACTAATTAGTCTGTCAGTTTGGAAAACTTATGCCGTTTATTCGTCTGCTTCGTTTTAACGAACGAGCGTGTATAATTGCTCCCGCAATCTCGTCGAGTATAAAAATTACAAGCCTATCTGTGAGAGGAACGGTCGACTGGTGTGGGATTGGTGGAAAAAGTGACGTTTTATGTGAAAGGCGGCCTAACTGACGCATCGAGTTGACTAGAAGCTTTTCAGCGTAAAATTACGACAGCTCTTTTTAGTTGGTTAAGGGTTTTAGAATTTTTTGAAGAAACCTTTTCTGTATTAGGGAGTGGCTAAGTAAAATAACTCGATAGTACTTGTATGGAATAACTTCGAAAATCGTGGTTGGTAGCCTATAAAATTGGAAGGGTCAGTCGACGTCGAGTTTGGTTTGCGGTTTAAATTCGAGAGATAAACCCTATAGCCCCCTTTTTGTCTCAGATTTGTCTTTCTTTTTTTCTTTTTCTCTTTTTTTTCCTATCTTGTCAAACACTTTTTTGTTCGTTGATGTACATTGAATAGGTAACTAGTTATCTTTGTTAATATAGAAAATATAATTATTTTGTTTAGTTCACAATGTCTATAGGTAGTTGGTGTACAGCTTAAGGAGTAAACTGCGATTGTGTTGGGTAGAAAAATGCAGTATTTCTCGGGTGATCACCTAAAAGGAACATAATTTCGAAAAGAAAGAAAAGAATTAATTTGGTCTAAAATCTTATTCTAAGAATTGTTTAAATTTCCGATTTTATTACATATCCTCTCTCTGATGACGATTTTTTCAAAATGGTGTTGAGAATTAGTAGTAAGTTAGTGTTATGGTTCTGCGCAATGCCTAATTTACGATGATTGTGTTGTAATTTTTGACCATTTTAACGTCTGCTAAAAATAAATGACCTTTTATTTTTGCAGATATTTCTATTCTGTGTGATTTATAAACTGTTGATGGTTAGTACGCCAATTGATGTGGGTTCACGCCCCAAAACACCGCACCCAGTTGACCATACATGATTGTATATATCTCAAATTGACGAATAAATTTTCAGTCTGTCAGCTACGAAGTAGTCCATATAACTAGAGTCAATACTTTTAATACGATTTAATTACCTAGAGTTTCGCTTATAGCTTGAAACTATTGTATTTTTATTTTTACCAAGAAAGTTGTAATTGAGAATGGATATTGCCAAAATCTAGAATCTTAATTCAACCTGCCCAAGAATACACAATTTGCCTCTATCGAACAAGCTCACACCAGAAACTCCTAACACATCTTGATGAAATAAAGTAACAGGCTAGACAATCCGTGTATTACCTATCATCAACAAAGATCGATATTAAATTACATACTCTACTAGTGCACAGAAACAATAGTATATTACACATCAATATTCAAAAGTGAGTGTTTACATGTGAGGGAAGTTTGCGAAATGAGCGCACCGAATGAGCAATGCCCGAGTTATGTCAACTCTCTTTTGAACCTTGTTGAGGAAGATATTTTGTATAATTAGTGATCAGAAAGCGATGAAATGAAACGTTAAAATTCTATCATAATGATGAGTTGTATGAAAATTATAAAAAATGGAACAAAATAACGTTTCATTCAATAAGTGTAACCTTTACCTCAACCCAGTGTAAATTGAACTTACCTCTATGTGAAGTGAATGTGCCTCAATGCAAGAAGATGCTTCACATTTTTACATGGAGGTGCGTTCACTTTACATCAAGGTTACGTTCATCAATGAAGAACTACTTTCCACTCGTAAAATATCAGCGTAAACATTGCCTTTCTCTTCATGTTTTATATAAAATATAATACCTACGAATTCGTGAAATTGGAAACAAATCAAAACAAAAACAGAACACAAGTGGAATTCAAATTAATTTTAGGGCTCACATTGGGGATGATCAAAACTAGAGTAATTTCTCTCATCGACCAAATAATTGAAGCAAGGTTTGGAGGTACCTGCTCCATGGCAGAAATTATCAGCTCTTATACGTTTTTTCACTTGGATACAAAGTATAATACAAAAAGATAAATGTATAAGCCTTAGTTTAATCAAATGAAGCTAATAACAATAGTGACAACTTGAAAACAAACGTACTTCACTTCAGTAGACTAAAATTTCTAGTATACCATCAGTGTTGACGGACTTTTTCAAACGTTTCTAAATAACGCTAATTTTTACAATGAACGAGTCTGCCTTTGCCAACTTTCAATATCACCGTGTCAGTTTATTTATTTTTTTGTCAAGTTTAAAAAAGTTGAGTTCTATACTTTTTTCTTTATTAAATTAAGTAAGTTTCTTTAACCGTATCTCCTCGATAATTTTATCTTACCTTGTATTGTTTGTAGAAAGTTAGCAACTTTTCGGTAACGTTATTAGTGGAAATTTTTGAACTTTCACAATCTAGGTTGTTCCTCAGTTTTAGCTATAATTTGGAGAACGTTAGCGCCAAGTTAATTAAATTGTTCCAGGAACATCTATTGTAATATTATTCGTGATCGAAAAAAAAAAATTCCGAGCTGCTACATGGTTAAATTGTTTTTTCGTGGAGATCTCTATATTTTCCTTATTTAGATTCAAATCGTGACGCATAGGGATATGGATTCATTTTACCAATTGTATTTATCAAGTTTTAATTTCGCTTTTTAAAGAATGTGAGTACAGGCGAATTGTGGAATATCTCATCATATAATATTTTGCCTTTAGTAAAAAACCACTAAAAAAGGTTTAGTTAGGTAATCGCGAGTAGGTGTTCGATATGTTCATTAAAGTCACTTTGAAAATTTTCAGATGTGAGGGAAAATCATGTGGCTCCCTTGCAAATTCTTTGTTTAATCATAAGTCAGTCACTGGCGGTTCCATGACGTTATTAGAGAAGGGTCATAATGGGTGGGCAAATGAGGTGAATATTTTTTTTTGTAATTGGTATTTACACTCACGCACAAAAGAGATCATGTATACATATTTTCACATGATTTTTGGGAGAGGCTTTTCCTTTTGCCCCCAGCCCCCTCCCGAAGCTACCTCTGAATTACTAGTCCGGCTCATTTATACCTCGTTGTTTTATCAAATAATTCTTCTCAATAGGTTTATTTTTAATTGGTCGCCAAACACGCGTTTCTTAAAAATTTAATTTCAATTAAAGAAAAAAAAAAGATTACAGCTACGATAGAATTGTTTGATCCCTATCGATATGAGTCAGTCCAATGTTGTTATAATTTGAGGATAAGATTTTCTTGGAATTAATAGAATTTATTTACTGACAAACGAAACTTTTTTTACGATTTTGACATCACATTCTATCTCTTCGAAAATGACCTGCAATTCTGCAAAGGAAGGAGATGCATTGAGCTATGAATCTTAGTTTCTTCTAAATAGATAGAGAAATGTATTTTCTTCGAACCACGTTGATGTTTGTATCGCTGTTGAAAAAAATAGGAGTAATATGGTTAAATCCTGGATTCATATTTTATCATGATTAAAAATTTTGAAGTTTTTAACAGTTACTTTTTGGAAAGTTTTCAATGTAAGCCTATTTAATGAGCTAGTGAAAGTTTCTTGTCAGATATTTTTGATTTTTCACGCTTATACTTCGTACGTATGTGTAACGAGTGTATTGTGAGCTCATGAAAGCTTTGCAAACATAATTTAACTATTATGCCGAAGAAAGATTCATCCTGAGACTTCTGTTATTTAAAACACTTCATTATTTTTTATGTTTTACAGATGTGAACACTTTCAAAGTTCCTCACCTGTTTGTTCGATGTGAAAAAAGTGAAGATGACTTTTTCGTGAGGTAGAAGGTTGCGGTGAAGTATGGAATGGATGTGTGTGGGTAAATATGCCCAGTGAGTTGACCAATTAGATGTGATTAGAATGAGGTGATGGTTTCGTATTTGGAAGACTGATGAAAAGGGGCTTAGAAGAGTGAATTTTGTTGGTTAGTGAAAAGTAGGTATTACTTTGAAAGCTGTGTATATATAGGACGCTTCCAAGAAAATAGAATACCTAGAAAGGTAAGTCTGAAGTTAATTATGGTCCATGGAAAATAGACAATGATCAATAATGGTGAGAGGTGACAATAGTAGAACAGATTTATAAGCAATATTGGTTTAGATGAGCATGTTTCCTGTGTATACAGGGTATTGTAGTTTTATAAGGTTCGTGGTCGTAATGGTATATAGGAAAGATATCCTTACATTTCATATATACTGAGCAGAGTTTGATTAGTGCATGCTAACCAATTGCAGGAACCGATGAAAATACATTATTGTTTGTTTTTTTATTCGTAGAAAAGATGACATCATGGAATATAGATGAAAACAGTTTATGGTGTACCGGAGGTGATGTCATCAGACAATTCAAGACTTGAAAGACAAGTTTGAACTAGTCTTAAATGACGTGAATGAAAGGAAGTGTAAATAGACGGAAATATGAAGAATAATGTGGGAAAATACGAATTAATAAAGTAAGAGAATATTTGAAATAATATGAATGAAAATATCATTACAAACTTTAATTGATTTGATTGCAAATTTCAACCGCATAATGTTTTTACCCAGTTTTCTTGTTATCGGGATATTAAAATTGAGGTTACAAAATGGTTAAGGTGAGGATGATGAAAATTTCGAGTTTCACGACAAAAGAAAACTAATGACGCCATTTAAACATTTTGACCTGTTTTTTTGCATGTGTATTATATATCTATGTACCGTCTAAATTTTTGCTTCACAGTTTTTAGAAAACTTTGGAAGGCAGATAGAGCCGAAATTTTTGTGAAAAGTAGTTGTTATATAGAATGAAGTTTGATAGGAGTTTGGTGCATACTGATTCAGTAATTTTCGAGAAAACTGAAAAACACAAAATTCTGGATAAGTAGTTTTTATAAGATCTTGATAAAACTACGAAAGGGGTCTGGTTGAAATTTTCCCGATAGATTTATGTGTCTGCAGGTCTGAAAGAGGTTTGGTATTTATTCGTTCAGTAGTTTCTGAGAAAACTGGCAAAAAAAATTTTTTTGGAGAAAATTTTGAGTTCACGATTTTGAGAAAATTACGTGAGGGATAGAATTCAAATTTTCAGGAAAAAAAGTTCCTATTTAAAACCAGGTCTAATAGGAGTTTGTTGATTGTTGGTTCTCTTATTTCAGAGAAAACTGGATTGTAAAAAAATTCTGAAAAAGAGGCTTTTCCAGGATTTTGATAAAAATACGTTAAGGATTGGGTTACAGTTTTCACGATATACATCGTTCTTATGTTTGTACAAGTCTGACTGAAGTTTGGTGATTATTGGTTCTTTAGTTTTAAACAAAACTGAAAAATGGAAAAAACTATAAAAGGAATAGGGCAAAAATTTTCACGAAAAGTAGGTAGCCCTTATATACCAGATCTGACAGGAATTTGTTTCTTATTGGTTTGGTAAGTAGTTTCTGAAAGAAATGGAGAAAAAATACGAAAAAACAATTGTATAGCAAGCTACACTAGGAAATGTGGGTTTTCCAAACCAAACAAAGATCTAAATAAATAAATAAATCATAAATAAATAAAATCAAAAAATCAAAATATGGAAAGTACTTGGGAGAATGCTGGGTAAAAATATTCATAAAGAAAAAAAAATTGAAGTGTATTACAAAGTTATTAAATGATTACTCAGCAAATTGAATAAAAGCAAGCTTGCTTTTGACCGGCTTCTTTGTTTCATCTGACATTACATTCTTCTCTTAGCAATTTAGTTTAAGATTTTTTCAAATCACCTCTACCTATGAGACATTTGAATTTAAATTTTTGCAGAATCATGGAATCTAATATACTCAATATCTGTACAAAATATCGTAACTATTAGTTAAAAATTACGCCTTTTAGAACAATGTGGGGACTCACTGGTATGAGGTAAAGGGGCTTGGACCCCTTTGACGACAGTCGCCGCCCCAAAGGGCAGGCAAATAATCATCCTTGTGACGTTAAACACCCAAAACTCGTTCGATCGTAATTACCTGTATGTACTTGCAGGTAATGTACAAGTACCAAATTGTGACACAATAAGATGATGTCACAATTCGTACACGAACGGGCCAGCCATCTCTTATCTTGATAGGGTATGATGCGACCTGGCCGTTCTCACCAACGTACGTATTCTCTTACATACGTGTGTTTGTGTGCGTGTAAATAAGCCGTATATAAACCACCCAAATTGGCTCTAAAATCGCCAGTGTTTGGTCTGGTTCTGGCTTACCTGTACTTGTGTACGAAGTGGCTGAACACGCTTAAATTCTGTTGAATTTCCTTCTGGTGAGAATATCTCTCACAACAAGGTATTCCACAAACAATTCAAGCGTTAAAAATTAAACATAATAGGATGTAATAGACGAATCTTAGAGCTAATCAGGACCAGAAAGATTCAAATAAGTTTAACAAATTTCATAACTATGGAATAAAAATTTTGCCCTGTATCGAGTTCATAGAAATGTGTGCGCGTGTGTGCGCAGGCGCGTGTTTGATTTTAGTATCTTGGTCGGACACACACCTGACTCCTCACCAGCTTTAGTCGGACTAAAAACGTTGGTCTGACACACACAAGGTCCGACCAACGTTTTAACTGTTTTTTTGGATTCAGGGGGTTATATTTGCATTGAAAAAGTTGGAAAATGTTAGTCTTGTAAAAAGTCCGACTAGCATACTTATGGCCCACTCATCAAATGTTACACCCCATGTGTGAAATTTTATTTTGGAATTGACAATAGTACTACGTTGGTCGGACTTCTGTGTGTGACGTTGGTTAGACTTGAGTCTGCTGGTATGTTAGTCAGACCTTTTAAAATCAACGTTGCCACAGTTTTGGTTATGATGTGACAGCTGCAAATAATAATAATACTGGATAATAAAGGAAAAAAAAAAAAAAAAAACATTTTCCAGTTGACGTTGACAAGAGATTTTTTTTAGTCAGTACTTGTGGTCTGTCTTACGATAGATGCAAATGATATTAAAAAAAAAAACATTTTCAAGTCAACAGTAAAATGAGAGTTAACCTTGAAATTTACCAATTTTTGTGTAAAATTTAATAATAAAAAAAAAATACACACCCGTTGATATTGATGTATGTTCTATTGAATTATTTTCTTTTCTGTTCATTCTTTTGTTGTTTCTTCCCGTGAGTGTTCTATTTTTTTTAATTTTTATTACACGTGGTATTATATTATAAGATGATTACATGTAAAAAGGCAGTGACAGAGAATGGTAAATGGCATTTGATTAAAATAATTGAATTTTTTTGAACTACCTACCTATCCTGGATAAACTGTGTAGCATTTTTTACTAGGTACATATGTTATAGAAACGTGGATCTAAGGTATGGTCAATATACCGGGAATTTTATTTCAAAAATATGGTCTTACAAAATGAGCTACTTGACCTAGCAAGCTATGTTTATTTTCTGAAGATCCAAACCAAGATAAAAACTTCACGTAAAGTTCTAGAAATATCTGTCAGGCACTTAGACGACACTTTGTTAGGCCCACATGGAAATGATTGAGAAATTGAAAATGTGGACTTTTTTCATCTGTTTGTTTAAAAAAGTAGTACGCCTATGCATCAGTTATTAAGAAAACCCCCAAATTAGAATATGTATAAAAGTAACAGAAGTTGTAGAGAGTGTCAGGAAAATTTTAAGGTTGGTAAATTGGGGGGTGCGAAGGTTTGAAAGGATTAAAAGTTAATGAAATGATGATCAAAATCCTTCTCAAACTTGAATGAAAGGAGTGACTAGGAAAGAAAACTGCTTAACAAAAAGAACTAAGGAAATAATGAAAAAAACTCTAGAGCAGCAAGCCTCGCTGGAAAAAGTAGGTTTCTGAGAAAAAAAATTATGAATTTTGATAGTTAAAATAATTGTTTTAAAGCTTATAATGCGTAAATGGTATGTTATGATTAAATGAAATTTGTCAACTGTTGACGAAATATTAGACATTGTGAAATTTAGAATTATTTCTTGATTTGAAAAAATCAGATCTTGAGGAAGCTCTACCGGAAATATTGTCAAACCAAAACTGATAGCCAGTGGCGTAGTTATGGGAGGGGGGTATGGGGTTAAACCCCCAAAATTTTTTTTAAACAACAATTTTGTACACTAATAAATTTTTTTCAAGTTTGTAGTATTTAGCAGTCGAAAACCTCCTATCAAATTTGGTCTGACTTTCACAATAGAGAATGGGACTTACATAGTTATTTGTTTCATGATCTCCAGATTCCAAAAATAACCATCTCGCATTTACATATTTCTTTATTTATTTTATTTAATTTTTTTTTTATTCCAGCCTATATTTTTTTGGGAAACAAAAACAGACAAATGGCTGAACCAATAAGGCTGAAGTTTGCACCAGAGGTCAGTTTCAGTGTAAGAAAGGTCTGATAGAAATTTTGAGTCAATTGGTTTAGCGTTTTCGGAGATATTGGCCAAAATATAGCTAAAATGAGCAGGTTTTTAAGATTCATTATACCACACCCCTGTGCCACAAATTGAAAACCTGCTTTTCTAGCGGGGCATGCTACGCAAATATTTTTAAAATTTCTTTTTCACTGAAAAAAAAAACAATTCTAGCGCAGCATGCTCCACTAAAAAAGCAGGTTTTCAATTTGTGGCACAGGGGTGTGGTGTAATGAACCATAAAAACCTGCTGCAAATTCGTACTTTGGGATTTTGTAAAAATAATGTTTTCATTTAGCCAATATCCTTGGAACCGCTAAACCAATCGGCTCCAAATTTCTATCAGACCTTTCTCATACTGAAACTGACCTCTGGTGCAAATTTCAGTCTTATTGGTTCAGCCGTTCGTCTGTTTTCATTTCCCAAAAAAATATAACCCAAAATAAAATAAAATTAAATAAAATAAATAAAGAAATATGAAAATGCGAGATGGGTATTTTTGGAATCTGGAGATCATGATACGAATAACTATGTAAGTCCCATTCCCTATTTTGAAAGGCAGACCAAATTTAATAGGAGTTTTCAACTTTGTCGAAAACCTGTTATAAAGGTTGGGGGTCAAGCTTTCCCTGAACCACAAACTTTATATAAAATGTAAAATAATGCAATAAAACCTCTGAACATAAATTCCTACACTTGAAAGAACTACGATTGATTAAGCAAAAAAATCTACCCTTGAAGTTTTAGCTCTAAACCAACTCTGTTTAAACTCAGTTCTCAGTTCTACTCCATGGATTTATTTCAGTGTCAGTTCTGTGAAGTGGGAGAGAAATTGTTTGATAGAAAGGAAAAGTTGAAATATAAAAATCATGTAATACACATATGACTACATCTTTAGAGGAGAATGTTTCATCAAAACTTATTCACTAATTTAGGTTAAAATTTCAAGAAACTGGACATTATTTGAGAAGTTTTTTTTTTTGGAGATTTCCAGTTCTGGATAGAGAAATCAAATAGCCTCCTCAAATAAATTGTGTCAAACTTCACAGAAATTAATACCTGGGTCAAAATAACAAACCACCATATTGGATAAAACACTTAAACTTTGCTGGACACTGAGTTGACACTGTTGGTGAAGGATATATAGGTATTTGTTTTTGTTTTTTTGTTTTTCTCAAATAAATTGAAAGATGAAGCTTTTGGTTGATTAGTTTGAGAATAGGAAAAATTGTGCATCAATATGGTGTTTAACTTATCATAGTGGTTGACATTTTTGAGCCTCAGTGTCTGGTTCAATTAGGATGCTTAGGATGTTGAGAACAAATAATATGGTGACTACTCATCCCTTGATTATTTTTGGAGGTATCACATTTAGTCAGAAACAAAATTGATCTAGGTTCTGCAATCTTGGTCAGAGTCTTGTAAATTGACAAATTCAGAGTGTTTCCCTTGAATAATAATTTCCTAATTTTAAAAATTACAAATAGATAGTTCTTTGACATGCATTTATCCAAAAAAATTGGGGAGGTTTGATTTTAGGTGACCAAACAGAAAGTAGTCATATTCTATTTGGATGAAAAAAACTATTAGTGCTTTTTGATAACTCCATAGTCCCATTCTAATTAGAAAAGGACAAAATTAGTTTTCTAAAGAAGCTGATCTATTGACAATAATTAATTTCTTTTTACAACAATTATTCTTTCTACCCATATTTCCATGAAAAACTGTGGCAACATTGCATTTATGTCTTACTAGGGACATACAAGAACAGGTGATGTGTACTCTTGATGTCTGACCAATGTTCATGAGGAGTCAATTTCAAATAACACAAAGGTCTGACTATAGACTGATATGATTTCATTTTTGTGTGTAAAAACACACACACACGCAGTCTAACCAACATACTGTTACAGTATTTTTTTATTATTGAGTGTATAGCTTTGTGGGTTGGGCGGTTTTTTCAATGTTTTGAAAACTAAGACATTCTGCTGTCAAGCAACATTCTAACCTCAAAAATAAAGATTTTTTTTTGGGTCTTACTAAGGCAGTTAGGTGTCAAGGTCCAACTAAGATACTATAATCACGTATGCGTGTGTGTGTGTGTGTGTGTGTGTGTGTGTGTGTGTGTCACTATAATAAATGTACAACCTGTTAATTATTTCACTAAATTAATTCCCCGAGATATTATTTCACCAACTATTCTCTGATATTCAATGCGCATGCGCCACTACCCATACAGACATGAAAAAAAAATTTGTTGCTACCTACAGCTAGTACAATCCAAAGTGCCACAGAGCGATGCTTCAGGGCGTTAATGTAATATATATAAAATAATTTGGAAAATTGCGGACTTTTTTTTTATTGTCTATATTCATTCAGCTATTCAGAATAGGAGTATTTCTTGCTCCTTTTTTTCCTAAGGTTGATATTTTTTCATTGTAAGCAGTTTACTTTCAAGAGTTCATATTTCCTTAAACTTCCAGAAAGAAACATTTTTTCCGAAAATTTTAGGAAAGTATTGTACAGAGTTTGTGTGTCTGGTAGTGTATATCATGAAACATAAACATTTCCAATTCTCAAGTTGATGCTAAACAAAAATTGCTGTAACATAAAGTGTAACAGCTTTCAACTCAAAAACTATTGAACCTATAAAAACTGTGTAAATGACCTGATTTGTAGAAAATTTTGTGAGAAAATTTTATAAAATTTTTCAGAAAGAATAAATATTTAGAAAATTTTTTACCGAGAATAAAATTTTCTATATGATTGACCATTAGTTGAGAAAATAAGGAAAATAACTGTGATGTATGGTTTAAAAGATCTTGTGGGGCTGAGGGGGTAGTATCAGCTTAAAATGTGATAAGTATTCAATTTTGTATATAATTGCCCTCTAATACAATAAACCTCAAGGGTCAAAATATTATCTTCATTTTATATGCTTTTATTTGACTCCGATTGTGAACAGTATTTAGATTTTATTTTGTATAATTATGGACAGAACTGTGAATAGTTTCCCAGTTTGTCACTGGAGCATTACCAAAGCACTAGGATTCCAATTTTGAATTAGGTTACATACTTCTGTGTGATTGCAGTAGAATTTGCTGGGTTTCATTTTACACGTTTTACATTCATAATACGTAGTCATTTATGATACAAGTGTGTAAAGTAGATGATTGCAATAAGAGTGTGATCCTTACAGCATAAGCCAAAGAAGAATGATGCAAATCACATGAGTAGAAATTACCTACATCACAAGAGTGTTACATACTATTTTTTTCAACACCCTTGCACCAAAAATGAACTAAAAAAATGAAGAAAAATAAATATTTTGGTAACTAGCAAACATATAAACACAAAGTATCACACCTCCTTCAACTAGAAGTCGTGGAGCGCTGGTTAAGGTGCTAGCTTTTGAACGTGGAGTTTAAAGGTTCGATCTCTCAGAGCAGAGATATTTTTAATAATAAAAAAGAATGACTAGTGTATCAAAAAAAAAAGTAACAATAAAGTGTATCTTAATGTTTGAGGAGACTTAGTGCACGTGTGTACGAAAAAATAAAAGTCACTGTGTTTAATAATGTAAAAAAGGTTAGAGTGCGTATGCTTGAAAAATGATGTTAAAATGTAGTGTTCAAATCTTCGTCTTTCACATTCAGTTAAGAGGCATGAAAACGTCTGTTTTAATGTATTTTCCATACAACTATTGCATTCAATGCAAAGGCGGGACCTGTAGATAAGCACTGATCTTGAATCGTAGATCACAAATATATAGGTCACTCAAATTTTTCTGTACACAATATATATCACTTTTTGAGAATCTGTGGAGCCTTTGCTGTTTGATCTAGGGCAGTGAAACTTGGGATAGTGTTAGAAGCTTTCATGGGCTACTGTTAAAATTTTTTTAATTCATCTGCTAGTTTCGGGAGGAGTTCTCAAAGTGTAGAAACCCACCATGTTGTCATCACGATAACTCCTGCAAATTAAAAGATTTTGTTTGAAATTTTTATGGCAGTTGGAGACTATTAGGGACTGGTTTTGTATTTAATTTGAGTGAAATCGGTTTCGTAGTTTTCGAATGGCAGCCATTACAAAATTTGACACTTTTGGAAAATACACACTTACCGTGGTTGATGCGCGTCAGAGATCCTTCGTATTTATGGTTCAAGGGTTTACGTGCATCTTTTCTGCACTGTATTCGCTGTATTAATTTAGTGTTTTTTTTTTTTTTTTTTGAATATTGAATTGAATAAATTGTTGATGAAAATTGGTAAAATGGGTGTTCTAGCGAAGTATTATTTCGCTAGAGTTTTTTCATATTTTTTCTACGAAAAGTGGGGTGAAAGATGGCGTTGTTTGGGAGCGATGAATGGTATTCATTTATTTTATAAGGTGTTTAAAGTGCTAATAATTACATCATCTAATAAGGTTTACAATTTCTCCAGCATCGTTCACTTTTTGCCTTCATCTACCTATCACTTTCAATCCACTGTCACCCCATCAGCAGTCAAACAATTAAAACTCCGGTCATTCTTTTAAGCGATTTAATATTTCTCGACGCCTACCGAGGGCGATTAATTTTACAGATTCTTTAAAAATGGAAGACGTTATTCGTTAGTGCGTTAGAAATTCGCTTAAAATCAAAATTTAATTTCGTTATTCGCGCTCAAATTCGATTTGTCGCGTCGGGTGCATGTTTGCAGCTTCCAGCAAAATATATCTTTCAGCTCGTAAAAATTGTTTTTAAATTACATTAAAATTGCCACGGCGGAATAAGTTTCACGACGCTTACATAGAGTTAAGGGCGAAATAGGAGGGGTGGAAAAGAAATTCTGTTTTGATATCGAAGCACGATATTCGGGGTGAAGGAAAAAAAATTACCAAATAGAAAGGAAAAACATCTTACGATGCACATTGAGTGCCTTAACCGTATTTTCCGGAGCATATATGTATGTAAATATGTATGTATATAGTGTATGGAAGAAAGTAGATGGTGAAAAGAAAATGATGGGAAAAAAAAAGAAAAAAGGCTGTATATAAACCCTCCATTTTACAACGTAAATAATGAGCTTTTCAGGATGAGACGTCTTCGTTGATTTACAAGCGAGTTTCCCCAAATGTGTCACTAGTCAATATTTTATTCCTTGTAAAACGTTTCCTAACTACTGCTGCAGCATATATACTTTCCATAGTTGAACCTCCTCAGAGAGGGAACACGCGCGCGCTCTCTCTCTCTCTCTCACACACACACACACACAAGCTCACACAGTATACGTATAATAATAAGAAAAAACCGAACGAAAGCATATTTATGTTAGCGATTGTGTTACACCCTATTACTGTACTAAACGAGTGATAACACGTTATTTATATACACTCTCACACACAACATACATACATATAGGGTGTACATACATACATAAAATGCATATATGTGTATATACAGAATACACAAGCTCATATAACGAGAAAATTCGAACCCTATTCTTCAAAAAATGGACGAGAAACGTTTTACCCGGCTAACGAACGACGACGAGGATATATATTTAATTTATATCCATTCTTTCGACAATTGTTTTTTTTTTTTTTTATATAACTCGAAAATAGATATCTGTCGTTCACGTTCGAAAGAAGAAAGGTGGAAAAACATGTGCTCCGAATTTTATTGGGTACTTTTGCGCGAATCTGACGATATTTGCGGAAGGAGGGGGTGGGGCAGAGACAAAAAACGATATCGTCATTTCAGAGATTTCGAAGCAGTTATACGCCCTGAAATTGGCTACCTGTTCGTGTTGGAAATTGTCTGCTTGTGGATGCTGGAGAGATTTGTTCGGAATCAAAGTGAAAAATATATAAGTAAACATGAATTTCATTTCCAAGGAGTGAAAGTAATTAATCTTTTTTTTTTGGTAGCTAGTACAGAATGTGGTCGTACTTTTTCTCGTTGAAATAATGTTATCCATGATTTTCAAGTTGAATTACATGATTCTGTGGTTAGTAATTTTGTTGACAGAAATTTTAGACTAATATACCATTACTTTGAGAAGTTCATAATGATTTCAAGAATGTGATGTCCTGAAAACTGGAACGTTATATCGGATGAATAAATAACCCCTATACAAGACCCCTGAAATCGGTTTGCTACGAGATATACAATCGAACACAAAACATCGTGAGCGTAAAACATGAAGTATCTTCGTGGGTACTCCTAAACATACTTGTGACTTGTTTCAATGGTACTCACAGCCAGTCGACTCCCAACTTACTTTATATTATTTTTTATGGAGGATACGCATGATGAACAGCTAACAGACATTTTTCATTGTTCAATTGATGACCAGATAAACAATTAAATCCTCCTTTGTTGACACTTCTATTCATAATCGAATTGTTTGAGAAAATCACATTGAATTGACGACCGACTAATTTAGTTTAATTGTTTTCACAAATGCTGCTTCCACATTACATACAAACAATACAAGTGGGATGTAATTTTAACAATAGAAAACTAACTTAATTTCATCACAAAATGTCAGATCAAAGAAAACATCCTTCTCTTTACCATCCAGTTCCTCTTCAAGTTGGAAAAACCCAACTGAGCATCATGTCGACTGTAGCGAATTGTACCGGGTGACCCAAAAGTCACGCAACCCAAACCTTCAAATGTAAAAATTTTGAAAAAAGATACAAGGCTGAATCTTGGCCCAGTTATAGAAGTCGGTTTCTCAATTATTCATGCAAAGTTTGCTCTGTATCTATAATAATCTAATTTTGAGGAATTTTTCATTTTTAATTATAATTTTTCCATGTTTGAAAAATAAATATTGAAAAATTTTTAATGGTAAAAGTTCTCATAAAATTCTGAAACTTGGTACAATTATAGAGAGTGATTACCTGATTAAACTGGTAAAGTTTCACTTCAGTACCTTCATCCTTGTTTTTTTAAGAACTTCTTCTATGGTCTATACCATGCTTTCAAAACAAATAAAAAAAAATTTTAAATTTCAAAAATTTTATTTCATCCTCTCCATTGATCCGCACTCACTTTATGGCAGAATTTTGTCATAACAGTTTCCTTAAATTTGTTTGGGTATGCAACTTTTCATATGTCAATGGTTTTATCTAAATAACACTTGCTATAAGCAGTAATGCAACTTTTTATTCAGTGCGTACCAAAAGTTGCATAGTCACATAATTGAGTAACCATTGTCCCATTTTTCAAAATTTTTTGATTCATTTTTTATGGGTACAGATCACTAGAAAAATTCTTAAAAAAAAAAAATTGAGATAAGAAAGTGAAACTTTACCTGCTTAATCTGGTAATCATCCTCCATTATTGTGGCGAGTTTCAGAATTTTTGAAAAACTTTGGCCACTTAAAATTTTTTAAAGTTTGTTTTGCCACAAATACCAAAATTGAAATTAAAAATCAAAAATTACTCAAAATTAGACTACTATAGATACATAGCTGAAATTTTGTTTAAATAATAGAGTAACCCACTCCTACAAGAGTGCAAAATTTCAGCCCTCTATCTCTTTTTTTCAAATTTTTATAGTTGAATGTTTGGGTTGCACAACTTTTGGGTCACTCTGTAGTTGTCATTTTATTAAAATCGATCTAGTAAATGCTTGAAATACCTATATAGCCCAGTCAAATTAGCATCAAAATGAGGGAAAAAAGTGAGCTTCAGTACTAGATGAGGTGAACTAAAACATTTAATGTGGAACACATTTTAATAGCTGTCAAACGCATCATAAGATCCATAAGAAAAAGTAGGTTTTTGAAAATTATAAAATTAGTCACTAAAAAGTTATTAAATTTTGTAACTGTTAATTTAAAATTACACAATTGAAAATAATCATCTCCTTCAAAATCTAAATAAAATTAACATTTGGAAATGACTTTCCACTCATTCGCATCAGAAATTGCTGGTATGCTGTAACAAATTGTAGTTTGTAGATATTTTTGGCTAATTGTTAAGTTATTGGTTGACAATCAAGCATTTTATATTCCGAATAGAGACACTGTAAATGAGTTTATAATAAATATTTTTTCTGAATTAAATTCCTATTTTTCCAAAATTGAGTTTTTTATAGCCAAAATAAAAATAAAAATATCTTTGCCACACATCAACCGTGGTAAGTGTGTATTTTCCAAAAGTGTCACATTTTGTAATGGCTGCTATAAGAAAACTAGTGGACTGATTTTGCTCAAATTCAGTACAAACCAGTCCCTAATAGTCTCCTACTGCCATAAAAATTTCAAACCAAAATCTTTTAATTTATAAGAGTTATTGTGAGGACAACATAGTGAGTTTGCTACACTTTGGAAACCCCTTCCTCCAAAACTAGAAGATGAATTTTGGAAATTTTAACACAAATGTCTAACACATGAAAGCTTCTAACATTACCCCAAATTTCATTGCCATGGGTAAAACAGCAAAGGCTCCACAGATTCTCAAAAAGTGCCAAAATGAGAAAAAAATGTAAATATATATATATATATATTGTTTACCGAAGAATTTGAGTGACCTATATATAATCATCATCTATGATTCAGGATTGGCATTTTTCCACAGGCCTTGCCCCCAGGTCTTGTCATTACACTGAATACAATAGTTGTTTTTTACTTTGGAAAATACATTAACAGTGTTACCGGAAGTACCCTACAATCGATCCACACCAAAATTAATAAAAATTTATAATAAATTATAATAAATAGTTCTTTCAAATTTTGTAGCTGATGATTGAAAATTAAAAATTTTATAGCTAAAATAAAAATAAACATAGCAATACCATAAGTAACATACAGCCAATCCACAACAAAATCAGTAGGTCAGGTTATTAGTTAGTAGTAGTTTGTTTTAAATTTCATGACTATCGGACAAAAATTGCAATTTATACTGTGATAGCAAGAAATTGACTTTTATATATAATTATATATATAGGTACTAGCTGTCCATCCTCAGATTTGCTTGACAGATGCTTTAGACCTTTAATACTAACCCTGAGCTAGGTGTTCACTGATATATTACACAATAATATCTGAAAATGAAAAATTCTCCCATTTTGGACCCAATGAGGTCTAAGAATTGGTCTAATGATAAAATTAACATCAAATTCGAATTTAGCACTTCTAAAAACATTTCCAGTGATATATTAGAGTATTTCGTAGTAAAATCTGAAAATGACATATTCTCTTGGGTCATGTGCATGCATACAACCACACACCTATTAACACAGACACATTTTTTTCCTCTTTTTTCTCTCCTTCACACTGAAACTCACACCTTGGTCTACACCATGTCAGCGGCCTTCATACTTTCATTTTTACTCCAATAATGAAAATAAAAATGTGTTCCACATTAAAAATTAGCACACAAACTAACTATATAGGGTTGTTGGATGAGTCTCTTGGAATAACATGCTGGAAATTTCACCCTCTCCGCTTTTTTTATTTTTGTAAAGGGGGTGCTTATCTCCTAAAATTTGGTTTTTTACATTTTTCTCTGCAAATTTAATTTTGTGATAAAATAGATCAGTACTAAATTGATCAAAGTAAAATTTCCTTCAAATCAAGTTTTTGGCCAATGCCCCTCTTTCTTTCCAGTAGTAAGTCTTGAAAACAGCTATTCTTTAGTGAATATGTTCAACAGTATTATATGAGAGATATAACTCGTAATTATCATACTATGTAGATAACTTGTAAACCAAATACATATTTCCTCCCCATCCACTCCCTTTTTGTAACTTCTTATCGTCCCCTTCACCTTCATAATTTTGTGTCTGACGCTCCTCTTCCCCTCCTGAGAATCTTGAAATCAACCATATTCACTGAATTTTGTTGTTTTTAAATCTATTGGAGGGAAAGGGGGGCATCAGGCAGAAAACTGCATGTAACATTTTTTATAGGAAGGTGTTATGGAAGAGGGTGGATTCTTCAAAAATATGTGTTGGGTTTACGAATTATATACACAGTATGATAATTACAAGTTATATTTCTCATATAATCCTATAAAACATATTCACAGAAGAATGGTTGTTTTCAAGACTCTCTGGATGAAAAAGGAGGCTTCAAGAAAAAAATGGCATGTAAAATTTTTTGTAGAAAATTGTATGTTGAACAATTCCACGATGATCTATTTTTATCCTAAAACCAAATTTACGGAGAAAAACGAGAAAAATCAAAGTTTGAAGAGTAAACACCCTCTCCACAAAAATGCAAGAGGAGGTGATGGTGAAACTGTTGGTACGTTAATCTAGGGGTTCCAATCAACAATCATATGTAGTTGAAGTTTGTGTTCTAATTTGTTTTTTTTTTGTAAGATTTGACTGGACTGCTATGTGTAACGGCCAAAAGAGGTGGTTTAGTACTGGAAACTAACCTCTTTTGGGGCGATTACACTTCCTTTGATATATTATAATATTAACTGGAATATTATAATATTCGAGAATTATTTTAAATTACTAAATTTTATTATCCACAACTATTGTGGACCTTAACTGAGTTATAGACTCTAATTGAATTAAAACACACAATAATTTTATCACTATAATTTTAAAACACAATATTTCATTTACAATTATTCATTCACAGTTTAAGACTGGAAGAATGTTACAGGTACAGTATAAGACTGACCAACTATTTACAATACAGAATAATACACTATGAAGCAGTGTCAAAGATTACAATACAATAAGAATATTTTAATGAATACAAGAGTTTATATACCTGTCAAGGTATATGGTTTTCTATAGTGTTGTGTGTAAAGTAGGGATTTGCTGATTTAGGTATTTAATTATTTCGAGAATATTCTGGTACCAGAATGTTCAGGTGTTCGAATATTCCGTTAGAAAACGTGTTATATTTGCTGGCAGGAAGTAACGGTACTTTCGCCAGTTGACTATACTTAGTAAGGGAAAGAATTTCCTGAATAAGAAAAACGTATTTTTCTGTGAATGAATATGTACGTCTATATTAAAAATATGACGAACATATCCATTACACTATGTATTTTATTTTAAAAGAAACCCCAGTGATTATCCATAATGTTATTTATTTATGATGAGATTCATTGAGTTGCAGTGTGAAGAAATGATTGTTAATAAACCTTACCCATTCCAAAAATAGATTCTTTATTTTTTGAGTTAATTGTAAAGAACTGTCAGTTTGTTATTTTAATTATCAAGATTCAATTATGTAACATTCCGTATTCGTAAGTTTTAGCATCAATAGAAAAATGTTTGACCCAACTAATACTTAGTAGCCTCCCTCGACATAGTGTACGGTTTTCTTTTTTTTTTGTTTCTTATTTATTTCAAATAAGAATAATACTAATAAAGGTAAGGTAAAATCTAGTAGCTTGATTTTGAAAACCAGCAGAGAAAATTTAAAAAAGAGCATTTATTGGCCATTTTTCATTCCAACAGTAGTGTTTTCTGAACATTTTCTAAAGATGTATCAAAAAATAATAAATTAAAAAAAAAAAATTTTATTTTTCTCATCAACTAATTATCATGGTTGATTGTTCTTGGTCAGAATTTTTGCACTCGAGTATACCATTAAGTTTGCTTCCTCAGTAAATGAATTTTATTATGCTTTTAATAATTCGTAATGCTAAAATAAACTAATTTTATTGTAGAATTCGTGATTTAAAATTGAACCTTATTTCTCTCATATCTTTAAAAATGGCTTTAGTTGTTTACGCAATCAATATATTACTCCATAATTTTTATTATCTTCGCTGAAAACGTCTCGACGTATCGACGTCTCGTGTATAGTCGCCAAGACGCCAACTTTTTCATCAAAGCTTTGGTTTTTATTTCTATGTTAGACAAACACGTATTTGTTAATGGAATTTGGAGAACAAGGTTACCGACTTTTTCTATTAGTAATTTTGTTCAATTAATATCGCTGATCTTGGTGAAATTTTTTTCTTGGTAATACTGAAATTCACTTTATTTATTTATTTATTAATCAAGGGAAGTTTAAATGTTCACATCTATTAAAAATTGAGAGTTTCTTTGAGTGACTTCTCTATCCATTCGTATGAGTACTTACTCAGAAATTCACATAATCGAAGTACCTAAAAATTCACTTCACCTAACCAGTGGATTTTTCTGGAAACAATATGTTAGCAAATCGATTGACGTTAACCCATTTTTAATGGGGCTTTTTATTTTAAAAAGTCTGACTCTTTTATAAGCTGTTTAACTTGTGTCTAAAGCTGCTTATCTCGTCTTTATCATTTTCGTTTTTCTCGAGCTCGAAATAAATTTCTTCTTTCGGTTAGTTTGTTCTTTTTTCTTTTCTTTTTTTTGTCGCCTCACTGTTTCTCCTCACAGTCTCTCTTCGTCTTCATTTTTCTTCACCATTTTATTTTACTGTGAAAACTAAATTTTCGTAATCCTATTCATCCATGAGTCGTGCCTCGAATTCAACTAGCTAGCGAAGCTTTTTTCTCCGTGCATTTTACTATGTTTATTTCTGTTTTCTGTGTTTTTTTTCTCTTCTCTTATTTTTGTTTTTCTTGCCTATCCACCTCCCTTATCTTCCCAGCCTCTTTATTTACCCGCCTTGTTATTCGTGTTCTTACGAATTTAATATCCAAGGGGAAGTGTTTTTGTTACGAATTTAGAGAGCCACAAAAAAAATTCAGTAGTTCGTTCGGAATGATCAGCAAAATTTTCTACCTCAGTTGAAAAAAAACAAAATTCTGTGGAGGTAAAATCGGTGGTGAAAATACCAATTTTTGTGGTTAAATATGGCTATGCCCACTTTATTTTACTGCGAAGAGATTCTGAACATTTTCTTGTATTCTTCTATACTTTCCATTTTTGTTTCTCGCTTTTCTTTCTTCTTGCCTCTCTACTCGTGAGAAAACCTCACTTACGTCAATAGATTTAAAGCAAATTGCCTACATGAGCTCGTTTTCTGCTACGTTATTTCGATTGCAGCTCGTGATACTTTCGATTTATCTTACTTTTTTGCCCCTTTATTCTGCGGACGAAGATTTCTCCTTTATGATATTGAATCATACTACGAACAAAATTTGTTCCCCCTCTTCTCTCATTTTATTTCTCCTTTTCTTCGACCCTTTCATCGCTATTGCGTTCGTGTCAAAAATTAAGAATTGTTGAGGTTTGCATCGTTTTATTCGTTTTCTGGTTTGGATATGTGGTGCCATATTATGCGTATAAATCATGGATGTGTTTTCAGCCCTCAAATGCAGGTGTGATTCTCGTTTTTATAAATGGTCTGATACTGGAGAGGTGAAGCGATTTGTGAGCCGAGTCTGGCTTAAGAATCTATTATTTCTATTTCCTTTCCCGAAATGAAAAGCTTCTTTAAATTTTTCCATTTTTGCCTTAGAATTTTCGTTGTATGCCATCATATCCAAAATAAAACTATTTTTTTGCAACACCCACCCTAAAAACAAATGTATTCGCTGGTATTAACTACAAGACTCACCTATCGCGAATATTCGCAACAACAGAATGCGCAGTTGCCAAACATTTCTTCTTTCGGCTCCTCCGTATTCAAATTCCGTCCGAGATTTAGTCCTCTTTCCAAATATTTTTAAAAGCTCAATTAAGTTTAAACGAAAGTTCAAATTGAAAAAATAAGTAGTTTTGCCATATCTGCGTATCATGAGCTTTCATTTGATATGTATAAACATATACTTTTTTTGCGTGGTTAATACACAAAAGGGGGAACAAATTACTATTAATGTAGTGATATGTGAAATACAGGAGATTTTACTGCAATGTCGAAAGTAAATTCGCCCATGCGCAGCTTGAGACTTGCTTAGATTATTAAATCACTGTCTTAGGTACGCATGCGCATTATTTCTTGTCTAACATTATGAAATTTTAGCACATTTCCCCTTCAGTTAAAGACAACATTTTGACTTTGAAACAAACCTCTCTTATTTCACATAATAATTTCCCAGCCTCTATTTAAGCCAGAGATATGGGTTTTGTGTTGCTGGAAAAAGGATAAAATTTTAAAAATTTCCATATAATTTTCAATTATCTTTAGCCGTTTGAAAAAAAAAAAAAAAAATGGTAATGAAAATAAAATTTATCTTTTACACACTTGTATCACAAATAACTATTTTTTCATGATTTATTGTTACCTTTTGATAAGCATATTTACAATTAACTTAATGGAATCTTTCTGAATTTTAATTTTCCATAGTTAGAGTAAGAATATTGTGATACATATCTTCCAAAATAATGGATTAAGCTTTACATTTAAATAATAGTATATTACACACTAATGTTCAAAAGTGAGCGTTTGCATGTGAGGGAAGTTTACAAATTGAGTGTAATGAGTGAGCAATTCCCAAGTGATGTAAACTCACTTTTGAACCTTGTTGAGGAAGATATTTTATATAATTATTGATCAGAAAGTAATGAAACGTTAAAACCCTATCTAAATGATGAGTCTTTCTTAAAAATTATTAATAACTGAACAAAATATCAACCTCCTCATTATGGCAGATTTAATGTTTCATTCAGAACGTGCAACCACTACCTTAATGAAAAGTGAATGTGCTTCCAAGTAAAATGATCTTCACATTTTTACATGGATGCATGTTTATTTACATCGAGATTACATCTATCAATGAAAGGAGTTACTTTTCACTTGCAAAATACCATTGTAAACATTGTCTTTCAGATCATGTATTATATGAAAAAATTGACTGCCTCCAATGCAACGTCAGGCTGATGAAGGAATGAATATTCTAGAAAGTCAGAATAAATTTTGTGTAACTAATGTTTGTTTCATTAAGCTAACAAAATTATGAGTCTTAATTTAATTTGATTCATTAATCTTTTTGTGTGAAGTATATGATTATGAAACAAATAATGATGGTGTGGTTAGCAAATGGTAACGGCAAATAAGAGAATCAGAAACCATAGTCGCCTGTGAGGCAAAATCAAACAAAATGCGAGCTTTGCCAAAAATGTTTCCACATTTGAAGTGAACTACAGCAGTGGGTAAAATAACAACTTCGTTATTTACAGTAGTGGTAAAAACTTTCTTAGTTTCGGTAGACTCTGGTGTAGCAACAGACGGTGAATTGTCAGAACCAGCAACAGCAGGTAGTGATGAATTAGATGGTGGAGCTGATCTGTCGATGTGTAGTATGGTGTGGTGTTTATAGTTGCAGGTTTTGCAAGGACAGTTACGGCATTTGTTGGCAAGGTGATTCTTATTAAAACAGTTGACACACAATTGATTCTTTTTGATTAGCTCGAGACATTTGGAAGGTTTTTTTGCCAAAAATACCTTGCATTCAAGTAGCAGGTGCTGCAAATTACAAGCAACACATTTACCAGTAGCAGCAGTAAATGACTTTTTCGATACTTCGAACTTATCTGCGATTGATGGTTTATTAGATGGCTTTGGCTTCTTGCAATGAGAAGAGGTAAAAGAACGGTCATCTGCAGTGGCTGCATGACTTTCAATGAACTTCTTTAACGTTTCGAACGAAGGAAATTTGGTTTTATTGGTTAATGAGTTCTCGAAGTCGCATTTGGTCTGATCATCTAGCTTCGTAAGTACTAGATAACACAGGATTGTGTCCCATTGGTCAGGGTGTTCACCACAAATTTTCAAACCACGCAAACTCGACGTCACATCATCAAGCAATTTACGAAGACAGGATTCATCTTTTATCTGCTTTATAGAAAACAGATCGTTAAAATGAGCGCGAATTATCACCCATTTATTCTCATAGCGCTGCAAAAATTCACGCCAAATGGTAGGATAAGAAACAGCATCATTGATATCAACATCTTAAAAAAATTCTTCTGCTTTACCAACAAGGGCTTTCTGTAGATACACTAACTTACGAACGTTAGTTAATCTCGGTTCATTGTGGATCATGTTCTGAAACATACTTTTTAACTTCATGAATTTTCTGGGGTCACCATCAAATTCAGGAATATCAATTTTGGGTAAAGAAATATCAGGTGCTGGTGGTTGGATACTAATGTTAGAACTAATTGATTCATTACATAACAATTCTCTACTTGGTGGATTCAAATTTTTCAAAATAGCATTAATCTTAGAGGTTAAGGTCAGAACAAGAATACGAACTTCATCTTGTTCTTTGAATAATTCATCTTCAACCCTTTTAATATCTGCAGGTTTTGTAGCAGTAATATTATTAAAGGCTGGCATAATCTATACATTGAACCTTTTGCTTAACATATTTAGTTCAGGAATTAATAGTTCTAAACGCTCAACAGAATCACTTACGTTAGATTTTGACCATTCATTAACAAAATCTTTGATTCTGGAAATGTTTCTTTTTAACAATCTTCTGGTAGAAGCGCTAGCAGAAACGTCTTCGTGGATGGTACTCATGATGAATTCAGCAACAAATTGATGAATTCAGCAAAACAGAATGGTTAACTGATGCTCAAATGGAGAATTGATTCACAGATTGCAGTTCCTGGTTCACAAGATGAAATTAGTGTGGTAGATGGTTGGTGAAGTGGTATCACAGCTCTCAGCAGGTTCAGAGATCGAATTGGTTCAGGTTTCAAAACAAACAGTGAATTAGCAGTGCTCAAAATAATTCCACTTCGGAGGGACAATATACTACGGATAGAATGACTTACTTTGGTAGATAAGCCAGCAAAACTGTGGTAAAAAATGAAGCAGAACACTTGGGCAGTACACAGGATGGTAGATTTGATCTCAAAAACACAGCAGAGAACAGCTTTGGTGTTGGTAGATGATGAACAGTAGTTGAAATCACAGGAATCGCGAATGGAAAAATCTCAGCAGTAGAGCAACAATTTGGTCATAAATGATGGAAATAAATGGTATTAGTTGATGTTCAATAAGATGTCTCTCTTCAGAGGCAATATACTAATGAAAAATCAGTGACTTACTTTGCTAGAGCAAAGAACTTGCTCAAACTCAATGATGAATTCTTCACTAGTATTGAATCAGGATTAATTGCCAGCTTGGCTGTAAATGAACAGCCAATTTGGCCCGAAGGACCATGAAATAGTGTAGTTTATAATTAATGAAAATTACTTTATGCATTAATAAAATAAAAACTAATATTGGTAGCAGAAATTGCTCTAATAAGTATCTAACATTCTAACAACAATAACTGGTTTTGATAACTAAAAAATATGATGCAATAATTATGACAAAAACGTTGGATACTTTTGGAAAGTTACAATCAAAAATAAAGGAACATTAAATATCACTAAATCTCGTAATGTTTAAGGAAGTTTCAAAAAGGGTATTTAGTGACCCTTGGTTAATAGAATATAGAATATGGCTTTGAATTTTAAGTAGAATCGTACCTACTTATTTTATGACTATTAATGTTTAATCATTATACTTTTCTTAATATTATATTGTTTTCTTGCAACAAAATTCTTGTGATAGTTACATTACAAAATTAAACTTGTAACAAAGTGACCAATTCTTTTTTTTAAATTTTTTTTTCAGTGGAGTAAACAGAGTTCACCACTATTTTTACTCTTTTAATACAATTTTTTTATGAGAAACCCACCTTGCCACCTGAATGTTAACAGTAAATAGTGTACCTTAAAACAAACAAAAACTGTTAAATGAACGTGTATCTTGTTTTCTACAGTTGTGGAGCTAGGCATACTAAGAGCATGACGTTAATAAAATTCACTTTGAAATTGTTATTTGATTACGCAAACTCATGGAACTTGTCATAAAGAATAAAAAAATTCCTTTTCACTTTTTTCATATCTTCTACAGCAAAGTTGCTAACGCTAAGGGTTTCCAAAGTTGTATTGAAAAATCCAAAATTAGTTCGTACTTGTCTAATCTTCTAATTTGGTTGCAAAGGTGGTTAGGAAAAGGCAAAAATGAAGAGGACCATTTTTGTTTTTCATTGTGGTTACTATATGGATCTTCATAGACAAATAAAAATTATCAGTTAAACTTTTTATGTTATGTTTTTAGTATACTTTGTTGCTTAACCACTGAGAACCAGAAACATTTTTATTGAACATTTTTTATCCTTTTAAGATGTACTATCTGCTGTTAAAGTTGAAGAGACTTCTCTGGAAACACCCTGTATATGATAAGGTGTTTATAATGTACGATAGAAGTACAACCCTGTTTTTTCAGTTTAAACTATACTTTGTTCATGCTAAGAAGTGCGTTACTTCAGAATCACCTCTAGTTGTGGTGATTGGTTGGGGAGAGAGCAGAGGCGGCCCGACAGCGTATTTCTGTGGCTAGAGCCACTCTCACTTGAAAAAACGGCGCCAAAACGGCGCAAATAATTAACGTTAAAAATGAATTTTTAAAAATACGCTTTTACAATAAAAAAAATTCAATTGCTGATGGGGTTCAAACCCGATACTTCCGGATTAAAAAGTTTATATTCATTATATTATACATTTTTCTGAGATGGTTCAAAAAATTTTAAGGGGGTTTCAATGCATGAGGGGCGCAAAAATATGGTGTTGACACTGGCGCACAATTAACTCGGCCCGCTACTGGGAGAGAGGAGAAAGTATCGATGCACATTGTTATACAGTGATAAGTATCATTTTCTGGAGTAAACAAACATCGTTTTTCAAGAAGACAAGAATGTGGATATGGCTTATGACGTCACGCTCTTCTTAGCGTGAACAGAGTATAATTATATGAAAGTTAATTAAAAACTCTGGCGAATAGGCCAACTATTTCATTGTTCCACCAAACCCGAGATAACGAATTGAACAGTGTTACCTTCCCAACATAAGCCAAAGTAGCGGCGTTTCTGAGCTTGTAATTTATATGTCGCGGTCAATTTCCAAAATCAGCCTCTATCAAAAATACGAAGGAACTTACGATTTTTAGGTCAAATGCTATGATGAATCTGCATTATAGCTTTTAACTAAATGACATTAGGCATTATATAGAATGTGCATCACTCTCGGACATTTTATATAATTTCATTCTAGAATTAGGCCAAATTTCATCAATATCATGCGTTAGTCAAAATCAATGAACCATCAAATACTATTAGTCAAATTAATTCAAACTTATTATTAATAAATATAATATGGAAAAATTTCTGTCATGTCAAGAATTTTTTTCAATTAAAATAAATTTTTGTGTATTGTATTGAAATAAATTTACGTGAAAAAACGATTTTTTGAAAGATAAGCTTTTATTTTATTTTTTATTTTTTTAGTTTAGCTTCATGCGAAATAAATATGATTTCATTTAGGAAGGTTGGCTGCAGTATTGGTGTATTTTAAAATCGCAGAAGTGAGTACAATAAAAGCTTATAATAAAAGCTTATAAAAATAAATATTTCGTTGCGGAAGGTTAAGTTCAGTATTGGGGTATTTTAAAATCGCAGTAGTGAGTAGAAAAAAAGCTTATAAAAAAAGAAGAAAAGTATTAAAATGATAGAAATTTTTCCATATTATATTAGTGTATTTTCCAAGAAAAAAACACAACTATTGCATTCAGTGCGATGGCGGGACCTAGGGGCTGGACCTGTAGAAAAGCGCCGATCATGAATTGTAAATCACAAATATATAGGTCACTCAAATTCTTCTGTACACAATATATATATTTCCACTTTTTGCTCATTTTGGAACTTTTTGGGAGTTTGTGGAGCCTTCGCTGTTGGACCTATGACAATGAAACTTAGAGGTAGTGTTAGAAGCATTCATGGGCTACATATT
This sequence comes from Ericerus pela, assembly GCA_011428145.1. NCBI lineage: Eukaryota > Metazoa > Arthropoda > Insecta > Hemiptera > Coccidae > Ericerus > Ericerus pela. Next base: position 729,924 of record WOFM01000022.1, read on the forward strand.
CGTGTTAAAATTTTTGAAATTCATCCGTTAGTTTCGAAGGAAGGGGTTCTCAAAGTGTTGTAAATCCACCATGTTGTCATCACAATAGTCATTACAATAACTCTCGTAGATTAAAAGATTTTAACTTGAAATTTTTATGGCAGTTGGATACTATTAGAGACTAGTTTGGTATTGAATTTGAACGAAATCGGTGTACTTTTCTTTAAATGGTAGCCTTTAAAAAGTTTGATACTTTTTTTACTCATTTTGGCATTTTTTGGGAGTCTTTGGAGCCTTTGCTGTTTGACCTATGGCAATGAAACTTGGAATAGTATTAGAAACTTTCATGTTGAAATTTTTTAAATTCATCGGCTGGTTTCGGATGAAGGGATTCTCAAAGTGTTGTATACCCACCCTGTTGTCATCACGATAACTCCCGTAAATTAGAAGATTTTTGCTTGAAATTTTTATGGCAGTTGGAGACTATTAGGGGCTGGTTTGGTATTGAATTTAAGAAAAATCGGTCCGCTGGTTTTTAAATGGCAGCCTTTAAAAAATTTGACACTTTAGGAAAATACACACAGCGGTTGATGCGCGGCAGAGATATTTATTAATAATAAGTTTGAATTTATTTGACTACTAGTATTTGATGGTTTATTTATTGATAAAACTTGGCTAAATTCTATAATTATAGAAAATGCCTTAGAGTGATGCGCAATAATGTCTAATTTAATTCAGTCAAAAGCTATAATGCCGATTCATAATAGCACTTGACCGCAAAATAGTAAATGCCCAGGCATATTTTAAAAAAGGTGATTTCCGCGCATTTGACAGCAACATATTATATAATATATAATATACAACTGGAAAAAAACTTGCTGAAGCCTCATCAATCGGTCGATAGATAAAAAGTGGCCCGTATCGCACTTTGTTTGATTATTCGGCGAATAATGAAATTACGTTTTTTGCTCGCGCGGTGAATTTACTTCCTGAAGTAAACTTCTTAAAACTTTGGTGAGATGAAAATCCCATATGTTTAGATTACGAAAAAGTTTGCAGAAAATTTGTTGGAAAAATGCAGGTGTAGTAAAAACGGTTACCTACGATAATTTTCCTAGGAAAAGAAAACTAACTCGGAGGCAAAGAAATTGAGAAAAAGAGAAAGAAAATGAAGAAAACGGCTGCAGGTAATCACGTCTTCGAGTTGGGAAAAGGGTGTAAGCGATAATGTTTTCGAGAACTTTTGCCAAATTTGGGGTCTAAAAATGATTTACGAATGCAGGAGACGTCGGTAAGGGACAAAATTTTCGGTATATTTAGCGATCCAAAAGAAAGGGCCGCCATGTCGGTTATATAAAGTGCGTTTGCGAAAAATCTTTCGAATTTCGTGTTATTTATTTCTCTTTTCCGCGGCTCGTCATTGATTCAATTTGAAGCATTAACGGCGGTGACGGCGGCCCAGTTTCAGCGTAATTATAGTGCTTCTTCCCCCCTGCGAGAGTTGTTTTGACGACTTCGATTTTCCCAGCGATTATTGATTTAATTTTGTATTTAAATTATGGTGACGATTGTGTAAACTGCACTATCGTTTGGCGTGCTGCGATTGTTTCGACAACCAATTAATGCTTGTTGCAAAGTTGTTCATGCAACTGTTTTCCGACTGGTGAAATAATTTGCAAAACTTGGTCAATTTCTGTTTAGGTTCATCAAGCATTGGGTGTGTCGACTTTCCTTCTATTCTGTACGCTTAAAACATCAGGTATTGATATTGAGTTGTTACAGAACAAAAAGTTTTTGTTACATTCAGTGAGCCGGAATCGAATCGAATCTAATTGGTTGTGTAAAATCTGAAAATTGGTCCTATTAGAGCAGGGCTTTCCAAAATTTTCCGGCTCTAATCCAAAATCAAGTGTAACTGGTCACAGCTAGTCATTTTTTTGTTTAATAATTCCCATTGTTTTCGTAAAATAAATGTATCCATGCACTATAAGCCCATCTGTTTTTCGGGGAGTCCTGGTGAACCATTCTGAAAGCCGTAGTAAGCCAAATTTGGGTCGCGACTCTGATTGAAAACCATTATGTTGGGGTAATATTGATTTAGAAATTTTATTCGCCCTAGTCGTATTGGTGGTGATGGTCATGCTACCGATAACCGATTTGTACCGAATGCGGCAATTTGAATTCCTTCGTTTTAATCTACTGAAAAAAAGTGGTCATCGAAGATACTATTTGATTTTCTCGCTCATGAATGTGCTTGTCTTCTCGTTAATCTCTAATTTTGAAATTGAAACCTCAAAACAAAAATGCACGAAGCTGTGCGAATAATATGAAAGCATTGAACTACCACCACGAGGGACCCACTAACAAAATTGACTTAATCTAGCAAAAAAAATCCGTGTGAGGATCCCCCCCTCACATATTTAATGTGTAAACATTCAGCTGAAATACAATTAATATGTATCTATCTTGTATGTGTGCATGCATGTAACGTGCCGCCAGCTTGCCATGGATGTCTGCTTGTGAGTGTGTGTATGTATGTTATGTGACAAACAGAATTTGAAACTGGACAGTGCGCCGTGCAGCTTTTTTATGCAATCTCAACTTTTTTGTATATAATATTTTTTTACACCCGGGAGAAAGCGGACTGGAGAGTAAGAATGTTTACACATTAATATGAGTCAGTGTTGGGCATCGAAATGAGGATGAATTTTGTGAAATTTTTCAGGTACAGCCAGAAGTGATGAAGAAATTAATGAGAACAGAAAGTCTGATGAAAAGTATATCCGAATCTCAAACATGAACACTTTTGTTATAAACAGTGTTCTTGAACGCTTGTGTCTTATGCTAAAAAAATTAGTTTCGCTTTTATGCATTAATTTTTTTGAAATATCAAATTGGTTTTTAGTCCCTATGTTTTTTTTTTCATTATATGAATGTAGAATACCCTACAATTCGACATCTACACCAGGTATGCCACTAAACAATCTGTGCAGACAGTTCGTCATTGTTCTCGGAATTCAATCTATAGGAAAGGTATTGAAGACCTTTATACTGATTTCAGACTCTCGTGAACACGTTCATTCATCAACATGACTCCTTAGTTATTCTGATCGATTTCATTTTCAAGTGGTGTGAGTACCATATAAAGTTCTGTAAACTCTGAATTGCCGGTAATCGTTAAAATCTGGTCGATTTCGCTCTCCCAGTATTGGCTATGCTTTTTGCATGTAGGTACCGAAAACGGCGCACAAACTGATACGTTTCCCCCACCCCCGCCACGCTAGGTAGGTGTACATTTACCCGGCAATAAAGTGATTACGTATGTGTTTTTCTTTTTCGGCGGTAGATGGTGGCGAAAAGTGGCGATATAATAAGGGTTGAAAAGCAAATAATACGGGCGAGAGTCGTAAAAGGTATAATGAAAGGTTGATTTTCGAAATTTTTCTCACTTCGTCGCCGTTGCTGGCGTTTATTTCGTTTTACTGTACCCTTTTTTTCCGTCCCTTTACCTCGCCTAGTCGCATCCCTATCCCTCGTTGTCGCCCTGCTCTCACCAACTCATCATCTTGCACCGCGTCTCCTCTAATATATTATTCCATTTTCGCGAAATTATACCGATTCTGTGCGCCATTAAAAGCTACGCGACGTTATTTTACAATTATCTGCGTCTTAATTTCTACTAATAGCTTCGCTCTAAATCAATGCTGTTAGGTGCTTGAACAACGGTTTGCGTTGACAAATTTTAATGATTTTTGTCCGCGTACGGACACTCTCCTTCGTCGCTTTTTTTTTCTCTCCACGCCAATTTTATTGTTATCTTTTTCTCTTCAACTGTTTCGGTTGTTTCAAATTCAAAATTACAGCTGCTCTCTGTTTAATGAAAAGACGTGAGAAAGAAAGAGGATAAAAAAAAACATCGTCCAACTCGTGAGTACTGATGCGGAATAAAATTGTGTACTTATCAAAGTTAGCCATTAAAACATAAATTTGTGTCAATCAATAATATTTCAGATTATCTTTTTCGTATACATTTAATTATAGGAAATTCTTTAACATACCATGAACCCAAACCATGCATTTATTCGGTGTCTATTTTGAATACATTAGCTTATTAGGTGCCGTAAAATTTGTGAAATTCATGCGAGATTTCTAATTTAATAAATATTCGGCATTTTACTTGAAATGGTTCTCTCACCTCCAACTGTGTGAAAGGTTTGAACATTCTATTAATTTAGTTGAATTTCAAATGAATCAAGTGTAATGATAATTTTATATCATTCTCTATTCTACCAAATATTTCGTATCTTATTAACAATTATTCCTCTATCTCCATTTCGTATATAATTTCATTCTTACATCCTGTCTAAAATGACGTCAGTAAGACTTGTCAAGACTTGCATCATGACATCACCTTTTCCAGTTAATACAATATTCCCTTACTAAACATAATGATGTCATCTATTCCTTGAATACAAAAGACAATTCTGCAACATTCTTAATTCCTCTTAAAATTGTAACTACACCCATTTTATATCATAAGCATGTTATTCTATTGGCTCACTCTAAATTACGTAGATTATAGCAACCAATCACATTGTATATCCCCCACAACACCAATGTATATTTCATTCGAATCCATACCCTTAGAGTTAAGCCTATTCAATTATTAACTTACTAATATTCTACCAACATCTTCTCTTGTACATTACAATACACCGTATATATTCATGTACACATTTTAAAATATACACTATAAAAAAATAATATATGTGTCATGTACTTTTTGTAACAATTATACTGTTACATCAAGGATTCTACAAGTTCCTCCCTCCCCTAAATTCTAAGTATTTCAGGAGCAAGCGTTCCCCAACCGTCAATCATAATCATTGTCTGAACTCTTATTAAGCGTTAAAATTATGTCGCAGTGTCCAACAGTTTGCTCCCTGGAATTTTCTACTGCCATTTGTGACATTTGGAACGCATTTGATCTGTTATCAGTGGCGAATCCTCCAGTACATCTAGGAAAGCAGAGATGTACCAGTTAAAAAAATGGGAAAAAAAAAATTTATTTAAAAATTTTTATCGAGCATTCACTTAGAATTCACGAAAAAATGATTCATTTTTTATTCACATGGTAAAACATAACCAAAATACAGCAAAGGAATTTTATATTAGTTTTAAAATTTTTATCAACCCCCTCCCTTAAAAATAGCTATAATATAATCTAATATCCCAAAGATGTACCAAAAAAAAAATTAGGATTCGCCACTGCCTGTTATACAGTGGTATAGTGATAATCCATGTTATTTGCCTAGGCACCTTTGTCCTTCTGTGTACAGTGTATTTGCCAGCCTTAAGGGAAGTTAGAAATTGACTATTTTTAATGTTAAATTGCCCATATTTCGGTACATTTTTCTCAAAACCCATAAAAGATACAGAGCTGAAATTTTGATTACACTTTCACCCAACATTAACTCAGACTTTAATTCAGGGATATGGGATTTAAATAATTGGGACCTAATTTTTTATATTTTCATCAAATGTATTTTTTTTTGCATGTTTTTCAACACCAAAAATCGTCTATCTCATCTTGAAAAGATTGTTTCAAGAAATTCTCTCGTTTGTTTTTGTAGGACTTTTCAAGTAATAAATTAAAAAAAAAAATCACGAAAATCGGTTCTGTCAATCCTGAGAAAAATGGACTTTAAGATGAAAAGAATGTTTTTTGAGGAAATAGAGTTTGTAGATTGTCATATAAATAGTGTGTGTGTAATGGGTACATTGCGACATCAATCAATTAAGTTGCGGCGCAATAGTAACAGTCGCGCTTTAGAATCTGGAGGTCGATGGTACGAATCCCAATGACGACAGTATTTTTTTTTTTTTTGATATATTGGAATTTCAACATTTTCCACGAAATTTTTGAAATGAAAACTAAATGAAAAGTATGATGAATTATATATGGTTGGAAAAAGAATTCGGAAAGAAAGGAAAGTCAATTTTTTTTCTTTTCAATTTTTTCATTTATAACTCCTTTTAATTTATTTTTATTTCATCTGGGAGGAGGAAAAATTAATCTGATCCTATTTTTTTTTACGCAAATAGAGGAATATTTTTATATTAAAAGGTATGTATCCGTCAGAAAATACTTATCGATTATCAGTTAGTACCTTTCATTATAACTCAAATAAGTTTCATCAAAGTTGAAATAAGTATCTACTCAGAATTAAAGTGTTTGAGTCCATAAAAATCAATTTCCATAAAAATGATTTGAAGATTATAGACTGGAAGGAATCAGGGCAGAATCGTAAATCCGTAGGTCTTTCATGTCAGAAATTAGTGTTTCATTTCGCAGCTCATATTATTTTCAAATATGCTCTTCAAATGCAGTTAGATGATATCACTAGCTTATTTTTGACAAAAATTGGACTCCTATGGGCTCCAGATTTTTTCTTGAATCTTCAATATTATCAAGTAGATGCTTGTACCTACATTTACGATTAATATTTCAATATTTCATTATTTGTGTATTGAGGAAATTAATGGCTTAGTTTGTATAGTATTATAACAAGACGACTAATGTTATTTCAGCTTATATTGTTATTTTTTCAGTACTGAGGTTACTGAGTGTGATTTAGAAGAAATGAATATGCTCATCGAAGTTATACATGAGTGGGTCACTTTTTATGCACTGTTCCAAAAAATTATTGACCGGATTTTCTTCCCAAGTTCTCATCACAGCTTAAGAAATAATGCATTTCTTAAAACAAATTTTTTTCATTGGGCTTCTGCTATTTGGCCATTTTACCTAGCGTCTGGAGTTTATATCTGATGTTAAAGTGTAGGAGGGGGATGATTGAGATCCGATGGTCAATGATCTGCCAGCGTGAATTTCGCAATCACATAGTGGAGTACCAATGAAACAGAATCGAATACATCGTCAGTTTGTGTCAGAAAAATGGTGGTGGCCGGCCTCAAATTCACCACTTTCTAATCGCAAAGCAATGTGCCTGATCACTACTCTAGCCCTATGTAGACTCTCTTCACAAGAAATTATACTGTCTAAAATATCAACCTCTCTATAAGTGAAGTTGTACTAAATTTTCTTGCAAGATTACGCTTCAGAAGAACCTTACAATTGATACTTGTAACAAAGTTTTCTGGTGAAGGCTTAAATGATTAGTGTAGAATAACCTAAAGAAGCTACTTTAAGGAATTTTTCAACTTGTATTCATGATTCACCTAACTTGAATACCTAGCATAGGTTGTTTATATATCATTTGAATGGTTGTTTATTCTACTCCCAGGCAAATCATTTACTTTCCTACATAGATTATGAGAAATTAAATTATTTCTATGATTGATGAAAAACTCAAAAATACCAAAATTTCATGGACGAATACATTCGTACACACGAACAAAAATATGTGGAATTATGTAAACAATAATGCATTGTTCACAAATTAGACTCTTCTTCTTCTTCTTCCAATGAACTCTTCTTCTTCTTTCTTACCATTTATACACACACACACACACTAATTCCTATTTTATACTAATCACAGTGAACACTAATATACCTAATTGTGTATATAAACTCACGTTTTCATGTAGATTATGATTATTACAGGAACTCATTCAATCACTTATTACATAAAATTGTATTATGTAAAATTATCTGTACTGTATGTACAAAATTATTATATTTTAAAGTATCAATTGTGTTGTTATATTTTATTTAAAGACTGAATACAGAAAAGTTAAGGTCCGCCATATGAATGTGGATGATAAATTAATTAAAACAATTTACATTTAGAGGTATTAATATTCAGTATAATATTTATATACTTGTGTAAGATTTAACACATAAAGTGGTCTTATCTTGTACAAACAAGACTCTTTTATGCCGTTACAGCTACAAATAGAAAATTTGCGTTTCAGAAAATCCTAAACTGGCCATCCTCAAAAATTATTTTAAATTAGATAATTTGATGCAAAAAAAAGTTACTAGTACTTAGATACACTCTTTTAAAACTTAAAACACCACTCTACAACTTGATTAAACATTATTTCAATTAATTACAGCATTTTGACTGACCTCTTGTAGCTGGTAATAACAAATTTCTTCACAGCTGAACTTTTTCTGTAAAGGATTTTATAAACACTGCCTTGAGGTATGTCGCATATTAGAAGAACATATCTTGTCTCATCAACATACCAATATTACATGCTGTCATTGGCTTATAGACTTACACTTACCATTATGAACCCTTCTTCTTTCTAATTTTTCTCCGTTTCCACCCATGAAGTCCATAATGTAGAGGAGCCCGCCACAATTGATGTATTTAATTAGTTAGTTAAAATTTAGTATTAAATATTCATTTTTTTTATTTTTTTTCTCATGTATCAGTGTGCACCTAGGGGCTGCTGGCACAGTTCCAGTGGAGGGATCTTTCAGACGATGCGAGGGGCCTTAGTCAAGGAACGCCACTTCGTATGTTGGCGATGGCCCCGCTGTCATCACCCCCAAAGTGGCCCCTCCGCATCTGCCTGAAAGATCCGGCCACCTATTTACTTTTATTCACGGGTATTGAACAGCCGCCTGCGAAAAATGAAAATAAGAAAAGCAATAAAATGAAACATCAATCCTACATCTCGGAGCATTGGGCCACCGTATAACTTCAAAATTGATAAAATGAAAACTATATACAATATTAATTTTTGTGCTAATAAGCCAATCACAAATGAGCATTCGAAGGTATGTGCGAGGCAATGTAGGTTATCCTATTATGCGAGTATGTCATAAGGGCGCCTCAATTCGAATAAACAAGGTTTCTCCATTTTTGAGAGAAAAAATTATCTTGCCCCATAACTTTTTTTTCAATTTATTTCACAAACTTATATGTTGAAATGGCTATCAATGGGTAGGTAGCTACTGTGTGGTATTCTACCCTATCTTATTGAAACTGTATCAAAGCTTGTATCTACTTCTTTGAGATTGGATCATAATTTTTAAATAGCGACTCTTCGAAGTAGTTCAGGTAGGGCATCAGTTACACGATTTTGTTAACTGATATCGAGTCAGAGAGTGAGACACTCCTTGCATCCCTCGCTGGAAGAGTTTCTGTTTTTAAACCAGTTAAAGGTCTAGAAAGAATAGACAAAATACAAGAGCTTAACATGAGTTTATAGTTTGCTGTGATTGGTTGGTATTGAGGAATAAGAGGAAGAGAGAGAATGACAACAGCTTGATGGCTAGTCTTCCTGATTTAACTGGTAATCATATTTCAGCAGTGTTGTTCAGATACTCTAGGCATTAAATTGTGAATGATGACGGGTTAGAATTTTTATTTTTCGAATTTTTCAGAAAGAATTCGTCTTGTTAGAGAACTAATAGGAAAAGTATTTTGCTGAAACCGCCAGTGTATGCCTGTTCATCGTCTAGAATTAAGGATGTACATTCCCTGCACTCGTCGTGTAAAAATGCTCACCTCTCACGTTCAGCATCAAACATTTTTGATAATGAGCATGAGTGTAAGGATTAACGCTCCAAGTCGTGTCCGCAGCATCAGTCTTAGGGCTTAAATATTATAATGTCATAGTTTTTTTTTTTTTTTCCTTTTGTAATATATAATTTAATTTAAATTAAATTCCATTTTTTCAGTACATTTATCCAGCTTATTTACACTTCACCGGTTTTTCGTGTTCAAAAATCATACTTTATATTTCTCCTGCCCCTAGGATCCTGAAAGTTAGTTCAAATCTCGAATTACAAATGAATGAATGACGGTGCTAAAAAAAATCTTTTCTACGAACAACAATGGAACTAGGATAAATCGTTGGTGTTGAAAATCTGAACAGGTTGGAGAACCGCTTTTGGCACGTATATCTATTAAAAATGAATTATAGTTGGGTGAAAAAGTTTTTCTCGTGAGGTTGCTGAGAAAAAAGAAGAAAAAAGTATAATAATAAATAACGGCGAAAATCTTGACAAACACGTTTGCGCAAAATTTATTTAGCAAAATTTTTCCACCAAGTCGTCGTGAAACGGTGATGGTTTTTCACGGTGTGCCAAGTTTTCGCAGTGTTGCGAAAAAGTTTTGATTGCGCCTATTTGTCGAGCAATGATTAAGAGGGAGATATACGTCGAATTTTGGTGACAAGAAGGAAATTGTATGAGTTGCGGGGGTGGCGGAAAGGGTTTGTGTGAGTGACGTTGCTGGTAGCAAAAGTTTGCTCTAGTCGGCAAATTTTTCGAAAAAGTTTCCGCAGCATGTACGTTGGTGCCGCAATTGGAACGTGAGACGTATTTCTTTTGTGCTTTCGATCGGGCTGTGCGTGTAGCTTTATGAGTGAAGGAAACGAATCAATGTCGATTCGAGATGTTTCAGCCGCGAATTCCGAGACGTTGTTGCCTATTTTGCTGAAAGATTTTTCAATCGGTTGGGTTTTCGAGTCATATCGTTGCATTCTCTCGCCGTTTCGTTTTTGCCAGTCCCTTCTTTTGACGGTTTCGCTCGAAAAGTAGTTTTCAACCGACAACCGCTTCAGATGATACCTTTTAACCGTACTCTCGGAAGAAAAAGCATTTGGTGTTAAATTGAAATTGGGTTATTCAGTGTGTGATACCTATCTTGCCTTTGTAATCTTGTTACTTTTTTGCTATTGAGTTGTGCTTTGAAATATTATAAAGGAACAAACTAACGCGGTGTAATTTAAGATGAGGATCACTGATGACGTGAAAAAGATTGAAGTTTGAAGTCGAAACGTATTTGTGTTAGAAGAACGTCTGTTCATACATTAAGTTAAATCCAATTAGTTGAAAGCTTTTAACATAACCTACTGATTACTTGAGAATCGATGAACGAGTATTCACAATTTGGATTGTAAAAAATTACAAATTATTTCGAAAAATTTGTTAAAAGAATAATTGTACGTCGCCTTAATTGTATTTCAAGTTGTTAAGTGGAATAATTTGAAATTTGAATTGTACCTTGTTTACATTTTTTCCCCCGTCCATTGTTTTCAAAAAACCTCGTTCGGTTAAGGACGATTTAATTTGTTGTTACGTTCGTTCATTGTTCGAAAGAAATACATACATTAATTAATTAATTTTTTTGCTTAGGTATTTCATTTGTTTGAAAGGATTCAGACTTTTTCGCATTACATTTCCTCGAAGACCATGCTATCTCATTATTCGTGAACGCCGAATATTATCTTCTTTTTGCTTAACATGGAGGCTAAACTAATTTTTTCGAAACCGTAATATTTCGAAATGTTATTTTATGTAAAACATTATAAAATATCTTTAACGCGCATCAACTGCGGTAAGTGTGTATTTTCCAAAAGTGTCAAATTTTGTAATGGCTGCCATTCGAAAATCTGTCGACCGATTTCGGTCAAATTCAATACCAAACCAGTCTCTAATAGTCTTCAACTGCCATAAAAATTTCGAGCCAAAATATATTAATTTATGGGAGTTATCGCAATGACAACATGGTGGGTTTGCAACACTTTGACGAACCCTTCCTGCAAAATTAGCGGATAAATTTCAAAAATTTTAACGCGAATATATAGCCCATGAAAGCTTCTAACACTACCCTAAGTTTCATTTTCATAAGTCGAACAGCAGAAGCTCCACAGACTTTCAAAAAGTGTCAAAATGAGCAAAAAGTGGAATTATATAAATATATTGTGTACAGAAGAATTTGAGTGACCTATATATTCGTGATCTACGACTCAAGATCGGCGCTTTCCCACAGATCCCCCCAAGGTCCTGCCATTGCATTGAATGCAATAGTTGTATTTTCTAAAGGAAAATAGACTAAAAGTGACATAACAAACCAAAATGTTTTACGTTTCAAAATTATGCGTACATTCGCATAATTATTATTATTTGAATGCTAAAATGTTGTAGAATTTTTCGTTCAGATTAGGCCATTATAGGCCATTGTCAAATTGTTAGTATTTCAAACACTTCTGTTGGAAACATACAGTAGTGTACGGCTGATTTTATTCGAGCTTTCCTTCAAAGTTATGGCTGGCTCAAATCAGTTTCATGTTACTGGTCGACTGCAACGTGTGCCCATCGTTCTCCTCGCCTCCTCCCTAATCTCGTCGAAACGTGCTCGGAATATTTAATCTCCATTTCGTGTGGGGGATCTCGAAATTTCGAATAACGTGTAAACCATCTTCCGACCGATACCGTACGCACAATAACTTACGCGGATGTGTTTTAAGAGAACGTTTTCAAATCGTATACGTAGTTATGGCGTCGGTTAACGAGCGAAACCGTGAGTGGAAAATTCGAAGTATTAATTTTCTTCGACGCTTATCCTAAAGTAATTAAAATTGAACGAGTAAGCACACGCTTTTAAAGCAACGATTAAAACAGCGATCCAGATATTAACGTCCCCTTGTCGGCGAGCGAACAGTGTTAATTACTTAGGCTATAAGGTGTATAAGGCTAGGCAAGCAGCACCGTTTCTTCGAAGCCCACTCGACAAAGGAACGCTTCACGATTTTTACTTGTTCTCCTCCTCGTCTCTCTCTCTCGCTCTCTCTCAGTCACTCCTTCGCTCTTATTCTCCCATCGTCGCTCTTCCCCTTTCACTCTTCCGCTTCCGTGGTTCACCATCTTTCTCTCGCCCTCTCGCGATCTTCCAAGATCTTCCGCACTCTTATTTCGCTCTGTCGCTTTGTCTCTGTCTGTCTGTCTGTCTGTCTGTCTGTCTCTGTCTCTCTCTGTCTCTCTCTGTCTCTCTCTCTCTCTCTCTCTCTCTCTCTCTCTCTCTCTCTCTCTCTGTAGTTCCCCCTTGATCACTTCGTCTGTCTTCCCTGACCTTCCCCTTTCGACCCTTTCGGTGTTTAAGAAAAACATGGCGAAACTCGATCTTGTTTTCGCCGCAAACGTATCCGCGCTTTTCACGTCGTCTATTCAAGAGCCTGCATTTGGGAAATTTTCGATAAAGAACGCGATTCGGTTCAGTTAGGGTCGTGTAATCGCGAGTATCCAACTTGAAAGGACGTCATTAATCTATCTGTTGTAGATGATGTGTTTGTAGAAAGATTATGTCAGGGCAGCGAGGAACAGGAATGAAAGAGAAAGAAAGAAAGAGTGAGAGAGAGAGAGAGAGAGAGAGAAAGAGAGTGTGTGAGAGTGAGTGCGCGAGAGAGAGAGGGGGAGAGTGAGAGAGAGAATGAGAAAGAGACTCTTGTTTGCTAATTTCGTATTCGTTTGAGAATTCAATTAACTTACTTTATTGCTCGGTGGAGCTGAGTTGCTGTGTAGTACGGTTATAAGCGGACTGACCCACTCAAAGGTTGTGTTTTGTGTGGAAAAGTGATCGTGCGGATTTGTTTTATTTAGCCCGCAGCAAAGCGTACATTTCAATACGATTTACCCTTTTACAGAACCGTTGGTATGGTTTCTCTTCGGGTTCTCGTCGTTAATTCTTCGTCGTGTTGTTGATGGTGGAGCCGCTTGCAATTGTGTGTTTCTCGTTTGCGAGCCATGTATTCATGTAGAAAGCTGTTACTACTTCAGTCGGCCAATGAAAGAGTCTGTACTTCTTGTGTAACTCGAAGAGATTACCAGATTATTTTTTTTGCTTCTCCGATGTCAGTTGTTCGTTCGCTTCTCTTTTGAACATGGATTCGTACATATTGAGGAAGGGCAATGAGAGTCTGCGTAGCATAGTGATTAGACGCTTCACCTCACAACTCAGTGGTCGTAGCTGAGGTACTCGGACTAAAAATAGGGATGTATTTTGTCTAGTCCTTTTGGTACTCACGTACGTAATTAGCATATTGGCATTAATAATCAGGTACCACCATCCAGTTGTAACCATCCTAAAGATTGCTACTCCTAATCGAGTCTTTCAGTTGTTCAGCCTAAGAGTACAGATATTTATTTTGTTTGGTATTCGCAACAACACAAAATAGGCCTAAATAATTAAATCAGTAAATAGATACATAAAAAAATAAAAAATAATTTGAAATTTTCGATGGAACGATTGTCGGAAAGGTGGATTTTGCCTAGAATAGTCAAAATTTCAAATTCTGTATATTATAGGTCGCGTTTATTATAGATTTCAATAATTTTGTGCCATAATGAAAATTTCAACAGTTGCCATTTGGAAACTAATGGGCAGATTTGACATTTCTTCGAAATGGATTGAGATATTATTTCGAATTATGCCCATGCAAAATTTCATCCTTCTTAGTTTGTTCACAAATTGTGTTATACCTCATTCATATAGACATAAACATTTAAAGGAGTGATATTTTTAGGGTCTAAGACCATAATCATAAAAAGCGTACGGATAGTTTTCGGAAGTCGTGATATGTCACGCAGTAGGTATACATAGATTGTACGAAATCTACCCAAAAATTTAGGATCGATTATAGTCATTCTTATAACTCTTTCATATGCAGGATGTCTGTGTACGAAACTAATGAAGATAGTAGTTCGTATTTCAATGAGTCAGTTCTAATGCAAACACCCTTGTCAAAATTAAAATACAAAACCTGTTTTGGCTTTCATACTACAGTACAACTTGGATGACTCAAAGTTAAAGGGACAGGGGGAAAACTTCGAGTTAATCAAGAATTCGATTTTAGGAGGTTGATTAAAAATAGAGCTACATTGATAAGCATATTGAAATTTTCAGTGTTATGTGTATATTGAAAGTATGTAAAAGGTAAAATTCAGGTTTTTTCTTTAGCTCCCTTTCCACCTCTTAAATGATGGTGATCTTCTGTGCGATGGTCAGCGTTTTAATTAACCGTTTTTTTCCCTGAAATAACCGGACAACCACTTCACAATGCAACAACACTGGTTATAGAATTTAGACGCACACACAAACAGGTACTGATGAAATATGAAGAGTGCAGTACAGTAATAGGCATGCTACGATCAAAAATAAGCCTAGTAGTCTTATCTTTTATTATGTTTTATCTTTTTTGCATAATTTCTCGTTACTGAAAATTTGAGATACCCATAAAATACTTCGAATTACCCAAAATTTTTTATATGCATTTGCATAGTAAATTGGCCGGACCAGGACAAATGTTTGAGTAAGCCACAAATTCGACTTACAGACTTACAATTATCCAAATTGTGCTATACATGTTTCTGTTTATCACATTACGTTCGATGAAGTATTTTGTGACATCATTTTAGAAAGATTTTGTAGATTCTACTATTTGCCGAGATTGGCATGTTACGACTTCCAGAAAATTTCTTCACAGTTTTTCCGATCATGGTACCCAGATGCAAAAAATACTCTTTCTTCTCACAAGTTTTCCTACATAATTATATTTATATATTAGGTAAGTACATTTAGGATATAACGAAGACAACCTGGAGAATTGCTTTATGGATTATGGCAAGTGCATATTTCAGTCAAGTTCGAAGGTGGGCCAAATCCGATTGTTAATTTCTAAATGATTGCTGTTTGAAGGTTTCTGGATAATACAAAAAAATTCTTGAAATTTATTACTAACGTAACCTGCAATACACATAATTTGAAATTCGGCCTTCGGGGAAATGTATCTTTGCGACCGGGGTGCAATCGGCATTTTTTACAGAGTGCGTACGGTGGAGTTTATATGTTTGGTATGTATATCTTCGGAACTAACGGAATTTCATTCGCTCAGAACAAGTGTCTTACTTCATAGATTTTAATGAAAGTCGGTTCAAAATGTTCTTGACCATCCGGAGAATTTTTTATACTATTTATATTTTAAAATTAAAAAATTACAAGGTGATAATTGAAGAAATTGAGAATTTAAAGATTGAAAAAATTATTGTCATAAATTTGGGCATATCCACTAATAAGAGCTACTCATTCAGATTAACGTAGTCGTTTGTTTTTTAATATGAGTTATTTCATCGAATATATTGCGTATTGATAAGTATGTGGTATGCGATTAGTCGCTGGTATTAATTTTATGTTGTTTTAATGCGATCAAAAATTACGAGGAATGCGTTTAAATCTTCAATTTTATGATTTTAATTGCAATTATTGAAGTTGTCAGAACGCCAGATAACTCAGAATTAATGCCAACAATTTATAAAAATCAAATGAGTCAACCCAAGGCTGAGTCGTACCAATTGACTGATTTTCATATGTTTTTTGCCTCACATACCCACAATTGAAAAATTAAAAATGAGGACACAAGTGTTAGGGTTATTTGCCATTGTGATTGGGACGCGATTCAGATTGGCTAAGATGGTGTAGGAATAAAGTGCAGTTACTTAGTTGGTTCGTACCTAATAGTGGTGTGTACCCATTCTGAGAAAAATTATTGGATTTTCTCGCATTGATGAATTAATTCTGGGATTTATGAAAAATAATTCGAAAAAATTTAACAAAATTGGTAGGTGTTTTCAAATACCCATATCGTGAAAGTCCTCGAACTCCTATTTGGCGAGAATTTTCCCTCTTTCTTTTTCTTCCTTTGCCGAAGAAATGATGCACCTTAACATTTTGCCAATTTTTCAGTTTATCTAACCATTTCGAAGTGAAATTAGGAAAGCGTCGTCTTCTAGCTCCATTTTCTACTAAATGAAAAATAAATAAAAATATCTCTGCCGCGCATCAACAGCGGTGTGTATTTTTCCAAAGTGTCAAATTTTTTAATAGCTGTCATTGGAAAATCAGTTAACCGATTTCGCTCAAATTCAATACTAAACCAATCCTTCAAATTTACGGGAGTTATCACGATGACGACGTGGTAGATTTTCAACACTTTGAGAACCCCTTCCGCCAAAACAAGCTGATAAATTTCAAAAATTTTAACAAAAATGTGTAGCCCATAAAAGCTTCTAACACTGCTCCACCGAGTTTCATTGCCGTAAGTCACACAGCGGAGGCTCCACAGACTCCCAAAAAGTGCCAAAATGAGCAAAAAGTGGAAATACATATATATATATATATATATATATATATATTGTGTACAGAAAAATTTGAGTGACCTATATATTGGTGATCTACGACTCAGGATAGGTGCTTTTCCAACGGTCCCGCCTGCAGGTCCCGTCATTGTACTGAATGCAATAGTTGTATTTTCCAAAACAAAAGTAATAATAAAATACAACGTATATCACCCAAAATTTTCGTTTAAAACAATTATGAAGCTTGTAAATTAATGTATTCCAACTAAATGTGAAAGAAAAATCGATATTTTCCTTCAAAAAAGCTTTTCTTTTTCTTTTTTGACCTTACGAGGCATAAACTCAAGCATGTTTATTTTATTGGCTAGTCTATAAGCGTTGCTCAGAAAACAATTTTATTTCCATTTACGTCAGATTTCACTTCTTTTCCACATTTTTCTCCTTTTCTTTTTTTAATAAAGTTTTGTCAGAATGTCTGCGAATTGCCTCGCGTATAACATCGGTGCAGTCGAAATTTCATTACTATCGTAATTTTTATTCGATTCCTATTCGATGCCGTTTGCTATGCCAGACTTTATCGCAGGTTTGATTTGTTCTCGTTTTCCAATTTGATAAAATGAAACAAAAAAATAAAAAAAATAAAAAAAATAATAAAGCACAAAGGACAGAGAAATAAGCTAGAACCTTCGAACGTTGAAATAAATATCTTGTCAATTTATTTTTTTGTGAATGTGTATCATGGCTTCAATAATGAAGTCATGGAGCCGGCGCGGAAAAGGGGGATAAAAAGAATGAGAAAGAGACAGACATAGACCTAAGTTAGAGTAAAATAAGCTGAAGGAAGAAGACGAAAAGTAGAGAAAGGCAAAAAGAACGTAAAATTGAAGGATTACAAAAGGGGTCATTGAAAACACGTACAGAATGACAAACAAGTTTCTGGAAGAAAGGAAGAAAAAAAGTTTTATTTGTACGCGTTTGGGGCAAGGTTCAATTTTTTACTGAATAAATCCCTTTACAATTTTATAATTTCTGTCTGGTATGTATTTTATGAACTTCCGCCTCAATATCGGAAGGAGGAGAAGAAAACTATTTTTGTATTCCAAAATCGTTCTCGTTTGGCTCCACGAACTTATTTCGTCGAAATCGAAAATTTAGTTCAATATGGGCGACGTGATATTAAAAAAATCGGTCTCAAATGAACCAGCTAGAGAGTTTGTTTTCATCTTTGAGTTCCCCCCCCTGTTTCAGTTGTGTGTGCGTGAGTCTGCTAGGTAAAGTGCGTGATAAGGGGTGGGCGAACGAAGGTCACATACGTTCGATGCCTCAGGAATACGAATTTGGTTAGGTTAGCTTTTGAAAAGCGCAATCGATGGTCAAAAGTCTGATCGCAGTCCATTTAAATTGCCTCATTTCATATTTATGACGCTCAATACCTGCATACAGATTATGTATTACTGTATTCAAATAGCTTTCATCGTATTTTGTATTTTTATTTTTACTTTTTGGCCTCACGGTTGTGTTAAATTGAATCTCCTCGAGTTGAGTTTCGTTGAATTTGGAGATAACGAAAGGTAAAGAGAGGAAAAAAAAAACAACGATAGAAGAAACCAATATAGTACTAACAGTACGCATATTTATTCGCGTGGAAACTCGCATTGTCGTAAAGTTTTCCTCGAAAATGTGCACTTAAACTCGAAAAAGTTTTGGATACTGGATATAGCGTTTGAAAATTTATCCAGATAAAGTATTATATTTTTTTGGCTGTCGGTTGTTGCGGTGAGAAGCTTCTAAACTAAAGGTGGTCTGATACCTGTATAGATTTGCAAGTGTCTGCTATTTGGTAGCCGAGGCTTTCTCATTGATTTGTATTCGCAAGTGTTAATCTCCTACAGCTCTGTTTTTGGATTGTATTTGGTGTACGGGGTTCTTTTCCACCATGTCTTACTTTTTTGAAAGTGGAATGGTTTTCCCAATTTACACGTACGTTGTAAAAGCATTTCTGTAGACTCGTTCGCAAAATTGTTTTAATTGCCTAAAGGACGTTTTGAATTTTTTCACGGAGGTTTATTCGCAAGCCCGGTAACAAAAACATTTTTTCCCTTACTTTGATCGATTCATGGGTTTCTATTACCTCCTTTTTCTGTGTAGATTTGGGACCGTTAAGCCTGGGGTTCGTACGGCTGCAGTACCCTTTGTCCGTTTCATCCGCTCTATCACCGAGACTGTTTATGTCCATCAAAACTGAGTGGCAGTTCGTTGAGAGATGTTTTTCTTTATTGTTTTTAAAATCGCCATATGAGTACAATCAAATGAATTAAACACTAAATGACCGACAGAGTATAGTTATTCATCATAAAGTGAGAAAAATATCTTAACCACTGTACACCAGTCACATAGAAGATTAAAAAAATTAATTATTGATGTGTATAAATTGATATTGATATTTGTGGGGACGTTTCCCTCTTTGCCTCCCTCAGGGCTCAGCCCTGCGTCGACAGACGGGTTGCAGACCAAAGTCCGCAACCCATACTAATTGTGCATTGCACGTAAAACAAATTACATTGTCTGTATGCACTCATACAGACGATGCATTTCTGCGTTTACCATTGAGGCGGTAAACTGAGGCAAGTGAGTATGTAATAATTACATACTCACTGACAGTATAGGTGCTGCGGTCTGTATATGGTACCGCATCGCCTTTGGATGATTGCCCCAGTTAGGAAGTACGCTTTGTGTATGGTTAGGCACTTAAACTGGCTGGCTACTGGTACTGAGAAATAGTTTGGTTGCCCTGCATGTAAACCACTGTCTCCCTCTTAGGTTCTATGAACCCTGTGTAGGTAGCATCTACCTACACCAAACAAGCCACAGTGGTGACCTTGACGTTGCTACAGTGGTACAGGCATGAAAACGCTCGACAAGCGAGAAATTGCTCTGCTGATAAGTGCGGCTTGGACGCGACTTTTTCATTGGCTAGAAATAGCTGATGTGACTTAGGTGACTATTAGTCGACTACGGAGTGGGAAATTTACCACCCTATACCAAATAAACGTTGCCCATAACAGGACGGGTCAATGAACAATCTCAGTAGAACACGCATAAAACATCTGCTAGATAGGAAATAGTCCTACAATAATTTCTGCTACAAATTCGGTTAAGCTGGATTTCCAAAAATAAGAAATGGAAAAATAATACGAAAAATAATGGTGAAAAACGACAAAACTAAAATGCCTGGAATTTCAAACGAAAATCCAGAGGAAAAAGAACGTAGGTTACTGGCTGAGAAACAGGCTCAGATTGAAAAGGAGCTGTTTGATCAATATATGAAAGAGATTGTAGCCAAGGCAATATCGGAGTACGACAAAAAGAAAGTTGAAGAAAATGCAAAAAACTCATTCAAAAAATGGATCCAACTACCAGAGTTTCTCCCAAAAGACGTAGAAACTTGGTTTATTCAACTGATTGGCTGTTTCTGACTCGAGGAGATTCCTCGAGAGCACAGATACAGGCAATTGTGTGGAAACATGCCTGCACAAATCAGAAAAGCTTGTCCTGACATTATAGAATGTCCCGACGAAGCAGAAGATTTGTACAGTTGATTCCAGAACAAAATAAGAACTGCATTTGGCATAACCACTCGAGAGGAAATTTGAGAACTGATGGGAGGCATGTCCATCGGAGATGACAAGCCCACAGTATTTATGGCTAAACTCATGAAAAAAGGGGATAACCATGTGTCACCCTTGGTAATAGCTGACCAATTTTGCCAACAACTACCTACATCAGTTGTGCAATCACTTGGAGCTCTAAATCTTACAAATGCTACCTGGGATGAGGCATTAATAAATTTGGCCAAAGCTGCTGAACAGGCACTGGAATACACAGGTAAAACTGCAATCAGTGTCATCTCAGCAGAAAAATCCGAAATGGTGGAACTTAGAGCCGAAATTGCTGTTTTGAAAATGGAACATAAAAATACCAACAGCAGCAATGGAAATTGAAACAGCCGTTCTAAAAACTGAAATTGGTGAGAATGAGACTCTAGATCTTGTGATCGCAGAAATAATAGCAGAAAAAACAGCCCTGGCAGAACACCACCAAGGTCTAAATCTAGACCCAAATACAAAAATCTGAATTGGCTTGAAGACTATTGCTTCCACCATAACAAATGGGGAGAAAATGCCAGGACTTGTAAAATCACCTGCCGATTCTATCCCAAAAGGATGATCAAAGATGAGCAAAAGAAAAAGGAATTGCTCTTGGAATTGGATAAGGTTAGAGACAATCAAAAATTTCCCAATATGTCAAACTAGAGAGAGGGGTTGTATCAGTGGCAACCAACTCCTCAGATAACTACTTTTGCCGCCTGTTCATACAGGACAGGTCAAAAAGGAGAAAATTTCTTGCTGACTCAGGTGCAGATATAAGCTTACTGCCAGCCAAAATCAAGCATAAGAATAATACTCCAAAATCCCAATTGAATGCAGTAGATAACCATAGTTTCTCTGCATATGGAATTAAAAAATGCAAAGTAAATATAGGTTTTAACAAACCAATGAAATGGACTTTCACCATAGCTGATGTCAAATACCCTATATTAGGAGCAGATTTCTTAGCCTATTATGGACTATTGATTGATCTTAAAAATAAACAATTAATAGATTCCACAACTGGTGAACATATAAAAGGAAAAACTAAAAATTATCAAATAATTAATATAATTAATGCGTGCACACAATCAAATGATAAGTTCGTCAATATATTGACAGATTTTCCTGGTATTACCGAACCAACTTTTAATCCAAATCCTACATATAAACATGACACAGTTCATATAATAGAAACTGTAGGACAACCCTGTGTAGCAAAAGCAAGACGCTTAGCTCCAGATAGATTAAAAGTGGCTAAGGATGCATTCGATAGAATGGTAAAAGAAGGAGTTTGTAGACCCTCAAATAGCTCATGGAGCTCACCCATTCATATCATCCCTAAGCCAGGTGGAAAATGGCGATTAGTAGGTGACTACAGACACCTAAATGCTCAAACAAAACCAGATAGATATCCAGTTCCTAATGTCATAGATTTTAATATAAACATGAAAGGAAAAGATCTATTTACCAAAATTGATATTAATTGGGCTTTCCACCAGATACCTATGGCTAAAAACCACATTGAGAAAATGGCACTAATAACTCCATTTGGCCTCTTCGAATTTCTTCAAATGCCATTTGGATTAAGAAATTCTGCATATACATTCCAGCAATTTATAAATGGTGTATTGAGAGACATACCATATGCCTATGCATGTATAAATGATATTTGCATATGCTCCAGTGGAGGCATTGAAGTGCACGAGAAGAAAGTGAGAACCGTATTACAGTGTCTGCATGCTGCCAGTTTAACTATTAGTCACGGTAAATGTGAATATGCAAAACCAAATATTGATTTTCTCGGGTACAACATTACTTCTGCTGGAATTGCCCCTCAAAAAGTCCGGGTTGAGCCAATAATAAACTTCCCTAAACCAAAAACAGTCGCTGAATTAAGACAATTTTTAGGGATGACAAATTTTTATCGACGTTGCATAAAAAACACAGGGGCCGAACAAGGCAAATTATTCGATTTGATTAAAACAAAAAAAAAAAGTGAATAAACTCCTGTCATATGGACAGATGAGGCCAATTTAGCATTTGACAATGTCAAAAATATGCTGGCTAATGCAACATTATTAGCTCACCCAGATGACAGTCAGCCATTATGCATAGCAACAGAAGCGTCAGACTTTGCAATTGGTGCAACATTGTACCAAATTGATAATGATCAAAACCAGCCTTTAGCATTCTTCTCGAGGAAACTATCTAAGGCTGAGAAAAATTATAGTACGTACGACAGGGAGCTATTGGCGATAAATGCTGCAATCAGGCACTTTAGGCATAATGTAGAAGGTAGAACTTTTACTGTGTATACAGACCACCTACCTATCACACATGCATTCCAGCAGAGAGCATAACATGCATCGCCGAGGCAAATGAGACACTTAGAATTCATAGGCCAATTTACAACAGACATTAGATATATAAAAGGGAAATTAAATACACCCGCTGATGCTCTGAGCCAAATAGAATCTGTCTCAGTGCCATCTCAGTTGCCCTATGGTGAAATAGCTATTGAACAGCTAGGGGATGAAGAATTATTAAAATTGATATCTTCAGACAAATCAAATCTACAACTGAGACAAAAAAGACTCCCTGGCACAAAAATCATGTTAACATGTGATGTGTCCCAAGGTCAAGAATGACCCTATATTCCACAAAAATATAGGAAAATGGCGTTCGACAGTGTTCATAATTTATCACACATTGGGCCTAGGAGTACGACTAAATTAATGACCTTGAGATTTGTATGGCCCAATATAAAGAAAGATTGCAACAACTGGGCCCGTGCTTGTCTAAATTGCCAGAAATCTAAAATTGGCAGACACACGAAATCGAAACTTGGGAAATTTAGACATACTGACCGATTCAAACACATTCACGTAGACTTAGTTGGTCCTTTACCACCTTCTCGTTGCTACAAGTATCTGTTGACCATTATAGACCAAGCTACTCGCTGGCTCGAAGCAATTCCACTTACGGAAATGTCAGCCCCAACAGTGGCTGCAGAAATATATTCAACGTGGATTGCTAGATACGGTGTGCCTCAAAGCATAACTACAGACCAAGGTTGACAATTTGAAAGCCAAATATTCAACGAGCTAGTAAAGACCTTCGGTGCTAAACACTGGTCCACCACCACTTACCACCCGCAATCTAATGGGAAAGTGAAAAGGTGGCATAGGGCTCTAAAAGCCTCAATTGTGGCACACGACACCAAAAGATGGATTGATAGGCTACCAACCATCTTATTAGGCCTCCGATCAGCCTTGCAAACAGATACTGGACACTCAGCTGCTTAATTAGCACTCGGTGAGGAATTGCGCTTACCAGGGGACTTTTTCTATGAAACCAAAGAAATTAACCCCGAAACTTTAGTACGAAACATAAAAGACGACGCAAGTCAATTTTTAAAACAAGCTGCAACTCATGGCAAACCTAAAACCTATGTCTCAAGACACTTAGCGACAACTACGCACGTGTTCTTATAAGAAGAAGGGATGAAAAAGGCTTTGCAGAAACCCTACACCGGTCCCTATAAAGTAGTGGATAGAACAGAAAAAACGTTAACCCTACTCATAGCCGATAAAGAGAAAAAAATCTCAATAGATCGTGTCAAACCTGCATTCTTAATAGCAGATGATAAAGTCAATGTCATGAAAAATTGCAAGGAAAATGAAATTCATTCTGACAAAAGCATAGTCAAAGATACACAAGAAATTGTCGAACAAAATACCGACACTCAAAAGCTACAAACACTGCCAGAAATAGTGCAAGAAATGCATAGGGATGTACTCAAACCAAATTTGGAAAATACGGCTGCAAAAACCAAATCTAAAAAAGTTGTCAAATTCGATGACAACGTACAAAAATATTACTACGATCCAAAAGCGCCTATAAAGCCTAATAAAAGATGCAGGCCCAAAGGTAGTTATAAAAAATAAAATCAAATTCCGAGTCGTGGATCAGAAAGGTTATCTCAACACCAAAATAGCTAAACCAAAACATGATCCCAAATGCAAAATTCACTCATACGAAAACCACCAAATTCCCAAACCATAGAAAAATAAATGGTAATAAAAAAGCAAAATAAATGTATTCACCATTAACTCCTGCATCAAAACATAGCAGAAGGTTAAACAAAAATAAAAACATCAAAAAACGGTCATAAAAATCAAAAAATAAATCTTTCGCCTCCAGGATTGGAACCTAGATGCAGAGAAGAAAAATGCGAAAATAAATCAACTCGAAAATAAAACATCTATCGTGAAATTCAAAATAAATTCACGTGCATTTTTATAAAAACAGAAATCAGCTGACAAACAATGAGAAACGGTGCAACTGCAATGACACACATCCTTATCACAGAACATACCACAACATACATTGCAATAAGGATATCGCACCACCGTTCCTTATCACATTGACCTATATAAAAGAATAAAAGTTCATTCACTCGAATACGTTGACCCACATAAAAGCACGTGGTAATTTAAGTCAACGAATTTTGCACGTAGAATCTTCCACGTGGGAATTTCTTAATGGTGGGAAAATACTAAATCTATTATGCTGAGATGAATTATGATAAACTCTACGACAAATTTGTACCAAATGAAACAGCCAAGAGTGATACACAATCATTCGTTTGTCAAATATGTTCCGAGCATCATCGCATTCTGATTCGAACACCTATTTCTGTGCCAACATCGCTTTTGAAAATTTTCTCATTTTCTATTGTCTTAACTGACACCTTGCATCTTACCTGAAAATGTCTTCCACTTCTGAACCTTTGCTCGACTATGAGGAAGCCCTTCTCGCAGAAGAGGAGGAACAGAGTAATTGGGAACATGACATTATGCTTTCCCAACTTTCTTCTTTGACGAGCAATCTCGCTTTGAGTTCCACTTTGAGGCCTGAGGTCAGTTCAGTCATAGCTGAAATGACCCAACCTCTTCCTCACCACCTTCCTATTGGCGAGACCTCGGATGCTTCATGATCCATGATCACCCCCATGGACATGGACCCATCTAGGAGCATTCAGCCTTCTCTCTCGAAAATCACGGTTCATAGACTGGACACCCGTATACAGCCTTTCGTGCAACAACGGAATTCCATTCTTAATACAAATTCCAGAAATTCCACTCAGGCGATTAGGCACAAAAATAAAAAGAGAGGAGCACGATCTCGTGCTAACTACAACCAGCGGAGGATCCTCAATTACAATACAGGGACTTTTACTGGCCATGCCTTAGGCCAGGCCCTTTGCGACATCCTCTTTGGAGGAGCTAGGTCTTACAGAGGACGAAATCCCATTGGACAATCTTCAGTCCAACGTCCCCCCAACTTTTAGGGTATGACTGGACTTAGTCTTTTTGTACAAAAATACTAGGTGGGGAGTGCTGTGGGGATGTTTTCCTCTTTGCCTCCCTCAGGGCTCAGCCCTGCATCAATAGACGGGTCGCAGACCAAAGTCCGCGATCCATACTAATTGTGCATTGCACGTCAAACAAATTACATCGTCTGTATGCACTCATACAGACGATGCGTTTCTGCGTTTACCATTGAGGCGGTAAACTGAGGCAAGTGAGTATGTAATACTTACTTACATACTCACTGACAGTATAGGTGCTGCGGTCTGTATATGGTACCGCATCGCCTTTGGACGATTGCCCCAGTTAGGAAGTACGCTTTGTGTACGGTTAGGCACTTAAACCGGCTGGCTATACTTTTTACATCACTAAATACATAAAAATTTATCGAATTTTAATGTAGAATTGAGAGTAAAGTAAAGAAAGACAAGAAAAAATAGGGGAAGCAAAAAAGAAACAAATCTTAAACGATCACCACCATACACAACTGCAACACAAATGTTAGTAATCAAGGGAGAGCTCCAAATAAAGGGAATGGGGGAGTACACCAATTTTTTAATCCTAATTTACACGGATCACAGTTCTTTTGCTTATTGATATTTTCCAATTTTTATGGAGGAAGTAAAGCTTCTAGAATTTAAATTTATTGAAAATTGATAATTATTAGACTTTTCCTTGTTACAAAAATATTCCTTGATAAATTTAGTCATAAATACCGCACCCGAATATTTTTACTATTTTCAGGTTGACATGAATTGTTCTTTCATGTGAAATTAAGTGAGGATAAAAAATGTTGTATTTTCCTCACCACTTTAAAAAGAGCCTCCCTTTTAGTGAAAGTAGACACCGTTGAGTAGTCTGGTTTGGTCTGCCCTAATAACCTGTATTCCAACAAAATTATAATAAAAAACTAGAAGTAAATTGTTGTATTTTGCCACAAATATTCAATATTGGTTCTGAAAAATAAGTAAAACTTCATCTGAGTTTGTAAAGCAAATAAATCGTACCAAGTTTTTGTAAATTATTTACATTTGTCGGATAAATTTATGTTATGTGATGGATATAGGCTACTTTTGAGTGGTCGTTTCAAAGTTTCGTAGGTATTCTCCACTGAAAATCAATTTTTAACCTATCTACCCTTACCCTTATCTTTTCTGCCGGTATAAAGAAGATTGATTAAATAAACTAGGGTATCTCATCGACCTATTGAAACGTGACCACCTGAGCTTGCCACGAAACTATCGTAACTTTGAAAAATACCTTCGTTGACGTTTTCCTATTTGTTTTTTTTTTCCTTGTCTTTTTTATTGTTTTAGTATTCTGGAAGACGAAAACTAAGAACTAATTGGACATACGGGGAAGGAAAACAGAAAAAAAAAGTTCACCTCTGTGAATTATTTGTTACATTGCACTTCAGAGCCATGTAATTTGGACAACAGTTTGTTTTATTCGTTGAATAAAAGCAAAGGATGGAAAAAAAAGTGAAAAAAAAGTAAAAACTTCTTAATCGTTGACAGGAAGTGAAAATTTTAATTAAAAACTCGGGTAGTTTTTGTCTCAACGATTAATTGGTACGATAAATATTACAACCTTGGAGCAGCGTCGTTTTGTGGAAGGGTGGAGGTATCAGTCTTCATACATTCTACCGCAGGTTACATATTTTCATCAAAACAGAAATAAATATTTATTGCATTGTTTTTTTTTAATTCGTTGAAAGAGCTTTTGTATCTCTTGAAAAATATTTCGTTTTCAATTTCCGCCCCATATTCCTCTGCACGGACGCTTATAATTTTTACAGTTAGTGGTAGTGAACTTGATTGTCTATTATACGTCTTAATTGTGATCTGTGGAAGTCATGAAAGATACGTGGCTTATTTACCTGAATGATTAAAGCACTATTTAAAATTCTTGTATTTAACTCCGAAAGTTAGTCCAGTGTTCGGTGTCTTGTCAGAAATAAAAGGAAAGAAGAATCCCGAAAAACAGAAAGAAAACGAACAAAAAGAAACAGAAAAAATTTTTCTCTGGCTTTATTTTGTTTTCAAGTAGATTTTCCTAATTAAATTGATCTTATGAAACGACCTATGGATGGTGGTGAGCATATTTTCAATTTCATGATCCTCGGAAACTTTTGGCACTTGAACCTCTAATAAATATGTACATACGAGCCCTTTAAATAGGTGTAATAATATGTTCAGGTCGCAATTTTAGTTCGGTATTCACGAAATTTGGTCTCATATTCGGATCTGGACAAGAATGAGGCCTATTGTTTTTGGTGCAGTTGCAAGGTCAAGTCTACGATTTCAAATAAGCACTTTTCCGATACAAATGGCTCAGGCTAGCATAGGGGATTGGGTTTGGTGAAGTGTGTTCAGTGGTGAGTAAAATTGGTTTTTAGTCTTGCATATGAAAACAAAGAGAGAAAAATCAAAAACCGAAGTGAAAAAGAAATAAGAAACAAGAAAAAAATACTTGATAGTATAATATTACACACCAAGGTTTAAAAGTGAGCGATTACATGTGAGGTAGTTTGCGAAATGAGCGCAGCGAGTGAGTAATTCAAAGTCATGTAAACTCACTTTTGAATCTTGTCGAGGAAGATATTTTACATAATTAACGATCAGAAATCAACTTTTATTCTACTCACTACTGCGATTTTAAAATATACCA
This sequence comes from Ericerus pela, assembly GCA_011428145.1. Lineage (NCBI taxonomy): Eukaryota > Metazoa > Arthropoda > Insecta > Hemiptera > Coccidae > Ericerus > Ericerus pela. Next base: position 758,492 of record WOFM01000022.1, read on the forward strand.
ATACTGCAGCCAACCTTCCGCAATAAAATAATGTTTATTTCGCATGAAACTAAGACCAAAAAAATAAGTAAAAGCTTATCTTTTAAAAATTATTTTTTTAATCTAAACTTTATTTTTTCAGAGATGGAACAATGAGTGAAAATATAGACTTCATTATCTGTTCTTTCATTTTATATATATGTATAAGTATTTAATGATCTCTATTCTCCTCAAATGTAGCTATGCTCGCTGCTAATTAAGTATCAGTCTAGGAACAATTAATTTCTTAATAATTTCCTATCAGTTGTATCCCTCATTTATTTTTTTCCTATTTACTTTCATAATTGCTAAGTTGCATATTATCTTGTTTTCTGTAGGACCGTTCAATCTCTGAGGTGTTCTACGGCATTAAAAATTCTACTGCGATTTCCCGCGATGAGTCTTGAGTTTTACCATCACATTTTTTTACACTCGTTATTTTTTAGAGCACTAAAGTAAAATATTGTAAATTAAATTTTTACCTCTTCTAACATCTTTGCAAAATATCGCCAGTTTTGCTTATGTTCACCTTAATCAGGGATTTTTAGATGACATCAACTTTCTTTTGTTTGCTACTACTGAAATTCATCACTATTGGGATCATTGGAACTTTTTGTTATCAAGTTCATTTATAGACATTGATCATATAGTACTGGACCAGTAAAGAAAGATAATTTCTGGTTAGACAAGGTAACTAGAGCGTATCTTTTAACGTATTTTACTTTGTGTTAACGTACGATTTCCTTGTGAATTTAAGGGATGTCTTTATCAGATATATTTTAAATTAGTAAATTCAAGCAAAACGTCGAAAATATGCAGAAGGTACGCTAGGTTTGCCTACTTTTTCGCGCGGCATGTCTTAATATTAAAAAGTACATTGGTCTTATGAAGCTTTATTAGTCCAGTACTATATAGTCGAAGTTTATAGCATACGATCTATCTGTTGGGCTAGATTAACTCACGCATACGTTTAGGAGTAATATTGATGGAGATGTGGTGTATCCAGATAAATGTGAAGGAACAGAATTTTTCTTGTTTTTTCCCGCTTGTTTTTTTTTTACGTACCAAAATTTTCAATAATTAATTAAATTCTTACTTCATACGTTAAGTTTGTTTTCAATCTCTTCTTCGTGAATTTTTGCTTAATATTCAAACATAACACCCTTCGGTTTAAAAATCTGCTCTCTTGAGCAAATTAGAACAAAAAAATATTGAGGTTCGAAAATTTTACATTTTTCAATTTTTATTTTTATTTTCAATGAATTCGTTAATTTTGTCAGTTCTATGCCAGAAACATATGACCCGAGAAAATTTATGTCGTAATTAATCTTCTTCTTTATATTTTTCTTGTCTACGTTCTCTTTCGTAATTTCTTACACAAAAATTTTCGTTCTTTTCTTCAGTTTTTCATCAGTTTTCGTGCAGAAAAGAATAAAGAAAATGCGGATAAAATAATGAAAAGGCTGAAGACATATCCTCTGATCCGTGACAAATAAAAAGCCATTAATTTCTGCTCATTTTTTCTTTGTAAAGCAAGTACATTTTAATGAAAAGATGCGGTAGTTTCAAAATATGTTTTTCTATGATTATGTATATGCTATGTATAAAAAAGAATAATGGTTTTAAGAGAGGTCAGAGTTAATCTGAGCGTATTTCCACTTTGTAATTAAGATGTGAAAGTTATCCTGTGATGTATAATATTGGTTGTCTTATTTCAAGAATAGTTGATGGTGTCTTCTGGATACACCAGTAACAATCAGAAAAATACCAAGTATTTGGAAATGTTCTTGGGTAAAATTGTAAAAATCCGAATTATGAAGTACAATTGAAGGATGAAAAAGTGGAACCTAGCGTCGAACTTTCCACAAATGTATCGACTAATTGGAAGAAAATTGCGAATCCGTGTTCTGTATGAAACTATAGGTTTATTTATCAAACTATACACTTTTGTGGATGTGTGAACATTGGCCTAAAATGTCAGGTTGAGCAAATGTATTTGATTGTGTCAACTGTGCTTAAGGTGATTCAAATGACAAGGTTTAATTTGGAGAATCATTCAACCTAATATGTATGTGTGCAATGACCCCGTTCCAAATTGAAATTTTCATTGTCTGACTTTATCCAGTGGTTGTTTTACAAATCATTAATAGATCTATCTGGTATCCCAAGTGAAAACTTATATATATATGCATAAAAAAGAATTTGTTGTTGAAAAATCAAAGTTTAAAAGAGACATATTATTTTTAATCCATAGCCGTTACATTTTGGCCGAATTACATGATGTTCAGGATTTATAAGAAAAGAAAAAGGGTTTTCGGTGCGAAGAACGATATAGATTGGTTTCAATTTCGAAAAAGTTTGTTCAAAGAACAAAATCAACTCAATCTATCTATCTGTTACAGTTGTCAATTGCAATAAAGTATTTTGTAATACTTCCGGCTCAAGAATTCAAACTGTCGTCCTACATGTCCTGTATGTTTGAAACCCAAAATTGTTGAACTTTACTGCATGGCTATTCCACTAACTTTACTGCATGGCTATTCCACCGTGGCATTAAGTGGCAAATATATTGTATATTGTTACACAGTGCTATGGGCCTTCACACCTCCTACATTCCAGAGAGACTCAACATAAGCTAAACTATATGCATTGTTAGAGGCTGTGGGAGGTTGTACGCAGACAGCATGCCGCTTACATCTAATTCCCACATTCTTACACACCTCTGTAGACACATTTTCTCTATACTTACAGGGTGCCATCAATCGATGACTTAAATAAGGAAGAGGAGTGGTGAGTTCCACCATACACTACTTGAGTGCATATATGTCTAGCACAGGTTGAAAGTCACCATTTATAGGATTACTAACTCGCTGATTAGAACTGGTATCCTACCTATTTGTCAGCCAAAAGTGGTGAACTTTACGACGCTGCTATTCTACCGCTGGTAGTAACTGGCAAATATATTATGTACTACTACCTTTGACTATACATATAGTCCTGGAACAGTAAGCTTCATTAGACCAATGTAACTACTTTTTAATGTCAAGACATGTCGGTGTAAAAGTAGGTGGCATGAGTATACTTTGTGGGTACTTTTGACATTTTACTTGAGTTCAACAATTTAAAATATATTTGATAAAAACATTTATTAAATTCTCAAGGATAGAGTATATGAACGTTGTGCAAAAAACATCAAAAGATACATAATGGTTGCCTATTTACCACCGACTTATCTAACCAGAAATCATTGTTCTTAACTGGTCCAGTACTGTATGTATAGTCAAAAATTGGTACTCAGTGTAATGGGTCCCCACATATTTTAACTATCAAGATCTAATATAAATTTAATGCATTCGTTATTCTTGAATTTAATTTCAGTAAAAAAACTTTATCAGCTTATTTATACTTATTTCTAGTTATCAACATTCAATGATGAGACATTCGCTATCCATTAATACAATTGGTTTAAATTGATACATAATTGCCATTTTATAGATAATGTTAAGCATATTTTTAATCATTGGCTAATAAAATGATTTTCAAGGGGTAACTGTTGACGCCGTAGCATTCAACTCGATGATCATTCATATTCAAAGATAATTTTTCAAATACCAATTGAATTATATTTCTGGTGGATAGATTGAAGTGATGATTTTGTTCCCTATATAAATTTTTTCCAACTTAAGATCAATTTAGATTCTAAATAATTTTCTTGTCCCAAAAACTCCCAGAATGAAAATTTCAGAAACATTGTTCAACCAATTTTCAATAACCAGTTATCAAGGATACAATATGTCTTTTTCACATGGGAAAAATCATGGCCCTTCAACTGTCTGTTTGCAACATTCAACTAAAATAGTTATTTATGATACAAGTGAATAAAGTCGGTGATTTTGATCCAAGTGTGATTTTTGCAGCACAAGCCAAAAGTGAATAAGGCAAATTACACGAGTATCCATCACCTACTATATACACGTGTGTCAAATACTATTTTTTGAAACACTCCTTCCCTTGAAAAAAAAGAAAAAGAGAAAAATAAATATTTTGGCAATTGGCTAGCATATAAGCGCAAAATATCTCTCTCTGCCCAACCAGTTCTTGTGGCATAGTGAATATGGTTCTAATTTGCTAATCCAAATGTCAGTGATTAGAATCCCAATAGCAGAGAAGCTTTTATGGAAAAAAAAAAAATATATATAATTAAAGAAAATGACGATGTAGGCTATGTGCTTCTAAGGACCAGTGCATAAAGTGACGTATGTGCCCAAGACATGTATAAAATAAAGACTATGTGTAAAGTAAGGACTTAATATACATAAGTTTTAAATGGTTCTAAAATTTCGTGCCTTATACATCGTCAAGGTGCGTGTAAAAATGTCCAAAAAATATGTTTTTTATCCTCCTCCTTTGAACAAAAAGTAGCAAATGTCAATATAACGTGTTGATTCTAAAAAAACAGTTTTGTATTTTTTTTAGTCCTTTTTTAGGGGAGGTTATTACGAAAAATAATGTGTGACATGCGAACAAAATATGTGATTGATACTCTTGTGATTTGCAGCACTCACGTTGAGTGCTGCAAAATTCATACACGTATCAAAATCACCCACTTTTTGTCCTAGTATCACAAACAACTATTTTGAAACTAGCAAATTGATTTTGAAAAGAGTGTCTAGAACTTTGAAAAGGTTGTTTGACTTACTAAGGAAAAAAAACCTTATTTCTTTGAAAGTGCGTGATATCCTGTCCGGACTCAGTGAGTAGGATTCGAAAATATGTTTTTTTCCAATGATAGGAACTTGTTAGCATTTCATGCCCTTCTCATTAAAAAAAATCTGCCGAATAGTTGTATTTGAGATATTAATGTTTGGAATTTTTCCACTTGACAGATCTAAAACTGTAAAGTAAAACTGATGGTTAACTTTTGATCAAAATTACACTCTCAGTAAAATTTTTAGTGTGGCATTTTTTTACCGTAATAAACGCATATAATTATTGCTTCTGTTGTACATAGAATAGGTTAGCACTGAATAGGAGAAGATAGGATCAAATAGAACAGGATTTGATTTTTAGCAGGTTTGAAGAAAAAAAAATTAAAACTCCTACTGAAAATTTTTTCATTTTTTCCTTTGCCCTCGCTTAATGGAGAACATAGATTTTAATCTGAATGGTTGAGAAATACGAGTAGGCCTGCAATTTCAAATCATTTTAGTTTCGCCGTCGATTTGAATCGACTTTTGAAGTCGATTAAAAAGCGAACTCGGTCAAGAGTTGATTTATATACAAAGCGACCCTCGATTTGTGCCTCCATAATCATCGACGAATAGTTAAATGAACTACGAATACCGTCATTATTTATATGTTTTCATTTTCTAAGAGTTTGAAGTGGTTTTCCTGTGCAGCCTATTCGTTCGTTACGCAAAGGTATTATTAATATTCTAATTTAGCCTTCCTTCACGGTTGAATGGGTCGACTAATTAAACGAGTAACCTCATCAAAACGCGGCGCAATCGTTGCAGCCTACAGCCCACGTCGAAGGGTTACTGTGACGGCGATAGGTACACCTCGGTAATTATTCGATAGGAAAGAGTTGTGATGGAAACCCTTGTTCGAGATTTCATTTTTATGAAACTTTTCCGTAGTTTTGTGAGCTTTATCCAGCCTCTTCACTGCGTCTTCTGTTGTTTGCTTTGGTTTTGTAAAAATTTCGATTCGTGTTTTCAAATTGAAAATTGTGTGAAACACTCAGATATGAAACATCCCTTTTCCTTTTCGCAACATACTCAAATCTTTGTGGAACCAGTTCATTTTTGTGAACAATAATCTTTCACATTATGCGATCAGTTCTAAATGTTTGGAAAGGAAATACTAATGATTTTGAAGGGTTGATAAGCGGACTCTGCGCCATAAAACTTTGTGCGTTGTTGGTCATTTGAAGACTGGTTTCTGAGAAACCGTACGATACAAATAATTTTCATAAATTTTTTATGTACCTATAGCTACAAATTAAATTTGGGACTGCAGAGAGATTGACATTTGATTAGAACTTTTGTTTAAAAATCTGTTCAAAAATTAAATATTTATTTGTTTATCTTCCTGACGTCGCCTGGTGACATTATTTTTAAATTCCTAGTTATTTGCAGCAGGCCTTTTAATTAACTTTTTTTTTTCTCGTTCCCATAGGTTTATATATTTGTTTCATGTCCTTATAGGCGCAGAACACCAGACGGAATGAAGAGAAAAATTGCGTGTATTTTCTGTTTGAGTTGTGCTAATAAATCTTACTTACAAACGTCGACCTCGATTTTTCGCCATCGTTGTAGATTTCACAGACTAATTTATTGTCTTTCCTTCATTTTCCTCGCTCGATCTTCTTTTTTTTTTCTCGTCCTGCACTCACTTTTCCTCATTCAACAATATCGAAATCGTGCATTTGACGACAGTGTGTGTGACTGTGTGATGGTAATACGGGTATGAAGAGGAGGGGGTAAAGTTGGAAAATATATTCGTTTGATTGTCGAGTGGGCAGACAATTTGTCTGTGAGGGCTGGAATTTTTGCCATTCGAACAGCTTCATTTTGTTTCTGTGGAAGTTTATGCCACGTTGACTTATGGCCGTTGTTCATGTGCGTTCGAAACGATCGCTGAAATTTCAGGAGCCTATTCAGCCCATATAATGTTGAAATTTTGATTTTTTTTCTTTTTGAAATTTGTTGAAAAATATGGCCCGAGTCTGTATGGACCATTTCGGATATGGCAGAGTCACGGATACCGAAATCCGAAAGTCGATAAACTCTCCCATTTTGAGTCACTGGAGAAAGGAAGAGAAAGCAATGGCAGAGTAAACGAAAAATTAATTTTAAAGTCGAATCTACGTAACCGAATACCATACGTACGTTTTAACATTGGAAATGTTTAATCTGAGGTACATAGTAAAAAGATGAAGTCATGTGCAAAGAAAAGTAAAAACAAAGTTTGCCACAAAAAATGAAAAAAAAAAGAGGTTTGCAACACGAAGAAAACAAACTTTTCAACGAAAAGTGAAAAAAACGAAGTTTGCAACAAAAAGTGATGAAAAAAATTCCACATGTATCCATCCTATGTATTCAAAATCAAATACGCCGAATCCAAGGTTTTTGAAATAGGCCACTAGGTACCTATAAATCGAAAAACTAAGTAGTCTATTTTTAAACCTCTATCATATAGGATAGTAGGCCTAACAAAAAGTACATACAAAATTCCCGAAAAAATCATGATCATGAAATAATTTCGAGTGGGGATAGTGTTTATTTAACAAAATGAAAATTAAATACAAAAATCATTTCCATGCAAATCGTGTACATTTTTTATAAGTTCTAGAAAATTGGTTAAAGTTACGATATTTTCCTACGCAACATCATCGAGATCCAAAAAAGATACTTGACGAAAAAACGTGAAAATCGAAATTCATTTCATGATTTGTAACATTAGTAATCAATCATATTTCCAAATATGTTTCATTTCGGGAAATTTCTGTATTTATCTCCGTTTGAGTGGCTATAATTCAAGAGGAGATTCAAATGAACGTTTTTTCATAACGAGTCCCTTACCCTTGCCCCTTCCGACTTTCACCTCCATTGGTATGAAATTGGGGTATCAACTTTTCGGAAAACTTTTCAGGTGATGCATGTACCTATTTGAGATTTGTTTTCGAACTTTTTTCTCTAAATTTTTTTTTGAGCTGCAAGAAACTGCAAAAAGGTGGCGATTGTAAATTAGAAAGGGCAAGTGTAATCCAGCCCATAGACTTAGATCTTGCTGAACAAATTTTAGAAGGATTATCTTTCTCGTTTTAAAAATTTTTTTTGAAGTGGTTTTATTTATTTTTTAAAAATTATTAATGCTTTTTCGTTTCATTTCAGTTCTATTTACTGGAGAAATTTTGAAAAAATAATTTTTTTATTTTTAAAATATTTTTTGTAGGTTCGATTTTTTGATTGAAAAATTTTTTTAGTGATTTCTCGTCTTTAGTGTTAGCGTTAATATTACTTTAAAACTAACGTTTATTTTTTAAACGTAACTCAAAAACTATCTCATCGATTACGAAAAAAATTAAGTGGGCCCACCATATGATCATCCTGTATTGTTTAAAATAAAAGTTCATCAAAATCGTTACTTAGGTTGAGAAGTTATGGTGGAACAAGCATAAAAAAAAACCTAGATGTACGGATCGAATTGAGATCTAACCTTCTCCTTTTTTTGAAGTCGATTAAAAAAACAACATAATCCCTCCTCCTCTCATCTTCCACCAATGACAATAACTGGGAATATTTTTTCTAAAATTCAACTTGCGTATTCATCTGTCTAGGCTCTTGAAGAAGAAAAAGAAAAAGAGAAAAAAAATAGAAATGCTAAAAAAGTTTACGTCAAAGAAGAAAATGTTCAAAAATTTTTTCCTCCATTCGAAAGAAAACTGAAACTAGTTTTTCACCGCAAAATTTTTTTCTTTTTCGCCAACTTTGAAACTAATTTTTTATTTTGAAAAAAATAATTATACACTCTTGCAAAGAGACGATCATTTTGTCCGATACTTGCAAAGTTTTACGCCTTGGTCGTTTTCATTGGCAATTTTGGTTTGAAACGTTATCATTGAAAATTTTTTTTCCTCTTTTTCTGTCCCTTGACTTCTTTTTCGTTATTTTAAATGGTAAGACTATTTTTGTTTTAAAAATTTTTTTTTCCTCGAATTACGCAACCGAGTTCATTTTGTACAAAAAAAATTGCAAATTAAGTGTTGAAAAAAGAAGTATTAAAATGTACTCTATTTCGGATATCATGTAAAAAATGTTGTCTTTTTTTTTATTTTACTGTCGAATGAAGCACTTGCGTTGATTAAAATAGAAAAAGAAGAAAAAAAACTTCTCTACTCGGATATAAGTAAGTTTTCTTTTGTTTGATGTGTTATGTCAGAACTGCTAACCTGGCCTGTCATGCTGGGTTATGTTTTTTTGAAATTAAAATAATGCCATCACAAAAGTGTAAATGAAAACATTTTTAATTTACGAAAGAAGAGGAAAATTAATTAATAGTTGTATCGTGAAAATATCAAGAGGCACTCTGCTCTTTGTTTTATTTGTTGGTATAATGCTAGCAAAAATAAAAATAAAACGGAAAAAAGAATATGTTTTATTGTAGAGATGTCGCCTATCAAATTATGAATTTCCTGGTTGTTTGTTTGGTTTTAACCATCTGCATTACACTGAAAATCACGTTTGTGCAGAAACTCAAAAAGCTTTGAAATATTCCTGCAATTCAACCGATAGAATGACTGAAATAAAAATTTTTTTTAGAGAACAGTCATGGTGTGTGTACGTAACGATCAAATATTTGCTGTTGAACTTCTCGTTGTTCTTGATCTTTGTCAAAAAACTTTCTTCACCTACACTTTATCTGGTTTCCGATTGACCTTCACAGTTCAAATTTCGTCGACTTGTCGAATTGATGTTTTCGAAGGTTTGGACGCATAAAAAGTTTCTTTGAACTTCTCAGACTTATTGATTGCATAATAATTTACAACCATATGACGATCAGTTGACAAATTACTTACGAAGTAATTGTATTCCCGCATTAATTTTTTGTTTCCGCTCAAATAATGAATTCAATGTCTGAACCATTTGTAGGCATACTTTGTTTGGACTGTTATTTTTAATGCTTGCCTAGTGCAGCAGGTGCGAAAATAATGTAATAAAATTTGTATTCACCCTCTTCAAATCCATAAATCACATAAGTAATGTAATATGACACAGAAATATAGTCGTGGTGTATTTTCGCTTCCTCAATTTAGTCACGTAAATGATAACCCCATACGAATTCTAGCTTCTCCTTCTGGTAGTGTGAATACTCTCCCTCACCAACTAATTAATCATTGTAAAGAGGTGATTAAGCAGAACATACCTACTTATTGGCGAGATTTAGTATCAGCTTAAAAATTTGTACCTTCTTTGGCATGTTAGTGGGGTTTTGCGTGCGTTCGTGTGCGTGTGTGTGTGTGTGCGCGCGCGCGCGAGTGCACGTGTGTGTCTATAAAAAATTAAAATTTGGTCCTAAGTTTAAAAGTATTGAAATAATTTGTTGTGTGGAATGTTTTTTTAAAATTACTTCATTCTGGCAGCGTTTCGGTAAATTTTTTTTCTTTCCAAGAAATATTTTTTGTTAAATTTATTTTTCTATTTGTACAGTCGTTCGTTCAATGAATTAAAAATGAAATTCAGTATGAATTATCATCCCTCGCAATCGTTGATAAAGGACGAGGATTGATAGTACCAATTTTTGGCTTATGCTTAAGTCTAAAAAAATTTTTATTGCTGAATTTTTGATTATAATATGGTGAATGTGTGTCCTTCATTATTTCATTATCTTCCATGTTTTTTGTTATAATAAATATTCGGTTTATAGGATTACGAACTTGAGTGTTTTGGCAGTTTTTGAGCAGTTTGGGCATTTTTTAACATTTCCAGCCATTTTTCAATATCTTTAGTTGATTGTACCACGCTGATTTTTAAATATGTTAATCACCTATAAAAATAAAAGGGTGTATTTGAAGAATTTATTTTGTTACAGTTAGTCTAAAGATGTAAAAAAAACTTTAAAAAAATTTTTGCAAGCAACTTTGATGTGCACAGTGAGGTTTGGCTGAGACAACTTAATTTTGAGTATTTTAAGATACCCTGATTAGAATTTTTCGTTATCATATCTAATTTGAGAATAATCTATGATTTGGATTGAAACATCCCAAGGCCACAACTCGGATATTAAATGATATTGCTTGTGTAAGGTGGGAGCAAGAGTAGTTCGATGCTGTACACCTAATAGTGCCTCTGTATTATAGTATTTTTTCTGTGCGAGTTGTTTAGGAAAGAGACAAGAAAATGTTACTTAACATATGCATCGACTTTTTGAAATGCTACAAGGAGTTGGTCAATCAGCAGCAGTGGAGAATGAGATCGTGAGAAAAAATAAAAAATCGGAAGACCCTTAGTACGTAGGCCTGTTTATATATTTCAAATTATAGTCTACCCACATTGAAACAGTATAATAAAGAAAAAATATTTTTTTTTGGTTGATGCTGTAACGGCCAAAAGAGGTGGTTTAGTACCAGAAACTAACCTCTTTTGGGGCGATTACACTTCCTTCGAAATACGATAATATTCACAGGAATATTATAGTATTCGAGAATTATTTTAATTAATTGAATTTACTATCCACGACTATTGTGGACCTTAACTTATATGAGAGACTTTAGTTAAATTAAAAACACAATAATTTTTATGACTTTTACTTTTAAAACACAATATTAAAATTACAAGTATTCGTTCACAGCCAAAGACTGGAAGAATATTGTTGGTACAGTTTAAGACTGACCAGTTATTTACAATACGATAGAATACATTACAATACGATACAATACAATACAATTAATTTACTGAAAACCAGAGTTTATATACCTGTCAAGGTATATGGTTTTCTATGGTATTGTGAATGAAGTAGGGATTTGCTGATTTAGGTATTTAATTATTTCGAGAATATTCGAATACCAGAATGTTCAGGTGTTCGAATATTCTGTTAAAAAACGTGTAGTGGTCGTTGGCAGGAAGTAACGGTACTTTCGCCAGTTGACAGTACATGTTAGTGAAAGAATTTTCTTAGTAAGAAAAACGTATTTTTCTGTGAATGAAATATGTACGTCTATAATAAAAATATGACGAACATATTCGTTACAGATGCCATTTAAAAATCAGATTTAAAAAAAAAAAGAAATAATTTATTGTAGCTCAAAATGCTGACTTTTTATATTTTTTCTGAAACTAAAACAGCGTTGATTTGGGTAGTAAATATCATTTCATATATATTAAGTCTTACTATCCAAAATATAATATTCTCTGATATGAAGATAGGCCAAGAAAGGTTTTTATCAACCATTTTTACTTTTATCGTATTTGAAAAGTTACCTAAGTATTTGCATAACTCGAAATTAATTTTCGAACAAATATTTTCTGTCGGTTTTTTGTGCAGCGAGTACTTTGAGTTTATTTTTATCTAAGTTCCTCACAAATTTGAAGCTTTGTAAACTATTTTATCATATTCCGAACTACAAAAGTTTTTTGTCAAATATTTATGCAACAGTGTATTTTTGTATTAATGTACTAAGATAGTCTGTACTCCTGCGCTAACAATGTCAGCTAAACTCCAATTACTAACAGTTGGACTGCCCTTCAAAGAGTAGTAGAAAGCTTAAAATAACTAGACTTTGTTTAAATCAGGGTTCTCTACTAAAATTTAACTGCAGAAGATTTTTGACCTGCAACTTTTGCTCTTAATATGCGTCATTGCTCTAGTCGTCCAGCACGTCTGCACTCTCAACTAGAAATTTACGGGTGCTTGAAACTCCGTTTTTTGATAAGTTACTTTTTGAGTTTTCGAAAAAAACCTACATATTAAAACTGATCGCGTGTTAAGACCTAGGATTGGAGGTGGGTTTGTTTTTCGTTTCATGACTGTAGGAAACCTTCGGTACTATTAGCAGAAATTCTTGTGCAAATAATATTTGTTCATATTTTTATTGAACACGGTACAGGTCGCAATTTGTATCCGATAGTTATGAAACTTGGTACAATTATTGTAGAAAAGGATGAACTCTATTATTTTTGGTCCAGATCTGCTAGATGCTGCGTACGATACATCCTATTATAATGCATTATTGTGGCTTAAATGTTTATAAAATACGTAATTTTAAATCAATAATAACGAAATTTTGTAGTCATAGAATATATTATATTCTAATACTCTGCATAATATGGTTTCAATCGGTTGAACTGTTCATCCGTAAAAGTGATTTGAGAAAATCTCAAACTATTGCTAATAAGAGAAGATAAATTCCAGATAGCAAGCATTGCTGTTATTTTATTTGCGAAGCAATCATTTTATAACTTGCGTACGTTTGTTGTAACTTCACAGTACAATTCATTATGAATGTCTTTGATACTTCATTTTAAACGTACTTGTCTAATTTTAAACCAGGATTCTGCTAAATGCTTTTAATATTTTAATTTTTTTGTATATAAATGTATTTATTTATTTAAGTAGTTTATTTTTTTGACAAGAAAACCTATTTACATTTTCTAGCGTGGCTTGCTCCGGTATAGTGGTTTTTTCAATGTACATACTTGTAGTTTTAAAATTTGTTACCCTCGTCGCATATTTTCTTAAAACAATTAATCACTTAGATATTTCGAAAACTCAAGTTTTAGGTTTTTTCTTCTGGCTTATTTGTTAAGAAGAATACCTGAATTAGGAATTTAAATTGTTCGAAAGTTTTCTTTTTTCACATAATTTCTTCAGAAAATCATACGTATTTTAAGTAGTGCCTAACGTATACAACTATGTAAAAGCAAGCTCGAAACTTCAGACTTACGGTTTATCTTTTGTCGCAGTAAAAATCTTCTTTTCTTTTTTTCCTTTTATGTAATGCACTTCAAGCGAATCTGTAGACGAAATGAGAATAAGGCGAGGAGAAAAAAAGAAAAAGGAGAGGAAAAAAAGAGAAGAAAAATTTTAGTAACTAAAACGAAACGTGTCTGTGAATAAAAATTGAAAAGTCTTTGCCGGGGAAAATAACCCTTTTACAAGAAAGTTTGCAACTAAAAGCTGTATTTTCACCTTCAGTTTTTTTTCTGTTCGCCACTATCACGTTCGAGAAAGAAAATATTTCTCTTTCAACATTCACGGTTGTGCTTTTCGCTTGGGGGAATTTTCTTTTTGAACGAAACTCCTTCCAAGGTTTCGTGCATTAATTCGCATGCGAAGAAAATAATACGATTCTGATGAGGAGAAAACAGGTGATCTGCTTTTACTTTCTTTAGTTCGACAAGTAAAAGACAATTTTTCAACGGAGGAAAAGTCAAACTTTTTTTTTTCGTGGGCGAAAATATGGGGTGAAAAATAATTCTTCCATTCGCATTGGTTATTATGGCTACTCTGATTTTCCCATTCAATTCCATTTTGGAGTCTCATCGAATCCTTGTGTTCGATTGTTCTTAAGGTAGAGCGGAGATTCAAAATATTTCGGATAGGGGAGTGCGAAAATATTAAACAATCTAAAAAACATGGAAAAGAGCTTTTCAACATTTTCAATTGAAAAACTGAGGAATGCGTCCCTTTCTTGGTAAAATAGTGGATAAGTGTTATCGAAAATGAGATTATTTCGTGTAAAAATTTTGTGAAAAATACATCCCTAAAATTTAAGAGAGCTATTTCCCCCTTTCATACACATATAATTTTCACTCACATGAGTAACAAATTAATTAAGAAAAACTAGAAATTGATGGAAATCCAGTTTTTTCAGTCTATTCCAAAATTTAAGAAATTTAAGTTTTGGCTAAAGATTACTGAGGATATGTTGAAACGATCTTGAAAATAAAGTAAAAATATGAAAGAAAATCATTTTTTACGAGTCCGATGGTTTTTCTTTAAGGATAATTTTTACGTACTGATTTTGTAAATTCTAGTCGATTATTTCCAATAATTCTTCTGTTTATCTTACAAACAGAAAGTTGGTTGCAAAAAGGAACTTGGTGTATTTTTGCAATTTTTATGGAGTTTAAAAGTAAACTTCAAAAAAACGTTCAAGCTGATTAAAAATCACCCTTTCCGTGGAAAAATATGTTTTTGCATTTGTTAAAATGTTATCGAGCGACGGCATCAAGTCATAAATTTTCATTCCTTTTTGAAATAGACTAAGGTAATAGTGGGTAAAGAATCAAGGAGGAAAAAAAATGCTTCTGACTTTTTTCAAAAAACGACAAAAACATCCACGCTTCGCTGCTTGTTTAAAAAAATTGCATTATGATTCGTTGAAAGAACCCCGATTATATTGGGTTGCTCAGGTCACTAAAAAGCTAGTAAAATTTACTTCAAAAATTTGTTCGAATTCATTTTGGTCAAGAATGAGGTCCACCATTTGTTGCTTCAGTTTTCCTTTCGAACTGTACTGTTTCTGAGTATTTTAATTATGTAACTTTAAGTGCGAAAGACTAGGTACTTAGACACGTTAGAAGTGGATTTTTAGTTTATTGATTCTCACTTTTTGCTCACGAAACTCAAATATTCTTGGTTTATAGAAAGAAGACAAACTTTTAAGGTCATTTTGTGCGTTCTACGTGGCATATTGCTTAAGTGTTCGCTTGTTATAAACAAAAGTTTCAGGTTGCGAAGGTTCGAGACCAGTTCCTATCACATTTCCCGACACTATTCGGATGTCAGTCTGGTTCTGTTAGTGCTCTAATATGTGATTGAAAAATTCATTCGGATGGACGTGGACATTGGCCAGAATGATCCAACCATCCCCTCCGTCACTCCGACATCGATAGATATTCTTCAGGCGCCGGGTAAAATAGCTAAGCAACCGAAGCCCAATTTGAAAACAAAAATGTAAATAAAGAAATGGTTATTTTTTAAGGTCCTATTAATTCATATTTCTTAGATCGTGATTTCGTTGGAAGTTGAATTTTCCAAGACAACCATTCGATTCAATATGATGTCTGAAACTTGGGTTTCCCATAATTGCTGATAATTATAGGCGATTCCTATTTTTTACATAAATCCCCTTGATGTCTGTTAGAAAATTTCGTTATATTCAGTAAATAAAAAAAAATTGCAACTCCAATATTGTAATTGTAGTTTTGTGGTCATATTTTTGGAAATGATTTTATCTTACCTCGATATTTATAAGCAGTACCTAGTAGTTCTCCCAGAGAAATTTGCTTAACATCGTTCCAAATTCGTCATTAAAAATTAGGTTCTGTGTTG
The DNA here is from genome assembly GCA_011428145.1 of Ericerus pela. Taxonomy (NCBI): domain Eukaryota; kingdom Metazoa; phylum Arthropoda; class Insecta; order Hemiptera; family Coccidae; genus Ericerus; species Ericerus pela. The sequence goes on from WOFM01000022.1 coordinate 774,350, forward strand.
ACATCTGTCTGTGACAAAAAGATTAAAAATCGAGGATATGTGAAAGGGCTCCAACAAAATGATGGCCTCTGGGTTTATGAAACTTGTTTTCAGTCTTGCCTACGCACTGAAAGTAGATACATATGCGAGTAAAGATAGCTCTTTTGCAACATCGTCGATATAAAACTGACTGATTCATAGCAATTTGAATTTGAAAATTGTGAAAATTATTTTCCGAGAAAAAGGACTTTAAAGCATTTTGTATGATTCTGTATTAAATAGCCCAACATCAGCATTGTAAATTAAAAATACATTGAGGTAAACGATTGCTTTGTTGAAACAAATAATTATGTATCTGCATCTCGGTCATTATTACGTGGAATACGAGATTAACCTGTGTGGGACTGAGTTTCAATAAGAATCAAAGATTGGAAACAATCAAATGCTTTAAAATCGAAACACTGTGCCCTATTAGTAGTTCTGAGTGGATTTTACTTTTTTGTTATGATTTCTCTCTTTCCCCTCAAAATCAGTGAACTACAATTATTACCTCATCATACACTCTGTAGGAATTAGATTACTCATACGAGGTTAGAGGCTTGACTTCTCGATGGCAGTTGTCACTGCAAGGTGACTAATTTTGTGTACTGTATGTTAAACAAATTGTATGTTTGTTTGTACTTACTTGCAAATTTATGCAAGTATGTTGCAACATCCAGACTATGATAGACTGATAGTTCACTTATCGGTGATGTCACAATTTGGCTTATCAGTGCATGTGCCATATTTTACCTGTTGCCATAGCGACGATAAAATACATTGCAATTAGTCATCACATGTACGTACATATTCTCTATAAGTATATCTCTTTGTGTGCGTGTAAGGAGCCAGTATATAAACTCACAAAATTGGCTATAAAATCACTAGTGTTCACGAAGGTCTTGGCTCCCCCATACCTTGTATACAATTTGTGGTGAAAATGCAAATAAACAGCAGAACACCTTCTGTTTTTGGAATATCTTCCACGATGTAAGGTATTCCATGTACTCAATTAGTTGTTCCTTCAAATTTGAAATAGCTCCCTATAAGAGATTACTTTATCCGCTCATAGGTATGCTTATTTGATCTCTTTGGAAGTATTTTTCAGAAAATTGGAGGAAAAACTTGTTTTAGAACATTATATGCGTCTTATATCATAAATTCACCCTTGAAAAGTTTGGAACTGTAACTTACTTTCTCATGCTTACTTCCTTTTTTTCCTCGAAGACATTTCTTATTGCAAAGAAGATAATATAATTCTTAATTTCTTCCCCTGTTACTCCTCCTCACGCATTTGCATGTTTGAATTCGAATTGGATGATTCGTGTATTCAACAAAGTGTTTCTCTCAAAAAAACATAATCTTCTCGCTACATGGGTTCATAATTTTCCTAACCTAAATATTAACCCTTCAAAGTTTTAACTTACTATATCTTCGCGTCGCTTCCATTTATTTTATTTTATTTTTTTTTTGTGAAAACATTCAAAAAGTTTAAACTTTTACGTAGGTAAAGTAAAAAATAAAATTGGATAATAATGCCTTTCTGAAGATATATTTGTTCTTGTTACGAATCTGTATGTTGATATATGGAAAGTTAATCCATTATGTTGTTGACATTTGAAAACTATTACTATTTATCGTCATAAATTCACGTCAAGAAAATGTTAATGAGAATTGAATTTGTAAAAAGTAATATAGTAGTAGCCTATGTACCGTATAAATCGTTCCGAAGATATATTTTTTTTTTAATTCTAAAATTTTTTTAGCTATGTCCATGATGTTAGGGACAAAGAAGTTCGACGTGGTGAAAAAGTTTGAATCATAAATTTCGTTAGTTATAGATGAATCTAACCAGAAGACATTGCTTTTTTGTCCTGTTATGCTGAGAATAAACCTGTATATCTTTTATGAAAATAATATTTTAGGTTATTAGATATTTAAAAAAAAAGACGTGTTACAGAAGTGACGAAACTATTGCCACGTTAGAAGATTCTTTATTTTTCGAACTCCAGTGCTTCCCCTATGAATACTGTCAAAATTTCTTGTGAAACAGCACAAGTTTGGTAATTAGAGATTGTAGCTTCATACAAAGTGTTTCATAGGTAGCTTCCAATACTCAAACGAGATGTTAAGTAGGACAGATAACGATCATGTACAATAATTTACCTACTGTACAATTTAAAGGATATTATACTATTGTCTACTTCGGAAACTAGAAAATTTTATTTTCTATCTATTGAGTGTATGTAGAACATCGAGTTCTGATGAGTTGATATTTGAAGCTTGGCTCATCAGTCAGCTCACAGTTAATTTTTTTGTAAATTAAGTCTTTCATGAAAGAAATCATTGAAGTCACTTTTTAATCGCTTTTATTTAACTTCGTTTGGAAACATAATTTAGACTTCATAATGATAACTGAATTGTACCCTACAGTCGCCTGATTTTTGGATAGGTGTTACTGCTACAGTCACCTATTTTTACAAGATGCCGGAGATCAAGGAAACGGAGGTTTGGTATTTATGGCGCTAATTTTTAATTTTGCTATCATTTTTTCATTTGACCTATTCCTTAACCCCTAGGGGTTTCAAAAGGAGGCTACATTTTGAATTAACATAGTGTATTGTGTGATACGTCATCGAGTATGTTTTTGGGACGCTAGTTACAAATTGGACATTCATTTCTTCATCCAACCCATTCCTCAACCCCCAAAGGGTTCAAAAGCGGGCCAAAGTTTAACTTCTTATATTTTATTGATTGATACATCATTGGAATTGTTTTTTTGGGTGCTTGTTTCAAGTTTAATCACTGTTTTTTTCATTTGACCCATTTGTCGATCACTAGGGGCTTCAAAAAGAAGCCAAATTTTGACTTTTCATATTTCACTGTATTCTAAATCACAAAATGAGTTTTCTGACGTTCCTTAATATATTGAGTTGGTATGGAATGCGAAGATAAATTTGTAAATATCCATTTCTTGCATGCTTGTCCACCCTACATTTCTGTTTGATACAATATCTGGATAATACAAATATGGTTAGTAAAAATTATTTTATTTTCCAATTTTTAGGGAATTATTTCTTTTTTATCACATTAATTAAATAAAAGCGTTTACCTAAAAAAATATTTTATTGATTTTATTTCAATTTATTCTCTCAAAAAAATACTTTTAGTGCAATTTTACTCTGGTAACAACTCAGATTTATGCTTTTGATTGTCCTTTACATTCCCCACAAAGTAGTGCTACCCATACCCTACCGTCCATCATTATTTTTCACTATCAGTTTTCAAAAATTATTTTCATCTCTACTGGTGAAAAGTGCAATAAATCTATTCATCATTAGTAATTTATCTTACAACACAAATATGAGCTAGTTCCACAAATCAGAGCTGACTATGATAGAGAAGCGAGCAATAATATTACTGAAGTCAATTTTTAGATTATTAAAAGAAATTTCCAATTTGTCTTAATGGTGCTAAGGAATTCTGCGAAAGTTTTTCATATACTCATTATTCTGCTTCCAGTAATTTGAATGTTTGAAGTTGATAATGGGAAAAGTACTCCGTTTTTCATCATACAGTTTTATTGCAGTTACTAACGCAACAAAATGTAACGTATTTCTTGTATTAACATCTAGGGGCATTAAAATCAGATATGATTTTTATCAGTTATCCCTTATCAACCTGCTTGCTTTTTCAACGCAAGTTTTATCGATAATTTTTAATCAACCCTGTGGCATCGTACTAAGGACCTGTTTTTATACTTTCTGTCATTCCAGATTCAATTTCCATTAGGGATGGGAATTTTTTTATTTTTTTTCTTCAAATTATAAAATCGTATTTTTTAAAAACTCGTTTTCAGCCTAAACTCATTTTGTTTTTGATTTTTTCTTCATCGATAAAAACACTTAAAAGGCTGAAATCTAAATTGTTGGAACTGGAGATGATTTATTCCTTTTTTATTCTTTGATTGGTAAAATATTGAACCTAGGCTAATTAAAGTTAATTTGGGAGATGTGGTGTCGTGTACGTACGTATACACACACGTTTAGCTGTAGGAGACATCAAACTTTTTTTGGTTGTTGTAAGTAGTGGAAGTAAAACAAATATTTGAGTAATATTTCTCGATTTTAGTGAATTGGCAGCGCTTGATTTGTATCTCATCTTAACATCTTTCAAGTATAGGATATGCTTCGAACCTGCATTTTCGATTTCTAATGTAAAGCCTTACCCCTTACCTGGCAGTACAGCCGATAATGTTGTCATTTCTTGGCCGAATATTTTTGTACCTCTAGGCAGTGGAAAATGGCTCGTCGAATGTAAGTGCTCTTCCAGAAACGAATAAGCGTTGCTGCAGCGTCCTCTTTTCTCTTTTTTCTTCACCGATCTGAAACAGCTTCGGTCGGCGCGATAAATAAATAACCTGTAAAATTTACCGTCTTTGAATTATCCTTCCCATGTGTGTAGCCCTAAAAATCGAAACCGTAGTTTAAGGTTTATCTAATACGCTGATTTACGAGGCTTTCTTTCCAGTCACTTTCTGCTTTCCAATTTTATAAATCAACGATTGTGGAACCGTTTTCTCCAACCAGAAGGAAGAGGTAAAGGCGTGAGGTTTGGTTTACAGCCTGTCGTAAAGTACAGTATCGTTTTTCCAAATTGAATTAAATGGTCGAAAATCGGTCCACTATTCGAGCAGACTATAGTCGCCAATTTCTTTTGCCAGTTTTTCTATTTTCCCGCGAATTCTGAAAAATAATCTGCAATCCATTGAAGTATATTGATCGACGTTGTAACCCAAAATTTAAACACAGATCCCATTTCCATATCACCGTAGCGAACAAAATAGCGCCTAGTTAAATGGTGCAGAATCCGAATCTGAATATTTTTAAGCTAAGTATGCCGAAGCTGTGTTGGAAAAATTCTAAAATGAGATACAATGCGCGATCAGATGTTCAGCGAGCGTGTTCTGAGACGTCCAAAAATGGCAGTTTTGAAAAATGAAATGAGGAAAAACACCGTAAACCGCCGTCAGCGTCGGATAAATTATGATTAACAAGCAAAACAATATTTTTATTTTTATTTATTTTATGATAAAAAAAAAAGAAAAAAAAAGTAAAAAATTTGAATATCTTCTTGAGTGAGATATCATTTTTGAAATGAATTGAAATTTTGTTTCATTTTTTGTTTCATTGTCTCTCTCTCTCTCCAGATAATGGAAAATAGAAAGATACAGGCATCAAGAAGTTTTTCAAAAATATTTCAAACAAACCTAATTCATTTTCGTATAATTTTTATTCTTCAGAAGTGAATGCAGAATGTTCCAATGTGTTGGTAAGTACCTCTTAATTCACACAACACACAACTTGAGATGTTTGATCAGTTTTTTCCCCGCTAAAAAATTGAAACACCTCATTAATGAGGTATGGTAGTCTATCATTGAAACTAAAAAGAGGAATTAACGTTGGTCAAAACTCTACTTTCAGGGTCACACATCGACAAAAATATGGGTTTTGAACCGTCACACTAGTAAACTGGTGACAATCAACTGTAAAAATGGTGATTCACAAAAACACTCGAGTTTCGTTGTGATTAGAATCAGTGGCGTACTACAGGAGGGCCAACATAGCTAGTGGGCCGCCCAAAAATATTTTTCAGATAATAAACTGACCCCTTTTTAAACTGAGTAAATTTTCTTTTGTGCTTTCTGTTTGTTAGTAAGTTGTTGATAGTTTCTGTGGGTATTTGTACTTCTTTTCGAGCGAGGAAAAAGGTTTGATAACAATCTTTCCCTTTCTCCGATTAAAAAATAAAAAGAAGACGTTACTGTTATCGGCTATTTTTCTTTTTTCTTGGGCTAAGCCTAAAAAAAGCTAGCTTCGCTACTCAGAGATGTCCTGACTGGGAGGTGAATGGGGTGAGTCATCCCCCAGCCAAAAAAATCGAGCGACAAATCGGAAAGTTTTGAGTGTTGTCTGCAGATTCGCGTATTTTTAATCGACTCAAAAAATAAGGTTATCAATTCATAAAGTACGTAGGCTTTAGGTTTTTTTGGTTGTTTTTTTTTTTTTTTTTTTTTTTTTTTTAGTCGGAAAATTTGAATATATTCACGCCTTTCATTCGAAAAATTATTTTGGGATGTCCCTGGTTGTCACGGATGAGAACATAAAAAAAAAGCCAACAAACTTCTATTAATTTAGCAGTGTTTTGCCTTTCAAATGCCTTAAATCTATAGGTTATGCATATCCAGGAGTGAATTGAAGTGTCGAAATTCGAGTCAGATCGAAGTTAAATCAATGTATTTTTGGAATGTACGCAAAATAAAACTAAATTCGTTATCAATTAAGATATTTTTGTGAGTATTAGAGAAACTTGGAAAGACATGAAGTTCAGTCGGTCAATGGGGTGGTCAATAATGACATTGCCTTGGATCGAAAAAATTTAAAAACGGGCCCCACATCACTCTGCTGGCCAAAAAGGACCTCTACTTGTTTCAAGAAAATCAAAACATTTAAAATCCTTCCCCTGTTGGAATTTTATTTAACCATTTTGATACAAGAGATTGGTTACTGCCTTGTGGTCATGAGAAAACTTTCTGGACCGCTTGTTATCACCTTTACCATAGTACTGGATCAGTAAATCTCCATTAGGCCAATGTACTTTTTAATGTCAAGACATGCCGGTGAAAAAGTAGGCAATCGTAACATATCCTCTGTGTATTTTTGACATTTTACTTGAGTTCACCAATTTAGAATACATCTGATAATGACATCCCTTAAATTCACAAGGATAGCGTACATAAACACAAAGCAAAATACGTCAAAAGGTATGCTCTGGTTGCCTGTTTAGTGCCGGTATGTCTAACTGGAAATCATCTTTCTTTATTTGTCCAGAACTATACATATAGTCAAAGCCTTTATCCAAAAATTGTCGCATAACTTGCTGTGGGGACATCACTCGTATAAGGTATTAGGGGCTTGCACCCCTTGACAACAGTCGCCGCCCAAAGGTTGGCAATAATCGTCTTTATGACGTTAAACAAATACACACTCATGCATTTGTATGTTCGTACCTGTACAGACGTACAGGTAAGATACATTGCACGGGCCGAGATCAATTACCTGATAACGATCACGGTGATGTCACAGCCCGGTAACAAACACTCTGCGTCATTTCTTATTACCTCGACCGAGGCAAGAAACGACGTAACGTATGACATAATTACGTACATGTATGTATGCATGTGTGTCTGTGTGCGTGTGTCAAATTCTGTATATAAACTCTCAGAACTGGCTCTAAAATCTCCAGTGTTTGCCAAGGATTGGCTCTCCCATACTTAATTGTATGAAGTGGTAGAACACGCAAAATACTGTTGAAGACCTTCTAGTGTGAATATCTCTCACGACAAGGTATTCCACACTTGCATCTGGAAAATGGTTAAAAAATCAAGTTTTAATTAAATATTATATTTTGCATAGTTCTTGATTCCTGTAATATGTTGTGTATTAGAGCCCTGTACGAGTATGTATGGCATTGTGTGATTACAAGTACAAAATATTTGTCAGACAAGTAACACGATTACCCATGTGTACTCGTACTCGTGTAGCAAACGATGTGAGTAAGTAATCAGCATCGCATCGTGGCATCGTTAGTAATCACTTGAATGTGAATACTATTAAATGCAATGCATTCCAAGATAGGGTTTATAATATTGTTTCAGAACTTTGGGGAAACGCATGGCAATTACATATGAGTATAATCGTTACAATGCCTACGATGCCACGCTGCTACGAGTAATATTTTTCCAATTACGTACTCGCATTGTTTTGTAAGGTTCTAATTGGCGATTCCTACACGATTACTTTTTTACGTACTCGTGTAGGTCTCTATTGTGTATTACATCAAAAGTAATTTTTTTACACTTGAATGAGAAATAGAACCGAAGCCTCAAAATTATTCATTGGTTTAAAGAGTAGAGGACGTTAGGACATAATCATGCTACCACCTCCAATATTTGATGCTCCATTACGCACATATTTGTGGTTCTTACAATCTTCCAATTATGCTCCAGTGGGGTGCGGTACAGTAACCAAATATGTGCGGATAGAGTTAGAAGTGAATGGAGCAGATTTATTTTAAAGCAGAATGAGAAGTATCTTGATACATGGCTTTTTGGTAACAGGTTCTTTATCTTCCTGTCGGGTCAATGACCCGTCTAAATCTGACAATGCCACCCGTTTTTGGGTGTACGTCGTAGATAGAATTATGTTACCCTGCGTACTTTTACTCTTCAGACTGACAAATTGTTCGATTAAGTCACTCTGCGAGGTATGGTTTTCTTGTTCAATTTCCATTTTTGAAGAGAAATCGGTACTAAGCGCCTTTTCTTGAGCCGCTGCAGTTGCTTTGCCTTTTTTTCGACGTACTTCTGTCGCTGCTGCTATCACACGTCGTTGACGTTCGGCATTGGCGCTACGTATGTCTTTATCGAGAATAACTTCCTCTTGAGTATAGACCCCTGCTTTAGAGACATTATCTCTTGATGCAGAAAATAAGGGGGAAGCTACCGCTGTAGCGTATTTCTGTTCGATCCTTATTAAAATTAAATATTTCTTATTGAGTAGTTGTCGTATGTAATGAAGTGACTTTTCGATGGTTGCAGGTGACTCATCATTTGGTACTTTCTTGAAATTGGCAATCGCTGCGTCAATCGGTTCCACGTGTAGCATGGCGTCCGATGTGGAAATATCCGCATTGGATGTAATTTCGTCAAGTTCTGCGATATACGCAGCAGCCTCTTATACTTTCATCTGATAGTAATTTAGTGGTTTTTCAGGAGACGATGTCCTTCCAATGAGAAATTCTCGTGAATCAATGATAGATCTTCGTTTAGGGGATTTGCTAAGGATGGGGATGTATTATTACTCTATGACGCTGTCACATCTGCGATCTCTAACTCAGCTGTCGACATTTCGCCAGTTGATTTAGGTGGCTGATCTTTCATGTTCGAATAGTGTATTTTCGTTTCTGGCTCAAGTATCTGTGAACAAACGGTAGAAAAATAAAATTGAAAAAACTTTGAAACACCATGCTTTCATTTAAAATTCCTCGGAAAATGGTTCGTAAAATCTTCCTTCTATTACTGCCAACATCTCTATCTCTACATATTGTTAAATACTACTGTATAAAAACTGTTGGAAACATTATCACTCCAAAACCTCTAAACGGATTTGTATGAGATTTTCTAGAACAAATTGTGTTATTCCAAGGAAGATTCGTTGCCATCAAGGAGGCTCCCTGACGGCAGTCATCAATTTTTATCATTTAAGTGAAAGCAAAAAACCGATTTATTGAACCTAATGAAATGGAGAAGAAAGGATAATTGAAAAAAAACTTCTCTTCCCTTCATTCATCCTCTGACGACTACTAGTTGGTGAGGTTGATATGATTTTCTCTGTCTCACTATGTTTCATCTTTTTTTTCATCAGGTTTCATTTGGGTCATCCAAAATGGAATTACCTTTTAAAAAAAACGGAAGTACCATAAAATTAATATTACCAATCAAGTAGTCTACACCAACTTAAAAACAAATACGTGGAAAGTTAAAAAAAAAAATTACCAATAGGAGAATTGATGAAAAAAAAAGAAAAAAGAAAATAAGAAAAACAAAAAAAAGTAGTTTGTACAGTGACACATGGTGGAATTGAAACTTATCACGCTGAAATTTGTATTTTGAAGAATGAATATTTTGTTGGCTGTGTAATTTTTCATTTTTTGTTTTGTATTAACATTAAAATGCAGAAAGAGTCATATAAATTTAAAAAATTGTTTTCACTAATTGATGAACACTTCAACGTCAAAATTAAATCACGCAACCTTCATTCCACTGATGAGAAAGCAACAAATGAAAATGTATAGAGAAGGTGAAGAGGGAAATGAATCAAATGGAGTTGAATGGTTCTAGCTTTTGTAAAAAGAGTCAGTGGTAATGTTTTTTCATTTCACATGCTTCTTTTCATGACCATTTTGTTTATTTCATTTCACGGCTTCGTTGCATGACCGTTTTTACTTCACTACCCAGCGCAAGGAAGTTTCACTTCAAAAAAAAAAGAAAAAAATTAGGAATAGGTAGCCTACAACAGGAATAAACAAGAAAAATGTAGATATGGGAAGGTGTGAATGTTATACAATAACAAATTGTGCTCCTGGATCATCATAGCTCCGTAAAAAAGATTAACATATATGTATAGGGTGTGTAAAAATCTTCTCCCAAGCCAAATGGGTCTTGAGGAACTCATCGAGAGAAGAAAAAGAAGGGCGTTCAAATTTTCCAGATTTTTGTAGTTAAATCAAATGAGGAAGTTCAAAAAGTTCTTCAAATTTGGTTTTTGATGAATGCATCTTATTGTTCCCATTGAGTACATTAAAAAACATTCATTTGATTGGGTCCTTATTTTCAATACTTACAAAGTTAAATTTATTTGAATTCAAAAAAAATTTGTTGAAATTTTAGCATTTCTAATGTTCATTTTCTTTAACTTCTGAAAAAAAAATGTTTTAGTGGGGCTGTTCATATCTCATGTGACTACATGCACCTATGAAAAGCATATGTGACTTGAACATTAACAGAATAGCCCCATAAAAAACTTTTTAGAGCAGCACTTTTTGCCATAAAGAAAAAGAGCTAGTAAGACAAAACTGAACGAAAATTATTTATACAAAATTCGAGGCGCATGCGTCAGCTACAAATGCTTCGTTGTTTCCATTCTAATAACGAATTGATCAGTGTTACCAGAAGAGTACCAGCCAAAGTACCGCTTGGCTTGTAACATATATACTCAAAGGGAAACACTCGTACAGTTTTCAGTCCTAGTTTTAGCACTAGTCAGGTAATTCCAAAGTGGCCATAATAATTTCGAAATCTTTGATTTTGATTTTGTGTTTTCTTGTTTGTGTTTCTATTCCAGGTTATAATTAGCAGTACAAGCTATAAAAATTAATTCGGAGATATATTCCTAATCGTTGATTCTGTCTCATATTTATTCAGAATTATTTCACGTTTTATGCATATCATCTCATCTTAAATAAGACTAGTGAATATTTATGTTTTTGATGTTACTCTGTTGGTCATATACCCTTGGCTAAGGCAATATGTATTTTGTTTTCAGTTGGTTGGTGGTGAATTTGATATGGAATTGAATTTTGTGATTCAAGATGCGCAAAATATAAAGCACATGCTGGAACTTCTGGATCATTGTGTGCCGACGCTGCAGGTATGGTGCAACGTTAATATTGTTTGTCTTAATTTAATGGCAATAGATATTCTGAAATAGCGGCTCTTATATTCTAATGTTTGATGAATCATTTAAAGATTATATTATTTTTATTGAACATTTTACATCTAAATTATATTTTAATCGTAGGTAATATTGCATGAAGTAGAATAATTTGAATTCCTCTCCAGGATCTTTCTTTTTAATTTAGAAAAATTAGTGGGAAATGAGAAACAATTCTCAATTTTACCTATGACTACCCTCTCGCAGACGTTCAATGTGTCACTTGGAAAATAACTATTAAGCACACTCTTTGACTATACATATAGTACTGGACCAGTAAAGCTCTGTAAGACCAATACACTTTTTAATGTCAAGACATGTCGCCGAAAAATTAGGCAACCCTAGCATACCTTCTGCATATTTTTGTCGTTTTGCTTGAATTTACTAATTTAGAATAGATTTGATAAAGACATCTTTTAAATTCACAAGGATAGCATATACAAACGAAAAGAAAAATACGTCAAAAGGTAAGCTCTAGTTGCGTGTTTAGCGCCGGCATGTCTAACCGTTAATTATTTTTCTTCACTGGTCCAGTATTATATAGTCAAAGGGGTACTCTGTTTAGAATTTTTTTTTCTTTTTTTTAGCATTTGACAAAATGTAATAATACCTACCTAAGTCTCATGGTATTTGAATCCTTCTTTCATTCTGTAAAAAAATTGGAGAAGTCTGGTATTTTAATATTTTCCGTGTTTGAAAATTGACTCTTCGAAAAATTTTCTTAAAATTCCGACTCATTATAAGCTTTTATTCTACTCACTACTGCGATTTTAAAATATACCAATACTGCAGCCAACCTTCCGCAACGAAATAATAATTACTTCACATGAAGCTAAACCTCCCCTAAAAAAAGCTTATCTTTTAAAAACGCGTTTTAAACGTAAACTTATTTGGTATGAAATCAGAGCCAAAAAATCATAGAAAAATAAAAGCTTATCTTTTAAAAATTCGTTTCTAACTCAAACTTTTTTTATTCGTTGAATTAATTTTGAAAATTTTCTCATTTTCTGTTGAATAATTATGAAAAATATTCGTCGATTTTAAAGAATTGTCTTTGATTCTTGGTTACTGTCAATGAAAAGCTCGTTACTCCGTGCAATACAAATTTTAAAAAAAATTATTTTTCAAAAATTCGGTGAAATCCAAAAAATTACTATTTTCTGAGACATGTTGACCTGTTGTGAGAGTTTTTGCGAGATATTTGTTTTGGACACGTACCTGATCATAACTATCTGGTTCACCGGATGGGTAGCTGTACACTAAAAAATTAAAAACCTTATTCTTAATTCAATATCCAAATTCGAAATTCATTATTAAAATTCAATAATATAAGCTAATATTGAATTATTAACTATGATTCAAAATCCAGTATGAAACATCTTCTATCCGTTGTGTTTAGCGTTAATCACAAAATTTGATGATAGGCAGATTGCAGATCTAAAAAACATTTGTTCACTGCGAATTTTTCATTGTTAGCTGTTATCATTTAATGCTGATGGATAGATTGAGATGCTTATATTTCTGTTCAACGAATTTTCTCAAACTTAGACCTATCTAAATCGTTTTTTTGCGCCCAAAAACTCTTATCTTGTGAATTTCAAACATATTTTTGGTCTAGTTATCCAGAACGCGTTTTCATAGGTATATATATATAATTTTACTTTTCAAATGAGATCCGTTTTATACCTGGACAACCTGAGATCCACCCTTCGTATTAGTCATGGAAATGTTCTTGTTGTTGCATTGAAGAATTTAGTTCATTTGAAACATGAATTGATGCTTGCAGAAGCAGTTACTTGTTCGACTTGGGTCAAGAGAGATCCATTCAATGTACAAAATTTTTCCAATTAAAAGGCAATCTGAGATTATAGCGGTGTTGCCCGTTTGAAATGGATCTCAGAATAACTTTCAATCAGTTTGATTATATACAGGATCTCTTTAGACTCGTTAATTTTGTTTCACACTATATACATTAATTATATTTCTGTTTCAATTTTTCAACGTGGATGTCAGGTTGCTTCCCTATGAAATGGATCTCGTTTGAAATGTTAAATGTTTTTTAAGTAGATGTTTGAAAACAATCTAATTATTAGAATTTCCTGAGCATTCGGATCCAGGGGTGAGAGTGGGTAAATTTTTTGTTTCATGATCTTCTGAGCATTTCGGCACTATTTTTGAAAATTAATTTTTTTACATATACCCCCTTTTGAGTTGAGTCCATTTCCAGGAGTAATTTTGATCGAATGGTTTCAAAATTTGAGGATTGAATAATGGGTCTATTCATAAAAATAAACATGAAATTTAAATTCAGTTACTCAAGAAATATGCGATAATTTATCACACATTAAAATCTAAAAATAAAAAAACGGATCTAATGACAAAATTAACCTAAAATTCAAATTCAGCGCCTCAAAAAACGTATCTGGTGATATATTTCACAATAAAATCTGAAAATAGAAATTTCTTCTCTTTTGGGGCCCAATGTGAAGGGCCAAGTATGGGTCTAATGATAAAATTAACGTCAAATTTGAATTCATCACCTCAAAAAAGTGGTCCGAGTATATTTTATATATATGAAAAATGACACCAGAAACCTCTTCATGAAAAATTGAACATTAAAGGGTGGAGGTGAGGATATATGCAGGATCCATCTGAGATCCATCTCATATTACTTGTGTGAGTGATGGGTAGCCTAATGATTAGTTTTAGGGTAATTTTCCATATGAGATCCGCAAAAGGATCTTACATGACCAAAATGATCTCATATTATCTGTTGACAATATATATGTATATATATACACTCACGTATGTACGTTCATAAGTATATACGTACATGCATACTCAAATAAACAAACTATCAAACATAATAGGTACCTACAATTATTGCTTGTATTATTATAGTAATGCCTTCTAGCTGGTTCATCGAGCTTTGTTCAGTTGTGGATAAAGAGAAAATTTTGTTAATTTTAATCAAGCTGGAGAATTTCAGTGATATATTTATTAGGTATATCCTTCGGTATTATCGTATTCGTATATCTTGAGAATTAAGATCGCAATATTTTACTCATTATTCATTAGTTATAAATTCTAATAATATACACAGTTTAGGCCTAGCAAAATTCGTTAATAAAACCTTTCTTATTCGTTACTTTTAGGGTTAATCAATTTTTCAAAGTTAGTTGTTATCACTTGCTGCTGATGGATAGATTGAGATGCTCATATATCTGTTCAACGAATTTTCTCAAACTTGAGACCTCTATGTAGATCTTTTTTTCTTACCAAAATACCTCTGTACTGTAATTTTTAGCAACATCGTCGATCTAGTTCTTCATAACGCGTTTACATACACACATACCTACGTACAATTATTGTTCATATTATAATATAGAATAGGATAATTGATACAGAATTAAAATTTTTAAGCCTACCATGATTTTCTGCTGTACTTATCAATTTCATCCTTCTGTATAGCCTAATTTGAAACTGATGTATTTAAGAAAATTGAAAAAGCAGTTCATAGTCATTTCCATTCCTTTCCACTTACAGGTTACTCTTTCTTTTGTGTATGTTAATGTTTGTTTTTAAGTTTATTGTACTCATATTCTACATTCTTTCTTACTAGAATTTTACTCACTATATTATACCGAAATTTTAGTTTTGCGGGATGCGGACCAAGAATAAGACCTAGACCAAAATTGAAACCAAGACCACTGATCAACACTCCTTTGGGCAAGACTAAACGAAAACCCGAAAAAATTGAACAAACTGTAAAATTTCCGTTACCTACAGCTGCTTAAATGATTTTTGTTATTGAATTTTTTATTTTTTTATTTCGAAACGGACGTGAGTAGTAAGTTTAATTCAGCCATCAATTATACAGTGTTTTTGTTCTTTGTTATGTTTTTGCTTTTCGCTAATGTATCCTTGTGTTTTTGCAAAGTAGGCTATCAATGAATTATGAAGATTGGAGGTTTATATAACCGTAATTTCCATCCTTTAAACGTGATCCTTTTTTGGGGGAGGGGGATAGAGAAGTTAGTAAAGTTGGGCGTCAAAGTATTAGCGATTGACCTAAGAAATGCTCCTCCCAGCAAATATGTGAGAACAAGTGTGTACAAATAAGTGGTATTTTGTGTAGTAAATTTTCATTGTGGGCGATAAGGGGCGTATTGTTATTTTTAGTTCTTCACTGACCTGACCTGCTTTCACTCTTTGAATTCTGTTATTTGAGGGAACTGAGTCAGAAGGAAGATAATTGAAACATGAACGAACGCTAACAATGCATGAATTAATGGATAATGTACTTTTTCATTTAAAATTTCAATAGATAAGAATGTGATTGCATTAATCAATGAATATTACAGTATCGTATCTACATATTTCATTTAGGAAGGTATTTGTTTTTTGTAAACATTAGTGGTTGAAAGTTTTCTGAGATGTTAAAGAAATTTATGTTGCCAAGCTGTACCTGTTATTTATTATTAATTTATCGTTGCTCTTGAAGGTGTTGTGGTCAAGCGGTTTATGCATTTACTGAGATACTTCGGTTAAAATGCGTAATAGTTTTTACGAATTTAATAAAATTCAAATTTCGGCTACATTAATTCTCTTTCAGTTTTGAACACGCAGACTACTTTCAGATTGAGTTATTTTTTTAATAGAAAGTTTTGAGCACAGTATGAAATTGTCACAAATATATGCACTTAATTTACAAAAATCATTGCAGGAATTGGAAATTTATCCTCGACTTACTTTTTCCTCTGTTCATTTTGGAATTTTAAAGATGGTTGAATCTTCCACCAAAATGAAAGTTTCATCATTTGTGTCAACAGTTTTCTGTTTGCGTCTAGCACAAATGTGTTCAATTTCTGTTGATTTTGAGATTGATTCGATTGGTCATATCTCCCTTTTCATCTTGGTTTTTTTGTTTGCGCAATTCAAGTGATCCAATTTATTATTTTCGTTAAAACTTAATTGTCTAAAGAAATGAATTTTTGCCAGCTCTATTAGAGCGATTGGAAAGGCTTGTGTTATTGTGTTTTATTTAACTTCTAGGTCTTCTTTCTTTTCGCTGTTTTTAAGTAGGTTTTCTTTAGAAAATCTACTTATTACGCTTGGTGCGGTATTAACCCCCAGGGATGGGAGTGGGTACATTTTTCGTTTCATCATCTTGGGAAAATTTTGGCATAAATAAATCAATTCATTTATATATAGATAGATAGATATAAGTCCATTTCTTGTTCCCACGGTACAGATCACAATTTTTATAAGATAATTACGAAATTTTATACGAACATTTTCCCTAAGACAAGGATCAGACCTATTGATTTTGGTGCGGATCGGCTGGACGGTTCTTCCGGTACCACCATTTTTGTTTTTATTTTGCCTATAAAATGCTTAATTTTGCATCAATAGCCACAAAATTGGGAACAAATATTTATCATAATTTATTGTTGTACGCTACCATTTTTGGCGTTGATCGGCTGGACAGTACTTTCGGTGCCGCTATTTATTTTTTTTTTATATTGGTCACAAAATGCGAAATTTTGAAACAATATATACGAAATTTGAAGAAAAAATTTATTATATTTTATTGTAGCATACTGCTAATTTTGGTATGGATCGACCGGATGGTATTTCCGGTACTGCTATTTTTGTGTTTATATTGGTCATAAAATGCGGAATTTTGGAACCATATGTACGAAATTTGAAATAAATATTCGTTATAATTTATTGTAGCATGCTACCAGTTTTGGTGTGGATCGACCTGACGGTACTTCTGATAAACCTTTTTTTCCTTATTTTCTAATTTACATGAACTTTTTTTTTTTTACAAAAATTAACTACATGCTCATGTTTTTTTTTCTTTTTATTTCATAACTTTATTATATTTCATTGGTTTTATTTTAAATTATATGATGAACCATACTTTATCATCTTAATTTATTTTTCATTTTTTCAATAAAAATGCTTTTAAATTTCACGTTGTCTAATATTTTGTCAGCAACTAACACATTTCATACTATCATAACATACCATTAACGCACATAAACTTACAGATAATAAATGTGATTATCAAAATTTATAATTTTTCTCTCCTAAACCTACTTTTTCTAGCGAGGCTTGCTGTGCTAAAGTTTTTTATTTTTATTATTATTATTATTCCATTCCTCACCGTATCTTTCGAATTCCCTCTTAATCATTATGCGTACGTTGGTTTACATACCAATTTTCCGAAGAGCTCAGAGCTGTTGTTTTCTTTTTTGTTATACTGACTTCGATTTTTCTGTATCGTCAGGAATTTTCGACATCGTGTCGTCATTTTCTTCGCTTTAAGGTTTATAAATGAACGTTCACGTTTCGTGAGTTTTATTATGGAGCGGATTACAACTACATCCTGTCGGGAAACTTTTATTAGGGCTTATTTCTTGGATATCAATAGAACTGAAGTTGATTCTCAAAATGTTCTGATTTTTCTATTTTCTTTTTGACGATATTTCTTTTTAATCGATCCCTAATAGTCGTAAAAATTGATGATATTCATTAAAAATTAGAATGTTCACTGGAGGGGTTATACATTGTTATCATGTTTACTCTTAGAACAAAAATGTTACAATTTTCATATTTTCGAAGAAAATGATGAGATTTTAATAATTCGATTGAGCACTAAAATAACGAACATCGATAGCTGACAAATATCTTCATCTATGGGCTTTCAACTCATTTGTTTCTATTATTTAAAGGCAACTTATGACTTTTGGTTTCTCTTCAAATCTTGCAGTAGGAACAGAAATAATCTCACTCTCATCTAAATAGTGATAATATTGCTTTAATTTTTTCTTTACACTAGAGAACGGGGTCTGATCTACAGTTTGTTTCAGATTGAAATTATTTTGAAAAAGGTAGAGAAATTATCCCTTTTGGCCTTTAGTTATTTTGGTAGATACTGAAAAACAAATAAAGAAAAGAAAAACATGCAAACTTTTTTTGTAGAATTTAATCCTGTAAGAGTAACCTCTGACCAAATTAAAACCACTGGAAGCCAAGTTATGTGATTGACAAAATTGATGAAATTGATATCAGTGCTGATGGAGTGTGGGAGCGGAGTCTGGTGGACTCAACTCTGGAGGAGTGGAACCTTCTGGGTTCAATGCTGGTGTTAGTTGAGCGGAACTCATAGTATTCGGCGCTGGAAGAGGTGGTACAGGCAGCAACTGCTCTGTCAAGTGAGATAGTCTGAGGACAGTGGCTCATTGCTAATCCCTAGTCAAAACCGTAACAAGGTACGTGTATTGAATAGAGGACAGGACAGTATAGGATAGCCTATCCAAGTTGTGTCATGTGGAGTATGAGAAGGTAGGTGAGATCAAACAGTGGCAGTGAGGTGCAACAGGGTTTGAGTAAGTCATTGAAGACTGTTTTTCAATTTGTGTAAGGAGTTCCAAAGATAGAGGGAGTGCTACTTAGTGGAGCTGTAAGAGCTGTATTGTTAGTTGGAGCTGAGATCACAGTGTCTGAGAATTGCAATGCGAAAAGCTGCTTGAGGACAATTGCTTTGTCAGCAGCAATGGCAGCCAGTGTCAGATGTTGCATAGAAAATTGTTGTTGAATTACTGAGGACAGGCTGTGATAGAACAGATCGAGGATGACAGTACTGTTAAAGTGACTGTCATTGAGGTGAACCAATCTGCGCTGGAAAGCACTTGGCTTCTCTCTGGGCTCATGGACCATCTGTTCCAGGAATTACCATACCCGTGTATTGTTTGAGGGTGAAAACTCTTCAGGAGAGGTTTGATCAGCGCTGTACAGTAAGTCAGAGACTATGTTGGCTACTGATGGTTAGAGCAAACTTGAGATGGCAAGACACATCTGGTGCTCTGTGATCTTATCATAAGCTTGCGCCAGGTTCTTGGTCTGTTGCAGTCACAGCCACAATTTCCTCACATTGAACTGAGGCAGCGCAGTCAATGTGCGAGGAAGGGCTTGGGCTGCTATCAAGATATTTGGTATTGTGGCCATGATTGATGTCAGTTGCCACTAAAGAATGGGTGATAAGTTTGGCAGGGTGTGGTAAACACTATCCTACTGGAGTGGCTGTCTTGACATCCCCCTCCAATAGGCATAAAGGATGCCTGAATGGTGGAGGAATGGACAGCTGCTGACAATGATGTGATCATTGTATTAGCTAGGGCAGGTGTGGACATACTGGTAGGTCACCTGTGTCCTCAACCTGGGACAATCTTCAGCTCTGCATTTTTGTCAAGTACCCGACAATAGTGAAGAGAGGGGAGATGGGACCATTGAAGGTCTGCTGGTTTGTTTGCTGTTGATCCATTTCTGGAGGGGCAATGCCACCAGAGCTTTGGAGAACTCAAGGACATTTGTCCGAGTTCTTTCAGATCGAGTTGGTACTCTGTGGGCATCTTAAGAAAGATGGTTTTTATTAGAAGGGAGCAGAGTTACAACATTCTTAATCAGCTGCTGGCTGATGAATGAGAGGGAGTTTAGAAAACTTGAACTTACTCAATTGGCTGCTCACTGATAACTGAGCTCTGTTTGCACATTGAGATAATCACTTGTAGGATACTGTGGTAGACACTTGCGCACATATACATTGACCTTGTAGTATGTATGTGTGAGCCTAGCTCAGTATTAAAAATTAGGCTATGCACGGTGTTATACATAGCCCAGTTGAACCAAAAGTGTGTTTGCCCTACTATACATAGAGACTGGCCACACAACCTACCAGCGAGTGTATAAACACACCCATCGCCACTGGTAGGAAGTTGCCACACATATTAATTGACAACATTTTGGAAATCAGCTGCTTTTATCTGTTGCTACATCTTACTGAATTTATTTTTTTTATGGATGAATTAGCCAATAGTGTATTATCCTATTAGTTGAAATTTAGAATAGTATCCTGTTAACACGAAGAAATTTTCCAGCGCATATTTGTATATACCTATTTTGCATGTCTTCTTTTGTTTTCTTCAAATTAATACAAAATGTAGAATTTAAACTAACGGTAGTATTTTTGTCTATTTTTGAAAATATCTAAAGTAGTTTCTATCTTTCGTTAATTTTTGTACTTCAAATCTAGATTATTGTATTAATCTTAAAAAAAAAAGAAAAGCGAGTGGATGTTATCTGTAGTCTTCACATGTTTTTTGGTATTAGATATTTCCCTTCTAAAGTGACTGCAAATTGTTCCGAAGATCGGATATTATATTCGACGTTTATCATGTCCAATAGAATGCTTGAAAATATTTTTTATAATTTAAAAATATTTTTCAGAAATTTTAATTTACAATTCGCATTATAATCAGTTTTGACAAAATAATTGAGTTACACTGAGAGTAATTTTACTCTTCAAATAAATGGAAAATGAGAAGAAAAAAGGTCCAGAATGAAGTGAGAAATGATTAAAGTAAAATTATTTCGCAAAAAAGAGTCGAGATGATTAAATTAAAAATGGAAACGACAAAACAGAAATTTTTTCTGTTTTTTCCCCAGTCGCTCTGTCTTTTTTTCTCCCATTTAAACGTTTTGAAACGAGTGAATATAAAATTTTCAACTAACATTAAACGTGCTTGTAATTAAAATTTAAGTTTGTAAATTAACGTTGCTGAGTTAAAAATCTGCGCAGGGGAAAAAAAACTGAAAAAAAAAGTTTTTCTTTTTCTTTTTTGAATGACGACGAAACATCTGATTTTTTGCCCCTTTTGGTAATGCGCGCGTTAGAATGGAAAAGTGGAGAGAAAAAAGGTGAAAAAAATTTCTTTTTAGTATTCCGAACGTATTATTAGCTCATTTCTTGCGAACAATTAGTTGGAAGTTTCTTTTCGTGTTTCGGGCTCAGATTTTAATTTATCCTTCGACAATGGGTACATTGTTTTGTCAGATTTTCATTTATTTTTAATATTATTGAAAAGCTCTTCTAAATGAGTCATTGTCCTACTTTTGCGGGCATCTTTCCGCGTTTGATACGGTCATCATGTTTCTGTAAAACATTAATGGTGAAAGAATTCAAATATCTAGGTGTTTCAATACCTGTTCTGCTGGGTGGATAAAGGTATCTGGATATGAAGAGAAAATCTAAGTAATGAATTCCGTGAAACAAAAAATATGGGACTGTTTACATATGGGAAATACTGAACGAGATCTAGAATGAAATTAAATAGGTAGGGCTCAAAATTAGAGCTGAAAAATCCTATACACATTGAGAAATACACGCTCTGGCTTCCGGAGCTCAAATAAAGGGGGATGAAAAAAGTTCATGAAAAGTCACTCATTTACCTCTAACGAATAGTAACATTTGAAAACCCTTTCAAGGAATAAATAAATATTCAAATCATCTGTGAATGTCTTTAACAACCACTTCTCAAGGGAACTACCATATCGTTTTATGAAAAGCGGCGACGGAAAGCCATTTCTGATATGTACGTGTAGTACTAACTGTAACCTTCAATGTCAGACATTAGTAGTCAATCCGTAGCTAAACTCTGGCCAGCACATAATTCGAGGAACAATGCAAAATTAGTGAGGAGGTATTGGAAAATTACATGAAATTTGTTACCTTGTGATTCGTCTGAGAACTTATATGAAATACCCTTAAAATTCTTCCTACCAGTTAGTTAGGGAAGGCGCAAGGCAGTATTCATTAATTGTAATTGTTTAGTCTGTTAATTGTATTGAAAATACTTCTTCTATTCTCTGATTATGTAAATTGTAATATTTATAATGCATTCAAATACTATGAACTCCGTTTTATTGATCCCAATTATGTCAGTATCCCAATTAAGCGGTGTACCAATTAAGCAGTGTTCCAATTAAGAAAAACCCACTGTATCCTCGTTTTCTTCCTATTTTCAGTCTTCAGCTAGAAATAGTAGGTATTTTGTGTAAAATACGCTGGGAGTAGGCAGTTCCACAGCAAGTCTGAAAATTGCGTCACTTACCTTTAAGCTCCAACTAATGTGAACTTTGCGTGAGTGGGGAAAGTTTTCGTCTTTGTCCATGATACTCTCAGTATTTTTTGTAACAAGTGCAGGAATGCTCAAATTAGGCTAAGTGTTCATCTGCTGTGTTTGGTATAGTTATTGGTGATACAAGTGCGTAAATTATGACTGATTTCACGGACTACACACGAACGTCACACACTATTTTTTGCAACACTTCCCCAAAAACAAAATTTCACCCAGAAAAATTTTTTTGAAATCACATCAACACACTACAAAAATGGCCAATTTTTAATTGGCGTGTTTTCGTTCGTTCATTCTTAAGTAGCTAAGGGTGAATAAAAAATTTGATGAAATGTAGATTCAAGTAAATTTCCTCTTCTTTCCAGCCATTCCAGATTTCGAGCTTAAGTAGCGACCGAGCAATGAAAGAGATGTTTCTAGATTCCAAAAAACGACTAATTTAGTATTAATTTGTGTTTTTTTTTTTTGTTTGTTTATTTTCGATCAGCAGAAGATGGTTAAAAAATAATATGAAAAGCAGATTCGAATAAATTGTCTCCTTATTCCAGCAAAACCAACTCGAGCTCTCTAGCTTAAATACCTGCTGAAAAATCATTGAAGGGAAGAAAATATGTTTCTAGATTTCAAAAACCAGCTAATTTTTCATTAATTGGAGTTTTTCCGGTGTTTATTTTTAAGTACCTAAAGATGACTGAAAAATTAAATGGAAATTTTGTAAATTTTATTCTCTCTTCAGCAATACTAACCTCAGCTGTCTCACTTAAATGAATGCTGAAGAGTCATTGGGTGAAATAAAGGAAGTTTGTTTGAAAATTGAAATATGTTCAATTGAACGTTTGTTTTTGTGGTAGGTGTTGCCAAATAGTTATTTCCGCATACTGTTCTTGAATTTTCTTATTTGTGTACGATTTTTGAGTCTCGCACAAAGTAAGCAAAAATGATAATTCTAGAGCAGTGTGTGAAAATAACTATACTACACGCTGCACCTCCCAAATTAGGAATTCCTACCCTCGTTGCTCAAATTATCGGGAGAAAACTAAATTTTAAAAAAAAGTTAATTTCCGTGTTTTTCGCTGTATACGTTAAAAAAACGTTTAATATTTTTCACATGATTTAGGCGGCAAACGTTACTCCCTGCCCCTTTTGGATATGCCCATAGTATCCCATGTGGAAAGGTACCTCCTACCGCTCTGTATGAAATTTTCCTGAGCACTTTTTTGAAGTTTACAGCGCTCGCCTTGGACTCGTGCAAACTCCATACTCGGTACAGAACTGCCTACTTTCTGAATTTGTTATACCGCGTACTGTTTTGAAACTTTATGAATAACATTTAGCTTGGTATTGCGTAAATGTTGTTAGAAAGCGTATTTTGTTTGTCCAATACCTAAACTTTAAAAACATACTCACAAAAACCTATCTGCAGAGCCTAATGATATTAAAATGAGGGGAATTAATTCCCTAAAATCATCTTTTCTGCATTGTACTTTACTGTCATGTAGATTACTGTTAAAGTTGTAAAGTTTCATAATAGCATATAAAAAACGACTGCTTTATAAGATATGCAAGCCATTTTTTTTCTAAACTAGCGTTGAAATTTTCAAGATACTCATAGTAACTTCCTCTCATTTTCGTTAAATTTTGAACTCCATGTAAAGTAACTAATGTAGCAGAAACATTGTAGGCTATTGACATACTAAAAAACGAATGAATAGTTATTGCGTAAAGTACCGTCATAAAAGTTTCTCGGTCTCGATATTGAAATATCACTTCCATTTTTCTGGTGATCAAAATGATACCTTCTTTTTTTATCCTAATAAGGATGATTACGATGAAAAGTAATTCGGTGCGAATAAAGTACTGCAACTTCTAATTTAGAAGGAATAAAAAGAAAAAAAAAGGTAGAACAATCGATACACGAGGATAAAAGGGTGAATATTTCGCCATAATTAAGTTCTACTTTTGAAAGTTACTTGACAAGTACTTAACGAAAACGCAGTAAAAGGAATAAGTATAATGTGAGAAACTATATTAATTTCAATTTGAATGAGTAATTGAAAAGAAAGCGAAAAAAAAAGAGAAGGAAAAAAGACGAAAGAAAAAAGAGTTCAAGGAGTGGTAACGACGAAATTAATAGAAAACAATTTAAATTTTAAAGCACGTAGTCGAGTAGAAAATTGGATTTTAACATTCTTTTTGCACTCTTTTTTTGCGACCCTTTTTTCTCTCCATGTTTTTGTTTTCTACCATTTCCGAAAATTTTTTGTCGTGAGAAAAGAGGAATTTAAGAGAATGAAAGAATGGGGGAGAAAAATGCGAACTTTATCCAAACTTTATTCCGTTTTTCAAAAGAATTTTAAACATGAAAATTACATCACTTTATTAAAAAAAAACAAAAAAACGTTTGTGTTTCAAATTTTTTTATTTTCTCTCCGATAAATTTCTTGTGGCTGATTCAAAACTGAGTTGATATCTTTTCCAAATAGGTGCTAATTTGAATGAGTGATTTTATGTTTCGTTCAGAAGAAAATTAATCAATAGCAAAAGGGTAGTTTTTGGTAAATTATCCTTTTGAACTGGGTTAGCATGGTGTTAATTACACTTTTTGTTTCTTCAAACATTAAGAGGATCAGGTTATGTTCATTCAAAGAAATTTAATGGACAAAATGTGAGTTTAGAAAGGATCGTTTCCGGTGGCGAAGGTCTGACGTGATGATGCAGTTGCTTAGGTTTAATTACAATGTTGTTGGCAATGTATAAGCGAGTCATCAGAACCACAAAATTATTTTTCTTTTCCAATGCTTTGAGTTATATGTATTCGACTTGGCGTGTATGTAGCCTCTAATATCACACAATGATCATTTGACTTTGATTTATATGTAATTTAGTTACTAACTTCTACGGACAAGTACAAGTGAATGATCAGCAGCATAGATTTGAATGATTTTTATAAAATCCAATAGAAAACTTAGTCATCAATGAAAAAAATATTTCTATGAATTTCATCACGCTTCATTGGCTGGTTTGTGATTAAAAATTTTTTTGAAAATTTACTCAAAGTTTTTTGTACTCCACATTAGCTGTTCTACTAATTAACCAAACACTTTGACACGTGTAATTCTCAAGTAGTGATTAATAAAAAAAGTTTCAACTCGCATTTAAATTTAGGATTAAAAAAACACTCTACTGCAGCAATACTTCGCTTGACAACGCAGTTCGCCAATTTTCATCCGTAATTCAAAAAACAGCCCTGAATTCCAAATATCTGAAAACATTTCAAAAACAATCGATAGTTATGGATATCTGACAAAAATAGTGATCTATTGATATTTCATTACTAAAATTTCGAGTAAAAAAATCCCGAAAAACTATCAATAGTTATCGATATCTTCAGCAAAAGTATCGATCTCTTGATGTTTTATTGCTAAAATCAGAAGTTTTTGTTTTCAAATTTTCCCGAAAACTAATGAACCAAAAGAAATCAAACTCCTACCAGACTTGGCCCAATGCATGTAAGGAATATTTTTCCTGAAAATTTCAGCTTTAACCTTTCTTTAGTTTTCTCAAAACTCTGAAGACAAAATTTTTTCCAGCAATTTTTCTTCTGCAGTTTTTTCGAAAACTCAGGGTCGCATGAAGCTTTTTTTTCGCTCATAGGGTAATAATTTTATTGCGCCTTACCTACATATAAAATTCAACTTCCTTTGATTGAGGGGATTACAAAATCGAAATTAAGAAAAATCTAATCAAGCAATAAGTGATAATTTTAATTAATTACACCAAAAAATCAAAACAGTCTGAATTTTTTTATTCTTTTTAAAATTTGTCGTTCTGGCAAGTTATTCTGAAACAATAATTTTTTTTATGCCCATAAAGTCTTTAGTGTGCTTCGTTCGAACAAACTTTGCTTTTTAGGGACTGAAAAGGAAAATGACTGCATACGGTTCGCTAATGAGCTGTAATGAAGTCTCAATATTTACGCGAGATGATGCTCAGGAGTTTCAGTTTCATGCTTCAAATGACCAAATTTAACATGAAGGTTACATTAATTTCATCTTCTAGTTTGAAAAGGTTTTGTAAACGTGGCCATTTTAGTAGGCTATGGTTTTCTTTTGACGCGTGTCAGTTAAATTCGTGCTTTTCTCTTATACTTCGTCCAGCCGAGAGACGTTAATTACGGAACAAACAATACTAAGTATCTCTTGCCGCCGGCAGACAGTATCATATTACAGCAGATATCACCTATAGACAAAGTTTTTTGTGATACGACAATTCCCGTCATTGCCACCGGCGAGATTCCTTATTAATATATTCGAACGTTGATGAAGAAAACTTTCCCTTTTTATTTTACTTCCTCCTCGTTAAAAGATAAGAACTGTGCAGCACTGGAGAGCAACTTCGTAATGCGATTCTCTAAACTTTTTGCCTTCGAAGCCAAGTTCAAAAAGTAATTACCCTTCTTTTTCGCCAATTTCAGAAAAGGGGATGGAGAATGAAAAAAATAATAAAAAAACGCATTTCGTACACCACTCGGTGCGAAAATTAATAAACTTCAATTTTGCCCCTGAAGCCAATGAAAAAAAAAATGAAAACTTGGGTGCAAAATAAATCAACGTTTAATAATTTGGAAAACGTTCTGACTAAATAATTAAGCTGGCCCACTTTTCTTTTCCCCGGACCAAAGCCGAAAATAAGCGGAGGAAGTGTGGCCTTTATTTTAAAAATAATTTTGTATCAAGTCTGATATTTTCGCATTTCTGCTCAATAAGATCAAAAATTTAATTAATTGCGTACGAGCTAAACTTCTTTTTAATATATTTTCCTTCTTAATTTTTTCTCTTGACAATAACTTATTCTTTTTAGTGACTTGACTTTTTTTTCTGGATAATTTTAATAAAAAACGATAGATATTGTGTTGTATTTGCTCTGCTCTTCGTCAAATGACGTAATATCAGTGATTAAAGGTTTTTTTTTTAAAATACATTTTTTAGATTTTTATGGCTTCTGAAAATTTATTGTTAGGTTTTTCTTTAATAAATAAAAAAAATTACCGTTGAAATTTTTTCTTTCCTGAAAAGTTAAATAGATAAGAACTGTTTTACATCGCATTTTGTTCATGTGAGAACCTCGCGCCAACTCATACATTTATCGGTGGTGGTGTAGTTGCGCATACAATGTCACTGTTTTTAGATCTGTAAGTTGCTTGTTCCTTTCCCCTCACTAACATTGTACAGAACTGGTAACCCTCAATGTGAGTGAATATGTACAGTGCTCCACTAGTTCACGAATCCATCTCTGTAAAGTGGCGTCGAGCCATAATGGCATAAGTATATGTTGCGGGTTCGGTTGGTTTATCGTGTAGAAGTAGCTTAGCTCCACCCTCTAATGTGTTGTCCTTCTGCAACCGCAGTCACAGCACTGTGTTGAGTGGTTGTAGGTACATGGACCTATACTCGTGTACACTCGGTGGTATAGCGGCACAGACAACAGAAAAATTATAGACTATATTCTTACATAGATGATATTATCTCACAATATCCTTAAATTAAATTGAATCTTCTTCTTTTATGAATTTATCTTCTTCTTTTTATTATTTAAAAAATTACTTAATACACAGACTATACCTAACAGTATTTGGTGACCTCATTTTAACTGGTTCCTTGAATATACAAATCCCTCAATTTTGTGTATGTCCCTACTTCACACTAACCACAGTGTAAAAACATCCCTGAAAATGTACTGTAAACTCATGTTTCTAATAGAATGATTTGCACTGTGTTTGGATCACTGAGACTGTCTTATACTGTTCTCTAAACATTGAATATTACTTACCTATACTGTTGCGTGATACAAATTATTATTTTATTATATTGTGAATTTACTCTTTGTGTTTCAAATATATTTTATTCAAAGTCTGAATCCTGAAATTTAAGGTCCATTGCATAAGGGTGTGGATAATAAATTATTCAAATATTTAATATTCAGAGATATATTAATATTCATTCCTAATATTGATACTCGTGTAAGGTGTAACTCATACAGAGTATCTACTAGGTACTATAAAGCTCTTTTATGCTATTGCTGTCACTGTTTTTAGATCTTTAGGTTTGCGATTCAATTTCCCATGCTGAAAACCTACAACTCAGTTTTTAAAATAACCAGAATTTATTATTATTTATGATACAGGTACAAAAAGTCATTTGGTGAGTGTTACAAATCACACAAGTTGCAATTGCCTGCTCCACTCACGTATGATACACAATTTGTTGATACTCCTTCCACCTCTCCCCAAACAAAAAGATTTAAAAAAAAATTTTTAGAACTTATTAATAATTAAGTACTTAGGTAGTTAGGACTTTTTTAATAAAAAATTGCAACCCCAGTCCCTACTTCTTTCTACACTCCCTTCAAAAAAATTTTTCAGATAAATAAAATAATTCATTTTTCTAAAATTCAACAATAATTTTTTTTTTTAAACTGTCTTACCCCGATCCCCAAAAATGGGTTACATACACGAAACAAATCAATTTTACTGGAATGAGATCATAATGAAATTATAGTTTTACAAGAAAAGAAAAGAAATATGACTGTTCATAAAAAAATTGAACCATGTTGGAAAGTAATTGGACCATGTAGGAAAATAAACTTACAAATGCTCATGTGCTAAATCACATTTAATCATGATGTATCAAAATTCCTTACTTTTGGTTCAGTAAAGGCCCATAAACAAATGTACTTTTGTGTAGATGTTTCAAAAAGAAATTTTTGGAAACTATAGACGTTTAAAATTTATTGTCAAACGATTAAGCTTTCTTTTAACTCCTTAACTGTGAGTTAAAAAAAAATAAAAGCTCTTGGTTCGGATTTGTGGGGATTAGACTACTTGTAAGAGGTTAGAGGCTTGGCCTCTCAACTACAGTCGTCATCATAAGATGACTAATTTTGATTATATGTTTGTTTGTACGTATTAGTAAACTTATGCAAGTATGATGCAATATCTGGATCATAACAAATCATTAATTTACATCTCAGATTCTGTCACAATCTGGCTGATCAGTGCATGTGTCATATTTTCCCCCTAGCCATGGCAATGATAAAATACATTTCAATTAGTCATCCCACACACGTATTTATTCTTTACCTATGTTTCTATGTGTACATGTAAGGAGCCAGTATATAAGCTCACAAAATTGGTTACAAAATTGCCAATATTTGCTGAGTTCTTGGCTCCCCATACCTTCTATATGATTTGTGATGAACATGCAAAACAGCACAAAACCTTTTGTTGTTGGAATATCTTCCACAATGTAAGGTATTCCACAGAATTCCTAATTTTAAAAAATTATTTTTTGGCCTTTAATCATCAGCTATGAATTACTTATCTTTGAAAAGAGTTGGCAGCAATTGCATTTTTTATTTTTTGTAACTGAGATGAGCAATTTCTCCTATGTTGCCAGCTGCGTTTGTGGGTGGATATTATGAAAATCGTATATGTTGAATGTTAATTTTTTTTTATATGTAACCCAGTAGGCTACGTAACAGAATGAAAAAAAAAAAAAATTAGTAAAGAAAAAATCGAAAACAATTGAACAAAAATTAACAGAGCTTGAGGGAATTGAACTTCCCACCTTTGGCTGGGAATTTAACTATAGTGCTATGATTGCAGTTGAAAAATCACGAGTACTTTTGATATTCATATATGTTAGCCTAAAGAAGAGATATGTGGCATCAGGGTTTTGCTCATCTCGGTTACCAAAAGTATTGGCAGCAATTCATCAATTTGTGGAGATAAGTTTGAAGTTGATATCACGAACCAATAATAAAATTTAAAACTAACGGCTGCTCAAACGAACTACAAGATTTTGTTTTTACATGAGGTATCTAATGAAACAAAAAAAACTTACTGTTTCAAAAATAAAAAGTAGACAACACTGTATTTGTTTGAGATATCGCTTTAGGGTCACACTGACCTGTCAAATTTTATGTGTCCTCCAGCATATTAGTGTGATATTGTATATTATTGGTGTTTTGAAAATGAATCAGCCTACAAGTATTCTGTCGCCATAAAAATTCAGTTAAAGGTGTATCATTTTGTGATGATAAGCTATGTCTTCGTCGGTGTCAAGAATTTGAGACTATATAGGAGAAGACTGAGTATAATGTCCTTTAATAAACATCACACACGTTTCTAACTTCTTTACGCCCACATTGTGGCAGAAATTCATGCCAATTAAAACCAAGGGTTGAAAAGTTTGTCGCTTTTAGAGATCACAAGGAACTATCGTTCGTGAATTTTTATCGAAGGCAGCCCTAACCTTCACGATGTAGGTAATGCGGCCTAATGCCCACATCATAAATTTTTAAAGGGTTCAAAAAATTTTCTGAGGTTAAAAGTGAAAAAAAGGAAAGAGAGAAAAAGAAAGAGAAAAGAAGGAAATGTCTGGCGAACGTTGGCGCAAATTTATTATTGCCCGTAGCTCAGAAATTACTAAGTAGGCGCTGATCAGAAAGTATGCTTTTGTTGGTGGAAAAAAAAAGTATGTTTAACCAAGAAATGTTTTTTTTCTAGGTCGTCTAACAGTGGATCTGGTTATATTGGTATGCCTCAAGGTTGGTTTTAAGGGAGGGTTTTGGTATAATCTCCTGCAGCGCTAAAAAAAAGAGATCAATTTAAAACACATTTATTGGTTTTTCTAATTTTATGTCTATGAAATTTTTAAAAAATTGTTAATCACTTCGACAAAAATTCGTGAATACATATTATAATATCTCTGTCGTTCATCAACTGCAATAAGTATGTATTTTTCAGAAGTGTGAAATTTTGTAATGGTTACCATTCGAAAACTAGCCAACCGATTTCTCTCAAATTCAATACAAGACCAGTCCCTAATGGTTTCCAAGTGCCATATAAATTTCAAGCCAAAATCTTGTAATTTACATGAGTTATGGTAGATTTGAAACACTTTGAGAACCCTTTCCTCCGAAACTAGCGGATGAATTTCAAAAATTTTTAACACGAATGTGTAGCGCCTGAAAGCTTCTAACACTACTTCAAGTTTCATTGTCATTGGTCAAACAACGGAGGTTCCACAAAATGAGCAAAAAGTGGATATATATATACCTATATATTGTGTACAGAAAAATTTGATTGATCTATATATTCGTGATCTACAACTCATGATCGGCGCTTTTCCGCAGATCCGTCATTGCACTGAATGCAATAGTTTTATTTTCCAAGGAAAATACACTAAAATGTGATTCAATTCCTTTCCAAAAGGAAATCCTGAAATCGGGCCTTGTGTGCCCTCATTCATATTTGTACTCGGGATGGGTAAACAAATTTAAGTGGATTTGTTCTCTGTGGTGAGACAGTGTTACACTAATTGGCTTCTAAGACGGATGCAGTCTTATCATTTTATACAGTTGGGAAAGTTGCGTATTGATTGCATTTCTTAAATTAACTTTCCTCAAAACATTTATGTGACAAAAACATAACAGTAATAACCGTGAGACGTTGTATAAAATAGATTCATTCGACTCCAGTTGAATCGAAAATTTAGGCATATTATAGTGCTATCGCCTAAATACGTGGGCGTCGTTCGAAATGCAAGCTTCGAGTTCGCTTGCTTCCTCCGAAAGTTTAAAATTACCATAAAGTCGTGTGGGTCGTTGTTTCATGGCGCACTTACGACTTTGATTCTCTGCAAAAAGGTCATAATTTTACGTACACTCTGCGGCGAGACGCTAAACACGACGCCGCAAATTGTGTAAAATGGCAAAATATTGAACCAACACCAGTCGTATATATTGTTAATTAAGCTCATATTGTATGTACAATCCGGGTACCAGGGGAACGAAAGTTATAGGTCTGGGCGAATTTTGCGTTTTATGGAAGTCGAGTGTGGGGCGTTCTGCGCGTTGCCTAAGCAGAACGCCGTAAAAAATATTGTTCTCTTTTTGTTTTTCGGTATGTTTGTAATTCTGCACCCACTAAAGGGTGTATCGGTGTGTGTTGTGCCCAAAAGCTGGCGCTCGGTTATTTGGTGTGCCCTTACAGTTAGTTTGCGAAAAGGAAATGCTATTAAAAATGGTACCTAGAAGACAGACGTTATAGAAAGATTTAACCGCCTATTTTTTTTCCGCCGTACCTTCTTAGGAAGACTCTCCAACCTCGATTTTGGAAGACTGTGAAATGAAATTCTGTGGTCGCGTTTTCAGACGATGTTGGATGTGCCGGAAATTCAGTGAAGTTCTCGCGACTGTAAGACCATCTCGGCTTTTGTGAAAAATTAATGACTGTAGGCTGGCATTTTCGAAAGTGTTGCGGTATTTGTAGTGCGTGTAGTTATAGCGCTCTTGAGATAATTAAGTAAAGAGGAATTTTATTTTGATAGCCGTCCCAAATCTTGTAGGTGGAAATTTACCAATTAGTACAGGATTTTTATTTTTATATAACGTTTTTACCAAATTCCATCCCTTTCAAACTTGAGAAGTTTCCGATTTATCGAATTTTTTAAAACGTTTATTCTGTGGACGTTAGAATCGCATTCTACTGCGCTATATGGGCCAGCATTAGGTTTATTTGAAATTTTTTTTTCTCTCTTTTTATCTTCAGTTTAATCTCAAGTTACAAAACATTTCACGATTTATTGTTTCAGCTCGTATATTCCGCGTTACGCCTAACAAAATTTACCCCTTATCTTTCTCTTCTTTATAAAAACCCATTTGCTAGTCCTCCTACAGCTGCAGCCTGTATCTCTAATCAATTTCTTTGTGTGTTTTCATCGTTTGCCTTTCTTTTTCTTTCTCAAAAATTATGGAAACTATGATCGAAATTGTATATTTTGATGTATGTTTTAGCCCTTATCCATGTCAGTGAATGTGTCAAAACGAAAAGAAAGGCGGTGAATTGGAGATGAGAAAAGCGGACGTAGGAAAATGGTGTCGATAAAATACGAGCTTCACGAACGTGCGAGATTTCATCAAAATTTTTACGAACATATTCCATTTTAGTGGTCGAACCATTCTATCGATGTTGAATGAGAAGGGGAAAAAATAAATAAATAAATAAACCGCTTTGCCCTTTTATCGCGAGCTGATCCATTTTATCGGTTTCTTTTTTTTTCCCTCGTCAACCCTTTTTTGTGGCATATTTTGCACGTCCGCCTGTATTACTTTCTCTTTCTCTAAAGAAACTGTGGAAATAAATATTTTACACGATTTTCTACAGCAATTTATTCTTAAAAGCTTTTGCTTTTTTCTGCCCACATTTAATATCTTGATGGTCAGTTTTTTGTTTGCTCTATGTGCTACTGCACTGATACTTTCACTTGGAATAAGATGGCTTTTTCTTTCTTTTTTTTTCCCATAAATCTGTCGGAAATTCACTTGAAGAAATTCTGAAATTACAGGACTGCCAACTTATCGTTCATCTCGTTTCATTTGTATTGAAAAATCTCACATCGTTATGTATTTTCGTGTCGATCTTAAGTACTTTTTAATGGTATTTTTAAATTTATTTTTCCCTTCTAGGAATCTTTATCCCAAGCTCGATTCTTGAACACAATTTCATGCGTGGGAAGGGAGGATTTAAAGTAGATTGTTGAGGAAGCAAAAGATTTTAACCATTTAAAAGTTTAGTTTGTGGGCATAAGTTGAGAAAACTTCGCTGAAGAAGCAAATAAAATTACATTGAGGTATGCACTTTATTACTAAGTAACTCTCTTCCGATTAATAGTCCATGTATTTTCTCCCTGTAAGAAAGTGTTTTGCCCCTCCTATCAAACCAATCACGTGCGTTACTGTTATCACGCATGCGCGTGTGCTGCAAAAATTATCGTTGGTGATCTCAAGTGCAACTACAGCACTCGCCACTCAACTGCGACTTGTGTTGCGAACATCGCAATTTGTCGAGAATCGCTTACATTGTGCTCTAGTTGTAAAATATACTATTTTATTGAATTTTAGTCAAACTTATATTTACTTTTAGACCAGGTTTTCTACCTACAAAACAACTCTACTTTTTTATCTCATTGAAATTCAAAATTATGTACTACGATTTTCATGTAGCATGCTGTTCTAGTACTTTTTATTTGTTGTGCCCTGCATTGAGGAAGTGACAAATATATGTTTTAAGCTCATATTTGTCTTTTCAAAGCAGGAGATAGTTAACGGTTTGTTTGAGTTTTCTTGTTGTTGTTATGTGCCAGGCAGATGACAAGCTTAGAATGGTGTCTTCTATTTGTTAATCAAAAAAAATCTTCGATTGAAATGATTTAATTCAGAAGTATTGAATTATTTAATTAATATTTATAGATAAAAATAGTTAGTTAAAATTAAAAATTTACAATTAAATAATTTAGATTCGTAATATTGTAGACCTTTATTTGATCTTTTTAAGATTAAATTAATTTGAACGAAATACTGAATACCTTATGTCTTTTGGCTAAATATTGACTTGAAATTAGTCAATTTAGAAGTTAAAATGACGAGCTAAGCTCAATTTGAAAGTAGATGTTTACTCTTCAAATGCAATTCTGGAAATTAAGAACTAGTTGTTGATTCAAACATAGTCAATTTGAAAGTAATTTTGAGGTAGAAATGGCAGTGCGAAGTTGACGTCAGAATGGGAGACTTGAATGGTGAAGTGAGAGCCTTTTTGGAAAGTAAGCAAGGTTTCAAGTTTGGATTGATTCAGTGGAAAGAATTCCAAGAAACAAAGCATATGACAATTTTCAGGTGTTTCTAGAATTTACTTGTTTTGATTTGATAAGAGTGAATTAAAGAGTGGTCGCTGAAAATTTTTCATTACAGTTAGAGACTTTATACATGTATCTAATGTGGCAATAAATACATTTTCGTAAATTATTCAGGAGTCCGCCCCTATTACATTTCAAAATCAATAGTAGAATGAATTAAAAAAAATTTTATTATTGAAAATTGTGCACCGAATTAAATTAAGATGAAAGAAAACTTGAAGAAAAAATAATTCAATAAAATGAACAAAAATAAAATATTAAAAATTGTGTTCCAAACTAAATCGCGATGGAAACTAATTTGTAGAACAAAAAATTTAAACAGAATAAACAAAAACGAATTATTGAATGAACAAAAGCGGAGCCTTGTTTAGGAAAGTATTTGCAAATGCAGAAACAAAGTCATATGGAACTCCAAGTCGGTCGACTCCCTATAAGACCTGTGTATCACATTTTGGTTAGAGATAAATTATCCCAATCGCAGCGCTGATGTCGTTCGTACCTCGGGAATTGTGTTAAGTTTATATCATTTGTCATTGAAATCCCATAGAATCAAAGAGAACGAGAAGAATCGTGAGAGAACCGTGTATTGTGGAGGGCTGAAATTTTTATGACACATTGTAGAATATTAGCTTAAAATTCTGTGAAAATTTCAGCTCAACCGGACATTTCGTTTTTGAGATATTGCCTAAAATTAATTTCATTTTGTTTTCCACTCCTCAGAATCAAAGTTATCGAGATAAATTGTGAGAAAACCGTTGGTTGTAAAAATCTGAAATTTTTATCACTCATTGTAGAATGTTAGCTGAAGAATCGGTGAAAATTTCAGATCAATTCCACATTTTGTAATTAAGATATTGCAGAAGTTCCGCAAACTCCTCAACTAGATAGAATCCTTATCATTTTAATTATTCAATCTGAACAGAATTTCAGCGATATCGCGACAACTAAAGTTCAGATTCAGCTGAAATTTTCACAGAATCTTGATATAACATACTAAAATATCTCATAAAAATTCCAGCTCTTTGCAACTCACTGTTCTCTCATAATTCCTCTCGATAACTTTTTGGAATGGCAAATTATATGAATTAACATATAAGATCTACTTGCAGAATTTCAGCAATTATTTGAAACGTAAACTTACAATTTTTAGCTAATTTTCACTGGATCCTTATTGCTAACATAATTATCTCTATGTCTCCACAATATTTCAGCTCAATAGTACATTTGATTATCCAGATTCAGTGAAATTCTGTTTAGATTGAGTGATTAAAATGATAAGGATTCAATCTAACTGAGGAGTTTGCGGAATTTCTGCAATATCTCGAAAACAAAAAATGTGATTAAGCCGAAGTTTTCACCGCTTCTTCAGCTAACATGGTATGATGTCTCATAAAAATTTAGATTTTTCAACAAACAGTTCTCTCGCAATTTCTCTCAATAACTTGGATTCTGTAGAGAAGAAAGGCAAATTAAATGAACTTAATTTAGTTGCAAAATTTCAGCAATATTTTGAAAACAAAAAGCATGAATGAAGCCAAATTTTCATAGAATAGTTAGCTAACATAAATTACAAACCTTGATGTCTCTATTCTCACCCAATTTCTCTTGATAACTTTGATTGTTTTGAAGGGAATAAATCAATAAGGGATACTACTTCTTCATAAAATGAATATTAATGACAGTAATGACGAGAATGTACTTTCTATATTCATTCTAATCGAATCTTATCTGTGATTACAGCATTATTTTATTCTATCTTTTATCAAAAGTCCATATTTTTCGAAATAAATTGAACAATATAACAAATCCGCTGTAATTGCCATAAGATGTAATGTGAACTGTGAGGAACGGGGAACACTAGCGCTAAGTATACGCTGCGAGCGACAGAATGTGGAAACTGGCTGAGTCGAATAACTTGGTGTTCAATATGACTTTGTGGAGAAATATCAAATTTGGAGAATAAGAAAATTCAACAAAATATGAACCATATCGAAGCCACTTATATAAGTATTCGCAACTGCAAAAACACCAAAATTAAAGAACAAAAAAATGAAAGGGAATAAACAAAATTGCAGCCACATATGTTTGTAACTATCTCACGCACTCAGTTACAAAATCTTTTTGAGGAATTCTTGTTTTTAAGATAACTCAAATTCTATGGGATGGATTTTGAAATTTATTGATTTTAAACCAACAGAGGGTCGGGACGAATAATTTAGTTAAAGATTCATTCAAATCGGTTCAGTGGTTAGGGAACCAACTTGTGATAAAAAAAAGTGTTTTATTCTTACATATATATATATATATATATATATATATATATAGATTTTCGAAGAGTCCCACTGGCTTTCGCAAACAAAGCAAGTCTTTGTTCACTCGTAAGTTTGATTGTTTTTTTCTCAGTCTCAAATTTTAAAACTGCTTCCAGAATTCATTTTCAAGAAATTCTGACTTTTTAAATTATTGTGTACGTTGATGTTGTTTCATTCGTGCTTTTTCTGTGCAACTTTTCATTCACTTTCCTCTTTTTTCTGCTTTTCTTTCTCTTGCTCCTATTCGATTACAACCTTCAATTTCAATTTTTATTTTTTTCTTTTGTTGCTATTTTCCCCTACTGTCAGTTGTTGATTCTTCGACGAATTTTCTTTGACTTCAGCAGTTCCTGTTTGATGAGTTAGTTTCGTTCGTCTTTTATTTATGGTGTTTAAACGGATGTTTTTCTTTCTTCTTTTCGTTTCTGTGAAAATTATTGACAATTCGTGCAATCAAATTTCTCACTACGTTTAGGCGTATACAAGACGGGATTTAAAAGAATTCGTTGTATTTTTTGTTTGATTTCGGTGAAAAGATATTTTTGCCTTCTCCTACACCTTTTTTTTTCTCTCGTCTTTTCATTTTATGAATTATGTTTGACTAGAACTGGAAGCATGAACTCATATCTTGAAGCTACATGTGCATGACTGTGGAAAAGAGGCAAAATTTTATCGTCTATAATTCTGTTTTTTTCATTTATAAAAACCTTTACCTTGTAGTGCTGCAGTTTTTCTGACTCATAGCTCGAGGACTTAACATTGTGAAATTTTTGGGTTGAGATGCGTAACTATTCCTTTCTTCTAGTAGTGAAAAAAGTAGGTGGGATAAACAAAATTGAGTTTTTTGTTTTTTGTTGTTTTTTTTTGAAGAAATTGCCGTTTTTGAAAAACATATTGAATGAATGTTTGGGACAAAAAATTTTATTTATTTTTATTCAACTGTTTACATTTCTTCCCCATTTTGCCTAGCCATTCATTTATCGACAGATATCTAGGGATACGGACATATTGACAAGGTTTGGTTCGCATAATATCCGGACATCCTCGTATTTTATTTGTGTTACCTCGTGTAACATTCGTGTGGGCTCGAATAACAATATATTGAAACAAGTCGCTTATAGTAGGTAATCCATAGGCGATTTTCATTTTACAAGACCAAGTCGTTTATCGTAAGTAATCCGGGTGATTTTTAATTTACGAAACCAAGTTGCTTATCGTAGGTGGTATAAACAAGTTAACATCGTATATGTATAATATCGATTAAGATTATTAATCCTATGAATCTGATTCCACAGTTAAATTTGATGTTGTTTAACGTTTTGTTTGCTTTTTCCTTCTCCCAACACCGGTCATTCCAACGCAGTATAAGTACCAGCTTCTAATTCGTTTAGTTTCATTTGAAAACATTCTATATTATAGTATAAAAGTTTTTGTTCCATCGAATATTGCACTATATTTTTTAGACTTGCGATTTGTTTATCCTAAAATTATATTTATATATTATATGATTAATTTTTTTAATGGAAAAGAATTAATGTTAAGAATATACTTACCAATTTATCGCAACCAAATACTGGCAATAGTGGTAGTGCTGTTGTCTATATCTAGTACTTGTGAAATTTTTGCAACATCCAGTACGCGTATATGTATATAGTTCTTTATGGTATATAGCTATATGATATCGTAATTTAAGCTCGTATTTGTCTTATAGCCACATTTAGTATATTTCATTCTATAAGTCCTATAAAGGAAATTAAATATATGAAAAAATTTTAATAAAATACGTTTAAGAAAATTAAACAAAGTAAATTATAGGTATACAAAGTCGAGGTTAGCGGCTTCGATGACACACGATCGTTTAATTTATGTCTTTGTAAACCCTCATCTGTCAAATATACGTTATCACAATTTTTTACATCGCAGATGACCATTTCTCCAATATTATCTGTTCGAATATGATTGATAAGAGATTTTTCGGACATGGATAATGGAAAGCATTTGTGTAGGAGACAGTCGTAACATAATTTTCCTGAAAATCAGAAAATAGTTAATACCGATCTATAAATATGCAAGAATAATTGTACACAAATTCATATTTACATTTGTGGAACGTGTAAATAACGATATTCGGATTTGTAATATTTTTGAAGAGCCGTAATAGTATCGCAATAATTGGCACAATACACACATAACACTTTATTCTCATATGGAGAATGTCTACCTTCGTGTTTGCGAATTATGTGAACCTTTTTCAAAAAAGATGTCGTTGCCATAATATGGCAATATTGACAATCGATATGATAATAAATAAACCATTATAAATCATGTCATAAGAAAAATAAATTATATATTTTACTGTTCCATGGGTTCGTAAATTATGGTGAAATCAGTCTTTATTTGCCCATTTGGTAATCCACGATTATGTTTCATAGTTCTGGCAACTGAAAATATAATAAATATATTATTTAAAATTATTTCTAACCATTGTTTATAATATTTACAACATATATATGAATATGTATAATATTTACCAAAAGATTAATATGATTTCTTCCCCACTCTCCTCCAACGTACCATCATGTTTGTCGATATCTTAAACAATAATTGAGGGGTCTATTTGTGGAGTACGAATTGTATGTAAAGAATCGATTATGTCTTCTGACGTAGATGTTCCTTTGGTAGTAGAAGGTACATTAGCATTACTGAGTAATGATTGAGCGCCAAATATTTCAGCTTCAGTTATAATACCTTGAGCTAAAGTTGATTTAGAAGTATCTCCAAATATAATGTTCATCACTGTTTCCTCATTTAGATTATTTAGATTCTCTTCGATGGACATGTGATTATCGTTCATATTAACAGTTTCATCTATTATGATGAACAAAAAATTTTAATTCAATAATAAATAATAATAATGAAAAACATATATTGTATTGACAACAAATACATACCAGATTCTTGAGTCGTTAATTCTATGGGATTGATCGTTCCAGTGAGATGAAATACAGATTCCTCTGTATTGAAATTTACAGTGGTAGGTAGGTACTTATCATATCTGAATCTTCGACTTCGGCGGTTAACATGTAATTTTGAACTTTGAATTCTTGTTTTTCTTCACCGTCCACATGTAATTTCATAAATTCCTTTAAAAATTTCTTTTAAATGTTAAAGAACTGAGAAGATAAAATACTATAAAATATAACGTTTATGCATTTTCTCTCCCAAAAAAGCGATCATTTTGTTTTATGTTGGTTGTTACAATGAGGTACCTATTACCTAATAACTGTCATAGTTGCTTCTACGTCTGACATTGAACGGAACTACTTTAGGAATTTAGTCAAATTTTGGCATATACTGCATATTATATGTAGCACTTGTGGACGATTATATCTTCATATTCAATAATGGCACGTAAAACTGAGTAAGTTTTTTTACATCCAAGTATTACGCCTATAAAAGGAAATATTTCGAGACAAGTTTTTCGTGTAATTGAATGTCTCAAATGATGATTCTGCATTGAGTTTGAAAGTAAGAGAAGGAAATATATCAAAAAAATTTGAATTTTATTATTTGCCACGCAAATTTCGTGATTACTTTTGCAAATAAAACAGTTGAAATAAAACTTTGATTAAGAGATTATGATATAAAAATAATAATAGTAATAATTTTCTGCCTACCCTACGTTCTAAAAATAAAATTTCTTTTTAAACTTCTAGCTTTATCAGCTTTACATAGCACATAAAATATAACGGAATTTTTTTTTTTTTCCATCAAATAGATTGGTATTTAAACAGTAAGATGTAGGTATACTTGCAGATTCATATATCACCTATGGTTTCTGTATTGCTGTAGAAATATTTGATGAAAGTACGCAGTTTTCTTTGTAATGTGAGAAACTATTAATTTTGTTTGCCATATTTTTGGATTAAACTTGTTGAACAACGAGAAGTATTTTCTGCTGGTTGGAAGTATGTGCGGCGACTACTATTGCCGAAGCCAAGCCTGCCAGCTAGGGAGGCGTCCCCGTATCAGCCTGTTGGGAAGATCTTCCTGCAGATAATAGCAGACATGCTGGAGACTCACCTCAAATTAAATAATAGTCAGTACGGTTTGAGAACTAGCCGTTTAACTGAGTATATTGCAATATAGCTCAAAATGTTATTCTTTGCAGACATAAAGAACTGCCAGTTCTCCATGGCGGTTGGCCGCATCATTTAGACATTCAATTCGATGCCAGGAAACAATTTCATGTGGGTATTGAATGGTGTGGGGAGTGCCTGGTTACATTAGGAGAGTCATCAAGAGCTATTTCAATGGCCAGATGGTGACATTGGATACGTGAACAACTAGATAAAGATGCTATAAAGAAGGAACTCCACATTATTTATTTTCGATTGCAGAAATCATTAACATTAATCAAAATATAGTTTATTAAGAATGGGAAGAGAACAATCCTATTCTGAATCATTTACCAGTCCTCTGTTCAGATATCTCTCGATTCTGTCAAAACTACCAAAACTCTTATGATTCTCTCATTTTCCCCCTACCTCCAAAAAGAATCAGTGATAAATATTTGTAGGCTTAGAACATGACTTAATAGATTTATCCTCCTTATTCACAGAATTTAAACAATAAATTTGCCAAATTGCTTTTTTCAGGATTGTGTGAAACCACATATTTTTTACATAATGTGATGTGATACATGAGCTAAAAGTGAGTTTTGTGAATTACACGATTAGCAATCACCTACTTCGCACCACGTTATTGCTTTCAACACCTAAACTGCAAAAAAAATTGCATTGATTGAAGTTTTCTTTTTTTTAAAATAAATATTAATACTTATTTGTTGATAATTTAACTTCTTTTCACAAAAAACCACCTTTTCACCCCGCTCCCTTCCACCAAAATAAAATTATCACTGAAGCAAAAAAAAAAAATTTCATCTATGTATCAAAAAATAAAACTGCAACGTACGAGAAATATATCGAGCACTGCGGAAAAACAGTTGACTTTTCGGATGAGTGTTGCAAAAAAACAAATTCTGAAACACCACCTTCTTACAACACATTCTATAAATAATATTTTCCAAATAATCTGGGTAAGAAAAAAAACATATTCTTTAAGTTTTGTTATTCTACTTTCTTAATATTTTTCCAGTAACACCAAAATAGAAAGGAATATACGGATGTACTTTAGGCATGAATATATAAAGTAAAATTATAACTCTGGTGTAGTGGTGTTCCTTCTTTGGTAAATAAAATTGACCCTTTTTTGAGCGTCTTTTATTTTATTTTAATTTTAATTTTTTAGTAAAAATAGGGTAGAAAAAAAGATTGCTAGAAGTGTGGAAAAAAGTATACAGACGTAATTAGCTCGATGTTTTTTTGCAATTAAATTTGTTTACAACAAATATAGTGCAGCTAAGAAATGAAGGAGTTTGATATAAGTGGAACCACTCGAGTTGAAAAGGCTTGAAGGCAATACGCCATCGTATCGCGTTACAATTTTATGAGAGCTGCTTTTTCTTTACCGCGTGTAAAAGCTCTTTTTTAATAACAACAAAATTTTCCTCGTTAATTAAAGTCAATATATGAAGTAGATGCAGTTTTCTAGTAGGCCTACAGATTTTCTTGGTGATACTTGTTATTACATTAAAGCTGCTGCAAGAGTATAGCCTAGTCTTTTGCATTTGTTGTTTTTTTCCTTCTCTGTTGGTCAGTGGTCTATTTCAAGTGTTTGATGTTAATTAGGTATCTACTAGATGAATTTTGAATCTTAATAAACTTTTGTATTGCTTGGATTTTCGAATCATTTTAGTGTTTTTCGAAGCAATGTTTGTCTAGTTTATTTTGTATGTGATTCAGGTCTGTTTTTCTTTTATTTATTTGAAAAAAACAGAAACATGAAATAAAATTTGTTCATCTTGTTGTCATGATTCAAAGAGAAAAGTTTCATCACGTTTCTAGTATTGCCTGTAATGATTAGGTAACTTAAAGGTGCGTTTTATCAACGACATTTGTTTCAATTTCTTTGAAAAAACATTGCATGGTACCGGATAATTTTATTATAAAATTTTCGTAGCTTATACAAATTTTATTCTGAGGCTCTGCAATTTTTCCTTTAAATTTTCGTTGTTTTTTTTTTTATCAGCTTCTCATAACTAACCATCGCCGCTTAAAATAATCTTTATTTTTCACTGTTATTCACGATCAGTACCTTTTTATAGCGGTACCTAACTCAGATCACTCAATGCCTTTGACTATATAATATACTGGATCAATAAATCTCCATAAGATCAATGTGCTTATTAATGTCAAGACATACCGGCGTTACCCTTGTGTACTTTTTGCGTACTTTCGACGTTTTGCTCAAGTTCACTAATTTAGAATACATTTTGATGAAGACATCCTTTAAATTCACAAGGATAACGTACATAAATGTAATGCAAAGCAACGAGCATATGAATTACACTGTAGAGTCACAGTGAGCCACGTTTTACCCGGCGTTCAGTGATGTCAGACAACCTTCTTCCATAAACCCAACCCTACCCATCGAAAAGCATCGTGAGTATAGGAAAGGCTTCGAATTATCGGTCCTAATTGTCTTAAAAAAATAGATTGCTATATACTTGTTCGACATAAATGAAATTTTAGAGGAGACTTTGGGAAGTACAATGATTCGAAAAACAAGAAGTTTAAGCCCTTAGAAGCTGAGAAGATGAAATTATGTATCAAATTGGCTTAATTTAATGTTATCAGTAAACTTTATCCTGAAGACAACCAATTAAAATTACTCATTTCCACGAATTCTCTGTTTTTAAGTCATATCATTAGTTGTCTTTAAGGAAAAGTTTACCGATAACATTAAATTAAACCAGTTTGTGATGTGATGTCATCTTCTTCAATTTTCTCGGCTTCTAATAGTTCAAACTTCATGTTCTCAAACTCATTTTATTTCTTGAACCCTCCTCTGAAATTTAATTTATATCAAAAAAGTAGCTATCTCTTCTAATAGAAGAATTAGGACTAAAAATTCGTGTAAAAGAGCATACTTCCTATGTATTTCAACGGTTTAATGGAGTGGGGATGGCGACCTCACTCAAAATGACCGAATGCCTTCAGTATAATTGATATACTTATTGGTGCAAAGTACATCAGAAGGTGCACAATGTTTGCCTATTTAGTGCCAGCATGCCTAACCAGAAATCATCGATCTTGACCGCACCGGTCCGGTTCTATAAAGTCAAAGCTCAATTCTGATCATCAATACTCATTCATGCAACCGATTGCTTTACCTCTACTACTCACTCTTAATTAGTTGATTCAAGAAGAAAAGAAACAGTGAAAGACCAAATCATCAATAAAATAGCAGCATTTATTATTTCAGAATAACTAAGCAACAGCTTATCGCTGAAAAAGCAGATTTTGCAGTTACAGAATTAAAGCATAGTGAAGTGTCGC
Source organism: Ericerus pela (assembly GCA_011428145.1). Taxonomy (NCBI): domain Eukaryota; kingdom Metazoa; phylum Arthropoda; class Insecta; order Hemiptera; family Coccidae; genus Ericerus; species Ericerus pela. The sequence goes on from WOFM01000022.1 coordinate 819,213, forward strand.
CAGAAATTTCACTTTTTATGTCGATAAAATCCAATGAAAACCTGAGAATAGCCATTACAGTAGCTAGTACTTACTGTGATGTGTCCAGTTAGGTATCTCATGTTTCATGAATAACGATTACTATTGGATTATCTCTTTGTACAGACGACATTCACTGGTTATTATTGTCTCAAAAAACCGCTATCATTTATAACTACTTGTTTACTACAAAGTATGTCATTTGAAATCGACAGTTAGGTAAATTTTGAAACTCGGTCGATAATTTGACACCTTTTTCGATCTGTTCCATGTACTTAGTAGCAACAGCTTTAATATTATTTAAAGCTTTACAATTATTTATCTAACAAAATTTATAATGGATTTCAAGTTGAACTTTCTACAATGTTTGTAAAACGCCTAACGCTGCGTAAACTTTTCCCTGTTGGTGATGAGAATTTGCAAAATATCTTAAATTTCTCGTTAGGTTGTTACTCCATTCGTGTCGTTTTTCTTAAAACCGCTTCATGAAGATGCTTTTATACTTCTGTGTGTGCATTTACGGCCCTGCAAAATTGAACTAACGCGATCGTTAGAGGAAATATTTACTTTTGATTTTAGGTTTACTTTGCCGGAGTAGTTTATCAATTAATTAGCTACGTGCAAATGAATGTAAATTCTTTGTGCATCGTGAAAAAGATGGTACATTGCCCTGAGTTGCTGACGAAGTGGAAATATTTGTGCATATGTCTCATCTGAATTCTGTAAAATTGAAGTCAAATATTTTTTTTTATTTTTTTTTTCTCCCAAAAACATACCTAATATAACATTTTCCCTTTCGAGACGATATGCATTTCTTTTTCTTTTTTTCTCTCTATCTCTTTTTTTATCTCTGAAAATGTGGGTTCCTTTTTCGATTTTCTCCCCTCGCCTTTCTTATTTTTTATCGTGATGTGAACTCCCTTGATTTCTTCTTTTCTTTCTTTCTTTTTTTTTGTCTGCTTTGACGTTTTCCGACCTTGTAAATATTTCGGGTTCTGTGTTGGCATATTTTCTCGGGTTTATAACATCTGCAATAATTCAAAAGCGAGTAGAGAGGGATGAAAGGAAGCTTTCCGATAGATTACCTATTCAGTATATTGGTATTAAGTAGATGTACGTGTACGACGAGAGACTTCTCCACCCTGAACTTCATTCAGTGTGTGGAATTTTCAATATCAAATACGAAACGTCATTTTTACTCTTCTTCTGACGTACTCTTACCCAATATTTACTTTGAATTTACATTTTTAAAAAGATTTCCGCCGTCGACGTACGACGTTGTATGCTCTTTTCTTCAGTATTAACATAATGCAATAACCTTCATGCAAAATTCAATTTCTTATCGTGTACGTTTTTTACTGAAGAGGCCACTTTCATCAACTGATGAACGGTTAGTTAACAAAAAGAACCGAACGATTTTGCAACCGATTTTCACCTCTAAAAGCTCCTAAAATATCATCTTAATTTTAGAAAAAGATGGAACGGAGAGAGAAAAAAAGAGAGAGAGAAAGAGAAGAGAGAGAATAATGAAAGCGATTTTACGCGCCCATTAAATTTTTTCAATGTAAGTGTAGTAGATTTGGGAGGGGTAAAAAAATTTCTTTTGACGAAATAAAAGGCAAAGGAAAAATATATGCGTTAGGTTTCTACAAAAGGACGATACAATCGTGTAAAAGGTAGTCATTCTTTTTTTTTCTTACTTTTTTTTAACCGTTTTCTTCTTCTTTGCGTCATTCTCTCTGAGAATAGAATACGAGAAAAATGGCCCGAATACAAGAACCAGAAAAAAAAAAAAGAGACGGAGAAAAAAATAACAAAGCTCCACGCGTATCTTTTATACCAGCTTATGATGACTTTCATAAGCATTTTGTATCTGTTTTTCAGACAGAATGCGAAATGAAAAGAGAAAAGGGTGAACAAAATAGGGACGAAAATGAAGAGAGAAGAATTTAAAACGGTGGCGATGAAAGGTCATTAATTTCGGATTGGGCAGAAGTTGATAGTTTTTTTGTACTTTTTACTTCAAGACAACAGCAACGAATTTACTGTACTGTGCTGTCGCTGTAGGCAAGAAATTCGGTTCATGAAGTATAGAAGCGTGGAGATGAAATAAAATAAAAGAATCATTACGACTTGACTTTCGCGACCTGACTGGAGAAAATGTTTCGAATTTGAGACCTCATTTCTTGGGAAAGTAATTTTCTCTCCAGTTTTCGATTACTTAATCTGGTGCTTTCGGAATTTCAATGCTTCAGTTATGTCTGGCGTGGATCTGTACGCTTTTGTATTTGGAAAAATCTATTAATTATGATTTTCGTCCAACCAAATTAATTTGTGAAACTCCCTGCAGAAATTATTTCTGCTTCGTTATTTACTACCTTTTGAGTAATTTGTCATGATACGTAGGGACTGTTTTTTGAAAATATTTTGTTGCTGTTTGGTAAAAGTTTACGATGCTACCAAGATTCACCCTTCTTATTAGCCCTAAGTATGGTGCTCGAAATCCAAATCTCAAAACTTTATTGAATATTTTGTAGGTTATTTGCTTTAAAGAAAAAATTTTCCTAGTTCAGTCATTTTAAAGAAATATAGTATTTTTTGATTTTTTTTAGATTAGGTTACTCGACGTTACATCCAAACATTGTTGATTACTTCATAACTATTTCTGACCAAACAAATCTAATCGAACCAATCAAAACAAGATTTAATTTCCTCCCAGACTTGTATATTTTAAACTCAAATTGAATTGAGAAAAATAATTTTTTAATTGCTTAAAAACAAATTTTAAAATTTTTTTATTATAATAAAAATTTTTTAATTAATTTTTTCTAAATAAATAAATGCTTGCCATCAAGTTTCTCTTTCCAAAAATTTCATCGGTGAATATGCTTTTCAATGGTAAATAAATATGTACGATTAGATCCATTATTGATGAAGAAAACATAGTAATAAACTTGAAAGAAATAAAAGTCTAGTTTGAACAAACATAAATGAAACGGCTCCGTATTATGGATTTTCTGTTGGAAAATCAAGTAAGGTGGTTTAAAAAAAAAATCAAAAAACACGAAGTTTCTCAAAAATTGCCAAGAATACGAAAAATTTCCGTGATACATTCTTTGTTGCAAATTTGTTTGATTTTTAAACTTGGACACCCTTTATACACGGACTCGATCTGAAAGATTAGCTAGTCTTTGACTGGTGTCGTTTTAGAAAAACTGCATTTTTTCTTTTCCTATAATTATAATCTGGCATAGATAAGGCAGTATTGTAATATCTATTATCCGATAGAATTCCAAACCTACAAAGTGCATGAATAATAATTTAGCCTATAGGTACTTCAGAGAAGAATTATTCAAGTTCGATTTTACCTTTTTCTCTGTACTAACTCCGAAATGCACTTTGGTTTAGGATAATATTCTTGATAATATGATTATAAAATTTTTGTTTCGAATTTAAAATAATCATTTAATCCCTTTAGTGCTTTTATAAAAAATATTTTTCTTCAAATTAATGAACATTTTTATGACTTGAAAACTTGTTGTTCTAGTAAATTTTTACAGTATTAGAATTTTGAGATTTTTATAAGTTTCAAAAACCTATTTTTCGGTAAAGTTTGCTGCGCTGGAATTTTTAAATATTGAAGTACCTTGCTCGAGTTTTGGAACCTGAAAAATTTTGAAAATTTTCTGCACTAGTAGAACATGCTGTGCCAGGGTTTTTATATTTTCTCATGACTTGTTGTTTTCTGAAAATCTGCTTTTCTAGTGAAGCATACTGCACCAAGATTTTTTAATTCAAGGATAACTTGCTTGTTAACTTCATTTAATTGGCGTTTGCTTTCATCAGCTGGTGCTTTTGATTATGATCTGTCATGTTCTGCTTTCATTGTATTTGACTAAGAAAACAAGTGGAACGAAAAGAAACAGATTTTATTCAGTAAATTCGTACGATAGGCTACTTAGGTATTTTATTTTTTTTGTTCCCTAAATGTTGGGTAATTGAAGTTCCATCACGAGATAGTGGTAGAAAACAGTGAAATTTGTAAAAATCACACTAATTCATGTAAAATCAGCGGATTCTTTTCCTCGAGTGCATGAATATTGACTTGAAGGTGATTTTCGAAAAATCCTTTTAAAATGTTTCGTAGATACATCTTTCGACGAAAAAGAAACGTAAACAAGTACTAATGTATTTTGCAGAAAAAGAAAAAGAAGATGTGAGAAAATTTTATACGGTAATCTACCGTAAAAGCAGTTCTTCGTCGACGTCAAGCAGGCTTGGAACAACGAACAAATTAATAATAATAAGAATGAAAAAATACGATTTGCTTGAATAATTTATCAGTCTTCGACGATGAAGGAGTGCAGGAGAGTGAAAAGTTACGTGTTTAAGTCTTAGTTGAAATGGTATAGTGGTACCTTTGTTGAAAGTTCTTAAAAATGTTTAACATGGAAACAGAGCTATTTTCACGAAGAGTGTTTTTCTTTTTCGTCTCACTCCTATCCGACAACATCGTTCTCGTATCATCCATTTCTTATTTAAAACACTATCTCTAAAGTAGGTACCTACTTATACTCTGTTCCAAAAGAAAAACGCAAGAATTCTCAAAGGCGCAAACAGGCTGCCTCAAATAAATCTTATCGAAATTGAATTAAATTTGCTTGGTAAAATTAAAAATTTTAACGAACCGATGTACTTCTTTTTCGCGTCCAGTGTGAATCCGTACCGTTTCCTCCCTACCAACGATGTTCACATACTTCGTGTATTGCAGGTAGTGGTTTGCATTTCTCTTTTGGAACAGAGTATAGTACCTACTAAAGTTATATAGACTATTTAGACAATTTGACGCAGTCTGATTAAAAAGCGACCCAAAAAATAATTTTTATTATATGCTTTTATTTTACTCACTCAATTTGTTGAAGTACACTGGATGACCAACTTCAGCACTGCTTTCACGTGTTGCGACATAAGCACACATACACTTATATCCGTTTTTATCTTCGACCATATACTAGATAGACACGTCCTGGACAATCTTGTACAATGCTTCCTATTGAAGCACTGATACATACGAAGTGTGACGTCACATTAGAGCAAGAAGTTATTTTACCCAGGTTATACTGCTGTTATTTCCAGGTTTTTAAACTTAATTTTAGCCGGGTTGGAGTTTTTTTTTTTTTTTTTTTTTGAAAATTTTTTTATAATAATTTTTATTTTTCTATTAAAAAATTCATTTTAGAAGAAAAAATAAACTTTTTTTGATTTTTTTTCTTCAAAAAATACTTATGGGATTTAATATGTATTTGCCCTATTGTGACGTCATTTATGTTCCATTGACATGGCGTGTCTATCTGGTATATGATCGAGGGTTTTTATCAGTTGTTTTTTTTTCTCTTTTGTGGTATTTCTGTCTTATTATTATAAACTTTTATTCTACTCATTACTGCGATTTTAAAATATACCAATACTGCAGTCAGTTTATTTCGCATGAAGCTAAAGCCAAAAAATAAAAAAAATCGTATCTTTTAAAAGTTCGTTTTTAACATAATTTATTAACATTTTATTCCATTAATCTTTCTTTAGTGGCATGGTGAGGGAATCCCCGCTTTTTTTATTGGTTAATTTTATGATGCGAATTAGGTGTAATCTGGTACAACTAACAAAAAAGTTCCTCTTGACATGTGCTCTATTTTCAAAATTGACTGAGTTATAGGCCATTCAAAATTTAAAAAAACCCTGTCTAAAGTAAATTTTAGTAAAAACTAAAACTTTATTTCTACCAAATAGAAAGTACCAGTCTAGGTCTCCCCATCAAACTAAATCCCATTTGCAAAATGAATATTTATGTGTCAAACAAGTTGCCTATCTCACATTGCAAGGAAAAACACATAGGATAATAAGTTCCTTTCTATGGTGGCATGGTGAGGGAATCCCCGTTTTTTTTACTGGTTATTTTTATGATGCGAATTAGGTGTAATCTGGTACGACTAACAAAAAAGTTCCTCTTGACATGTGCTCTATTTTCAAAATTGACTGAGTTATAGGCCATTTAAAATTGAAAAAAAAAACTAAAAATAAATTTTAGCAAGAAATTAAATTTAATTTTTTTTATAAAAAAAAGTACCAGATTAAGCTTCCAACAAACAAAATACCATTAGCAATATGGATATTTATATGTAAAACAAATTGCCTATCTCACATTGCAAGAAAAAATACATAGGCTAATGTTCCTTTCTATGGTGGCATGGTGAAGGAATCCCCGGTAAAATAATTTTTTTTTTCTTCAAAAACACTTTTTTGACACTTGGATTGCAACGTAATCTGTAATACAAAAAAAAATTTTGTATCAAACAAATTACGTAACACACATTGTAAGATAGTAAACATGAATATTATGAGACTGAAAGTTGTACTGTTTTTTGCAAAGCTCTATTTGAAAATTACAGCTGGTGCACAGGTTTCTGGAGACCCTTTATAATTGTAAATTTACACTTGACACCCTGTATAAATTTCCCTTGACACTTTACACCATGTATAATTGTAACTTGGATATTTTCATTTTTTCAATTTCTATGGTATGAAGAATTTGGAAGTTGGTTCATTTTACCACTTCATGTTCATATACACAGAATTTTTAATCGAATAATCACGCAAAAAAATTAATTTTCCCAAATCCAAAATATTGTAAAAATGTTTCATTCTGAAAGCATGGAAGTTGATTTCGAGGATCATGAAAATGAAACCTTGCTGTACTCAGTTCCTCAAGATGGTTACGATGGTGACGCAGATGGCAGTGAACTTGAAGACCATTTGAGCCAAGGGCTTTCTGACATACAGTCTGAGCAAATGCAGGAGGATGAGGATGAAGCAGATATTCCTCAACCAGTCATTCAACAGCAGTGTCTTCCACAACCAGTTCCAGAATATGTTGCAAGAGATGGAACTCATTGGCATAGGCATTATGCTGGTGAGGAAATTGCTGAACCTCCTCGATTATGCCTGGGAATGTCATCGGGTGCTGCACGGCATGCAAGAACAGTTCGGCAATGTTGGGATCTGTTTATAACAGATCCTATCATTGACTTGGTCATCCTCGGAACAAATCAAAAAATTGGGGAGAATCGTACAAATATAGCGAGGCAGCAAAGAGGGCGCCAAGATGCAACCTACAACAACATAGACAAAGATGAACTAATGGCTCTTTGTGGGCTTCTATACTTAGCAGGTCTCCACAGATCATCTCATATAAATATTGATGATCTGTATGCAACTGATGCCACTGGTATTGATGTTTTTCGTATCATCATGGCATTGACAAGATTTCATTTTCTGATGCGGTCTCTACGATTTGACAATGTACAAGCTAGACAACAGCGCAAGAAACTAGATAAAATGTCACATGCTCGCGATGTCTTCGAGTTATTCAAACGTCAGTGCGCCGAATGCTATGAACCTTCTGACTTCTTAATGGTGGGTGAATCCCTGCGATCTTTCCGAGGACTGTGTCCTTTTTGACAGTATATGCCACGTAAACCAGCAAGGTATGGGATAAAACTGCATGCACTCTTGATGTGAAAACCCATTACACTGTTAATTTGGAGGTGTACACCGGAGTGCAGCCTCCAGGACCTTACCGGGTAAGTAATCGACCAGATGATATTGTACTACGCCTGGTAGATCCCATTGCAAATGCAAGTGGATGCCCAGGGTGATAACAACAGATAATTGGTATTCATCTCTTACACTGGCGCAAAACCTCAATGAACAAAACCTATTGTTTTTAGGCACAGTGCGTAAAAATCGAACCTTCATTCCATCAATATTTGTTAAAAATTCCAAACCCCTTCATTTAACTATTTTTGGATTTCGTGAGCATGAAACATTATTGTCGTACACAGCAAAAAAAAATTGTTGCGTAATCCTATTAACTACAACACCAGAAGTTCTCCCTGATTTTATATCACAGACAAACCCAGAAAAAAAGCCAGAGGCCATTCTTTTATATAATAAAACCAAAAATGCGGTTGATGGAGTAGATAAACTAATTGGCACATACAGTGTGGCAAGAGGAACCAGAAGATGGCCAATGGTTATCTGGTTCATCATGTTAGATATTGCTGCACTAAATTCTTATATTATATATCGAAAAAATACAAATGAGAAAATTACACGAAGACATTTCCTAAAGGAATTATCATTTAGTCTCATCTATGAATATGTTCGTAAACGTGCAAATATACAACAAACTCCTAATCATGTTAAACTTCAAATAGAAGAACTCTTCCCTCGAAGAGATAGTGATCCTGAATTGGATCAAGAGGAAAGAGTTGATGGCAAATGTCATTATTGTAATCCTAAGTTGAATCGTAAAACCGTAACAAATTGTGGCCTTTGCAATAATTTTATTTGTAAAAAAGATCATACAGTAGCCATTTGCACGAGATGTTATGATAGAACAGTGAAAAAATTGTAATCTGAAATTAGTATGGTTAAAATTTTTTAATGTATCACTTTTCAATTTAAATTTTCAGCTTTGAACCAAAATTTGTAGTATGGAACTTGTACCTAAATTTAATTTTTTCAATTGTAATTTATTTTAAATATTTTGTAAATTTTTAATAAAATATATCGTACCTGAAAATCTTTATTTTCAAGGGTTGACTATGAATAAGAAACATTTTTGTTGGTCTACTTCGGTTGAAAAAATATTTTCAACTGTCTACTTCAAATAAAAAAATGTTTTCAAGGGTCACCTTAACAAAAAAATTTTTCCAGGGTTGACTATGAATAAAAAACAATTTTTGTCTTAGTCCACTTTAAACAAAATTTTCAATTTTGAATGGGCTATAAGTCAGTCAATTTTGAAAATAGAGCACATGTAAAGAGGAACTTTTTTGTTAGCCTACTAGATTACACCTAATTCGTCTAATGAAATTGACCAATAAGAAAAGCGGGGATTACCTCACCATGCCACCATAGAAAGGAATTAGCCTAATTGTATTTTTTTCCAATACGAAATAGGCAATTTGTTTGACACACAAATATTTGTATTGCTGATGGGAATTAGTTTGAATTATGCTTGATGGTAGCACTCAACTAGCACTTTCTAAAAGTAAGAATAAAAAGTTTTATTTCTAATTTGCTAAAATGTACTTCTTAAGCAGGTTTTTTCAATTTTCAATTGCCTATAACTCGGTCAATTTTGAAAAAAATAGAGCACATGTCAAGAGGAACTTTTTTGTTAGTCGTACCAGATTACACCTAATGTGCATAATGAAATTGACCTATTAGAAAAGCGGGGATTCCCTCACCATGCCACCAATGGTGTTATGTTTTTACATGCCAATATTTAAAGGTTAAGTAAGCCTTTTGTCATTTGAGATTCAATTCCCTTCACCTTCCTTACACTTTGAAAACTTAACGACACTTGCGCTTACTTGGGATAATTCGTCCCTACTTCAAAATTATGACGACTTTATTACATTGGGTGTATGGGAGTGCGTCGACTTGTCTAAATATTCTGTATAACTTTAGTACCTACCTTGCGAACTTAATTTGTGAATTTTTCCAAACTGTTACCTACGTTTTTTTTCTCGAATTTTAACCACTCTTGGCCATCCGTCTATAAAACAACGGATGTTTCTAAAGAAAAAATAAAAATAAGGAGACAAAAAAGGACTATGTTGTATTTAGGAAAGTTTCTTGAAAGTATTAAGCCATTTTTTGGCGCTAATGAAACATAAAGTAACTGTTCACATTTTTGTCGTTGGTTAAAGGTATTCTGTAAACAGGAAATGCTCTAAAGTCTAGTGTTTTTGGAGATTTTGTTTTTCATCCAAAGGCGACGGATCATTTGTGGCAGAACATTGAAGCTTTTTACTTGAGCTCTGTGCGCCTCGTCTTTATCATTTATTTTTATTATACATTTATTTTTTAACGTTGAAAGTACCTATCTTCAAGGTATTGAGGTACGTTTTAAAACAATGTAAAAATTTTCCAGCATCAACAATGGACAATATGCGTCTCCGAAAACACATTGCTAGTCATCGAAAGAAAATAAAAAACTACGCAAAAATCGGTGAAGAATACCAGAAAGAAAAAATAATGAAAACTGATGATATATGAAAAAGATATGAAAACCATTGCGTAGAATTGATAACTAGGTAACTTTGAAAAGGATAGGTTCCGAACTGAAACTTTCGAATTTTAAAAACAGGTCTCAAAATAGACCTTTCAGACGAAACTGGGCAGAAACCATTTAATGATAGGCACCTAAATTATGTTGAAATTTTGTAAAAATTTGCTGAGTGGGAAAGGTGTGATGCTGCGACAAAAAAAAAAAAAGGAAACTTAAATTTATAATACCTATGTAGATAGTTATAGAAGATGATAGATAATTGTAAAAAACAGTACGATAGTGAACGGAATTGTTTGATTTCTCAAAAAATCCTTGACGAACTGTAGCATAATTGCAAGAAATTATTTGAAGAAAATTTTTAAATGAAAGTATTGAATTTAATTTCTTCTTCTTAATATCTGATTTCTCAAAAATTTTGAATTCCATATTGGTGTGCTGGAAGTTATACTCATACAACAATCCTGAAAATACTTAATCATTTTCGGTCTACGTTGAATTTCATCGTTCAGGTATTCTGTTAATTTTTTTTTTTTTTTTTGTTACCGTGCGTAAAATGGAATTTGAATATATTTTTTTATAATCTTCTACACTATACAAATAGCAGAAGGTTAGAAACCTTTTCTTCATGAGTTACATTTCAGAAAAATTGATTTTTGATTTTGGGAGAGATCGTAAATTTTTCGGAGTCGCAAAAATTATACGAAGTTCTATAACATTTGTTCTTGTGGATTGTTCCCTCATTGTGGAATAATTAGGACGTGTTAATTTGTTTTATCAACGAGAACGAAATAATATTGATGTGAGCGTAGTGACACGGATTGGTCTTTTTCATGTTTGTCTGAAAACTATTTGTTTTGTTGGAGTACTGATTATGCGCCTGACGTAATGTTAGTTGCTAAATACCCGAGATCCAATGTTATGCTTCATATGCTATGAAACATGTGGAGATTGAGTGAAGAGAATGTGAGATTCCATGCAAAATCATTAATTTACGATAGCTCTGTTCTCATTTGTTTCCTGTCTAAAGCGTCGAGGATGTATTTTCATTTGATTTTCAAAACTTTTTTTTCGTTTTGTTTTGTGTTTTAGGCAGAAATTTGGAGCGTATTTATCGCCATCCTAAGAAAATCCGTTCGGAATCTTCAAGCGTGCACCGAAGTGGGCTTAATAGAGCACGTATTATGTCGACTACATCGTGCAAATTCGGTCGTCGCAGGTACGAAAACCTCTTAATTTTCATGATGTACAACGGTCGTATTAATCACGATTTTCATACCTGGCTTTTCAGCCGTGAACAAATTATACCCGCCCATTTATCTCCTCGCCATCTTAAGAAAGCGTGGATTTAGAGGTTTTAGGCGGTCATATAAATGACATATTTTTCGTTAGGCTGAAGTTAACCGTTCTCAGTAGGAATTAAGCTCACTTTGATTCGTGAATTTGCCATTCTAACGAAAAAACAAATACTAATATTTCGTATTATATGTTCGTTGGATGGTTTTCTGATATTAATAATCCCAAAAAAAACTTGTGTCCGTCTTTTTTACTGTTAAATAAAATCCTTTGTGAACATAAAATCTTCTTTCTTGGAATAATCATTCCGGAAAAAGTGTATAAATTCCGAATCAAATAAAGGGATTTGAAATGGAATTAATTCTTACCAAAATTTCAATGGTGGGGGTCGTCTTCTGAATTATTCATAGAAATGATCAAATTCCGCCCTATTCTTCCATCATGGGGTTTTAAAATATATGTGACTACTTACTTATAGTTTTTTACATTTTCCTTGATAACCAAGCAGTATTCAATAATACTTCAATTTGAAAAAATAATATTCATAAATTTTGGAACAAAAAATTATCTATTAATTTTTTTTCTCACTATCATAGCGGCTGGGATATAGGATAGCAAAGTAAGATATTTTTCTCTAAATCATAATAATCTGTAAGTATTGTTTTCTTATTATTGGAGAGCTGAAAATGAACCTGGACATAAAGATGGCCAAAGAAATTTGCATACTCAAATTTCCCATTAATAAGCAGTTTATAGTTCTATGCATCACATTTCATGTCTGTACCTTATATATATGGTGTCCTCAATAAAGGAAAACCATTTGAAAAATGCCGTAATAAATTACTTTAAAAAATTAATTTTTTTAAATGGTACGTTTTTATAAGACGTGTAAAATTTCTTCCACCATACTACCTTGTCGGAAATTCTGAAATAAAAATAAAAACAAAACAGAAGAAAAAATCTGTCATTGTGGAAATTCGATCGCCGGACCCCTGAAGTTGAGAGATGCTCAACATCGCTACCATGACGCTGTTGAAACTGTTTATAACAGACTAGAAACTTGCGTTGAAAAAGCAACCATCTTGATAAGTAATAACCTGTAATAACCAAACCAAATTTTAGCGCCCCCAATATGTTTGTATTAGAACTACGTCACATTTCGTCGCTTTAATGACTGCAATAAAAGAGTTTATTAAAAAAAAAGGTAATTCTTTGAAATCAATTTAATTTCAAAAATACTACCGAAGTAAGGTTTTCTCAAAATTTCGTAAAGTGTGGGATTTCATTACTTATCCTATTGCCCCTTCGTTTTTGAAAATGCACCTCTTTTTTACTGACTGCGTTGAGAGGAGGTTATATGATTAGTATGTCTATCTCCGAAACTAACCGAATTTCATTCGTTCAAAACAAGTGTCTTACTTTATAGATTTTAATTGAAGTAGGCTCAAATTGTTTCTGACCATCCGGCAAATGTCCTAGGCTATTCATATTTGTAAAATTCAAAAATTAGAAGGGTGTAATTGAAGAAAATGAGAAATCAAAGACTGAAAAAATTATTATCGTAAATTTGGGCCTCTCCATCAATAAGAAGCTACTCATTCAGATTAACGCAGTCGGTTTTTTTTTTTTTAAATAAAATTTATTGACCCTCTTTAATGGGTTTTTGTTTTTAACGAGGACACTGTTCAACATCTAATGATTTTCGACATACTGTTTTATTGGGAAGTGTGAATTCCAAATTAATACCAACAGGGTTTTTTTTTCGGGGTAGAAGGGGCGTTGTTAATGCTGTTCCTTTTCATTCTCACATTATTTTCATTCAAATGCGTTTGAGTTCTAATTTTAATTTTAGTATTTTCATAGAAACTCTTCGTGATCCACCTCCCCGAATTGTTTTTCATTCATCATTTTCATGTCAGTTATGGTACTGTATCAAATTGAGGCATTTGTTTGGCCATAAGTTCATATTTTCTAACCTTTTGCTGGAGCAATTCTTAATGCTTCTTTATTTCAAGTAAGGACCCCTTTCAATTTTTTTTTATCTCATCTTGTTACGTTCCTATATTATGTAAGTATGTGATATTTTTTGCAGTACCTCTTGCTTACCTATTCCCTTGTTTGTAGAAGATTTCAAAACGCACAATATGTTATTACCACCTTCTTATGCTTCTCATAGACTCATACAATTTACATCGAAATATTAAGCATCCTCTACCTTTCACCATACTTCATGTATGTTAATCTCAAATCAGTATAGAAGCTATTTTGCAAGAGTTTATTTTAATATAATTGTTTCAAGACCAAAAAAAACTAAACAAAATAAAACCTACTCTTGCGCTAGGAAAACCTTGTTTTAGAAAATCATTTCATTTGGCAACAAAAAAAGAATCTTGGATTATACAGGTTTATGGATATATGGATATCCAGACCCAGCAGCTGTATTTCGTCAATGTTAATCAAACTTATGATGATTATAAATCCGTATATGACCATAGATTTTCTGCACATGCGTAGTAGGTTTTTTTCCATCAGTTTTTATTCTTTTGGTCCAGTGAATATAAAGCTATCTAGGATTTCGCTGTGAATCAAGTGAAATCAGGTCATTGAAGGATTTCAGAATGATATTGTTTACACGGATCTTCTTATTTATTTGGGTATCCATACACTCTCTACATAATCAAAGACAAGAATACTGAATTGATTTTGCAAGGATTTTACCTACTGAAAAAAACCTAAAATGGAAGTACTGCAAGTACCATCTGGTTGATCTGGACCAAAATCAGTATGTCTGTCGTTGTCTTGATGCTAATGTTTGTACCAAATTTCGTGACTATCAAACAAAAATAGCGACCTGTATTATTTATACCTACATAATATATATCCATAGGTATTTATACAGGTAAAGAGGCGGACTTTTTTCTCAACACTATGTAATATGGCAAATTTTTTACAGTTTTGCGGACCAAGGTCCGCCACATTACCTTCCGCCTTTTCTGAGAAAAAAATGATGACACTGTTTTTCTCTTTGGAGGTTTATTATATTACAGGGCGAACTACGTAAAATCGAATATTCACTACCTTTCAAGTTGATACTCTCCCCCCCTCTTCACCCCTCCAGATATTTTAAACTATACTTCACAGTTTTTTTCGTGATTTTCTAGCCTGAGAATCAATCCTACAGAAAATTTTATCGTAAGTGAAAAGTTTCGACGTAAAATTTTGATCAAATTAGGTCATATACACATTTTTCATAGAAGCAATAGTTTTAGATTTGAATGTTGTCAAAAATTTGTTTATACGAAGTTTTATTTCTAGGGGACTGTAAAAAGTGATAGCATCAATTTGAGTGGCGGAAACATTTATGTTTCTTGATGTTCACTACCAAACACATAGATTCTGCATAATAGTTTCCTAAAATTAAAAAAAAAAAGTTTTGTAAGTCAACAGGTGTCAGGTAATATGTTTACATAAAAGCGAAAAACTAAATTGCTCTCAATGAAAAAATATCAACCTTAGGAAAAAAAAAGAGAAAGATGTAGACTGCCATTCTGACATAGATGAAAAAATATACAATGAAAAGAAATGCCCGCCAATTTACCTTCTAATTTCTATATACCTACATAATATAAGAGGACGCTCGTTCATCTAAACTCTGATACGAAAAACGGCACCGCTTTTGAAGCTGTTTGTCCCCACTCCTTAGGTACTGAAATCGAATTTCCTTGCCTGTCATTCGGATCTATAAGCAATAATCAAAATTTTTTTTTTCAAATGTTTTAATTAAACGAACGAATTAATATAATTGTTAATTTAGAAATTACAACTAACACGAATTTCGTAGATAAAAATCAGGTTGAAAAATGTCGGCTCCTTAGCAATGGCGGACATTTTGATGGTAAAAGTGGTGCCGTTTTTTGTTTCACATGCGTCCTCTATTATATTTAATACACCATGGTTTTTAAAAAAACGTGCTTAAAGACACGCCTAACTTCCTAAAAAATTGAAAAATAACCGAACTTTATAAGTCTGCGAATCAAACGTACACTATTTATAAGAAAATACAAATTTTGGAATCTCAAAGGACGTATGTAGAATTAATTTACTCAAGTAAGTACAAAAATGCTCTTAAAAAAAAAAGAAACGTTTGATTTGTACCATACTCCAATAATGAGACTTATTTACCCTGCATCTTGGAAAAATAATTTTTTTAATTTTTTTGGTGAGCAAAATTTTTGTATAATTTTCTATTATTTATTTACAATGGTTTGAATGACTTATTCAAAAATAAAATATATCATTGCTGGCTATCTAGAAAAATAAAATTCTCACATTTCAGAGTAAATATGTTTCATACAAAAATAAGCAAATGAATCGTTAATACTAAAATTCGCTCCCCCCCTCATAATGACTAATCTTCCTAATCTTCGGGAAAATTCACTTCGGAAACTTTTTTCTTACCTTCTCTTACCCGAATACCAATGAATTACTGTTAATAGGGCAATCGATGAAATTAATCGAAACGTTAAAAACTGTCCTCAGAATCAAACGAAACCATTTTTCGAGAAATAAACCATCCGTGATCGTAGTCAAGTGGAATGTGTATATATAGCTGCTACTCGAATTCTTGCAATTTTCGTCAAAATTTAGTAACGAGACGAGACTATTTCGTTGACAAATTTCATCGACAAATCGTCCCAAATGTCGATTTTCCACTTCGTTTCTTACGGATTGTTTGGACGTATACTGACTTCCCTTCAAATTTCAGGATAATTGTGCCCGAGCCCAATATTGTTCCATTATTTTCGTTCTATTCTACCGCCTATGTGTGTAATAAATTCGTTCGATTTCCAGAAACAGTGTATGCCTGTTATCAGTATAAATAGTAGATGGATGTCGTTTATCCGGTTAATTTTTTTTTCCAGACCTTCTAGTCGACATGTTGGGCGTATTGGCCAGCTACAGTATAA
The DNA here is from genome assembly GCA_011428145.1 of Ericerus pela. Lineage (NCBI taxonomy): Eukaryota > Metazoa > Arthropoda > Insecta > Hemiptera > Coccidae > Ericerus > Ericerus pela. Next base: position 835,629 of record WOFM01000022.1, read on the forward strand.
CCGTCAAAGAATTGAAACTGTTGCTGAGCGCGATGAAAGCAATCAACGGAAAATGGGTACGCTTTTTCCGATAATTAACTTCGCGTGCTTTCGATATTAATATCGAAATTATCGAAGCGTACGCAAACGGACGTCCTTTTTTTGGCTCCACACCCTGCCGTTCTCTGCCTTCACCATGAAGCACAGTAGGGGCGCATTCTTAATACCTCGTATTTGCTCGCGTCGACGTACCCGGCAAAGGTGCAGACGAACGAGGGGTGGGTAATGTATCTTTTACCACGCCGCATATTTAATGCCGTAGTCGTGTTCTATGTCGAAAATTAATTTACGAAAATCGAATACACTATAGAATATTAAGTTCGTCGAACGGTTGACGCGACCGTCAGGGACGTAGGGCACTGCCAGCGAGGGGGCGGAGTGGCGCCGGGATAAAAGCGCCGGCTTTTATACAATTTTGGAACTCTCTTCACGGAGCCATCGCCACCCAGTCAGTTGTGTGGAGGATTCTGTGTGGGGTTTTGTTAAGAAAATTTGATTTAATCGATATACCGCAGAGATGGACGCAGAGTTCGTCGTCTATATATACATATATACATATATACATATATACGTAGATTGAGGGATGAATCCTCTGTGTTTACTTGAATTTCGCTTAGCTTGCACACAATTTAGGCTTTTGAAAATTAGGAAGCTATTCGCATTTTGGTATTGGTGGTCAGTGTTGAAAGGGGGTGTGGGTTTTGCTGGAGCAAAGAACGCGAGTCGTCGAGACGACTGGCACATGGCGTATACTCGGTTTCGGATGTATGTGGTTTTTGATAGTGCCCATCGCGCCTAAATGTAGTTTTGAATTATTGAGAGGCAGCCTAGGCCTGCTGTTGTGCGGTTGTGGTGCGGATATGGTGCGAAGCGATGGAGGAGTGTCCATTATTTCGTCGTCCTCGAGTATTTATGCGAAATTTGTCGCACCGCAAATGTCTCGTATACGCTTACTTTGAATCCTTTCTTTTCAGCCTAAACATTCTACGAAACTGTTGAGTGTTCTGCGGCAAATGCCCCAAAGGAACGGACCGGATGCGTTCTTTACCTTTCCTGGCAGAAAAGGATCTGTAAGTTAATCGTTACTTTTATGATATGCTAGTTTACGCCTTTAGTGTTGGTAACTATATGATTGTAAAATGATGTGTTTTGGTGTTGATAATCATTGCTCACGGATGAAGAATAATCTGAACCTGTCATTTTTGACCTGTTAATAGGGTGTGTATTGGTAGATGCGTACATACAGAATAGGTCATATTCATTGATAACAGTTATAACTCACAGCAATAATGTAATTTAATCATATGCATGTATTACATTTTTTTTTATTTTCACAGAATTATTTTTGTAGGCTAGAAAATTCTTAACCTGTTTGCTTTATGTCAGCCTTTCATATTTTGTCTGTATCTATTTGATCCTCTATGATGCACTCGAAATGAGTGTGATGCATTCCATAGTTTGGAAGTAAATAAGAAAATTAGAGATGGAAACCCTCAAAAGTGACCATAAAATACATCGAGCAGATCTTAGTTTGAAAGGCGACAAAGAATAAAAAAAATACATTGCTCTCGATCAGAGGATTTGTCAGATTGTAACTATAATCTGTTCACGTTAAGAAGTGTGTGATGTCAGAATCACAATTGACTTTGCGGTTGGTTAAGGAGAGAGGAAAAAGGTACCGATGCACGTTATACGAGGTCTGGCTATTAAATAACGAGACTGGTTACGAAAAAGGGTTTTATTATAAAAATTATTCTACATTCGAATGCTCCCCTTTAATATACTCTCCTCCCCTTGCCACACACCTTTCCATATGTTTTTCCATTGATCGAAGCAGTGCTGGAAGTCCTCTTTGGTGAGGGCCTTTAGGAGCTCTGCCGTTTTTTGCTTTACCGCTTCTATCGACTCAAATCGGGTTCCTTTCAAAGCAGATTTTATCTTCGGAAACAAAAAAAAGTGGCACGGTGCCAAATCTGGCGAGTACGGTGTGTGTTCGAGCACTAGAGTGCGCTTACTGGCCAAATATTGCTTCACAGATAGCGCATTATGGGCAGGTGCGTTGTCATGGTGCAAAATCCATGAGTTGTTCTTCCACAACTTGGGCCATTTCTTACAAACTTGTTCTCGCAGTGTTGCCAAAACTGACAAATAGTAAGTCTGGTTGACAGTCTGACACTCTGGAACCGATTCAGCCGTCACGATATTGTTAATATCAAAAAAAAACTATCCACATTGCCTTGAATTTTAATTTGGACATCCTAGCTTTTTTGATTATGGGCAATTCAGGCGTCTTCCAATGCATCGATTGCCGCTTTTTTTCAACATCGTATTGAAAAATCCACGTTTTGTCGCCAGTAATAATGTTTTACATCAGTCCGGGATCTTCTTCTAACCTTTCAAGGAAATCTGAGTAGACCTGTTGATGCAAGAGCTTTTGGTCAGGAGTCAGGTTTTTTGGCACCAACTTTGCACAGACTTTTGTCATGCGTAATACCTCGTGTAAAATTTTTCTAACCATTTCTTTATTGGCGTTTACAGCCTCGGCAATCATCCGGATACTCATTCGACAATCTGCACGCACAATTTGGTTGATTTTGGTCACTGTTTCCGTAGTTGAAACAGTGACAGGGTGACCTGAGCACTGGTCATTGTCAGTGCTCTCTTGGCCCTCAATGAAGCGCTTACACCACTCAAAGATAGAGAATTGTCCCCATAGGCCTCTTGCAACAATTTATAGCACTCAGTTGGAGTTTTTTTCAATTTAACGAGAAATTTGAGATTGATACGTTGCTCCTGTTTTTCATCACACATGGTTTTTGGCACGAGAAAAAAATACGTTTGTTTAAAACCGCTACTGCACAAATACTATATTAGTGATGAAAACATGTTTTGGTATGTGCATAGAAAAGATATCTAGATACCCAACACACTACTCGTTTTTTTTTCCACCCATCTAAGGCGCCCTCTAGGCGGGCAGTCTCGTTATTTAATAGCCAGACCTCGTACAATGATAGGCATAATTTTATTAAGTAAATAAACATCGTATTTCAAGCAGATAAGTGATATTATTTATGATGTCACGCAATTCTTAGTGTGAGCAGAGTAGGTATTGTTATGAACAATCAAGAGATGCTTGACAGTGCCCTACGCATTCAGTCTACATAACAAAATTGGAATAAAAGTTAGTTAGGCCAATGTCTAAATTTGTTTTTTGTAATAGTTTATACAGCCGCATTTAGGGGCAGTGTTAGGTAAAGTTGAAACAAGCAACTGTCTGCGCAACAAAATTTAGAAAAGCGCAAGAGTAGCCCTGTCATCTTTCAAGAAGTACAAAATGTTATAATTTAAGAATTTGGTCAAATATTTTGGATCCCTCATTTGCTTCATGTTCACAAATTTTACTGCTTACCTACACTCGAGAATAATAATTTTTGTTTTATTTAAAATATATTTTGAGGTGGAAATATTTTTGGGACTAATTCTGGCTATTATATGTTGAAACTAAATAAACTGCTGTATCCTATACTATAATAGAGCAATAATTGTATGTATGTAAATGTATTCTGAGGAACTAGACCGACAATCTTGCTGAAAATCACAATATAGAGTTTTTGGGTACAGAAAAATGATTTAGATGGGTTTCAAGTTTGAGAAAATTCGTTGAATTGATATATGAGCATCTCAATCTATCCATCAGTAGCAAGTGATAACAACAAATTATGAAAAATTGCCATTAACCCTAAAAGTAACAGATAGGAAAGGTTTTACTAGTGAATTTTGCTAGGCTCAATCTGCGTATGATTGTTATGGTTTATGACTCTAATAAGTTAAATATTGTGGTCTTCATTCTTGAGATATAGATAATACTAAAAGATATACTTAACAAATAATATATATTAATGAAGTTCTACAGGTTGATTTCACAAAATTTTTTATATTTTCCACATTGTTGCTCGGTAAACCAGGCACTACTGGTAATAGGATTTTAAGTGAAATGGAAGAGAACCATTTGCAATAAATATTTTTGGGATTAAATTTGATATTAAAAATTTTTGTATTTCTCATGAATTCTGAAGAAAATTTTTTTCTTGAAAGCCAGTTCAGTGGTATTAGTGTGAGATATTTCTCTCATTCAGATAACAGGTAATAGAAAATCAGCAATTATTTAAATCTTCTATCCATTTCATGTTTTTAAGTTTTACTTCTCATCCTAGTGAACAATTCACTTCTTTTATTTGTTAATTATAATTTCAATGTTATTGTAAATATTTTAGCATCCTAAAGTAGTAAGTCGTATTGAAATTCCTATTAATGCTACCAACATTTTCATTATATTCTTCAATTGTCACGTTCTTTGAATGTCTATCAACATCACTCCTGAATTTCTGAAATTATTTTATGTGTCCAGTTACATATATTATATGCTTTCAACTTGAATCAGTTCCTATTAGGGTTTTTAAAAATTTCATAGTCTCATTGTCCTATTACAGTTTTTTTCATCTATAATTTTTTTATCTCGCAATGTTTTCAAAAAAAACTATTTTCCTATTTTTTATAGCTATAAATTTTTGTGTTAAAATAATTCTGAGATTGAAAATTCCAGCAGATTACCTTGTGTATTATCCGAATAAATCTCAAGAGATTTTTGAACATCTCTAATAAGAAAATCTAAAAATTTGAAAATATTTAAAAATGTGAAATTTACAGGTTATTTAATTTCATATTTGGTCCTTAGAGAATTTTATATTTTTAAATTTGTGTTATATGGGTAGCAAGTAGTTCCATCAGAGGCATACACCTAAAAATATGTCTATTGTTCCCCACATGGATTGTGGTTTAAAAACAAATAAAAGATAGAAAAGAAGGGATTCAAGTTGTACGTTCTGCTTATCCAAAGTTGCGCTCATTTTATTCTGAAAATTTAGATCTCTATACCAATACACAGACACTGCCGAGCTACAAGACATACGCAGTAACAAATATTCTAATTTGAAATGTTCTATTAAGGTTCTATCATTGATGTGTTTTTGAGCGGATGTTGGACATCTCTTAGCTGTATGTTTGTCAGTTTCATACCCTCACTTAAGAAGTTTTGTGACTTATTAAGAAAGTTTGAAAAGTGATGGAAGGGGTAATTTTTTCCAATTTTAGAATACTGCAGAACTCATTAAATCAATAAAGAAATTCTTCATACAGTTTTACGAAGTAAAACGTGCATTTTTTATTCAAAAAATTATATTGACTATTTTAAGGTCACTTAAGGTCCAAAGAAGGGTTCAATTCAGAAATGGACCTTAAATTTCAACTCAATCTGTCAAAAAAACATATTCGGCCCGGTATTATTCAATTTTTTTTAATACAAACTATCCTAATCCTCTGGAGTCGCAGGGGACCCGAAAATTGGTTCAGTCCAAAAAGAGACCATCAATCTGAATTCAGCACCTCAGAAACTCATCCAACGATATAAAACACAATGTTTTAAGAAAAAATAGTTCTAACCATTTTTTAGGGTCACAGGGGCCCAATAAAAAGGTTCAATAAAAAAATGAACCATAAATTTCTACTTAGCTTCTCCCAAAACATATATGGTGGTGTATCATTCTGTATATGCTCACACATAGATACCATACAAATCGCGACTTAACAACTAAATTCATGTTTTAGTAACTGGCCCTGTTCTGGTAGAGAGCTTCTTAACGCTTCTTCATTCTTTCTGGCTTTGGAACTGAGGCAACCCTTTTGTATTGTTCATTTTGTAAGAATTCTGTTATTTTTTTGTCATCATTTTTTCTGTTTTTTATATTTTATTGTAAAAACTAAAATTAACTGAATTCATACCAGTATAAAATACCAGCCAAGGTGGACTGAAACATTTAATAAGGAATACATTTTAATAGCTGTTAAACACAACAGCAGCTTCGTTAGAAAAAGTAGGTTTTTGAAAATTATAAAATTAGTCATTAAAAAATTATTATTAAAACTTGTATTGTTAATATAAAATTACACAATTAAAAATATTCACTTTCAAAATCTTAACAAAAATTAACTTTTGGAAATAATTTTCCACCTATCTGCACCAGAATTGTAGCATGTTGCAATAAATTATAGTTTATATTTTTTCCAAATTTCTTAGTTATTGGTTTAAAATAAAGCATTTTGTAATAGCTGAAGTAATATCCAAAATAGCGACACTGTAAGTAATGTCTAGCTGATCCGCACCAAGATCAGTAACATGTTAGAATAGTTCGTAATAAATATTTATTCTAAATTACATTCCCATTAGTGCAAAATTTGACATTTTATAGCCAAAATAAAAATAAAAATAGTGTTACAGGAAGTAATCTACAGTCGATCCGCACCAAAATTAATAGCATTTTATAATAAATTATAATAAATAGTTCTTTTAAATTTCGTAGCTATTGGTTGAAAATTAAAAATTTTATGGGTAAATCAAAAACAAACATAGCAATACTGGAAGTACCTTACAACCGATATGTAACAAAGTCAATTGGTCAGGTTGTTATTTTTAAAAAATTGAAAACTCCGAAGATTCCCTCGAAAAACAGGTTTTCCTACCAAGTCTCCAAATTGTAAATCGAATGAAAACTACCCTCAACTTTTTAGACATTTTCGTCAAACTCGTTACAACCTTTTTAGAAAGTTTTCAATGAAAACTTAGAATTCAACAAGCCGAAAATAATTCACATTTTCGTGCTTCTCAAAACCTGATATTTCTGATTATAAAAATAAGATACATATAGGTCTGTCAAATTCTGATCAAGTCTCGACCTCAACGCGAGAATTTTCTTCAGCCCACCGGGGCTTAACCGCTTGATCGATTTTTATAATAATCGATATCAGTTTTCATAATATTCGAAACAAACAATGTTCTAGATTTCAACAATATCAAATGATTACATTCTCACCCTCGTTAGTGAAATTCGTTTCGGCCCTCAACTCAATGGGTCAAGGCAACTCCTGTACAAAATTTGAGCCACATTGGACTAAAACTTCGACCTCCTACTTGCCACCAAAATTAGTGCCTAATATAATGAACATACATACATACTTACATATATATTTACACACGGGTGTTGTTAACCTCATTAACTGCATCTAGGCTAACGAACGCCGTAAATCTTTCGGGTTAAACATTTTTGAGTCGACTGAAGCGTTTACTTCGTCATTTTAAGCCAACGGATAGGCTTATAACAAACAACATTTGTTCAAAATATACCGAAACCGAAAACGATGTATAACTTCCCAAGGGTTTATCTTGTCGTGGAAGACGAATGTCTCTTTAATAAATTTGTTGGGCAACTCGACACCGAAATAAAATTTTATGATCCATTAGTTAAATTGGCTTTCAAATTGCGTTCGTAACAATTTGTCTAACTGTTTGCTCTGTCGCCTTTTTTTTTTTTTTTTTTTTCAATTACAGGCGATTGTTTTACCACCGTTAGCCAAATGGCCCCACGAAAACGGTTTTACTTTTACCACCTGGTTTCGTTTGGATCCTATCAATTCGGTTAATATCGAACGAGAGAAACCCTACCTTTACTGGTAAGTATCTAAACATTATTTCGTTTCGTTTCGTTTTTTTTTTTTCCACGAATTTCGTTTCTTTGAAAAAAAAAATAGAGTAATTTAGATTTCAGTTTCAATGAAAACGATTTGGTTAATTCAAATTGGGTTTAGTGCACGAATCGTTTTGAGAGAGCTTTCTCCCAAATTCTTGAGAAAAAAAATTTTAACTTTTTTTCCACGAATTCAGCGGAAAATTTTTAAATTCGCTCTTCAAGCGTATTCAAATCAGCTTAAAAATATAGGTTAGTCCCCCTAAAAACATTTCTTGACTACGCCCATGGTTGGGGTTGCTAATGAAGTGTGTGTCTGATTCTTACTTCTTTTTTGCTACTTCTCGAAACAGAAAATTGATATGCGTACTTTATTTGGTAGGAGACATGGGCAGGTGTGGAACTGGTTTTAAGTTACAAAATATGTTAAAAGTGGATGTAAATCTGGTGTGTAAAAATGTAATGACTTTTTTTTTCAATGTTTTCAAGTGATTGACGTTTCGTTGCGGGCCTGCACTCTGCGTACCGTATAAGTTACGTGTTCGACTTTGCAATAGAAAGTTTTCGAGTTAGACACCGACCGCCGTCACCATTTCTTACCTAAAATGGCGGTGTGTTTGAGTTGTTTCCATTGGTGCTCCGGTCTTCGGTATATGATTGAAAAATTCATCCTAGTAGACGGCTGTCCACCGGATCCCGACCATAAAAGTACATCCTCCCGACGCTGGCTAAAATGCCCTTCTTTGCCATAACCCAATAAAAAAAAAATAATTAATTAATAAAAATAGATTTCCCTTATTTCCTATTTTTAACAATTATTCGATTCGTTTATAAGTGGTTTTTTTCATGATTATTCCAGCACAACGTCTCACCCTTGGCATAGATTCTATTGAATTTTTTTTTTTCTCAAATGATAGAGGGTGATCTTATGATGTTACTATTTAGTTTTTTAGTAGAATCAATGAGTTAGTTTTGGGTTTATCATTATATGACAATAATTTTTCAATATTTTGCTGCGCCCGTTATATTTCAAATAGCCTACCTACGTATGTTAAAACATTTATTGCGTTTTGACAATTTTTCATTTTTTTTCGTCGAAAACTGTTTTCTTGCTAAAGGTTTTTCCCCTTGAAAATTCTAAATTGTCGATCCATAGGCTCTTTTAGGGGGGGGGTGTGGGTACACCCCCTGGCTTGATCAGAGTTGGCGAAGTTGTGATGCAGTTGACAAAATCGTGTAATTGATGACCTTTTTAAACTCTTTTATTCAACTTCTTTTGAGAACAGAATTTACACTTTATTATGATAACTGAATTACGCCCTACAGCTACGTGGTTTCATTTTATTTTATTTTTTGCTTGTTAATTTTTCCATTTTCCGAAAGTTGGCATTTTTACTGTAAAAAAGTCGACTAAATTGAAAATTTCACCCCTTGATTAAACAGCTTCGAAGAGCCACTGTGTCGATCCTCCCAATTCCATATCTCATTGCTCCTTTAACAGCACTGATAGCCTATAAACTACATTTCGTTTAGTCTGTGGTTTTCTATTCTGTTTGCTATAATAATGTTATTCGCGATCAATGCATTCCATAGACATGATTGCTTCATTTTTCTCATACTCTTCTGTAGGGTTTGTCCTTAATGAAAAATTCTGGTTGCCTGAATTTTTGTGGCTTTTACGTTGAAACTTTCACGAATAAATTCGTTTTCGTCAATTCTCGTAACCCATTGTCGAATTAATTTTATTGCCCTAGGACATCGGAGAGAGGGGTGGGGTCGGTTCTCTGTTAAATTACATTCGAATATTTCTGTTTTCCTTCGGTATGCACAAGTGTCGGGTGGTATTTTCAAGATTATTACATTCGAAATAACAAAGTGTTTTTAATTAAGCTTTGTACGTTTGTGTATTTTGTAGTTTTAAAACCAGCAAAGGCATCGGTTACAGCGCTCATTTTGTCGGCCATTGTTTGGTGTTAACGTCGATTAAAATTCGTGGTAAAGGGTTTCAACATTGCGTGAAATACGAATTCCATCCACGAAAGGTAAAATCACCGCATATTTTCGAATGCCTGAATGAGTTTTCTTTTTTTTTTAAAACTTTTTTCTGCTTTTAATTATTATTCTTGTTACGCACGTTGAACTAACCGAAATATTTGCAATTTCTTTGCAGTGGTATATGATTGCTATCGTCTATATTTACAATAGATGGACTAAAAGTGAGATCAAATGTCTAGTAAATGGTCAGCTAGCTTCCAGCACCGAAATGGCGTGGTTCGTTTCCACTAATGAAGTAAGTTGTAATTTTACATTTGATTGGTTCATTTTCATTTTTTTTAATCTAGCGCCACTAGATAAATACAAGCTGTATGGATGAATAAAATAAGTGGGAAAAAAATTATGGGTAAAATAAAATACTTCTTCTTTTATCCTGTAAACGTCGTCGGAATAAATTAAAGTATTTTCCTTTTAGTTATTTGTTTGTCCTCTAAAAACTGTCAGTTTGTAGTGTTTGTCGATTGAAGTAAAGCGAAAACGTAAAATTTAAAAGTGAACTAGGTGCTTCTCCTCGCAGAAAATATAATTGCATCAATTTCCCTTTCTTCTCTCACCCACAGAACTATTATAATGTTTATAAAGATCGTAGACTCTTACATTTGTTTATTATGTTAAAATTTTCCAAAGACATCATCCCTTGTTACTACTAATTTTCTTTTATAACGTGGCCACCTATCCCGCCAAATTTCTGCTCAATTCGTAAATATCTCCGCCGCGCATCAACCGCGGTAAGTGTATTTTCCAAAAGTGTCAACTTTTGTGATGGCTGCCATTCTAAAACCAGTTGACCGATTTCGCTCAAATTTAAAACCAAATCGATTCCTAATAATCTTAAACTGCCATAAAAATTTCAAGTCAAAATGTTCAAATTTATGGGAGTTGTCATGATGATAACATGGTGGATTTACAATACTTTGAGAACCCTCTTTCTCCGAAACCAGCAGATGAATTTCAAAAATTTTAAAACGAATGTTTCTAATACTACTCCACGTTTCATTACCATAGGACAAACAACGGAGGCTCCACAGACTCCCAAAAAGTGCCAAAATGAGCAAAAAGTGGAAATATATATATAGCGTACAGAAGAATTTGAATGACCTATATATTCGTGATCTACGACTTAAGATCGGCGCTTTTCCATAGGTCCCGCCACCGCACTGAATGCAATAGTTGTATTTTCCAAGGAAAGTACACTAACAACGAAAATGGGAATTGTGAACTATTGTGTATCATTTAGTTCACAATAGTCCACGTTTGTGAATTTCTCATAGTCAAATTTGAAACAAGCATCTCATTACTGGAGTTGACACGCAACATTTCCAGCGGTCATGTGGAAATTCAAGCTTGTGTTAGCCTTGAACCCATATTACTTGAGAAATACAACTTTATTGCATGGAAAAAAAAAAACTTTAATTTCGTTACAATTTTTTACTACAGAACGACTATATAACGGTGCAAGTACCAAACAATATCTCTTAAATCTTGGAGCCACACCTACTGTAAAACCAAATTTATGCACGTAAATTCAAATGATTGATCTTCAAAATCTATATGATCTTATACTCGCACAAGAACCAACGTAGACAGTTAATCTAACCTTTTAAAACTATTTTTCTTGTCACCCCTTCGTCGTTAAGAATGGGCAAATCAATTTTAAAAATTCTATTTAGGAAGGCGTGCTGTTTCTGCTATTTTGAATTTTAGTCTATTTCTCGATTATAAATCCGATTGCGAAATCGGATCGTTAATTATTATCGCTGCTGCGCGTTAATTATTGAACCCAGTCGAAAAAGGCCGCTACAAGAAATGAATTGATGGATAGATTGGTTTCGAATCAGGAGGGGTGTAGAAAATGTAATTTTTGCCTTAAAAATAGGTACCTACTTATTTAATTTTTTGAAAAAATATGTCAGAAAATTGTAATAAATTAGTTTAAAAACCAATTGACAATGTAGCGAGACTATAATACAATAAAATTATCAGTCGGCTGTGTTGGGTAATCGTGGTGAAATTGAAAATCAAAATGGTGACCTAACAATGTTTCTTGATTTTTTCATTTTGTTCTTCCTATTCTTGCCAGAACGGCAGACTAGCTATCGTGAAAATATAGCTACGATATTGAAATTTATAATCCAGCAGAAATTTTTAAAATTAGTTGTCAGTTACAGAATTCAAGCTAAAGTGAACGAGCTTTTTCGAAATAGTGGTTTTGTTTAGTGCCTGTTGCTGACCCACCCTCTACTTTGTTTTGTCAGAACGACTTCTGACAGTCGTAGAAAAATTAATCCAAAATTTTCAAAATTGCTGGAAAATCTTAAAAATTGGTGGTCCTGTAAAATTTTTGCTTTGTTTGATTATTCCTTTTTGAAAATATACTTTTTGCAGTTGGTGTCTAAGACAAAAATTTTTATGATTTTTGGCAGGGTCTCAAAAACAAATGGATTTTTTTTTGTTGTTTATCTTAGTTTTCTCTACAGAAACTATGAAAGAAACTTTTTTTGTTAGTAACTTAATGGGAGATGAATTTTTTATGTAACTATTTTTGGCACTAATACAATCCGTATTGAAGATAAGCCTAAAAAACCATGAATAGCTAACATTTTTACAAAGAAAATATTGCTAGGCCCTGAATTTTTTTTTATTAATTTGTTCAAGGTAATCACAGAGGGAAGGCTATTAAAACTAATAAGATTTGTAACATTTTTTTCTTCATTTCTGGCTGCAATTTGACTTTAAAAATTCCGTTTGGTGTAAAGAGGCAGCATACAATAATAGACTGTTACCAAATGAATAAAAAAATAGTAAAAGTCTTTGAAATGTAATACTAGATTTTTCAGTTTAGTAATATTGATGTGAAAGTGCTTAAGCATGGAGAGATTCACTTGACGATATTGATAGTCATGAACTCGCAACTAATTGCTACTTTGTATTTGGTTGTTCGTTTTAAATCGCATAAGCAGGTTAAAGAAAAGTCCTGAGATGAAGCTAAGGGGAATGAAGAGCTAAGCCTCCTTAAATCTGATGAAACCCTGTCAGAAAAAATTCGGAAACATGTGCTGTTGGAAAAAAGAAAAAAATTCGTGTTTTCATTATAGAAAAAAATTGTAGAACCTTACCCACTAGCAGTTTTATCGTAGCCTCGTCTCAGGAAAAGTCACCCGGAAAACAGCACGATGAGAAAATGGCTTTATTTAAGAAAATGTCTGAAGTATTTTGGAGGAGAGAGTTGTCAAAAAAAAAAACCTGATAAATCTACATGAGTTCTATCATGTACGATCTGAATGGATAGGTGTACCTGTTGTCTGTTAAAGTGAAAAAAAATGACATTAATCTAGTTCTTCATGAAAAAAATGGGACACATTCTCCAGTTAAATGTTTTCCATTAATTTTACGTTATAATTCTTTTTTCATGTATTTCTTTTTTTGCTTTTTTTTTCTTCTTTTATTTTGGAGGGGTGAAAGGATTCCGAATTCTGTAATTTTAAACGATACGATGTTTTTACGAGCAGCAGTACTACCTTTTTTTTCAGGGCAATATACGTTTTAATTAATTATACACAGTTTACGTATGTATGTGACAGATTTTAAACTATTTTAAATGATTACTATTTTATACAGCCATTTGATAAATGTTATATCGGTGCGACGCCGGAGCTGGACGAAGAACGAGTTTTTTGCGGACAAATGTCCACCATATATTTGTTCAGTGAGGCGTTAACAACTCAGCAAATATGTGCAATGCATAGACTCGGGCCAACGTATAAAGTAATTAATTTTCATTAAACTTCATTTTTTTTTCTTCTCTTATTTTTTTTTTCCTTCTTTATTTTTGGTATTTTCCATTTCATTTTTAGCAGTACTAATGAAATATTTTTATCGTTATTTTGTTTTTGTTTTTTACCCCTCCATTCAGTGTCAGTTTCGGTTTGATAATGAATGTAATCTAAGCTTACCGGAGAATCATAGGAGGGTGAGTGATACGCTGAGTAATTCTGATAATCCTGAAAATTGTAGCTTAGAACAATTGCACGCCGCTGATAAATCCGTAAGCGTAGATTATTATTTGCTTTATTTTAGTTAGCTTTTAGTTTTATTTTTTTTCATTTTTCTTTTCTGTTTTATTAACCCTTTTGTGTTTACAGCAAGAGTAGGTATTATGTAGTATCCTTCTTACGCAGAATAAGTAAATTTTACATTTGTTGTAAGCTGTCGATTACATTAGGCCTCATAGCTTTGGTATTTAGTTCTCGTACTTTTCCGTTAAATGAAATTGTAAACTACAGGTGATCAGAGAGCTCATTTTTTTCGTTGGATTTGGCATTGTTTTGTCTTCCACTTCGATAAATTATTGTCTTCTATTCAAAAACTTTGAAAAAATTTTTTTTTTCTGAAAAATTGTGCGATTTTCTTCATGTCTCTCATTTCCTTTCCCATAAACATTCGCATTTTGCCTTTGTTTGTCTTTCTCGATTAATTTTATTCATGATCTGCGAGTAGACTTATTAATGGAAAAGTTATTACGATATTCTTAGCTGAAATGGTTCAATCGATGGAGTACCGCTCTTTCCAACATTCCCAATTCGAAATTTATGAGCATATGTAGGTGTGAAAACTGGTAGTATTCGGGAATAATTATTATACGATACTCACGTCTCTGTCATATTGAGACGTTACTTGAGAAGGTAATTTTGGTTGAAAAAATTTACATTTTTTTCGTTCCATTTCCTTCTATTATTTCCTTTTATTTGTTCATTGTGTTCTGTTTGTACTTACCTTTCCTCGCATTTCTTATTAATCTGAGAAGAAAGAAGTCAGTTTTGAAATGATTAAGAAAATGGTGAAAAAATGATACTGCCGTATAAAATTGCTTTTAACGGTAAAGAAAAATAATCGGCTTACCGTTTGTTGGAGAGAAAGAAGAGGGAAAAGAAACTATCGTTTTCCTTTGATTTTTCTCAATTTCGTATTTTAATGCTTAAATTTTCTCTGTATTAAATTACATTGCGTTAAAAACGGTTGTGAGAATTTTATCATCGAAAATGGATTCGAGACCTGTTTTGGCATCTTACAAACCTAATAGAATTTATTATTATTTGTTAAAAATTCCAAGTGCACCTATGTCTTTATTTGTTCATCAAAGTTTTCATTATTTCAAGTTTTTGTTCCGTATTTGTGTTTTTGGCTGATTTAACTCCTGTTGGTTTTGAAAAGTGCTTCTGTTATGCTCCTGTTTTTGATTAATTTTGTTGATTTTGTTATTGAGATTGAAGCTTGCCGCCGAAAATCTGCCGACCCTAAATAAAAACTAAACCAGTATATTTTAACGTGAAATTTTAACAGTATAGCTATAGGTTAAATCTAAAAAAAAAAAAAAATTGAACCTACAATTTTTTTTGTCGACCATTTAATACACGTTTTTTTGTAGACTAATGATGGAGCACGTGAAAAAGTATTGGTGTATTCCTCCTTTTTACCTACTTGCAATAAAACATTATTGATCGCTTTAAATATTATTAATTTGAAAGCTGACAAATTATGAAAGACCAATTTACTATATTTTTATAAAATAAAATGAAAATTCTTCTAATTTTCTCAGATGTTTATACTAAAACTAGATACTTATCTAACTCCTAACATTTTACGCGCACAAAAAGTGAAACCAACCGCGCCATCTTTGAATTGGGCCTAATCACGATATAATACATGGGTAGAATATGATTTTCAATACAAATTGTTTTTTTATGAGGTAACTTGCATTTATTTTGGTTTTAGATATATTATATGTTAGAAATAGACGTAATAATTTAAAGTAAATTTATACTGAATTTTTTTTTTTTTTTTTCAAGAATAAAAATGTAATATTATTATTTTATTACGTCTATTTTCAATATAAGATAATATGCCTGAAACTGTTGCAAGAGTAATTCAATACTTTTAAATTACCTCAACAAATAAGATAATTTCTGAATATTATCTTTTATTAATATTTCACTTCAATGATTACAAACACTTTAGAATTATACTTATTACTATTTCTTAATACTAGTGAAACCTAATGTCCATAGCAACTAGCATGGACCCTAACGTCTCTACTCGACTGTAGGTTTAGGAATGAATATGTCTTCGAAACGAAGATACGACATCACATTTGTTTTCTTTGTTTCAATCAAAAGATGGCCGACCAACAAGGTGGCGTGATACGGAACATCCGCCAAATATGATGACTCTACATTGTCAGCATATCTGGTGGTGTCCGTTCGTGAGAAGCTAGGTGAAATATAGACAGCTATTATTCCAAGAATTAGGAATAATAGTTGTCTATAATTTGTTTGACACGTTTTTGTAGACAAACTGAATTGTCTGCAAAAACGGGACGGAACAGAAACCAAAATAAATTTAATTTACGCCTCATAAAATAGAATTTGACTTGAAAATCATGTATTTATATGGTGCTAACGCCCAGTTCAAACTGCTAACTCCGAATTTAAAGATGACGGCGGTTGGCTTCACTTTTTGTGTGCATAAAATGTCGAGTTAAATTTCTATTTATATGTAGTATAAACACCTTTGGGTTTTTTGTTCCAGAAGTTTGGTTTTAAAATATTTATGAAGTAATTCCGACGAAAAAAAACAGTAAACTCGTTATTTTACCTAACCGTCAGACCTTCGCTGGCCCAGATTCACTACTATCGACGACAAGATGCTAGTTAAAAAAAAAAAAAATTCTGTGATATCACAACATTTAATGTGATGGCTTAGAATGCTTACTGTCCCTTCTTTTTGGAAAAGTTTAACGTATTTCAAGGCGCAAGCCATTTGAAAAAAGTCACCCATTTTAATTTGGATAAAATTTTAGGATTTATAAAAAATCTGCCAACAAATTTCTTAGTAAATATTAATAAATGTTTGATCATCTCTAAAGCCGGAGGATAGTTATTGATGATATCAAAATATGGATGAAATTTTAAATATTTCGTTCACAATTCATGCTGATGATTTCAACGTGTATTTTGAAATTAACTAGCCCCGCATTCGCCTGCCGTATTTGGTTGCTGAATTTTGTTTTTGACGTTTTGTGGGTTTTGCTTTTTCTCTCATCGTTTGCAAAACCTACGCATTTTGTTATGTACCTATTTTAAATATTTTTCTAGACTATTGTTCGTCTTTCGCAGGTACTATATGACGGAAAGTTATCTAATGCCATTGTCTTCATGTACAATCCAGTCGCTACCGATAGTCAATTATGCTTACAGTCTGCTCCTAAAGGAAATGTTCCGTATTTCGTGCATACACCTCATGCACTTATGCTTCAGGTATAGTATAATCATTTGTTTATGAAAACGGGAAATCTTAAGTATGGGCGTTCCGGCAAGAGTTGGAAGAATTGAACCTCTTCTTCCTCTCCTCTTACTTTTTCCACTCTGTCTCTCTCTGAAAGAAAAACAAATAGTTTCATGGATACATAGTCTAACATTGTAATTAGCCTCAAGTTTTGAAAATGAAAGTTATTTACCTTAGGGTCTGCAAGACTGTTTATGATTCATCCATTCATCTGTACATATATTCAGTTGGAAAAACTTCTTGTTTCTATTTCAGTAACTCCTCTTAAACTGCTGAACTCATTTTGAATTTAAAATAATAAAATTTAGACTGAAAAGCCTACATCAGATGTAGGTAGAAAAAGTTTATCAAATAAAACTTTCTCAAAATTTGACGGCTAGTGTTAACTTTAATTGTGGTGCAAAGGTTTGGCGATGTTACATTTAATTCTGAAAGATTCGATTTCTAGACCATAATGATCTTTTTCTTAGCCACTTCTCGTTATTCGAAAAAGCTCCTCAATTAATAACTGGAATTAGGTTAGTTCTTCTCATGAATTAAAATTGGTGAGCTTTAACCCTATTCAAACTTTTCAATTCGAACAACTGCTGAACTCTTACTACCTTCTGCTCCTCGCAAAGAATGAAAAAAAAAATCTTCAGTACACCTTATGGAAAGTGTACTTGCCTTCGTATTAATGCATCACCACTGGCTCTATTGAAGTAACTTTCCCACGCCCACCTACCGAATGTACCTACCTTTCTTCTTAGGCATATCTTTTATGATTCCCTTTCGTTTTAATTACTTTCCAAAAATGATAGATCGATGTACTTGCGTGCATGGCACCGCGAATATATTATAGCCTTACTATATTTGCTGGAGAATATTAATCGACGCGTATCTTAATTTTCACTTTACAGGATGTTAAAGCTGTGTTAACGCATTCCATTCATAGCACGTTGAATTCGGTGGGTGGAATTCAAGTTTTATTTCCATTATTCTCGCAGCTAGATCTGTCCGTGAATTCGAACGAACGGCGAGATCCCACATTATGGTAAATTATTTCTGCGTAGTTTATTTTATATTACCTTCTAATACGTATAATTTGGCAGCACATGCCAACGAATTGAACTGTGCGAGAATTTTATACGGTCTGTTTGTTGTTCCGATTTTGCAGCGCCAACTTATTGGGATTTATTTGCGAATTAGTCGAAATATCGCCCACTGTGCAGCAGCATATGATCCAAAATCGCGGTTTTCTCGTCATTAGTTACATGCTTCAGCGACTGTCCCGAGATCATCTCACCATGGCAGTGTTAAATTCATTTTTACAACTGACCAAATATCTTATTACGTGTCTTTCATCTAACAGTGAATTATTATTAAAACAAGTGCGTATTTTATTCACGTCGGACGGGAAACGGGGACTGGTGGTCTGGTTCAGCCAAGAAATTTAGACATTGCGTGGCACATCATTTGGAAATAATTTTACTCTCAACTATTCGCTGTCCAGTTAGTGGGGCGTGAATTTTGTTACGGTTGAAATGACAGAGTATGCGCTCATAATAATGCTTTTTTCAGGTTAGGCGGGGAAACTATCCGAAAATACTCACGAAAATAAATTCGGTTTTAAAATGTTGGCAATATGGGTGTGGTGTTGTAGAATATTATACCCCTATTTGATTATGGTATAATACTTTCTCGGCCATTTTTATTTTGTTTTTTTGAACTTCAGATAATTCGTTTCGTCATCAGTTAACCACCACTATTTAATGTTTTCTGTTAAAAAATCACTCGATCTTATCGGCTAATTTTGTACCAATTTTTGTATCACTAATTCGATTACTGAAAAGGTTCATCAAAAAACTAAGTATAATATTCTCCATATTAGAATATTGATGAGTAAATAACTAAACGTAGGTAATTGATTCTCTAATATGCCGTGGACGAATTTTTTGTTGCTTCATCAAATGAATTCGACTGACAAAAAAATAGGAATTGAGAAATTTTTAAGTTCGTATGATGTCTCAAATATTCACGATAACAAGAAAGTGTTGCTCAGTTTTTACATCTTTTTATAAGAACTAATCATTATTTTGTGCGAATAAATTCTTTCTGCAAACCGTGAGATGAAATTGGGTGTGAAAATATCAATTTTTTTTTTTAAATTCGTCCCCTTGGACCCATTAATGTATGCAAAACATTTCAAAAACAAGTTTTGTTTATTTTTCGAAGTTTTATCTGTTGCTAGTTTGTATTTGAAAATTTTTAAATCAACTTTTCGATGAATTTTCCATTTAATTTTAAGGATTGACAATTTGTGTACGTAGCATTTTATTATTTTGACTTATTCGTAACTGATTATTATGTAGGCTACACAAATATCCCAAGTTACTCAAACCTCAGACGAAACTGTATCCTCATACGTATTATAAAGAACGAAATTTGAAAAGTTGATAGCAAATTTTTATTATGATGAAATACGAGTATTTTATATTATAGGAATATTCAAAATGGGATTATTTAGTTCAGCTTTGTTGCAACCGAAAATACTGACACACAAAGATGTAGATTCTGGAATTTTGTCTTGGTGAAAAATCAATGGATTTTTGAATTTTTTCTGAGAAAGCGAAAAATTAAAAAAATTAAAAAAAAAAATCAATAATATGTTAAAAATTTTCAGAAAATTATGAAAATAAATGAGTTGTGAATTATGTTTTATAAAAGGTTAAAATATGAAAAGATACGATATTCCCTAACAACCGTAGATACCTACGTTACTGTTCGCACAGTAACTAGATAGGTATAGAAAAACTATCTAGGTTCCTACTTTTATTATTCTGAATAGTAATTTATCGAGCAAAACAAATATTCCCTTCTGCGTCTAGATAATTTGAGTCCTTAATAATTACTGTATTAACTATTTGTAAATTTTAGCTGAAATTTCTAGAAAAATATTCTCATCTATTTTGAGTAACACGATTTTTCTCGTTTATCTTAGAATTTTTTTTTGTTCTTTGCTATTTAGTCCTTTTCTTGATTATTCTTCGACTGTACTCTTATCTGTAAAGAAGATCTGATATTCATATATATATTAACATATGTCCTACTTATCTGTGTTTCAGTTATTGGATAATATTTTATTCAATCCAGCTTTATGGATTTATACGCCTGCTCAAGTTCAAATTCGTTTATATTCGTATTTGGCTACAGAATTTTTGCCAGATACTCAAATTTATTCTAATGTGCGACGAGTATCGACAGTATTGCAAACCATGCATACGATGAAGTACTATTATTGGGTTGTGAATCCGAGACAAAAAAGTGGAATTATTCCTAAAGCCATTGGTATTTTTATTTTCATCCCCATATTACTATATTTCTACTGTGTTTTAAATTCGTAACACTGCTCTATGCTAATTTTGTTAGTATGTATTTCAGATGGTCCGCGACCGCCTCAGAAAGATATTTTATCAATTAGGTCGTATATATTATTATTTTTGAAGCAACTTATGATGTTAGGAGTTGGTGTAAAAGAGGACGAATTGCAAAGCATATTGAACTATCTTTCTACAGGTAATTTTTAGATTGAAGTATTTTTTGATGAAGGAAATAATCGTGATTTGTTATTGGAGGGAATAAAATTGTTGTTAATTATGGATTTGATAGAAACTGGAACTCAGGATTATAACAAAATAAACTCCGTCCTAAAAATATTGACATCTCTTAAAAAAAAAAAAAAAACTTGTTGAAAATGAAATTGAAGGCATGAAAAAAAATGAGTGGGTATTGAAGAAGTCTGGTTATAGATGTGAATTTTTTATTCAATTTTTTATTTTCAATTTTGCATATTTTCATTCTTTAACCATAAAGTATTTTTAAATGAAGTTTGTAAATTTTTGTGAAAACTGAAATACAGTAAATACCTGGCTATTTATTTAACAGTTTCATCTTTAATTAGGGCTTAAGTGAGAAAGAAGTGTATTCGTGGAATTTTAAAATAGTATTCGCATACGTAAGTACGTTTCCCGGTTACAGATGATTAGTACTGAAGCTGAGAATAATAGTATTGTTTCCGGTTGTCTTTCATTTTTCAGAACTTAGGCCCGAATGCAAGAACGGTACCTAAGTATCAACAATGACTTAAGAGTTTCTTAACAAAGTTATTTCTGTATGTGTTTATGTATATATATAATTGATAATTGAAAAAGTATAATAATTACGTAAATATCGTTCTTGCATTCGGGTTTTAACGATTACTTTCACAGTGAACTTCACTTTATGGAATCCCAACCCTTTAATTTATATTGTTTAATGATGAAAAAGTATTTTAGTTCTCTTTTTTCTGTTTTATCGATTTTTTTTTCTGGACTTTCCAGCTACCGCATCCATGTTTAACTGTCAGAATATCAAAATACCGCTCTTATTTATTTATTGTTATTGTTATTATTATTATTATTATTATTATTATTATTATTATTATTATTATCATTCTTTTTTTTCAGTACACGAAGATGAAAATCTTCATGACATTCTTCAAACACTGATTAGTTTAATGGCTGACCATCCTGCAGCCATGATTCCAGCGTTTGACATGAAACAGGGTGTTCGAGTTGTATTTAAACTGTTGGCGTCGGAAAGCCAGTTAATAAGACTGCAAGCTCTCAAGTTGTTAGGATTCTTTTTAAGTCGCAGTACTCACAAGTTAGTGTTGATTTTTTACTGGTAATGATTTTACGAGTATGAAGCGTGTTGGCTTATTTCTAATCGCTTTTACTAAATTGTTTGTGTTCTTTCTCTTTCCATTAGGCGTAAATACGACGTAATGAGTCCGCACAACTTATACACTTTGCTCGCCGAACGATTACTTATGCATGAAGATTGCTTAACTTTACCAACATATAATGTTTTATACGAGGTATGTCTTTACCCCTAAGTCGTATTTTATTTACTTCTTAAATGTTTCGCTTTTCACGTCTCTGAGATGACTTTTCAACTTTTAATGCTATAATATCGTCGCTGCGAACATTTTAATCTATATTTTTATCGTTTTCGTTATAAATTCTAAGATATTCTGTTTCTCGTTTTATTCCTTAAAAAAACAAATCTTATTTTTTAAGCCAACATTAATTTTTGGTTTCATTTTCGGATCTATTCTCTTTAATTTGAGGAATCTGTAAGGTCTGCTCTTTACTGTCACTAACTTTTTCTCATAAAGTTTTTATTAAGTTCATTGTTTATCCACCCATTTACATTGATAGATATCTGAAACAAAAGAACAAAAAAAATTGTTCGGGATTATGCTTTTGTACGTGATTTTTTGTGAATATTGAAGTCTAGACTAAAGCGAATGGTGCGAGAGAAGAAGAAGTCAATGCCATACCCCCTCCCTTAAAATTCAAAAAAATCAACATATAATTATGAGTAGATTAATGAAACATTTGCAATTTTCTTTTAAATCATTAGAGAGAAAAAACAAATTTTATTGCCCAGTTATGAGAAAAAAAGGAACCAATATTCCGTGCAACTCTTCCCTTATAAGATTTTAGACAAAGATTTTATTTATGTTTTTCAAATGAAAATACTGTTAAAGTTTTTTGTTTTTTTGTTTACTCCTTGATTTCGCTGGTATTAAATTACAAACCCTATTTTTCCGCACCGATAGTGGTATTTCGAAGAGGTATAACTTCTCGTATGTCTGTAAAACTAACATAATTTATGTATTTATGTATTATAGATAATGACCGAACACATAAGTCAACAAATATTGTACACGAGGCACGATGAGCCGCAAAACGATTACCGTTTAGAGAATCCAAGTGTGTTTGTGTTTTATCGTCTCATAAATGCTTCGTTGTTTTATTGCATTGAACTATAACTGTTTTTGTTGTTTATCTGCATGCAGTGATTTTGA
Organism: Ericerus pela; assembly: GCA_011428145.1. Taxonomy (NCBI): domain Eukaryota; kingdom Metazoa; phylum Arthropoda; class Insecta; order Hemiptera; family Coccidae; genus Ericerus; species Ericerus pela. Next base: position 858,534 of record WOFM01000022.1, read on the forward strand.
AGGTGGTCGCCACTTTGATTCGACAATCCAAATTGACTGATCAACTTGTGGAGGTTAAGAAATTATTCTTATCGGATATGACCGTCTTATGTAGTAATAATCGAGAAAATAGAAGAACTGTGTTACAAATGTCCGTGTGGCAGGTAAAAATTATTTTACGAATTCTTGTGTAGTACTCTCACCCAGTAGTTAAGTTTAGAAATCATCATTGTAATGGGTATTGATTTACAGGAGTGGCTCATCGCTATGGCTTACATACATCCAAAAACATTGGAAGAACAGAAGATTAGCGATATGGTTTACAGTTTATTTCGTATGTTGCTGCATCATGCTATCAAGCATGAGTATGGTGGTTGGAGAGTGTGGGTTGATACTCTGGCCATCGTTCACTCAAAAGTAAAATTTTTCTCTTCAAAAACAGTTCGCTCATTACTTTTTACTTGTTCGTTAACTATTGTATTGTATTCTTGTATATTTTTCCATTCAGGTTTCGTACGAAGAATTTAAACTGCAATTTGCTCAGATGTATGAACATTATGAGAGACAACGTAGTGATAATATAACCGACCCCCAGTTAAGACAGCAAAGACCTATCAGTACCATTTCTGGATGGGAAAGTCATTCCTATAGATCTGCTGTGC